>CM067477.1:15074508-15123569 GCA_034552555.1 Semaprochilodus insignis | reverse complement strand
AGATAGATAGATAGATAGATAGATAGATAGATAGACAGAAAAACAGACTGATAGAAAGATAGATTCACAGACAGAAAGACAGATTAATAGATTGTCGGATCGATAGATAGAGATAAATAGCTTAATGTCTTCAGTGAGTTACTATTTTAAAGAGGACATGAACACAGCTCAGTAACCTTGTGTAATATCAGAAATGCCTGTGTTTTGACCTCTTAACCTATCCACTTTTCATCTGAAGATGGCTATTACACAACTGGGCAGAAACATGTTCAAAGCAGGAAAAGGCAAACTGAAATCAGCAATATAGGAAGATATTTTGAGTTGACAGATGCTTAAATTCCAAAGGGAACGTGCATATGTCCACAATATGACATACAACTAAACAGGAATGTTATGTTTATTGTAAGAAACATGATAAACAGGCAAAATCCCTGTTCTAGTAGACCGCCTTTGTCACACTGTGATGATGTCATATGGTTGCAGAGGAATCAGTCCCTAGGACAATTGGGCCAAAAGACTTTCTTTCGAGTTACGTGATGCTCAAATGATGTATTAGAGTTACAAGAGATATTTAGTTTGCGGTTCCTCACTCAGTGGATGAGAGAGACAGCAACCATTTGATTCATCAACAAAAATGGCAAATAAGGTATTTTTGGTTGGTTTATACAACATATTTGAATGGTACTAGACATGTACACCATATTGGGGCCCAAAGGCTATGCTCAGTCTTCAGGCAAATGGGATTTGCTTCCTCAAATCAGATCTTCTGAGGCGACTGTCAACACTGTTATTTGTAAGTGATCAGGTCGTATTTGTGCGTCCAGACATCACCAACATATCTGCGTGAGTTGTTGTTCAGAAAAACGCCAGTAAATACGCAGCCATGCTGGTGATGTGGCTTTCATATGCAGATGGGGGTGCATAATTTTGCCCTCCAAATAATCGCTGTGTCAAATCATGGTTCGTATCTCTTTGGCTTCTTGAATCCCTGTACTACCGTTACTCTGGATTTGACAATGCTGCCATTTGGCATGATGAGAGGGATGCAAAAGACACTCTGATTTAAGCGTCCACACTGAGAAGAATCCGTAAAAATCTGATTGGAATCGCATTTCAAACCACAGTCAAATGGTGTTTGGATCAGGTTTGAAAAAGAAATTGGATTCATGTGGTTTTGCATGTTGATTTTAATGGCATAGGGGTACTCATCTTTAACCTTTTGGCCATCCTTTCAGGCATCTTATATGTGACATGCTTCCTGAAATGTAGGGGGTTGTGATCCCCTCAGCGCTCCGATTTCTCGCCTCACTTCTGAAGTAAAACAGTGAAGTTTTCCAGTATGCACACAATAGAAATAAGCATACCTTGTATTCGCAGACTCTCCTGGTACTGTATAATGAAATACTCCTGGTTGTGTTGTAGTTTGCGCAGGTCATTCTCTGTGTCCTGCGTCAGAATCCGCAACTCCTCAAAGGCCTGGTTGATCTGCTGGTATTTCTGAGACATGCTGTCTATCATCCCACCCAACGGCGAGCTTGACTGCCAATCACAACACAAACACTCATAAGTGACATTCAGAATGTATAGGGCTGTAAATCTGACCTCATTATGTTAGATTACAATTCCTGTACTGAAAAGTGTCAGTGTATCATGAATCCAAAACCTACAACCTGTCAGTATACCACAAACCTAAAAGCTACAAGCTGTCAGTGTATCACAAACCTAAAACCTACAGCCTGTCAGTGTACAACGGACCTAAAACCTACAGCCTGTCAGTGTATCACGAACCCAAAACCAACAACGTGTCAGTGTATCATGACCTAAAACCTACAACCTGTCAGTGTATCATGAACCCAAAACCAACAACCTGTCAGTGTATCATGAACCTAAAACCAACAACCTGTCAGTGTATCATGAACCCAAAACCAACAACGTGTCAGTGTATCATGAACCTAAAACCAACAACCTGTCAGTGTATCATGAACCCAAAATCTATAGCCTGTCAGTATATAACGGACCTAAAACCTACAGCCTGTCAGTGTATCACAAACCCAAAACCAACAACCTGTCAGTGTATCATGAACCCAAAACCAACAACGTGTCAGTGTATCATGAACCTAAAACCAACAACCTGTCAGTGTATCATGAACCTAAAACCTACAACCTGTCAGTGTATCATGAATCCAAAACCAACAACCTGTCAGTGTATCATGAACCTAAAACCTACAACCTGTCAGTGTATCATGAACCCAAAACCAACAACGTGTCAGTGTATCATGAACCTAAAACCTACAGCCTGTCAGTGTATCATGAACCTAAAACCTACAACCTGTCAGTGTATCATGAACCTAAAACCCACAACGTGTCAGTGTATCATGAACCCAAAACCTACAATCTGTCAGTGTATCATGAATCCAAAACCTACAACCTGTCAGTGTACCATGAACTCAAAACCTACAATCTGTCAGTGTATCATGAACCCAAAACCTACAACCTGTCAGTGTATCACAAACCCAAAACCTACATGCTGTCAGTGTATCACAAACCCAAAACCTACAAGCTGTCAGTGTATCACAAACCTAAAACCTACAACCTGTCAGTATACCACAAACCTAAAACCTACAACCTGTCAGTATACCACAAACCTAAAACCTACAACCCGTCAGTGTATCACAAACCTAAAACCTACAACCTGTCAGTGTATCACAAACCTAAATGTCAAATACAGCTTGATTCAATTTTTTTAATATTTTGGTATGACCTTAAAAACAGCTGAAACATCCTGAGTAACAGAGATGCTACTGGAATAGTTAGGTACAGGTACAGGTAGAAAATCTAATTTACATCATTTTTGGCTTAAGCCCAGATGTACCTGAGACACGTGAGACACGTTTTGGAGTCAAATTTTTTCCTTCTTAAGTTAAGAACTGGAGTGGTGATGCTAACACTGCTAACAAACACTAGAACTCAACAGTCACCACAGTTTTCATTAAGCCAGCACAGACTTGCTGATGTAGTTTAGGAAAAAGCTTATTCAGAACTATAAAAATAACAAATCTGCAGGAAGTCTTTGTAGACAACAGGTCCATGTTCACAAACCACTTCAGGACGAGAATCCTCATTTTTCATAATGGCCATCATAGGTATGGAGGGATCTGATGGGTAGTTTTGTTCATTCCTTATAGCTCAGAATTGGTCATACTGTGCTCTCAACAACATTGACACTGTGGACATGAATACTGTGTGTCTACGTACTTGTGGACGTATTCATAGCCCCCCCTCTAAATTCAAAGAATTTAAGATTTAAAAATATAAGAAATATCTGGACTCCAAACACGTCTCGGCCCGGTCAGCTACATCTAGGGCAAGGGGGAAATTGTCTAGGCTTGATTTTTTCAGCAAACTATTCTATTAATGAAGAGCTACAATTTAAACTAGATCATTTTAAAAGACTTTAACTTTACCGAGCCAAGTGCTATGCCAGTGGAATGTTCAGAGATTTTTTGGGTAACACTACCACTTACTTGAAGGATGTCTAAATAACATAAAATCTTGTGAGGCATTTCACTGAAAATAATACAGTGATAATTTAGTGAGAGAAGGATGTCGCTCACTAAAATGACCTAGTACTCCATGTTAATATCATGTAAAACATGTACACTTTATGAATGTTGTTGAATATGCTATGAAGTGTTTATGTAAGATGTTATGAATGTGTTATGTGGACACCCTTCAAGTAAAGTGATACCAAATTTTACCTGTAATTCTTTTTACATGTGCTGCCAGAAGAGTGACTGCACAACCGAGGTGTGATTTACATTCCTATTCATGTTATTTGCTTCTTCTAAGAAGCTGTTTGTGAGAAACCGAAAATGATGTTTGGTTTTGTTAGATTGCATTCTTTACATATCAAATAACTACAAAAGTGGCATAAAGAGGCACAATTCTGCATCGGCTTTAGGGCAAAAATATTGACCGTTAGCCCATATGCAAATTTTACTTGATGTAATTTTTGGCCAAAAAAAAGGGCACATCATTTATTGTAAATTAGTACAGTCACCATCTTTGGATCGATGCACCTCAAGGCATTTTCAACTTTCATTATACAGGACATGGTGATGAAGGTTAAATTGTTCTCAGAATATTCCAGAAAACAGAGTTGAAATTCTGCCCAGAGTGTGTTTGTTTGCTATCACACACTGTGGATACGCTCTTCTGAAACCAGACTGCTATGATCATAACACAGCACAGAACCTGTTTCACTCCTGTGTTAACAACTGTAATGAGAATCACTATTTTACCCAGTTTAGGATATTTATCTGAGGATCTGCTAAACTGCTATTATGATGGCCATACATGCATCACATAACCATGGAAAGTGAAATCAGCCTCCTCACTCAAAGCCACTGGAAACAAAATAAACATGAAACATCCACTTCCACTGCTGTTATTACCACGTGTATCACTAATGATGAGATAAATGAGAACAACAAACTAATATTTGGATACTGTAATAGACTTTGTAAAAGTCACAGACCACCTTTAATTAAGTTTCCAGTCAAACAACCACCAAGCACAAGCTGTCCACTTTCATAACGAAGGAGAAAGTCAAATGGGGAAAAAGTAAAAAACAATTATATCTAATAGAAACTATAGAGACAACAAGACCCCCGGCCTGCCACACCACCAAAACTACCACCACCACACTTCTTAACCACTAGTCAACCCCACTAGTGGATCCAAAGTGTTACTACACACTATAAGAATAGCCCAACCAGGTGGTGTTGCAGTCCTTAAAGTTGCTGCATAATAAGTCTATGACACTGGATTTGAAGGGGTTAAAGCTTTCAAGCTCCACTGTTGTAACTCACTGCTAAGACGCTGTTACTGAGAAAAGAAACAAAAAACACAAAAATGAAGCTGCTGCTGTTCTCAGACTCCAGACCTCGACCCCAACTTTACAGGATAAGGAAAAAAACATACTTTAGTGTTTATGCAAGTCAATGGAACCAATGGAACCAATGGAACCCACATGTGTGTGCACCCACATTCATGAACTGCTAATAGAGTGTTATAGCACCTGTAAACAGCAGACATGTCATTTGTGAAATCTCACTTAGAAAGCGTGTGTGTCTTTGTGTCTGTGTGTGTGTGTGTGTGTGTGTGTGTGTGCAAATGGAAGTACTACTTACATTGTTAGCTTCTCTGACGAGTCTCTGCTCTGTGTAGAGAATGTGTTTGATGCATCTCACCAGCTCCAGCGGACAGCGGTCGTATGTGCTCTGAAATACAACAGGTTCCTTGTGTATCTGAACCACTCCTGTCATTATGTATATTTTTTCACTCCCCCATTGCGCATTATCATCGCTATCTGACTTTATGTTCACTCCTGAAGTGCTGCTGTACCGACAGCAGCTTTGGGAAGATGACCAGCACTCACTGTGTGTTTGTGTATGACACTGAGCTTATTTTGCTCTTGCGGTGAGGCATACCGTAAATAAGGGTCTGTATATGTGTGCGCGCGCGTGTTTACCTTCAACTGTGAAGCATAGTGGCCTAGTTTAATCTTGAGGAGAAAGCCGTCCTCTCCCACTTGATGCTCCGCCTTCTTCTGAAGTTCCTGAATTAAACTGTCCAATAAGCGCTTAGCTTTAAACTCCTCCTGAGGGTTCTCCAGATCTATCGCATCCCTGAGAGGCAAAAAAGGTTAAAGATCAAAACCCCCACGCTATTAAAACCAACATGCAAAACAGGCTGGAGCTTGGGGCGGAGCACCCAATAGGACAACAAAGTTTGGTTTTAGAAGTCGGCTGCATCTTCTGCTGGTCACAATCCAAATAATCCTAAACAATGATGTTGAGGTCTGGACTCTGGGGCAGACAGTCCATTGTTCTTCTTCTTTCTATTACCTTTTTTTTTCCAGTGAGGAGCTTCTTGACAGCTGCACATCCTCTCAGATCCATATTATGTTATATTTTTTGTTTTTGTTTCCATTTTTATCATTATTTTTTATCATTACTGTTTTTAACTCTTTTTAGTTATTTTACTTATTCACTTTTATATTGCATTACACACAGCATTGCTTTTTTCTTTTAATAGTTTAAATTGGTAGCCCTGATTTAATGTTTTTAGTCCCTTCTTTTTTGTAAAATGCTTGGCTACATTGTAAATGAGGGTCATTCTGTACTCTGAGTTTAAACAATCGTTAACTGATTGATTGAACTAGGCGATTAGTATGTGCGACTACTATCAGAAATACCTCCTGACAAAAAAAATAACTAATGCTCAATGGCTAATTAGATCGGAAAATGGTTTGTGACTTCTGCACAGCTCTGCACATTTAGTTAATAGTGTTTTATAAAGTTGGTATCATGTGTGAATAACCAGTAGGCCTATTCTGTGCAGCCACTGGCTGGGTGTATGTCCCTCCTGTCGCCTTGCATGTATACTGGACTGGCAAGCTCAAGCAGTAGATACCGGGACAAGCTAAGAAAGACAAATTAGGCGACAGGAAACATCAGAAAGAGGAAAAAGTAAAGAATGTAATGCGGAACTGGAATAATCTTTGAATAGACTCGTAAAGAAAAGCAGAAAGCCAAAATCTGCATGAAGCTGACTCAACTCAGGGAGGTGTTAATGCTGCTTTATGCTGCTTTAATGGCTAAGTTGACGTACCAGAGTTGCCCTTCAATCCACTGGGACAGGTAGTGTCGCACCTCTATGGGAAAGTGTTGGCCATAGAGAGACTGCATCTGGTGCAGGGCATCACCCTGCAGCTGCTGGGCCTGAATCCACACTGCCATCTAAATGTGAGAGAAAGAGATGTAATGTAATTACACACTATTACTTTGGTAATCACATAAATAGTTACATAATGAATTACAGTTAATTTGTGTTCTGTACTGACAAGTTTGAGTTTGCACCTCTGACTTTTTCCATTAGTTCCAGTGTCAACACTGGCAAACACATGGCAAAACAAAACTGNCTTTGGTAATCACATAAATAGTTACATAATGAATTACAGTTAATTTGTGTTCTGTACTGACAAGTTTGAGTTTGCACCTCTGACTTTTTCCATTAGTTCCAGTGTCAACACTGGCAAACACATGGCAAAACAAAACTGTATGCACAACAACAACTTCAAAGTTCAAATCTCAATGAATGATCACCAAATTCAAATTCCAATGAATGATCAATTTCAAATCCCTAGCTAAAATAGCTAAAGATTTCAGACACACCTAACAACCAAAACAACAGGTAGTCGCTTCATTCAGCTTATTATCTTAATCAGAAAGATGCTTGAGACTTCACAAGGAGAGCAGTGTCAAGCTCTAAACAGAGCTTAAGTGCCTTATAATGCAAGGGCTTTCTGATTCTGGTTTAGCTGACATTATCTCCAGTTCATCTCCAGTCCTCTTCACCATTGCAGCATCTCAGCACTGCTGATCTGCTTTCGATTGCTGAACCCTGTGGAAACCCTGCTCATCTAGAAACAAGCTTCTTCAAACTTGCGCTTACCTGTAACGCGCTTGGAAAACCAGAAGTCATCGCACAAGACGCAAAGTAGACTTTTTTACTACTGCTTTTAAGGTCATTGCTTAAACATGCCCGGCAAACCCAACGTGAAAGAGGATGGAAACACAACTTCAGTTTTCACTCTGCAAAAGCAAACTAATAATCCCTAAAGCCACAGGCAGAAACCGCTAAAAGAGAACCACCGCAGGACATGCTGGTATTCTCTGCAACCCAACGTTACAGCAGCTACTGACATTTCAGACCATTCACTCTCCAGTCCCAAGCAGTCCATCATGGAAAGTAAGCAAAAACAGCCTGTTTAGGCTCCATCGTGGTTATGATGGTGCCTCAGTTTTATGTTTTTACAAGATACATGTACAGTATGTTATGGACCATTTTAATTTCATGTTCCAAAACCACAATATTTATCATACTGTCAATTTCTATTCACCCTGAAATGCTGAAATGCTCTGCTAGACCTCCCATAAACCCTGTTTGCTCTGATTGATCAGCTCACCCCCTCTGTTCCGATAGGTTAACTGTCAGAGTTGTTCCACCCATATGCAGACTGTAAGCACCACTGTGATATAAACTCTTCCTGTCCTCCAGCAGTTCCTGTGCGCCGTGTGAGAGGGAGCCGAACTGGCTGGTAGGTGTCAATAAGGATTGCATCATCTTGTAACAGAGAAAAGGGCTGGAATTCCATTGAGGAGTTTTAGGCAGCTGAGAAAAGTGGTTTCTGTGGGAGAGAGTTTCTCCCTCTGGTGTGTACTTTGGGCTTTATAACTTTGGAGACATGCATAAAAAGCTCCACACACATTAAAGGAAAGAGAAAAAACAGAATACCATAATAGTTGCCCTGTGGTGGACAGGAAGGAAGTATGTAGTACTGAGCAACACACTACACCAACACATTACTTACAGTACAGTGTAATGTGTTAGTGTACTGTAAGTAGTGTGTTGGTGTACAATAACTCAACTAATGCATTAGTGTACTGTAAGTAGTGTGTTGGTGTACAGTAACTAAGTAAGTGTAATGTGTTAGTGTACTGTAAGTAGTGTGTTGGTGTACAGTAACTCAGTAAGTGTAATGTGTTAGTGTACTGTAAGTAGTTTGTTGGTGTACAGTAACTCAGTAAGTGTAAAGTGTTGGTGTACTGTAAGTAGTGTGTTGCTGCATCTTTAACTCCACTACACTTCAAGGTCTAATCTCATACTGTTTACTCCACTACATTATGGCCAAATCTGCCCTGCATATGTTTCCTATGTGTGCATGAAAACATAACATGTCCAAATGAAAGAAGCGTGAAGTGAGCCCACCAATCAGGGTACAGCGGTCACTTTGTTTCGAGCTTGTTCTGACCTGTTGGACAGAGCTTGGTTCTAGCTTATGGAAACTGTTCTCCTTCAGTGTTTTGTGCTTCTGATCATTTGAATAGACTCCAGTGTCAGACTAATTAATGACCTTCTATTAAAGACTGGTGGACTGAGAGAGACACTAGAACCTGTTCACCTAAAATGAGCTGATTAAGAGTCTTGTTCCAGAAATGATACTAGGACATTAGAGCAATAATAAATCATGTTACTGTTACTCTCCATACTTAAGTACATTTGCAGAGAAATACAGTAGTACTTTTACTCAAGTGGAGGTCTAAAGAGAGTAATATTTTACCTTGAGTGTCTCTACTTTAACTCAACTACATGGTTTGTGTACTTCCTCCACCACTGTAGGAGCCCACTAACAAAGCCATTCGGAGTTGAAATTGGGACTGATTGCTTTACAGTGGTGGTGATAGGAACCAGGGGTCACAATGTCTAAAAAAAGTCAGATGTCAGATTTATGACATGTTCTCAAATATATGTAATGTTAAGGATGGCACAATCTGAAAAAGGTACTATTTTATGCCATACAACACCCTTTATGTGCCATTCTGCCATGAACAGGTTTCAAAACCTTCTCAAAACTGCCACACAAACAGAATCAGGCAGCATAAGCATTTCTTATAAAGTAACATCTTCCTGTTAGGTGGCTTTAAAGGCATTCAATGCTTCGGACGTCTGGTTCCCATCATCACCATTGTGAACAACTGTAACTGTAAATTTCTGTAGAAGGCAGGGTTTCACATCAAACCACTCTGAATGACTTTGTTAACATTGTAACAACTGCATAATACAGACATTTTGAAAAATATGGACATATGGAGGATGTCAGTTATTGGAGGACACATTTGAAAGAATCTACAGATAAATGAGCTTCGAGTCCTTCTGTTATTCAAAGAGGCCTTTGAATGTCCAGTCGGCTCCACCATCAGAGCACTCATTTTCTTTTCACATAAGCAGTGCGGTCCATTGAAGAATTCAAGATATTTTTCTGCCATATTGGGTTTGAAATGAAATAATGAGCATGAGGTTAAAGCATAGAAAGTCAGCTGCAATGCAGGGGAAGGACATCTAAACAGGGTTGGCCACAGGAATCAAAGCCCCTTGGAGACCACAATAATTGGGCAATTTCAAATAATCTCGTCAGTCATTCAGAGTCATTCAGAGTGGTTTGGTGTGAAATGGTGCGTTGAAGAGAAAATTACCAGCTCATGACTTCTTTACAGTGGTGGTGTTAATGGGAGTCAGGAATTATGATGTCTAAGACACAAATAAATTATTTGTATAAATATTTTATTTACTACCCAAAACAACCCGTGAACCTACAGGTGTCCTCAGAGATGATGTGGATGATGGCAAAATAGTGGTAAACCTTTAAAAAAATGTGTTTTTTTCTTTGGGGGACTATTTTGCCTCACAACACCCTGCATATGCCCTTCCACCAAAAAAAAAAAAAAAAGGTCCAGTTCCCATGACCACCATTGTGCACAATTCTGACTCTCTAGAACAAGTCTCTCTAGAACATTTCACATCAACCCACACTAAATAACCAATAAACAGAATAAAGAATAAAAATAAAGAGTCAGGAAAGGAGCTAAAACATATATATATGAATATCTGTACTTATATTTATATGTATATTCTATACATAAAGAGACATTTTAATTATAATTACACTCATCATCAAAAAAAAAAAGCTGCACCCTGAATGAAGTGTGGGATTGCAGTGCTATGGGGTAGGAAGATAAGATTAAATTAGCAAATTTGCATAAAGGCTACCAGGAACAAAAAATATGAAATATTTAGGCTGATATGGGCAATATTTATTGAGCTACAAATACAGAAGTAACAGAAGTAGTGTCTCTCAGTATGGCGTTGGGCCAACATGTTTGCTAACGCAATATGCCAGACGTCTCAGCATGGAGGTTCCTAAGGATGTCCTGTGATAATCCATCCCATGCTGCTCGAATATTCTTACATAGTTCATGCAGATTGTGCGGTAGGGGTGGAGGTGGAGTGACACCAGGCCTTCTGGACATGTGACACGTGAAAACAAACACCATGGCGCTGACCAAGGTGCCTCCACACACGGATTCGTTGGTCGTCTCCACAAAGACAAAAGCAGGTAGTCCTGCGTTGTCCTGCAGCCGTCTGCCATTGGTGCTGGCACTAACAGGATGACTCATGGAGGGCATCACTACTCGCTGAATATCTGCAATTGTGGCTGTTGGGTCAGTCAGTGATAAGGCCTGTCCTTGCTTATATCACATGCACGGCCGAGAGTGAAACCTGAATCACTTGCATGTCTCACGATGTCAAACCTACACACCGAGTTTCATTCCTGTCGGTTGATTCCTTCTGAGTGGAGCTATTTGTGCAACTATTCTTTTGATGATAAGCGTATTAAATTATAAAAACTATTATTTAAAGAAACTGCACAGCTGTGCAAAAAAACATTACAGTGGAGTTACTGTAATACAGTATACTGGCATCTAATGTTAAGACAAATTTTATGTTAGTCTACATATTTAGGATTTCAGGATTTTAAATGATGTTAAATTTTTTCTATTGTGAAGGTTGTGGAGGATCCAACAATGGATGAGATGCATTCTGAATAAGAGAGCATTATACGCACATGTTGGACCCGTCTGTGCTGATGGAAGCTAACTGGATATTGATTGCATACTGGGTCTATAGCTGTGTTGATATCTATATGAGGGGTCTGATAAAGATTTTAGTGTGCTCCAATGCAATTGCAAATGCAAGCAAATCTGAATCATGCATGAGGAAAAAACAAGTCACACTTGAGCCACTTTCACCTGCAGATCACATGTTTCTGTTAACACATCTATGCCTATATAGAGGACAGGCTCCCCAATCTGTTCTACAGGATGCTCTCTGGTCATCACACTGCTGTGATCATGTGTGGTCTGCCAGTTTGTTTTCCACTCCTAAGCTTATCGGTGTGTTCGTGCTTATAAGCGATGTACCAGACAGCTGATGTTGACACACCTAATGCTTTGGCTCTGTCTCTGATTGATTTATTCTGATTTCTCAGCTTGGCACTGACCTGCTTGATCCTAATGTTGAGAGACAACAACAACAACAGACTCCTGATGCAAAAGACGCATCCAGAATGACCTCTAGGTTTCTTTTTTTTTTTACTTCTCCTGAGTATGATCTAATGATGCAACCACAAATAGCTGGCCAACTAAGCAGCTAACTGTCCAAACAGAAATGAGGATGGAGTATTTTAACCATTGGAAGTTTTCATTTTGCTACACTATCTAAGAAGGGTATAATTTTTGACCTGCTGCCATTCTGAGCCAGTCCATGACAGTCTGGCACAACACCATTGCAGTCTTTGGTGACACTGATGTGGCGTTAAGGGCAGTTGTTGTAACGGTCTGCATACATGTAGTCTTGGAGGTCATCACTGCTTGCTGAATGTCCTCAATCGTGACTGCTGGGTCAGTCAGGCACAACGACAAGGCCCGTCCTTGCTTACGTCACATGTGCTGCCGAGTGTGAAACTTGAATCATTTGCATGTCTCACAATGTCAAACCTACCCATCAAGTTTCAATCCTTTTGGTTAATTCCTTCTGGGTGCAACTATTTGTGCAGCTATTCTTTTGACTTTGAATGTATATAGATTTATAACAATGAAGTTAGAACTGGCATGTTGCGTTAGCAAACATGGCGGCCTGACGCCATACTGAGAGTCACTGCTTCTGTATGTGTAGCTCAATAGATATTGCCCATTTTGTTACATAAAAAGCTTGTATCTTTTTGCACAGTTTAAAAGCTCTAGTTACGCTTTCAATTTTGTGAATATTCATGATGGACAGTCCAATAGAAATGGTCCAAAATTACTTAGAAAAAAAAGCTCTAGCTTTTAATGTGAGAATTTGCTGCATGTAAACCCTGCTAATATGGTGGGATGATCTCATATTGCAGCAGGATGTGATATGCAGGATATGCTGGAATACAATTCAGCACCATACGAGATACTGTCATGTTACATCCTTACTATCTATATGCAGTCACACAACTGCATGAATTTTTGCTTAGTTAGCTGAGTAAAAGATCCTGATGTAAAATTGATCCACAGTCTTCTTACTGCTTGTGACCTAAACATCTGAAGGTCATGACTCACCTAAAAGAGATATCTTCATATCTTTAAATTGGTGCTGACATTCTGCACTCTAATCTGCGGCGGTTTCGTTCTGAATCTGATCTGCTGGGGTACAGAATCAAAAGTACAAACATTTGCCAACCCGAATGGCAATGTGTTTGTTTGTAAACAATACAATAAAAATAGAGGGAGGGAGGGAAAGTGCTTAATCCGCTTCTGAACCTTGTGGGTCACATGTACAGCTGTAGCACGAGTGAAGTTGATGGCTATCTATACAGACACTGATGGCTTTAAAGCGCCATTAAGCTCATGTTACAGTGGCTGAGTAGCCTGAGGCACCTTTCCTTCCTGCTCAACACACACACGCGCACACACACACACACACCCCGGAGGTAAGCAGCTGAATTATGTAACTCGGATGAAAGCAGTACATGGACAGAGTAGAAAAAAAGAAAAGACAGGGTGATAGAGTTTATGAGCTTGTCTGGTGTGGCTCTGCACTGCGTGGTGATATCTGCATATGATTGCATTCGTCCATATATTTCTGGAGGTGTGGGGAGGAGGTTTAATCGTATTTGCTTAAAGGGGAACTCCAGTAATTTTTCCACAAAGTTACACATAATTAATTGATTGAGATGTAAACAAATTCATTCAGAGTGGTCTGGTGTGAAATGCTCTATTCTAGAGAAACATAGCCAGTCAAAATTGTCCACAGTGGTGGCGATGGGAAGCAGATGTCTGTTAATGCCTCTGAAAGCTCCCTCACAGAAAGATAGAGATATGCTGCCTGATGCAGCACTGCTGTGTCCACTCACACCAGCACAACACACACTAACACACCACCATCATGATCCAACACCCACCAAATACCTGCTCTGTGGTGGTCCTGTGGGGGTCCTGACTACTAAAAAACAGGGCGAAAGGGGATAAAGTATGCAGAGAATCAGATGGACTACAGTATGTAATTGTACTACAAAGTGCACCTACAATATATGGTAAGAGGAGCTGATAAAATAGACAGTGAGTGTAGATACAAGGAGGTGGTTTAAATGGTACACATGTCACATGTGCTGCCGAGTGTGAAACTTGAATCATTTGCATGTCTCACAATGTCAAACCTACCCATCAAGTTTCAATCCTTTTGGTTAATTCCTTCTGGGTGCAACTATTTGTGCAGCTATTCTTTTGACTTTGAATGTAATGGACTACAGTATGTAATTGTACTACAAAGTGCACCTACAGTATATGGTAAGTGGAGCTGATAAAATAGACAGTGAGTGCAGATACAAGGAGGTGGTTTAAATGGTATGGCTGATGTATGAGCCAGTTTGAACATGCCAAAATCAATGATATACAATAAACTGAAGCATTTCTATAGCCCTAAATTCTTACTTATTACTTTTAATGTCACAAGAATAATCATGTGATTATAGACATACTTCTATGTATTTTTAACTTTTTTTTCTTGTTTTTTTTCGCAGTCTTTCTGTATGACTCCTCTTATTGTTTAATCACCATAAACCATAAAGTACAATCCTCCCCAAAAGCAATCAATATCAAATATTCCATGCATAGTAACTGCATGGACAAAGACCCCTGTACTTGAGCCCACCTTCATGCTTTTACTATGATGTTTCTAATAAAGCAATCGCATCCATAATCACTGTTCCATCTGTTACTTTCAGCTCTTAAAACAGTCTGCAAATATCCAACAGTCTTATCTATCATTTGGATGATTTTAACTGAATAAAACTCATCAACTCGGCCCGTCTGTCCATGTCCCCTCTCCAGCGAGCCGTGCACAGTCATCGTTCCACTAGACTTTTAGCAAAGAGCCAAAAATTGGGCCCTAAATAGCCGGAAGTGGGTATTAAAAGAGAATGGGGGACAATGGAGTGGCTCCAATGGAGATCCATTTGAAAGACCTGTATGAGAAATGCAGAAAAATGGGTTTTATTCACTTCACTGAGTGAATGATTCATTCATCTATGGAGGAGGTCAAATTGTTCTCAGACTTTTGGGCAAACTGCATGGAGGTGCTGACTTAACTTGACTGGTCAAGTAGTAGTGTGTAGTAGTCTTCAAAAGTGATCTTTATTTATATGTTAAATAAATCATTCTCAACTAGTGAACTGACACGTCCTAAAGATTAATAAAGCTCTTAATACTGAAAAACTTTTGCACCACCCCATCTTTCATCGTGAGCAATACTCTGCAAGCTCAGTGACCCTCTCTTAAACTCTGAAACTCATCACAGTACGGAAGGAAAATGCACTATGATTTAAAAACCTCCAAAATGGCAGCTTCACAGTAGGATAAAACAGCTTCCCTAACTTGTAATCAAGGTAAAAATAACAAGATTTTCATTGCTAATATTAACATATTGAAAAATATTGAAATAACTAAAACATAAAAAATATAACGCTGATAAAATGTGCCATATGTTTTTGCACTGCAGACACTTTTGCATCAAAAAATTGAGCAGTTGGGCCAGATTTGGTGGATGCCTTCCCTGGCACAATTCCTAGGAGAATTTCCTGTAGGCTGGGATTTTAGCCCCTGCTGGTAGACCTGTATGACCGTACGCTTCCATACACCTGCACATTCAGCTACTTCCTTCACACTACGGCCTTTTGGCACACCCAAATGCAGTCACCCCTTTTAGCCAATCATTAACATCTGCTTTGGAGCCATTTTCCACACATGGAACGAGACATTCACTGTACTGTACCACCTCTTCTCAATCTATGAATCCCGTCATCCTCGTGCAGCACCATCTGCAGGAGCCTGAAGTTATTACCACCTTGCCAGCAGGTCAGTGCAAATAAGCTAATGTAAAATATCCACTTTCGGAAAGGAAAGATCATAGAGCTTGACTCCTACTCTTCTTGTTATGTCCGAGTTAGATCTATTTCCTTAGTCTGATACTCCATGTAGAAGCAGTAATGATGTGCTTCATCAGCTCAAATGGTGTTCTATCACTTCTCAAGGCAAGTACCACTTGAAACGAATTCAGCGAACTGTAGAAGCGCAACCTTGAGAAATGAGTGCACAGAGGCAGCCAAAGTCTTATGCACATCCCTTTTCACCTTGATTCAGCCCGTCACAGGCTTGATGTGTGTCTAGAAAGGAGAAAGAGTTCAGACTTCACTCTGAGCTGCTGCAGCTCTAGGCCTGCTGGTGCCATCATTCCTGGTTTCCAATCACTTTCCCAACAGTGCGCAAACTTTTGCATTCAACTCTACTTCAAATATACAATCTGAACATATACAGAGCAAAACATGGCGACTAAATGGGCTTTTTAAATGATATATTAATTTGAATATATTGCTGGACACAAAGTTGCATTACTTTTATAGTAGTCAAGGATGCGGGGAAGCTGCAGCACCCCCTTATTTCAGGACTGCAACTGCTGTAATAATTATGAGCATAGCAAAAACTTTCTGTATTTTATTTATACTGTATATTTTCATCTGCTGTAGCTGTGCACTGCTTAAGTTAATGATGTATTTTCAGTACAGTGAGCTGAACTACTTTTCTGCTGCTTTCCGATTTGGAAGACCTTAAATAGTAAATTGTCAACATTCCGGTGGCTGAAGCGCTACAATACATGGTGCACTGTTGGGAATGGGAAATTCAAGCATGAAGCTGAATGTCAGAGCCAGTCAATGCAACTGTTGTACCAATTAAGGCGGAAGGGGGAAATCTGAACGAGAAAAGTACTCTTTAGAGCCAGTGTGTGGTTTGTCCATTCTGGGCTACTGTAGCTTCATGGCGGCCTCTGCTGGAAGAGGACGCAGTCCTATGTGGATGTGAAGTTCTCATTCTAAGCTAACAAAACCACAATCATTTGTAGTCACTGGTGATTATTTTACTGACCAGAGGTGAATATTTCACTGACCAGAGGTGATTTTACACCAAGTATGTAAGCTGGTCATTTTGCACGGTGGGTGACTATAGATGCATTGTACACGCATCGTCAAAAGAACAGTTGCACCCAGAAGAAAGTGTGGGATTGCAATGCCATTGGGAAGGAAGATAAAGGTTACCAGGAACAATAAATGACGATAAGTTTAGACTGATATGGGTAATATTTATTGAGCTACACATACAGAAGTAGTGTCTCTCAGTATGGCATCAGGCCACTATGTCACAACATGCCAGACATCTCAGGATGTGGAGTCATAGAGGTTCCTAATAGATAGATACATTATTGATCCCGAAGGAAATTTAGC
This sequence comes from Semaprochilodus insignis, assembly GCA_034552555.1. Lineage (NCBI taxonomy): Eukaryota > Metazoa > Chordata > Actinopteri > Characiformes > Prochilodontidae > Semaprochilodus > Semaprochilodus insignis. The sequence goes on along the minus strand of CM067477.1, from coordinate 15,106,303 downwards.
AGCCAGTAGCAGTTTCACAAAAACAGCACAGTAAAACAGTAAAACACGTACACAATAAAAAAACAGGGTTGCAATAATCCATCCCATGCAGCTTGAATATTTTTACACCATTCCTGCAGATTCTGCGGGTGGAGGTGGAGTGACACCAGGCCTTCTGGACATGTGACAACAAACCATTCATCTTGGTGTTGACACTCCATGACAGGCATGACACCATTGCAGTCTTTGGCAATGTTGACGTGGTGTTAAGGGCAGTCGTCGTAACAGTCTGCGTGCATGCAGTCCTGTGTCATGCAGCCATCTGCCAGTGGTGCTGGCACTAACAGGATGTCTCATAGAGGGCATCACTGCTCACTGAATGTCTGCAATCATGGCTTAAAATAAAGCTTGTCCTTGCTTACATCACATGCATGGCCGAGCGTGAAACTCGAATCATTTGCATGTCTCATGATGTCAAACCTACCCACCAAGTTTCATTCTTATCGGTTGATTCCTTCTAGGTGCAACTATTTGTGCAACTATTCTTTTGATTATGTGTGTAGATATGATAACCCTGGGTTCCAATTACTACCACTGCAATGTGAAATCTGTTCTCAACAAGTTTCTCTGACATTGAACCATTTCGTATCAAACCCCTCTGAATGACTTTGTTCATATCTTAATCACTGAATTATGGAGAAATGTTGAAAATTCTGTGGGACTCCCTACTAATAACCCTTTGACTGAAATTTGACCCTGCGTTTATTGACTGAATTTTATTAGTCTGGCCAAGCAAAGCGTTTTCGGACACGCCGAATGGCCCAAACTTTCTTGGTGCCAAATCTGGCCCAGATCCAAGCAGCCAGCGCACCGACTGTAAATCCGCCAACTCAGCCATCTGGCTGTCACTCAAAAAGGAAGTTAGGTAGGGAACTGTGCAGCAGGAAGTTAACCTCACTGGAGACTCCGCCTCTTCCTGTCCTGCATTACCACTGTCAATCTGAGTGTCTGTTAGCTAAGACACCTTTGACACACACACACACACACACAGACACACATAGACACGGTTTCCTAGCAGCTCAACCACTCCTACACATGAAATACAAAGACGCACGCAAACCACTGATTTCCAGTAACCACACGCGCCCACAGACACATGTGCGCATGCACACTAACACACAAACACGTGTATTTGTATGACAACACAGAGGTGAAAACCATTCATTTCCAGTTAACTAACCACACACAGTCATTTCCAGTTGAGGCACTGTTGTGGTCAAGGGCACCGAGAGCTACTGCGGTCTGACTGCTTGCGCAAAAATTAGGTCATATTCTTATATCTACTCCAAGCTGACCTTGTTGGATCACTGACCAATGGCACGTCCTTCCACACCCAACCCCCTCAAACAGCTACTGCCTTTTGGGATGCTCCGCAAACATGCCTGTCACATCGGAGCAATACCTCGTCTCATCTCCTCAACCCAGGCAAAAAAGATTTAGAACTTTCAGCTTAATGTCATTTTGGCTCATACCTGCTGTTCCATGTTGTGTTCCGTTGTATTGGTGCCTCTGATCAAACTGCATGTTTTGTTGACTTTCTAAGCCAACACATCCTCTACAGGGGAACACACTTCTGCACATGGGCATGTCCTATTTACCTGACTGCACGTCTTTGGACTGTGGGAGGAAACCGGAGCACCTGGAGCAGTCTGGAACTATCCCAGCGCTCACTGGGCAGAAGGCAGGAAACACGCTAGACAGTCCATCAGTCCATTACAGTGCCGACACGTAGACATGCACATTCAGACACACCTAGGGGGCAATTCAGCATGTTCTATCGACATGGCTGGACGGGCTGCCAGTCCATCACAGGACATACACATTCACTCACACACTCACACCTAGGGTGCAATTTAGCATCTCCAGTTCACCTAACTGCATGTCTTTGGACTGAGGGAAGAAACCGACACAGACATGGGGAGAACATCCAAACTCCACACAGAAAGGACCCTGGACAGCCCAGCCGGAATCGAACCCATGCCCACAGCACCATCATGCTGCTGCAGATAAAACTTTATGCTTTATCAACTAAACATGTCATTTGACCGGGGTGTTCAAACTCGTGTACGGCTGTATAGTATACCACTACCACTGCTGCCAAAGCTGAAACACAAGCCCGCGCTAATACATTCTATTTAATCCACTGTCTCCTGACTCACTATCGCTTTCTATTTCACTGTAACAGTTCTGCTTCCTCTTTTGTCCTTTTTCTTTTTTTCCTCTCAGTCATTCTATATGTGACTTTCTCTTCACACACACACACTCATCAACATGAGCACATTCACTCCCTGCTTACCTCTAGTCTTCAGCCCTTTGTTACCATGTAAGAGCAGGAACTGCTGAAGAGAAGCACCGAAAAATCTAGAGAGAGAGAGAGAGAGACAGAGAGACAGAGAGTGAGAGAGATAAAAAAAAAATCCAGTTCAGTCAACAGTAACCGCTAAGGAGGATATGCAGCCTGAACTGGCAACTCTCAATCAAACACACACACACACACACACACACAGACCTGGACCCTCAGACCTGATGATGAGAATCTGTGCTTGATTAGGGTCAAAGCAAGACAGACACTTCCTGTCTCGTCTCTTCCTCCCTCTCTCTCGCTCGCTCACCCTTCTCTTTCTGTTTGTCTTTCTTTCTCTTTCTTTCTATTTCTCTCACCCCCCTCTTTCACCCTCTCTCTCTGTTTCTCTCTCTCTTCCTATCCTCCTTTTCCCATCTTCTCTCTCTCTCTCTCTCTCTGTGTCACCATTTCCTCTCTTTCTCTCTCTGGTTCACCTTTTCTTTCTCTTTCTCTTGTCTCTGTTTCTCTCACTTTCCCCCTCTCTCTCTCCTGTCCACTGTCTTTCTTTTCCCCATTTCTTTCTCTTTCTCTCTCTCTCTCTTCCACCCTCTTTCTTGCCCTTCTTCCTCTTTTCTCTTTGCCTGTATCTCTGTTTGTCCCCTCCTCTCTCCTTGCCTGTATCTCTCTTCCCCTCCTCTCTCCTTGCCTGTATCTCTTTCTTCCCCTCCTCTCTCTTTGCTTTATCTTCTTCTTTTCTCCCTACTCTATTTGCCTGTATATCTCTTTATTCCCCATCTCTCTATCCCTGTATCTCTCTTTCTTCCCCTTCTCTCTCTTTGCCTGTATCTCTCCCCTTGCCTTGCCTGTGTCTGTATCTCTTCCCCTTCTTTTTCTCTAAATCTTTCTCTCATTCTCCCTTTGCATCTCTCTCCGTCATCCACTCTCTTTTACTTTTTCACTTTTTTCTCTCTTTCCTTTTCTTGCTTTTACCCAACCCCTTTACATCTCTCTCTGTATCTCTGTATCTGTATCTCTCTCTCTCTCTCTCTCTCTCTCTCTCTCTCCCTTTTTGCCTATATCTATATCTTTCCCTCTGTGTCATGCACTGCCAGTCTTTGCCTTTGCTATCTCTGTATCTCTTTTTCACTCTTTCTCTGCATCTCTCTCTGGACTTCCCACTCCTTCTTGCTCTCTGTCTTTCACCACCACTCTGTCTCTCTGTCTCTCTCAATCAGTCAATAGCTTTATAGGCATGACTGTGTAAGGTAAAGTATTGCCGAAGCATTGCAACAATAACAATAACAACAATGACAATAACAACATGGTTATAAAGGAAATAATAACAATAACATCAACTTTTTGTTTGTTCCAAGAAATAATTCTAATTACACAAATTCATGTAAAAAGTAACTTTAGTTAAGTTCAACACTTTCTGTATTAAAATATAGTAACTTAAAATGTGTTCTACCAAAAGGTTGAGCAGAAGAGTAAATGGTTAAGTATTAAACAGTTGGGTCAAATAAAGCTCACCCTATGATGTATGTATTTACATATCTGTATTTATTGGCGGTTGGTAGGGTACCATGGGGGTCAGTAGGATGTGTATCTGTCTCTCTCTCTCTCCTTTTTTCTCCTGACTTTCTCTCTTCTCGCTGATAACAAATAAGAGTCCTAAGGTGATTAAGAGTCCTGACAAAAAGATCTTAGGATGGTATTGCAGAATAACTAATGGTTAATTCTTTGGCTGAGGCTTTGCTAAGATTGGTTGAGTCACAATGCACATCAAACAAGATGCCTAAACTAATACGATTCCCCGCAGACTCCTGAACTTAACTCTTAACTTTACTGATTTTGTAGGTAAGGGTAAAATGATTATCGGACAACATGCATTACCAAATGGTCTAGTTGTTTCTTTATGCTAAAGGTGTCTATGAGAAGCTAATGTAATTCAAAAAAATAACTTCCTGTGTTATCACTGCGTGCCCCCCACCCCCAACCCACCCCCAGCAAAACAAAAATTGTTGAGGACATTAAAAGGTTACATTTTTGACAAGACTACTGAAAGCATTTTTAGTGATGCCCAAATTACAAGTCGAACTCAAGAAAAATGAACTCGGCAGTGGCTCTCTCAAGGCAGGGTATTATTGTGTGCGCATGCGCGTGAGTTGCTCATGTTCGGAAGTGCGAATGATTTCCACCCAAGACAGCCAGTTCACAGTTGGTGAGATAGAAACTGACCGTGAATCTCCATCTATTCAGAGATTCTAAGGGCAAACTCACTGGCCCTGACCATGACCCCACCCACTCCGCAAGCCTAACAGGGATTAGAACTACAAGCCAGGATTATGTAATCTGAATGAGATTGAAATCTGCGAGAGAGCTACAACGAGAGACTCGCATTGCGCTGTGTATGCACCAGAGTGTGTGCTTGACCTATAGAGAGACGGGAACTCAGGTGACAGTCCAATGAGAGTCTGAGAGGGCCATCAGAGGTGGGGGGGGGGGGGACAAAATACACAGACTGGTGTGTACAGTGTGTTTTGGGCCAAAGAAAAGAATTAACACACGTTCATCAACTGATCTCTCCAGGCTCCACAATGTTAAACCTACCCACCAAGTTTCATTCCTGTCGGTTGGTTCCTTCTGGGTGCAACTATCTATTTGTGCAGCTATTCTTTTGATGATGAGGGTACTTGTAGGGTTATGTCAGTTTCATGACAAGCTTATGTAGGTGTTATGCATCCTTATGAACAGCACCCTTATGCAATGTGTTAACCAACCTTCTAATCTGTAATTTTACAGAATTATATACAAATGCAATGGGATGACCATAGTGGTATGGCTGAATGACTCATCTCATTTTACATAGGAACCTCAAATAGAAAGAATGAAGCCTTTATCATATTATTCATCAGTGACTTAATAATACTGAACTTGTGATCTGGCACAATACACCACAAAAAAGGATGTGCTGGTCTTCTTGGTGAAAAAATATGATTGAATAAAAAATGCATTTAAAATCTCAGTACTGGTCAGACAAATAGGAATAAGCCACCTTCACCAGTAATAAATGGAGGATCGCTTTATGGCACATGCATGTCCATGTTAGTGACTGAAACATGGATCAGCATGTGGAATTAGAGCTTTCTGTGTTCTGCAGTGTTTATAACTGTGTAAAAGAGGTTGCTGACAAAATGTGTGTGAGTTACATTCCCATTTGTCTTGTTAAATTAATTGGATCAATTAGATCACATTCTTTACATGCTACAACAGTGCTGAAAATCACCTAATCAAAAAGAGAAGAGTGGATTAAACAGACATTGGGACTGTGTTGGCCTTTAAGGGCTACACTCCAATCTATTTTCATGGGGTTCAATGGGAATTTTGCCAAACCTCTGTAAAGCACGTTCACCTCGTAAGGCAATATTCAGATTACACACACACACACACACACACACACACACACACACACACACACACACACACACACACACACCCTCTGGATCTGGACTGTCACATAAGTCACACTGCACAACAACTTTCTGCCAAATGTCCAAAAGAGCATTTCTAATTCTCTCCATCCCTCCAGCTATCAAGACTAATATGATGAACCAATGGCACAGGAATTCTCTCTACCTCTTTCTTTCCTTCTCTCACTCTGTCCCTGTCTCCTATCTATTCATTCCTGTCACCATCTCTGTCTCTCTCTTTTTCTCTCTCTCTCTCTGATTATGAATAAAGGCATATTTATGATCAGTGTGGATGTACTGGTCTGGTCTTGACAGCAGGGGAACGCTGGTGCCAAATGACCTTATACAATACACTCACACACACACACACACACACACACACACACACACACACACAAACACACACATCCCATAAATACTCATAAACATATGCATCCACACCCCATTCCAAACTAACATGTTTTCAGAATTTGTGGGTTTAATGTTTAGTGACCCACAGTAACAAGGACAGAGAGCGAAAGAGAGAGAGAGAGAGAGAGAGAGAGAGAGAGAGAGAGAGAGAGAGAAAGGAGAATGATAAGAAGAAAAAGAAACACACAGATAGAGAGGGTGAGAGGGTGTTTGAGAGAGGGGAGGAAAGATAGAGAGAGAGAGAGACAGAAAGGAGAAAAGAGAGAGAAGGAGAGAAAGATAGAGGGGAAGGGAAGAGAAGAAAGACAGGGGAGACAGAGTGAGAAAGGAGAATGGAGAGAGAGAGAAAGATAGAGAGATACAGAGAGTGAGGAAGAAATATAAGGAAAGAGGGAGAGAGAAAGAAAAAGAGAGGAAGGGAGAGGAAGAAAGACAAGGAGAGAAAGAGAAAGAAGAATGACAGACAGAGAAATGGAAATTACAGAGACAGATAGATGAGAGAGACAGAGACAGAGAGAGAGAGAGAAGAAAGGGAAGGAAAGAAGAAGAGGAGAAAGACAGGGAGTAATAAGGGCTCAGTGAGTGTCCTCGCTGTGCTCTCACACAGAGATGCTGAAGAGAGAGGCAGTGAAGGAGGAGAGAATCAATACGGCACACTTGTTTTCCCCTCTGACAGATCAATGCCTGTTTTCTGGCGTTCAGGAAAATAAAGGCCTCTTTTCTGCAACTCAAAATTACTGCCAAACATAGAGGAGGTGGACTGAGTGTGTGTTTATGTCAGAGACAGACAGTCAGTGGAAAAGGATGAATAAATAACTAAAACCCCGAATAAAAACAAATAAAAAACAACAACAAACAATTACACTGCAGCTTAGTGGTCTGCTCCAGCGGGGTCAGACTCCGTGCAGACCACATAAAAAATAGTGTATTCTCACTGCTACTCAGGGCACAGCTGTAAATACACTCATTATCAAAACAACAGTTGCACAAATAGTAACACCTACAAGCAATCAACCGACAAGAATGAAATTTGGTGGGTAGATTTGAAATCGTGAGACATGCAAATTATTCACAGTTCACTCTCAGCTGTGCATGTGATGTGAGCAAGGACGGTCCCTAACGCTGTACCTGACTGACCCAACAGCCACGACTCCAGACATTCAGTGAGCAGTAATACAAGGATGGCAAGGACACTTTGATTTATTACTGAGCTGATATAATTCAGTTCAGAATCAATTCAATTTGATTCGGATACTGAGAACTCCAGCTCTGGAGGTTATATAGTCTACAGCTTATAGGAGTAGAGTTCTGTCATATAGCTGTCAAGTTCTGCTACTGCTGTTCTGCATGATCAGCCCACAATACGCCGCGCTGACCTCTGACGATACTGCTCGGATGGCCACGAATTAATACTGGACAGGTCCTTAGAGACAGAATGGCCCTTTTTAACGGTATAAAAAGATATTATTGCTGTTTAACTTCACTGCCTGCTTCTACTCATCCGCATCAGTGTAGGACTCCATTAGGGGATGAATGCATGTTTATGTATATGTATGTGTTTATGTGTGTGTGTGTGTGTGTGTGTGTGTGTGTGTGTGTGTGTGTGTGCTGTATATCATTAGTGTAATTCCTCATTAAAAGGTCATTCTAGCTGGGCTCTTTGATGCAGTGTTCAGAGAGTGTGTGTGTGTATGTGTGTGTGTGGGGGGGGGGGGGTTCACGTTAGTATGCCATCTGTCATTAAATGTTTGATCAAGGAAGCCATGCAGGGATGCATTTGCATCATGCCTATAAATACTTTCGTCACTCCGCAGTACCAAAGCAAAGCATGTCCACACAAAGTACAAGTAAACAGAGAAGACAAACGTCCAACCAATCTGTTCACTTGCAAAACAATACACATAGCAGAGGTATATGTCGCTGATCAACTCATGCGATCCATAAGCAATTCAGTGCATCATGACATCTTACACTCATCCACAAATGAATAGCTGCGCAAATAGATGCACCCAGAAGAAATCAACCGACTTGGTGGAGATGACCAACAAATCTGTGTGTGGAAGCACCGTGGTCAGCGCCAAGTAGAAGGGTTAGTTGTCACATGTCCCCGCGTCCCAAAGGCCCGATGTCACTCCACCTCCACCCCTACTGCAAAATCTGCAGGAAGTTTCATGGGATGGATTATCATTAATACATTAACCCATTTTAAAAGGCATTTAGGTTTGAATGGTCAAATGCAGGAACTGAATTCACCTGTCGGGAAGCAAATCACTTGATCCATTTAACCCTCTGCAGACTGATTACCACCTTAGGAACTTCCTGTGCATGTAACCATGGTGACCAGGCCTCCCGCCAAAATTGCCACATTTACCTCTAACCCCTGGTTGCCATGGAAACTACAAGCGCTTGTAAAAGGTGCATTACGGCCCATCAGGAAAAAAACACGCATGTACAGACCAGACAAAAACGCTTCATTTTAATGGGCCATTGTCTTTTACTGACCTGAACTTTTATGAATCCACATAAACACACACACACATATATACACAAACACACTGTGAACCACTTTGGTGAATTAAATCTTCAAACAGGTGAAACGGTTGTCCCGGGACTGTATGGCTGTCCCAGGACTTCACACACACGTGTGTGTATGTGGTGGGAAGGGTTGGGGGGCATGTTCTCATTCTCGTGCTCCAGCCAAGCTTTATAAATAACACTCACCTAACAGCTGGGTGTAAAATTAACTGCTTAACTAACAACCCTGCTGTCCTTCCCTGCGCAAGCTCAAGCACACAATGTCAGGACAACGCAGGTCCCATACGCATTATTCAGAGTTTTATAATTCTATACTGCACAGCAAATGAAGGGGGACCCTTAGAGTAGTCCAAGGGTGGCGGGGGGGGGGGACTGTTATGCTATGTCCCTATATGTAATAATAATAATACATATTCCACATGGTATATCCAGTAAATCTACTGTACATACAGTGTTTGGGAGCACCATGAACCATGAGAAACAGAAAATACAACCAACTTCTAACACTGAACTTGTAGTGAAGGACAGTAAAACAAAACACACACCAAAGTGCTAGGGAGAGTCAGGAAGGGTGCTAGGAGTGCAGTAGTCCAAAGGGCAAATATTTGAACTCAAAGAACTCTGGTACAGAAAGACTATAGCATGTAGCACAAGCATGTAGGAGGCCAGGCAAATGACTGAAATTCATCCTCAGGCATTCTTTACGTAACCAGCAAAACCACATGAGCGGTTACATCTTGAAGCCGCACATCTTTTACACTCCAATGACATTTTAATTATTATATCTTTTTCGTACATGGATTTGAAAACAACAGTGGTTCTTATTTTCTTTCCATCTATGACTACTTGGTAGATACAGCCAAGCAAATTCTCCCATTGGTCAGGACTTTGAACATTCTAGATACAGGTTCTAGATATAGGTTTCAGTCAGGTATCAGAAAAGGAGAAGGTAGCTACATTAACATATGGTATCCCAGGTGGTTGCAAGGGTGTTGCATGGTCAATGCTGTGGTAGCCCACATGGTTAATAGGGTGTTAATAATGATAATGAACTTCAATTATTGTACTACAAGTTGGGTGCACAAACCTTTGCCCCCACCCCCTGCGTCTAATCTATAGTTTTATAGTATAGCTATGAATTAGACACACAGAGGAGTGCAGGTCAGTATGACTGTGGATTGGACAATAAGAGGAGTGTGTGTAACTGTATGCACACAGGAATGTGGATCAGTATGGCTGTGGATTGGACACACAGAGGAGTGAGGATCAGTATGGCTGTGGATTAGACACATAGAGGAGTGTAGGTCAGCATGGCTGTGGATTAGACACAGAGGAGTGAGGGTCAGTACGTCTGTGGATTAAACACAAAGTAGTGTGGGTCAGTATGGTTGTAGATTAGACATAGAGAGGAGTGTGGGGCAGTACAGCTATGAATTAGACACAGAGAGAAGTGAGGGTAAGAACAGCTGTGGATTAGACACAGAGGAGTGTACCTAGGTACAGCTATGCATGCGGTTTGACCTCAGAATGATGAAAAATGATGAAAAAAATGCAGAATGATGAAAAAAATGACAAACAGATGAGTGCAGGTCAGAACAACTTTTAATTTGTGCTTGGGGATCTGCCCTGAGACAGTTTCCAAACGGGGGCTTTCAGTTGAGTAGGAGAAAGGTGTGCCATAACAAAAATGAATGGGATGCTAAGGGTGGGAAACAAAGGAGATTTAAACAAGTGTAGAAGGTGGAGAAGTGGGCTTTTCCAAAAGCTGGTATACAAGAACAGGATTCGGGTGCATGAATCAAAGTTGGTCTCAAAAAGGCTGGTCAAAAAACGGTGGATTAATGATAATAAAACTTAAGAAGAAAAATAGAGTGATTGCTTACATACATCTGTCTTAATGGCATAGTACCATAAAACAGCCCGTTTAATGGGAAAAAGAGAGGTCGTAAAAATGGTTATATGATCGATTTGGACGTATAGATGTACCTCGGGGGGGGAGGAATGGTGAGAAAGTCATACACTGCCTCTTTAAGTTCTGAAATTGCCACATATTTATATAACCAGTCGCTCCATATTATAACGGTTCCATCTATTCTGGTTAAAAAGGCTGCAAACTGACAAACAGCTCCCACACGACTTGACAATAACCCGAGGCCAGAGAGAAAGCTGCTGCGCACACTTCAGCACTCCATCCTCAAAGACAAATGTTATTTGGTATGATGACATCATGTATGATGTGATAAAGCATGTGCTTGTGTGCGTGTGCTTGATGTTCTAATAAAGGGTCTTCTGTGAGGCGAGCACTCGGCCCTGCTGGGCACTGATACAGCAGCCCCCCAGAAAAAATCAGCACGCTCTATAAATACACTGCACAGCAGAGACATCAGATCATACTGCCCCATGTGTGTGTTTGTGTCTGCAAGTCACTGTCTGAATGTTTAAAAGGACGCTACGGGAGTTATTTCAACCCTGCCTGCTGCATGGTATGACCAAAAGAAGAATGAGCAAGAATGCACACACACACAAACACGCATGCACACACAGACACACACACACACATATGACCAACATGTGACTGCAGATACTGTATCAGTGACATTCCATGTACAGCACAGCGCTACCTACAGATTCAACTATGTGGCTCAAAAGCACTTTAAGATATAAAACCTAATTCACAATATAAAACTTGATCAGCAGGTTTTGCCAAAAGGACAAAGCAACTTTTATAGACACTTTACGCTCTTCAATGCTGAGGTAAAAAGTAACCTGCCTTTTAATCTACTCTTCAGGCTCCATATCCTATATCAATTTTGTATTTTTTCTATTTTCATTTGACGTTTGTGTTGTGTGAGTTTGTTCAAGAACAAGTTCAAGTTCAATTTCAAGAGGTTTTACTGTCATTTCAGCTATATACAAGTACACATTACAAATAAACAATAGCGCCACACGCCAACACAAGTGCACAACAATACAATATAATATACACAGTGCAATAAAGCAGAAGACTTACAATGAATACAACACAGGACACACGTACAGTACGCAAAACACAGATGGTGCTGCACTAGACTGAGATGAGGTGCTACAGTGCAGTGAATGTCTCGTTCCATGTGTGGAAAATGGCTCCAAAGCAGATGTTAATGATTGGCTAAAAGGAGTGATTTGGGTGTGCCAAAGACCATAGTTTGAAGGAAGTAGCTGAATTTGCAGGTGTATGGAAGCGTATGGCCGTACGGGTCTACCAGCAGTGGATAAAATACCAGTCTACAGGAAATTCTCCTCAGAATTGTGCCAGGGAAGGTATCCACCAAATCTGGCCCAACTGTACAATTCTTTGATGTAAGAGAGGGTGAACATTTCTGTGGCCTACTTCCAGAAACTTGTCTAGTCCGTGCCAAATCCATTAACAGCTTATTCATGCTTGTGGAGGTATTACACGGTATTAGGTATGTTTTAGTTACAGGTGATTCATTCTTTTGTCTGGTGACTTTATTATGGCATATTAGCAGGTAGCATATATGAACATAGCTGTCACAGTATTCTAGCAGCAGATATTTGCACATAAATGCAAGTAATTCTATTTAAATCTAGTATCTTAGACATAATCTGGAGTTGCAAGATGCTGGGAGCAAGATGGTGTCGTGTGTGTGTGTGTGTGTGTATGAAGGTGTCTGTAAGTTCAGATTGTGGGAGTGTTGAGGAATCTGATGGCTTGTGGAAAGAACCTCTTGCACAGTCTGGCTGCGAGGACCCGAATGCTATGGTACCTTCTTCCAGATGACAGAAGAGAGAGAAATTTGTGTGAGGGGCGTGTAGGGTCATCAACAATGCTGTACACCAAAAACAGACATAACTTATTTGTACATGTCTGTTTTCCAATCTCCATTTATCCCTTGGAACCGGTTGCTTTAGTCACTGTGGTGCCTTGTATTGTGCCTTATTCAATATTACTACCAACCTCTATCTAAGAGAGCTGCCCCGCCCACTTACTTAGCACTAATGCATCTGCTCCATCCAATCGGGGACTTGGGGAATAAGCTGATTAGCTGGAGCAGAAGTGTCAATTTGTGGTTGGAGCTAGGCTAGGAGGGGTTAGGGACCACTGCTGTAGCCGGAATAGGAGGACATATGTAAACGTGTTTGTTTCAAAACAAGCTAGGTTTTTTGGATTGCAGCTAAAAGTGGATTTTGAAAAAGTTGGCATATAATATCACACACCTTTTTTCAGGAACAGCAGGGAACATTTAGTTTTCCATGATAACAGTAACAAAATGAATTTACAAGACTTCATAAGCCAATTTACAGAACAGACAAAAGCAATAACCTTTACAGAGACTTTACAGGGTAAACCTAAAAGCCTTTTAATCTGCTCTCCTCCTTTAATGACATATTGATATCTCAGTGTTGCTGCTAAATCTGAATGATCTTACAAAGCTAGACATTATAATCTTTCAATACAAGCAAACCAAGATATGAACAGGGACACACCACACATTTCACCTTTTATCAGGTGACTGAGAAAATGAAAAAGTACCAACAGTACATAAAGGACAGTAACTCAGCAGCATTGCTTCAAGCAAGCTGGAAAAATGGTTGGTGGTTGCTGCTACTGAATGAGAGTGACACCCTGAATGAGAGTGATATTTACTGATCTCTGGTAGCTACATCTTGGGGATGTAGTGTGAGTGATCAAGAGACACAGATGAAATAAATGACTTGAGAAATTTGGATGTCAAACAACATTCAGCTCTGTTTTTGCCGTGCCAGAAAAGCTGCTGGGTGCATACATGTACAAGCCACATGTTTATTTATAGTTTCCATTTATTTATATATTTATATATTCATATATGTTTGTTCTATTTTTAACAATACTAAAAATTGCAAAATTAAAAGTAATAAGATAATAAAAATATTGTCATTTAATTATGTTGTATATATGTATAATCAGTAAAAGAGGAATCAGTGCATCACTAGATCTGATATCAGCATTTTACACAGTTGAGAAACTCTTGCGTGTGAGTATCAAGCGAGTTGCAGGATGCTTTACATGATTCAATTTGAATGCAATTCAGCTTCATGACGATCTGTTTTGCATGCAAGTTGGTCGTAAATCTAATTAACCATCAGCCTATTTGGTTGTAAAGAAATCGGAAACAGCCATAAAAGATTCATGATTGCTGCACGTCTACTGTTCTGTAAGCCTTGACGAGTTTCACCACTCCACTGGGCATAAGCTCCGGAGTAGTACACTGTAAACTCACAGCAATCTAAAAGCAAGCTCTGCAACCTGATCCATAAGTGTACATGAGTGTCTCGTCTTATTTCTGTTTGTGAGCCTCTCTATCTCTCTCCCTCTGTTTATGTTCAAATAACATGATTACAGGCAGCAAAACCTATAGGCCACAGTGCGATTCAGCCACAGGGCAGGCCTGGTGGATCCTGAGAGATCCTCATTACTGCACACACCCACACACATACGTCTCTGTGGTTATTTTAAACAATAAATGGCTTATCTTCTCCATTTTCATCAAAGGAGGCTAAGGGAAGGCAAAAAAGAGCAAGAACGGGAAGAATGGACAATTAGCAGAAATGAACGGAGAGAACAGGCACGGTGATTAAAAGAGCGGTCAGTCTGCTCTACACAGGGAGCCACTACTGTAAGTAATGTGAATCAATCAGCAGCATCATACATGTGTTGCCATGGCAAACTCCACAATGGCGGAAATGTCAGTAATTAGGGCACATATACGGAGCTGGAGCGCGGTTCATTTTCATACATCATCAGCCACCGTCAGTTACTTAACTGTTGAATTAACACAGGTACCACTGGATTTCAGCATTAACGCTCTGTACAGCTCTGAATTTCCAGAATAGCAAAGCAGATGGGCGGTTACCTTTACACTGACCGTTATTACTGTTATAATATGATAATATTTAAATGGATTTACATGCCTATATAATTAATAGTTACATAATCAATCACGTTGACTGTGACAACAACTTTTTTGATGGATCCCAAAGTTTAGAATCTGTACTTTTGATATACGCTGAGTGTCTCAGCTTGTTTCGATGAAGTATGAGTCAGAAATAATAGCAGGGTTCCCACTCTAGTCAAATGTCAATTCCCTGACTTTTCCCTGACTAGCACTGACTGAAAAGCTGAATTTCCATGACCTACAATGAACGAATAACAGGCTGCATTTGTGCTGAACACACAAAAACCTGACACAGTATTTGAAAGCCAATCAATCTTTAATAATTTGTTTTTAGCACAAAAGAAATTCTTCACTGCTTAAAAGATTATTACTGAAATGTGTATTTTTGTTATGAGTTATTTTTGTTATCTTGACTGAAGCGATTGCCAGGTGTTGACGATAACTATATAACTGTACTATATAACTATGTATGTGTAACTATGTATGAATATACATGTTACTCTATGAATATGTTACTCTATGAATATGTAACTCTATGATTATATAACAATTTGCTAACTCAATCGTCTTTTCTGTAATTTCATCCACAAATCACATCCCACCCATTCCGCATCTTGGTGTTCATTAAAGACCCTGCATGGTTGTTTTTCAAACATGTGTCAAAAATTAATACCTCTTTAAACAATTTCATATAATTATTCTGTTACCACAGGAACCACTTTTCTCAGCCTGAAACATCTCTTTGGAATTCCAGTCTTATTCTCTGTTACAAGATGACATCATCTCATAACACAATCCTTATTTTCCGACCTTCTGGCAAGCTTGGCATGTCCTCACACAACACACGGAGGGCTAAAACAGTAAAAACCGACCACTCTGAAATCTCACACTCCAGTCTAGTTGTAAAGGTGGATCTACCGACGTGTTCTACTGGACTTTCACTGACTCAAACTAATAGAGCAGAACCGACACCATTGTAGGAACTGCCGCAGCACAGTTGGGGTGGAGCTTGTAGCAGGATGCCGCTCCGGCGTTTGCTCAGTGTGAACACGGTGGGCAAGTTGAACAGTCTGTGCACACTGGGCTCATTCGGAGGCAGAGCTTTAAGACACAGGAGCTCTAACAGAGCGTTTCAGATAGAGGGCGAACACAAATGTACAGTATGAGGAAAAATAAGGCATGCGATTCTGTTATAGTAGACCCCAAAAAGAGAGTACAATTGGTCCCCCAGGGTTGTGCAGACTGCTAATGTGGTTTGGGACACTCAATAAACTATGTAGCTGAATACTGGGGTGACCGTTTTAGATACAATTTCTACAGCCATTCTTAGGTGACTGAATACACTTACAGTAAGTGAAAATTTGTTGGCCACAGAAACATTCCTTTAAAAGGCGGAATCGTTTTTATTATCCCATTAAATGCTCTAAAAAAGCCCTTTAAAAAGCTTATAATTCAGTAGTTAATTAGTAACTACTTTATATGTAGTACTTAGGAGGATGAGGAACTGGCATTTGGACACAACCTTGCAGTTTAAGGAGTGAGCCTTACATACTATAAACCAACAGCTTTCTTCATTTGAGAAATTAGCATAAACCCATACAGGCTCGGCTAGCGATGCTGGAATACTAGTTTTATTCTGATTTAGGGATCAGACTGCAGATATATTTAAGAAATACCTTCTAAAATGTGCCACGTCTTACTTGGTAGAGTGCAGTGTTTGCAGAGAGCAGACCTAGCTCAGGCTGTCGTGTCTAGTTTATAGCTCCTTTTCTGTCTGTTCTACTTGAAGTTTGGCACTTTGAGCGTCCAATGAAAGATGTGCACTGGACTGGTCCAGAACCACACAGCCAAAACCTGAGTCAGCACGAAGGATGTGTTTCTCTCAAACACACTCGCACACACGTCCTCACGTCTGTGGCCTGTGCAGCTCTCCGAGGGTAACTGCACACACACACACACACACGCCTGCGTACACACTTGGGCTGCATGATCTGGACCACCAGAGTGTGCTTAAATTGAGAAATACTGTGATTTCGACTTGCGTTAAAGGACCCACATGACTGGAAACTGAAAGCTCCTTGCTTTTATGACTCCACGTCATAAAAGTCCGTGAAGTGAAACACCCACATACACACACACTAGTGAACACACACACTAGGGGGCAGTGAGCACACTTGCCCGGAGTGGTGGGCAGCCCTATCCACGGCGCCCGGGGAGCAGTTGGGGGTTAGGTGCCTTGCTCAAGGGCACCTCAGTCGTTACTGTCGGTTCAGGGAATCGAACCGGCGACCCTCCGGTCACAAGGCTGGTTCCCTAACCTCCAGGGAACCAGCCTTGTGAAAATATTTCATATTTACACCATAAAAAGTGCAACCTAAAAAAATTACTTCGATTGAAAGAATCATTCTTTCAAATTTTTTAGGTTGAATAAACCAAGTACTTGAAAAAAAACAGTTGGACCAACAAGTACTGTTTACAGTGCAATGCGTGAACTTATTTTCACCTACAAAATATGTTATTTTCTCATGGGTTTAAACTTAACCATTAGACTCTACAGTCACAATTCATGCATAGAGAGACCAATCATGTAAATATGCAAAACTGTAGTAAAAAAAAAGCTATTACACTATAGAATATTATATAGTCGCCATATAACAGAGAGTCATTTCACATTTCTTGCACTTGGGAACATGGCTGACACCAAAGTGATGACTCAAAATCCCTATTCAACTCCACTAACAGTAACATCAGTGCTGCTCTGACTTAGACTTAGAATTATTGAACTCAAACTGCATCATGTTTTTTGCAACAAAAGCAGAATCAACACCTGAATCTGATCAGCAGACGATCTGTCAATCATCTAGTAAGCCCATGACATTTATATTTACCACAGACAGACATACATGCACAGACCAAGACAAGAACATCAAACAAGGCAGCTGCAGTTGATAGAAGGTGGGCTAAGGTCTTCTTGTTGCTTACATCAGAAAGTTCAGCACATGCCAAGTAAATGTGAGATATCTGTTTCCTCTACTGAAGCAGTTAATGAAGTCACTGAATCACATCCTGCGTTCGCAAAATCAAATCAAACTGAATGGCTCCAAACAAAACCTAATTGCTTTCCAATTGAATCGCCGATCACCAGGATCGAATTAAGCCGAAGATTTATGGCCCTAATAATGGAGGATTCAAACAGAAAGATAAACCTTGAAAATAATGATTGGGTCCCACAACAAGACCCCTTTTGTTTTACTCTCAGGAGGTTCCAGAGACGAGGGCTGCAGGACCGGGACAGCGTTCACTCCTAACGTCTGCAAACAGACAATTTATTGCGATTTTGGCTGATCTGTGTTGCAGGCAGTATTTTAATCTTGCCAATAATTAATTATTTATCAATTATATAAACATATTTCAAGAAGACATTTTAAGAGAGACTGTATGTTGCAAAATGCATACATATGCATACATATTCATTATGCATTAGTCTGCCTATATATCTATATACTGTATACTTTACACATGTTCATCAAACTCTTTATTAAGTACACCTTGTTTCTACAGCCATTGTCAATTTGACCAGCTTTACTTGCCATATACGTGCCAATTACAGACTCTAGTCCATCTGTCTCTCTGTTTTCTTTTACTTTAATGACCAGGACCCCCATAGGACCACCACAGAGCAGGTATTATGTGGGTGATGGATCATTCTCAGCAATACAGTGGTGGTGGTGTGTTAGCATGTGTTGTGCTGGTGTGAGTGGTTCAGACACAGCAGTGCTGCTGGACAACTCAGTATCACTGCTGGACAGACGAAGGACTAGAGGATGACCAACGCAAAACTGTGCAGCAACAGATCAAGTCAAGTCAAGTAGTTTTACTGTCAATACTTCAATATGTACAAGACATACAGAAGATTGAAATTGCGTTACTCTCCATCCCAAGGTGTAGCAAATAAACATTTAACTATAAATAGATGAGCTATCGTCTCTGACTTTACATCTACAAGGTGGACCAGCAAGGTATGAGAGTGGACAGTGAGTGGACACAGTGTTCAAAGAAAGCGAGGGCTTGGTGAATGCACATATATATACAAAGTAATACACAGAACAAAGACCACTGAAAGACCTATCTGAATGCAGAACAGAACCGCTTTGGCCACGAGTGTACATTTACACTGTCATTTAGCAAGCAAAGTCAAAGCAGCACAAAGTGCACTGGAGATACTGTAAGAGTCTACAGCCTGAGAGAGTACAGTCATGACATCAATTCATCTAGGCAAATAAATCAATATAAGTGTAGCTATTGAGGATAATGAATTAAGTGCAGCTTGCTTTTTGAAATAAGTAAACAATAAAACATAGAGGTTATGTGCGGAGGAAGAGAACAGAGAGAGGACAAATGCAAAGAATAGATTCAGATTTGGAACCAACCCTGAAAATCTATGACCAGTGCACCACTACCCCAAACACATATAAAGCAGACCTCATAAGGCTGAGGCCATTTCCGAGTGCTAGTAGATGGTGACCTACAGTGAATGAACAGCAAACAGTCAAAATGATCATAACCTCTCACTTTCTTCAGCAGCTGAGTGACATCAAGAGCACTCACTTTCAAGTTCTGTTCCAGAAAGACAGGATTGGACTGCAGGGATTGGACTGCAGAGAGAGAGAGAGAGAGAGAGAGAGAGAGAGAGAGAGAGAGAGAGAGAGAGAGACAGCGTGAGAGAGAAAGAGAGAGACTGCAGAGGAACTGGAGCAGAATCAAACTAAAACTCCCAGTTGGCCAGAAAGTCAGGCGGTGCTGGAGCTCCACAGGAGTGGTCAATACTCCAGCAAGGCCCATCATGAAGCCTAGCAGAGTCTTACAACTTAAACACTGTCTAAATTCCTTTATACAAAACATCAACAGCCAGGATTCATTCAGCTGCAGTAAAAGCCAGCGGTACACAAGGAAATACTTAGGACAGCACACATGTTGCCTGCATCACTTGTCTACAGTCATGTGTCTTGTTTTCACTGTTACAGGTTTCTTTAGAATTGATTGCTAAACACAGAGTGCCTGTAAATTATGCAACCTACCAAGGTTTCTCATGTATTACCGCAAATCACCCATTATAAAAATATCTGTTTGCGCCATTGATCAGAAATTGTGCTAACTGGTGCCCACCAAGGACTAGCTCTTTCTAAGAATGATCAGCAGAATCATCCTTCATTTCCATGTTCCATCTACGATGATCAATATAACTGTAGCAAATCATAAAAAGTATATAATGACTATAATGAAAATCACTATTTGCTTATATATATATATATATATTCAAAACTATCAAGCAGGAAAAGAAGAAAGAGCATGCGATTCTCCTTCCAGGCAGAATAATTAGCTCAGACAGCACCACCTTCGGTTCCGTCACAGTACTCTAGCAGCGCTCCTAGACTGAGAATGAAATGTATAGACTTGGCTAACGTGGTGCTTGTTAATGTCAGCTGTAAGTTGGAATTATGTAGGACAATGACTAGTGTGATGACCAAATTCATCATGTTATATTCAGATTGGTTGCCATATCCTCACCAAACACTCTATTAGGAACACCTCAAATATTGTCTGGCTCCACTTTGTGGTTCTACAATTACAGACTGCAGTCCCTCTGTTTCCCTGTATACTTTGTTGTCCTGTTCTTCAATGGTCAGAACCCCCAAAGGACCACCACAGAGCAGGTATTATGTGGGTGGTGGACCATTCTCAGGACTGTAGTGACACTGACGTTGTGGTGGTGTGTTAGTGTGTGTTGTACTGGTGTGAGTTGATCAGACACAGCAGTGCTGCTGGAGTGTTTAAACACTGTGTCCACTCTATTAGACACTCCTACCTTGCTGGTCCACCTTGCAGATGTAAGGTCAGAGACGACAACAATCCTCTAGTCGTTCATCAGTGCTCACAGGACACTGGCCACAGATGGCTGGATAGATTTGGTTGGTGGACTATTCCAAGTCCAGCAGTGACTCCGAGCTGTTTAAACACTCCAGCAGCACTGCTGTGTCTGATCCAGTCATAGTAGCGCAACACACACCAACACACCACCACCACGTCAGTGTCACTGCAGTGCTGAGAATGATCCCCCACCCTCATAATACCTGCTCTGTGGTGGTACTGTGAGGGTCCTGCCCACTAAAGACAAGGATAAAAGGGGCCTAACAGTGTATGCAGACAGAAAAAGATGGACTACAGTCTGTAATTGTAGAACTACAAAGTGCACCTATAAAATAAAGGATGTGAGGATGTGTTCTGAATAAAGTGCTCGGTGAGTGTTCATGTATGTACGAATAGACCTTATTGTGCCCCTCCCCCCACCCTGCTTATGAAAACAATACTACTTCTACAGTTCAAGGCAATACAACAGACAGACATTCAAATATCAATCAGCAAGAAGCATTGCAGCCCAGCAGTCAATAACAAACAAGGAACAACTCCACACCACACGGCAAGCTTCAGTAATGAATGAGGTCGAGCCAACTAACTAAACATACTACACAAAGTTCTCACATGCCCATTACGGTTTGATATGGGTCAGCTGCCTACAGACTCTGCCAGGTACGTCCAAAAAAAACGAAGAGTGACGTGGAACAGAAAATCCTTTCCATGAAACTTTAAATTCAGTGGAAAATGTGACAAAGTCTGTGATCAAAGCAAAGGCAGGTTAACAGTCTCATTAAAAACAGCCTTTGTTTTCACTACAAACACAGCCACTGTCTGTCTGGGTGGTTACAACGATCAGGTTTAATAGCCTTGTGAATGAACAGTCGTTCTGAGACGGCTGATGTGAAATTCTCCATCCTAGAGAAGCTTACCTAGTCAGAACTGTTCACAGTGGTGGTCATAGGAACCAGATGTCTGACGAGTTCAATGCCCCTAGAAGCTCCCTCACAGAAAAGCATTACACAATGTGGTTCTGAATACACTCCCTGGGACAATGATTTCTGACAGCTTGGAGAAGGTTTTGGCTTAAATCCATAATGGATTTATTGTTCATTCACTTGATTTACCAGCACTTTACTATCATCACATCATACATATCGTCACTAACCAATGAACAGCATGTATCGCCATTGTTGAAAACTTCATGATGAACGGATGAACCAATAGAAATGGCCCAAAATCGCTTGGAAAGAAGTCTGGTTCCATTGACTTACACCATTATTGAATTAGGTTTTTGGTCTCTCCTGTAAAGCAACAATTTAGGAGATACTTGTTTTCCTTTGGACAGCGACAGTATAAAAACTCAAAAGATGCATGAAAGTGCACATGTGCCTTTGGAATTTAAGGGCTTTTTACAGTATCTGTGTTGGAGGCATCTCAACCCCTGGATCCTATCTCTGCCACTGTAAAGACAGTATAGATAATTTGAGCTTATCTACTGAATTTTGTACAAATTTGGAAACATTGTTGGAATTCCCCTCAAGCATGCCACAGCAGGTGAACCCTAAATGAGTTTCTTTTGTTGGAAGTGTGAACCCGCAGAAACGGAAGTTCACGGAAGCGCGATGGATGCCTAGTGCTGTTTTGTGATGCGAGTGGTTAAGGAAGCTCATTTGCATATGTCAGAACTGCAATGCCGATATCTGCAATTCCGATTAACTATTGACTATTACGTTCTGCATCCCCAGCACATAAACATACTGGAAACTTTACAGGGGAAATTTCTGTGGCCATGTGACAATGAAGACATTGCTTGCATTAAGCATTGAGATTGGCTGCATAAAGATATTCATCAGTATTTTAGGTCTGGGAAATACAACGGAGTATGAAACTCCAGGGTGTGAAATTGAAACCAGCGTTGTTTTTCCATTCCACCACAGCAGAAGACTCTAATTCATACTCCAGGAACCAACCACGTAATGATGTACATGCTCTTTCTTTAATTAATTTGAAAAACCTTCAGTCAATTTCAAGATTTTTTCATAATTAATTACCTGCTATGACAAAGGCACATTTAAAGCAGTTTTTATCAGTGTGTACTGTATGTACACACATTGTCAAAAGAATAGTTGTACAAGTAGTTGCACCCAGAAGGAATCAACCAACAGGGTTGAAACTTGGTGGGTAGGTTTGACATTGTGAGACATGCGAATGATTCAAGCTTCACACTCAGCCACGCATGTGATGCAAGCAAGGATTGCTTTAGTGCTTATTGCTGTACCTGACTGACCCAACAGCTATGATTGCAGACATTCAGCGAACAATGATGCCCTGCATGAGTCATCCTGTTAGTGCCAGCAGCGTTGGCACAACGCAGGACTCCACGTATGCAGACCGTTATGATAACTGCCCGTAACACCACGTCAACGTCACCAAAAACTGCAATGGTGTTGTTCCAGACTGTCATGGAGTGACTCAGAATGGCATCTTCAGTAATGAGTTGCACTTTTGTCTTGGTGGAAATGACCAACGAGTCGTGGCACTGTGGTCAGTGCCAAGATGAACGGTTACACATCACACATCGAGAAGTCACTCCACCTCCACCCCTACCACACAATCTGCAGGAACTGTGTGAGAATATTCAAGCTGCATGGGATGGATTATCACAGGACACCATTAGGAACCTCTACAACTCCATGCTGAGACGTCTGGCATGTTGAGTTAGCGAACATGGTGACCCGACACCATACTGAGAGACACTACTTCTGTATGTGTAGCTTCCTTCCCAATAGCACTGTAATCTGACACTTCTTTCTGGGTACAACTACTTTTGATGTGTGTATTTCATCTGAAGGCTCATGAAAGGTGCTGAGACGTTATCTCAAGGCTATCTCTGTCATTTACTGCCACAGAATACAGGCTGTGTTTCTCACATTGTCTGCAGATGTTCATTCATACTATATGACTACACATGAATTCAACAGCTGGGTTTTGTCTGTCGAGGGGTTAAAAACAGATGTTTTGGGCAGCCAGTGTCACTTTTATCAGTAACTGCGTAATCTACAGGCACAAGGTTACAAGGGTACTTCCCCTTAAAACATACCCCTCCTGCCAAATTCCTCTAATCTGTGCTCCTGTAATATCCAGAGGACAATCGATAACACAAGCAGCACTATACAACACAAGCAGGCTAGCTACTAAAATGCTATCATCAATGCTAACAGAACAGCATTTTCCCCTTGTCTGTTGGATGTCTTGTGAGCTCCACCTTGACAAGATGTTGGATTAGTTAGGAATTCCACACACCGTTTATTTCCATTCTGATGTATTCCAACCCACATTTATCCAGAAATACCTCATGGATGTACCTACTTGTTCTTGTTACAAGATCATGACATGCAAGAGACAACTGTACAAAGCAATTCCCTTTCCAGTCTTTTTATGGGAGAAAAAAATGCAGGGATATTTTTCCACACTTCCAAAGTTCAGTTTTTAAAGTGTGGTGTTTTCCTGTTCTTAGTAATGCCTACTAGACAGCTACACATAGGCCTTATCCATGTGTACACAGGTATTTTAGGTCACTAAAAACTGAGCTGTCAGGGTGCAGATATTCAGTAACTCCTATTGAATATCTGCACCCTGCGCGCCATTATCTTCTTAGTTTGACATCAGAGTGTGCACTGTTTTCTTCTTTGGGTGTGTCCCAATTGCACACTTAATACTAACAGTAGTTTTTGAGTATGTAGTATGTAGTACAGTTACGAATGTCAAATCCACAATGCACACCTAGGACCAGTCCATTTTTGAGTATGGTCATGATGGACACTATTGTCCCACAATGCAATGGGAAACGGAAAGAGAGGAGCTTCTCATGTCTGGAAAGTTCTGAAAAGATGGTGGATGAGACAGTGGCTGCAGTGGCAGCAGGACCAAAAATGGTGAATAAATATGAGTTTAACCCAAACCTGCCACAACAGCCTGTATAAATAAATGCATTCTAGCAAATAATACTTTTACTTGTTTGTTTGTTTACCTCCGTCTAAGCAGTTTGCAGAGTCCAGCCTGGTATGATTTAAGCTTCATCACTTCATGTTAGTAAAAAACGATGTAGTATGCTAATATTGTGTGTACTAGCCTGCTGAACTCATACTACTAGGCTTAGTATATAGCATATACTGTGTAGTCTAGTGTGTAGTACACAATTGAGACGCAGTCTTTGTTTACATGAGGCGGTTCTGTGCAATGGCGGACATAGCCAAACTAGTGCTAGTGCAGGACCTGTTACATGTTTACATATAAATACACAGTTACTCTTATACTATATTGAAGAACAGAGATGTCAGAATGCGCTACGGCGGTCACTGCTATATCCAGCACTCCCACTACACGGGGGCTGCGTCCCAAACCGCACACCACAGCACTAAATAGTAAGTAAAGTAGTGCAGCACTGCTGAAAGCCCATTATCTAGTGTAGCAAGCATATTAGTGGGTGTTTTGGGATGTAGCCAGGCTTCGGATTGGCCAACATGCTGAACATGTCTTCTCAGGAGGTTATTTGAAGCCTCTTTCTCCAGTGATGAACTCTTAGTCCGCTATAACTTCCTTCTTCCTTTTGCAAGCAGATTATTTTCTATCTAATAGCCTTTGAAATATTGAACTTAATAGCCATTTTGACTGGAATCATTTAATAAGCTCTTTGTTGTTGAATTCTCAACACACTGAATACTATGTGGTGAGTTTTTGTGAACGCAATTGCAAGCGTTTGAGTTGTAGCGTACAAGGAAAAAAATGAAGCATATGAATGGGCGTGTCCATCAAGCTCCATGTCTTGCTGTAAATGAGGCCAGTAGGCGAATTTTGAAATATGTATTATCATGCATATGCAAACCGCCAACCAAACACTGCAAATGCATTTAGTTGACATTTGTTTATTGAGTAATCAAGTCCAATAGACAGCACTTGTTATACACACCCACAACAACAATACAATCCGTTTCAACATTATATTCAGGGAAGTACGCAAGAGGAAGAGAGGTCTTTCACAACATTAGCACAAAAATGGATGGATGTGTAACACAGGCTTTAAGTAAGTGTGTGTGAGAGTGTGTGTGTGTGTGTGTGTGTGTGTGTAGGCACGGCAGAGAAAGGAAAATAGGAAGTTGAATGAAAGTCACTAGCCAGCAGCTCTGTTTCTGAAAGCAACGTTTCGACGATCTGCATCATCTGAATTAAACCACAAGTACAGACCATCATCACTTCTTCTCATGTTCCCCCAGCCCACCTCCATCATCATACCACATTTTTTCTCTTGAGATCCAATGCTTCCTATAAGCTCTTCCCATGGAACTCCAAATGATAGAAGAACATGAATCATAACCGGCCTCATTTCCTGCGAAACCCATGACACAACCACTTCTCCACTTCACCGCTTCTCCACTGAACATCGTATGCAGTTGTGGCCTGGTATTAACAACGCTGGACCTAGTGCTCCTTCGTTCAACATGGACTGCTATTTTTGGGCTAGGTTTATGGAAAAACATTCCTCGTTTCCGCACTTTCAGGAATCCATTAGTGTTTGATAACAATGGCAGCTTGTACTGCTGCATGTACAACACGCTAGTCCCGTTCTAGGGAATCCCCTTACTCTTCCTGAAATGCAAAAAAACACCCCCATCACCACCATACCAGGAAAATGACCCGAGAGATCCACTAGGAACTCGTCACATCCCAGCTGCATGCACGTTCGGTCATCTCTGTGGAGACTTCACGATGGTCATTTACAAGGTGCTGCATTTCGACATAACTTGAGTTTCCCCATGCTGAGCGTTTCCAATGAAGTGCAGTATGAATCATTTCATAGTGATTTAGTTTTAAAGTGATTTGTTCCATCTTGCTGGGCAACATGGAAAATACTGCCATAAAGATTTGAGCAAAATCCCAGGAAAAGGGCTATTGTGCAGGCTAACAAATTATCATAACATATTAAAT
Source organism: Semaprochilodus insignis (assembly GCA_034552555.1). Classification (NCBI taxonomy): domain Eukaryota; kingdom Metazoa; phylum Chordata; class Actinopteri; order Characiformes; family Prochilodontidae; genus Semaprochilodus; species Semaprochilodus insignis. The sequence goes on along the minus strand of CM067477.1, from coordinate 15,079,727 downwards.
AATTGTTGAGTAAGGAAACGAATAGTGAACAGTCCTGTCCTTTCCTAGCCATGCAGTTTACCATGATTGTCTTTTTTTTAATCAATTTATGTTTTTGCATTTTGCAACATGCAATACTTGCATCCGGTTCTGCACCACTTGTGTCCCACTCAAACAGTCAGCTGACCAGTTAAGGCTTAATCAAAGCAAAGTCCTTAGAGGTAAGTCAGCTCTCTTGGTGGCCAACTTCACACCGTGATCAGGCAGTTATTCCCAGCCTTATAAGGCCAGATCTCCTATCTCTTTGAACATGCAGACATGAAAATACTGTAAACTGAAGGTCAGATTGCCGTTGGGGTGCAAAACTCCAGTCCTGGAGGGCTGGTCAAGTACACCTGATTCAACTGACCAGCTAATTACCAGGTCTTGACGGCAAGCTAGAGGAGGGAGATCGCCACACTATTCTGGACTCCAGCTCTCAGTTTCCCACCCCTGGATTACTACTAAGTCAGTACTACCCCACAAAAAAAGCTTTCCACTTTCCCAGATCTCCACAACGAGAAGAAATTCCTAGCTAGCATCATAATATAGTTGGCTTTTCCTCGCTCATGGCGTAACCAACAAGCTAGCTTTTGGAAAGTAGCTACCGGATTTTCTCCATAAAGATGTCATGTTCACTGTTACAAGCTTTCCCATATTCCTCATGCTCATATTTCATATTCAGTGACCAATCTCCCTGTTTCATAACGTCTCTAACTGAAGTCAAACTATGCTAGAAATGATGTGTGGCATCAAATTTGACTGATATGTATTTATTGTATTCTGGAAGAGCATGTTTAGGTACTGCAAGGTTACTGTGCTAAAATATATAGTTGTGTCCTCCACCCCCTAACCTCCACAAGAAGAGCTTAGGGGGTGTGGCCATGTAAAGTGGTCCGTGGGGGCCGCCACGCTCCCAGTTTTTATAAGGCACGTTTTTTGTTGCTGTTTTTTGTGCATTGTATTAGAACACTGCTGTCTAACTAATACCATAATGGCATAGCATAGTTACACTTGACTCATTCAATGTTGAAATGAATATGGTTCATGTTATTTAAATAGGCGACTGACTTAAAGGAGCAATACAAAGTCAATGTGTAAGAGATTTACTTTCAAGCAATTAGGGTATGTCAATGACGTCTACGTATTTTGTTGCAGAGATATCTACCGTAGTTAGCATGCTAACTAGCTAGCCCAGGCCCATACCGTCTCACACTATTTCTTACCTCAAGAGGCAACAGTGGGATCTTTCTTTCGTCCCCCATATGAGTGAAAGAAGAAGCTCGAAATTGAAATTTCCAAATTTAAAATGAGTCACCTGTGACCGAAATGTACCTAATAGCGTGTAATACCTCCACGAATAACAGCTGTGATTCAATTTGGCATGTACCGGACAAATTTCTGGATGTCAGCCACATCAATGCTCAGACACTCTTCCACAGTTGGTCCAGATTTTGGTGGATGCCTTCCCTGGCACAATTCTGAGGAGAACTTCCTGTAGACTGGGATTTTTGCCACTGCTGGTAGAACTGTATGACCGTACGCTTCCATACACCTACAAATTCAGCTACTTCCTTCACACTACGGTCTTGGGCACACCCAAATGCAATCACTCCTTTTAGCCAATCATTAACATCTGCTTCGGACCCATTTTCCACACACGGAAGAGACATTGACTGTACCACCTCTTCCCAATCTATGTATCTCGTTGCACACCCTGCAGCTATTTTGCCATCTGCAGGAGCCTGAAGTTACTACCGCTTTAAACACGCAAGGTGACACGCATTTTTGGCTAAGAAAGTTTATTAGACAAGTTAAACCACTTGCTGTTTGTTTGCCTTTCAAATGCAAATGCAGCTGCAGTAAAACCATCAGCAAAACCAGGTTTGAGAGATTGCTTTGACCCAAAAAACAAAATGACCGAAATTGGTCCAAAAAAGTTTTGAACACCTCTCAGCTTCAGCCATGCAAGCTTTTGCAAAAAGCGAAATGACGGAATTGATTTTCATGTGTGAAAACCTGAAGAATGCACTGTGACAAGAGTAAAGGCAATCTTCTGAGCACAATAAGCAGCAGACTGAAAATGCCTCACACGAAACTGCTCCTGCTGTCAGCACGGGGCCACACCAGCGTTTGATCCCTTCTCTGTTGGGCATGATTAGTTTCGCTCGCTGAGCGGCTCCTAAAGGTGCGCTTTGATCGAACATACCTGCAGAGCTGCAAAAGAAGCTTCAGCGTTTCAACACCAGCACCCTGATCCTCGGCCCGACGCTGTCCTCAGATTACTTCTCTAAATTAGACCCGCCTGGCTCACCTCTGGGCTTCGATTCATGTTTGCTCTGACCAAAATTCACTTTAGAAGATGGCCATACAGATAAGACCTGTCACATTTAACCCTGAACAATCCCTGGTACAGCTTGTGTTTGTGGCTACAGAAATAAAACAGCATTAAATTCATTTAGACTTAGGAAATGAAAATATGCACCCAGCATATTTACAGATTCACAGCTCCATAAGGCAGATAGAAACACAGGCAGTTAAAAATACACACGCTAACACGTTTTTAATTAGGATATTCAATGTGTTCTTCTCCAGCAACTTGGCTGCAGTCCACCTCCCTGACAGTTAGGGTGAACCGTCCTCAAAACAAGTTGCGTAATCACTCGGATTCTTCTTTTCAGCCGCCTCCCTCACATGATGTTGGTCATCTTGGTCACAAAAGCCGTTCTGAGTTCGTACAAAGCTCCGCTAGTTTCGGCTCTTCATGGAAGTTACGCACACGTGGCCTATAAACTCTACGCATGTGCTGGAGAGGAGAAAAAACCCATAAGAACAGACTATGCAGTGTCCAAGAGCTTTCATGACTGGCAAATGTCAGAGTCTGTGTATTACTTGTAGGGCTGTTAGTGGAAACTAAGTAATACACTCATCATCAAAAGAATAGTTGCACAAATAGTTGCCCCCAGAAGGAATCCACCGGCAGGACTGAAACTTGGTGGGTAGGTTTGACATTGTGAGATATGCAAATGATTCAAGTTTCATGCTCGGCCTCGCATGTGACGTAAGCAAGGGTGGGCCTTATTGCTGTACCTGACCCAACAGTCATGATGGTGTCAGTGAGCGATGATGCCCTCCATGAGTCATCCTGTTAGTGGCAGCATCATTGGCAGGCTGATCGTTACAACGACTGTCTTTAACACCACGCCAATGTTGACTGTAATGACTGTAATGGTGTCATGGAGTGACTCAGAATGGCAGCGGGTCATCTTCAGTGACGAGTCCCATTTTTTTCTTGGTGGAGACGACCAACGAATCCGTGGCACCATGGTCACTACCAAGATAACCGGTTTGTTGTCACACGTCACATGTCCAGAAGGTCTGATGTTACTCCACCTCCAACTGTACAACAAAATCTGCAGGAACTGTGTGAGAATATTTAAGCTGCATGGGATGGATTATCACAGGGCACCATTAGGAACCTCTACAACTCCATGCCGAGATGTCTGGCATGTTGTGCTAGCAAATAGGGTGGCCCAACGCCACACTGAGAGACACTACTTCTCTATGTGTAGCTCAATAAATATTCCCCATTTCAGTCTAAATTTATCATCATTTATTGTTCCTGGTAATCTTTATCTTCCTTCCCAATAGCACTGCCGTTCCACACTTCTATCTGGGTGCAGCTACTCTTTTGACGATAAGTATAATTGGGTATGTCTGTGAAGTTCTGAGACAGGTAGGAGAATGTATTCATTTCTGAATTATGGTGGAGAGAAATCTATATGGATCTTATGTCGTTTTAAAAGTCTAATCAGTAACAATCCTAATTAGTAATCTTGTGTCAATGAGCGACATATAAATCTTGGAACAAGTTATTGTGCTCATGAAGGAGCAAGTGGGCATGCAAGGAAACAAAGCTCAGCTGAGTTGAATGTCTGTTCCAATGCAAACCAGCAAACGTACTCAGATCCCAGAAACCTCCTTGTTTAAATACAGTGGCACAAACACTCCGCTAACTGTTTTAGGTTGTAGCAAATAACCGAGGCCAACAGCAACCTTATACTGACACACACTTACACACCGTGGCGAGCCAGAGAAGAGCCCCACACACACACCCACACACACACGCAGCCTGACTCTTGCTGATCAGCCTGCCTATGCTGGGATTTGACAGTGCGCTGTACTCTGACCTAATTGAGCCCGCATGCCTCGCTAAATCCACACATGCGCACACACGCAGAATTGTTTTCATACAATGTTAGGACATGGGGTTAAGCATATACAGTGTACTGCTGTGTCTGAGCCACTCGTACCAGCACAATACACACTAATATGGCACCACCATGTCAGCGTCACCAGGCATAATACCTGCCCTGGGGGGTCCTGACAATTGAAAGAACTGGGTTAAAGGGGGCTAACAGAGTATGTAGAGAAACAGATGGACTACAGTCTGTAATTGCAGAACTACAACGTGCTCCTATATGGTAAGTGGAGCTGATAAAACAGACAATGAGTTTCTGATGAAATGTTGACACGACATAAAGGACAGCTGGCATTTTCACATCTAAAGCAAACAAACAAAAATAAAGGTTTTGTCCTGAGAGTGACGAAGTTCGCACATGCAGTAATAATATCCCATGTGTTTTTGTTTTTTGTCTGGATTTCCTACAAAGTCAGGAAGTTTTGTCCAGAAAATTTACAAACACACACACACACACACACACACACACCCCCCCTTCTTTGCTCTGAGAGTGGGTTGCCCTCGCTCTCCCAGGACCATCTGGCAAGGCTGACGGCGCACACAAACATGCTGCTTACCTAAAGTACACTAAAACACACCACAGCCAGCGAGCGGCTGCACAGTGCTGACTTTTCTGAACCAACATGAAACAACTCGGTAACTAAATAAGCAATTCCAGCTGGAAATGTGGAACCAGGCTTGACTGAAGCTTGACTGAAAGTTGTAGATTACACACATCCCTCACATCCCTATGGTTTCCAGATATACTAAGACTGACCTTGTTACAGCATGGCACCAACTTAGCCTCAGAAAAGAGGATACATGTCATCAGTAGCAAAACTGACATATAATAGGGATGCACAATACATAAGTTGTGGCGGTATGGACCATTACTAATGCTTCTGCCACTGCTACTATATATATATATATATATATATATATATATATATATATATACACA
>CM067477.1:15052982-15074156 GCA_034552555.1 Semaprochilodus insignis | reverse complement strand
ATATATATATATATATATATATATATATATATATATATATATATATATATACACACACACACACACACACACGCACATACACACACAGACTTCCTTCACACTATGGCCTTTGGCACACCCAAATGCAATCACTCATTTTCCATACATGGAACGAGACATTCACTGCACTGTAGCACCTCTTCTCAATCTATAAATCCCATCACTCACACCCCCACAGGTATTTATAGCCCCAACATCCTTGTGCAGCGCCATCTGCAGGACCCTGAAGTTACTACTACCACCTTAAACATGCAAGGTGACTCATATATATGTTGGTCCCTGTGGCATCTGAAAAGCGATGAAATTGAAATGGACTGGTTTTGCAGCTTCATTTCCATATATGAGGAGTGGACAGTGCATTTTGGCTATTTTCAGACTGCATGAAAATGAGACGACTGTCCGTGCTGTTATGTCCGTGTGATAATGACATAGGTGTCAGTAACTGCACAGCTATGCTGGTGACATGGATTTTAAGAGCGGGTGCAGGAGAGATGGCGGTGCACCATCTCACTCTCCAAATAACTGCAAATGATTCTCTTCCATAAGGCATACTAGTAAAACCTCTGTCACTCTGGATTTGACACCTCCGTTATGTGTGGCATTGCGAGTGATGCAGAAGACACTTTTAGGGGCCAGAGTGTCCTGAGTGAGACACATCTGTAAAAATCCAAAGAGAATTGCATTTCAAATTTCCTCCAATTAGCCAAAATCAGATCTCATGTGGGTTTTTTTTGTGCTGTTCAGACAAAAAATCTGGATGCAATCTGGACATGTCAGAAAATCGGACATGGGTTAGCAGTCTGAACAAGGCCTTTGAAATTAGCAATGATCACTTCAAAAAGCAAAGAACATTTCCAGATGGGCCCTTTAACAATGTTACAAGGCATTTCATAATTGAGGTATGTAACAATGCAGCGGTAATGCGCTGTTTTGCATATGTAATTTGATGAGTTCATGCTGGCTTACAACTGAGATAAAAATAAATTGCTATTGTGTGTCCTGATTAAAGATTCCATCTGTGGGCCTTCTCTTCCCCTCCCTTGCTGTCTTTCACTTCACCTTACATGCACTTTAGGAGAAAGGTGCTATAGCTGTGCGCCTGTATGAAAGCAGCGGTGAGACAGAAAAACACCCTGACTACGTTACTAAAGGGGCTCTAATGGTGAAACACTGTCCAGTCTACAGGAACACAGAAATCAGACAAAGCGTGCTTCAAAAAGAGCCCAAATTCAACATGTTCTTCATTTATTCTTATTTCATGCCCTTTTCACAGCCATGGCTAAGTTTCTTTAAGGTACTCTAGGCTGTGTGAACAGCACAAAATCTGAAAACACCAGCAGCCTCGCAGGGTGCTGTGCCACGGGACGATGCCTGACAGCATGTTTGCTGTTTATATGTGTGTGTGTGTGTGTGTGTGTGTGTGTGTGAGAGTGTGTGTGTAGTGGCAGTAGCAGGCCAGCAATCTTCTTATATAATGGACAAAATGCCAGCGGAAAACTAACACACACATATTGCCCCCACACTGCAAAGCTAAAGCAGCCGAGCTGCTAAAAGACTGTCCCCTCAGCACATGATGATAATGAAAACTAATGATATGTTTATTCAGTCATGCTTCTGCCCACTTTCACTGAGCTTAAACTGTTTATACTCACAATTATGTAAGTCAGTAAAGGACCACCACGCACACACACTGGTGGGGGCTATGGGGGAGAGAGAGAGAGAGAGAGAGAAAGAGAGAGAGAGAGAGAGAATGAGTGAAGAGAATAAGAGAGAATAAAGAGAAAAAGAGAGAGAGAGTGAACAGAGTAAGAGAGATAATGAAGAGAAAAAGACAGATAGAGGGAACAAAACAAAAACAGAAGGATGGAGGGAAACAAAGAACCTGAAAGAGAGGGAGAGAAAAACACAGTCTAGGTAACAACTAAGTAACAAAATAAGCAATTCCAACTGGTAATGTGGAACCAAGCTTGACTGAAGCTTGACTGAAAGATTACACACATCCCTCACATATATATATATATATACACACACACTTCCTTCACACTATGGCCTTTGGCACACCCAAATACAATCAGTCTGAGAGAGGGAGAGAAAAAAGAGAGAAAGTGAATGAGGATAAAAGAAATAAAGCAAAAAGCAAAAAAAAAAATGAACGTGAAACAAGGACAGTGAGACAAAAAGGACAGGAGAAAAAGAGAGATACAAAGACAGAAAGAGAGAAAATAGAGAAAGTGACAGAAAAAAAAACAACAGAAGGAGTGAGACAGAGAAAGAAAGAGAATGACAGTGAGTATGAAAAGAGAACGAGGACAAAAAGTGAGAGAGATGGAGAGAAAGAAAGAGAGAGAGAGAGAGAGAGAGAGAGAGAGAGAGAGAGACTGCTGGAGCAACAAAACATGAAGCTCCGGTTATGGAGGTTTTGAGGGTCATTTAATCATTTCTTCTCTCATTTCTAAACACAATCAGCTACAGGATTAACCTACATATGTCTCTACAACACACGCAGACACACACACACACACATGCACGCACAAACTCACTCTCTGTCACACACAAGCACACACACTCACTCACTCAGTCACTCACTCATTCACGTTTGTCTTACTATTTTTGTGAGGTCATCCATAGACTTTTGTTGATCTTTGTATTGCTGTACCAAACTAACACCACACCTATCCCTAAACCTAACCCTAACCTTAACCTCAGTGTTCAAAAGACTAATTTTCTGCATAAATTAGATTTTCCAAAAAATGTAATTTATGGTGTAACCATGTGATAAAGTGAGGACCAGTAAAATGTCTAAAATACTGTCCTATACAGCACACACACACACACACACACACACACTTGACTTCATGTTCATGTAGCTCAAGGGGCACATTTTCTACTGCCGGCTAGTTTGGGGAAAACAACATGCAGTACTGATCAAATTCAGTACCACAATACTTTACAAACACCCTGTATTACCCTGCACGGCTACTGTCCTGTTATGTATTTCTATAGACTTATTTCTGTGTATTTCTCTTAAAGGGCCCATATCATAGAAAACTGTATTTTTTTCACTTGTTGACATAAAGGACTTAAAGTATGACGCATGACACACACTGTTAAATGTTTCACAATGTGCCTTTCACTCCCCGATCCATACAATCCATACCTGGAAACTAATCTGCAAAAAAACCAGCCATTTTGAATGAAATTCAAACGTAATTAGATGAAATGAAATTCAAATGAATAAAATTTTTGTGATGTCACAAGAGCCAACACGTTTATATAAATCCTCTCATTCAGCCCACAGCAGTTATCATCAGTGCTGAAGTCCTAAGGAGCCTTTCAGCCCAGAATGCTTTTCGAATGAGGCACAATACAGGACACCCAATCAGAACAAAGCTCATTTACATATATCAGTCTTAGCAGCACAGTAAAAAACAGACTTTTTAATACTACAGGATAACGAGAGGCAGGAAATTGGTCTTGTAAAAACTGGAAGTTAAAAGATACGGAAAAAATGACACCAATGGGTCACCAACCCAGTATTTTAATCACGTTTCCAAAAAATAAACACAGAATTCATCTAGACGCCATTTAACCACCCTCTATTACTACCACTAAAACTAGTTTGTCACCAGCACTACATATATACAGCTCCTTCTGCAGTATGTGCCCGTTGCCACCTGACTTATAAGAATCAAGCATTTGTTTTGTTTTCATTCAATGGCCTTTGTGTGATGTGCAAAACAAGACACATAACCACATAACCACCAACATATACATGCACAGACACACTTACACCAATATGTTCACTCCACAGACTGTGTAGACAAATGTCAAACTGCACTTATCCGACCTACCATGACCCGGGCACATTTGAATAAGGTCTGCCAGGAAGTTTGCCTTGCAAAAAAGAAACAAAGCCACAAATTCCTAATCTTTTCATACGCTCTAGTCATGAATGAGACAGTGTGTAGAATATGAGTATGCAGGCCACTGTAATCTCCATTCAACCCAGTGGATCGCGGAAGCTGATACCAAAGAGTGAAGTAAAACAGTCAAGTCATAGAAACATCACCACAGTCAATCTGCTGGCTTACAATAGCTCATGACTGAGATTAGACTGTTTTATAGCTATAGCTGTATAATTGTCTTTGTTTTATGGTGCACAATGTATGTAGTGTATGCTGATTATGTGTTTTAAAGGGCCATATTCTACATTATGGGCTCAACAGGTGTTCAAATGCAAACAGGTTCGTTTTCATGATGTCGGAAAAACAAATAGCTGCACCCTAAAGGAAATCAATCGACAGGAATGAAACTTGGTGGGTAGATTTGACATGGTGAGACATGTGAACGATTCAAGTTTCAGGCAACAGCCACGACTTGTGCACATTCAGCGAGCAGTGATGCCCTACATGAGTCATCCTGTTAATGCCGGCACCATTGGCAGATGGCTGCACAATGCAGGACTACATGCATGCAGACCGTTACAACGACTGCCCTTAACACCACGTCAATGTCGCCAAAGACTGTCATACCAGACTGTCATGGAGTGACTCAGAATGGCAGCAGGTAATCTTCAGTGACAAGGCCACACTTTGGGCTTAGTGGAGACGACCAACAAATGGTGGTCAGCAGTAAGATGAACGATCTGTTGTTATGCGTCACAAGTCCAGAAGATCATTTAACTTAATTTAACTCAATGCACATATTAACAATAGATAATAAGAACCCAAATGGGAAAAAACACCACACAAATATTATAGTTTTTCTTTCATTTTCTGAGTTAAGTTCTAAGACATCTAATATTAAATGTACTTGTTGGCAAAAGTATGTGAACCTTTGCTTTCAGGGACTGTTGATCAGCTCTGCATAAAGGAATCTAGGTCCATTCTTCTTTAGAGAACTGCTTCCACTGCTGGTGGGCTTTTTCACATGAACACCACACCGTAGATTCTGCCTCAACATCTCTGTAAGATTAAGGTCTGAACTTAATCTTGAGTCAGCCAAAACATTCTCCTGTAGGATTTCTTGATACAATACAGAAATCATAGCTTCATCAAATGATAGCAGCATGAGTGCAATAGCAGCAAAACCTAACAACACTAATTTGAGCTATAAAGAAAATATTGTGCCTCCACGATAGTGTTGCTTGTTCAGTGTTTACCTAATTGTAAACGTATTAACACGCTGGGGTTCTTTATAAAATCCTAGAATATTCTACCCATACTCATTTTCAGTGGACGATGTCTCCAGGTAAGAATAACAGTGGTGCTGAATGTGCCTGTTGGTGGATTAGTGAAGCCCAAACCCTTCAGAAATAGCTTTGGACACTACATGGTCTAAGTCAAAACTTCTAAAAATCTGGCACATTTCTAGTTACACCTGCAATACGTCTAATTCTACACCTGGTCCATTTGTGCATATGTCCTGGGACTGTTCTAAGAAGTAGCAGATGTATGGATCTCTATAATAAACATATCATCCGAGTTACTTGATGTCAACATTCCATTGTCATCTCATTTATGTCTGTTAATTGTGACTCTACTCTTCAGCTTTCCACGATTCAACGAAAGATATTAATGACAGGTGGTTTTACAGCTACTAACTGTACAGCTATAACTGTTTTACAGCTTTGGATTGCCCCACAACCTCAGGCTATGAAGTTCTGGATATCTAGCTTTCAGAATATAGTTCTAATGGAATACCCTACAGTGAAGGTTAATAAGGCTAATCAAAGCATAGTTAGTAATTAGGAGAGTCTATATGGTTATATTCAGAAATTTGTAGTTTTTACTTGAGCTATGCAGTATCTACTGTCTGTCTGGTTGTTTATCATTTTTCTTTTATTCCTGATCTGTGTGTATTCTTATTAATATATGCTACCATCTTGCACCTTTGGAAACCTTTCCAGCTTATTGAGCTTTGGCAAATAATTGCCTTTATGAGCTAAGAAGTCTGACCACTGAGGATTTTAGGCCACATTACAGTGAAAATACACAAAAAGATAACGGGTTCACAACCTATCATGCAGTGCCGTACAATAATGAATCAGTTCAACATAGTGAGAACTGATCTACTGATTGTACTGATGTACAATAAAGAAAGACAAAGGGTGAAAGTGTACAGTGGCTATTGAAAAGACAAATTAGCACATAGCACAGTAAATACGCAGTAGATTCAACTTTGGCTGAGAAGTGAAATACAGTATATGGCTTTCTGTTCCTATGACTGTTCACCTGATACTAACAGTAACAGGCAGAAGCTGACAGTCAGAGGACTGGAAGAAAAGGTCATTTAGTAGATGATGGTGATGTGGAGGTGTTAGTGGAACAATGATCAATTTACCAGCCAAACCACCGTCTTCCAAATATAACAGGATTTTATCATCATGTTTACTCACAAAGGACTTACTAGAATGTGCTTATGTCAGCCTGAAAGAGAGGGAGAGAGGGAGAGAGAGAGAGAGAGAAAGTGTGTGTAAGAAAGAGAAACTAAGAGAGTAAAAGAGAAAGAGAAACAGCGAGAGTGTGTGTGTGCGCGCATGTATGAAGGAGAAAGGGAAAAAAGTAAACGAGTAAAAGAGAGAAATAGAAAGAGTGTTATGGTAGAGAATGTGCATAATAGAGATAGATAGATAGATAGATAGATAGATAGATAGATAGATAGATAGATAGATAGATAGATAGATAGATAGATAGATAAATAGATAGATAGATAGATAGAGGGTATTACAAAAGAGAGAGACAGACAGTAAAAGAGACAGGAAGAAGAATGGAGCGAATATGCAAAAGAGAGAAAGAGAGATAGAAAGTGAAAAAGAGAAAGAGTGTGTCTATGCAAAAGAAAGACAGACATAGATGAGAAAGACAGAGAGAGAGAGATAGAAGGAGATAGAGAAAGAGAGTGGGAGCATATGGAAAAGAGGAATAGAGGGAGAGAGATATGGAGAGAAGGGTCAGAGAAAGAGATAGTGAAAGAGTAAGAGAAAAACAGAGAGAAGGCATTGCAGAGATAAAGATAGAGAGCCTGTGAAAAAAGATAGAGTGTGTATGCAAAAGAGAGATAGAGATATGGAGAGAGAAAGAGAGAGAAGAGACATGCAAAACAGAGACAGGGGCAGAAAGAGAGGGAGGGAGATAGAGAGATAGAGAGAAAGAAAGAGAGAGAGAGAGAGAGAGACAGACAGTGTGGGGGAGTGTTTTAAACAGCTTGACTTGTCTCTGTTGAACAGTGGAACAAAGCTACAATAGCATGTGCACACACACAAACACACACAATAAAGGTGGGAAGTTTTAGGCAAATGAGGCGTGCGGGTGCAGATCACTCACGCTCTTATCTGATACCTGATGATGTAGTATGCATAGCAGGCCTGATAGCGCTGTCATCCTTTAACTCGCTGCTCTACTGACATACTGCACTTTGTGTTCCACACCACGTTCTACTACTGTATGTTCTTTTATGTGGAGCCCATAGGGAACAGCTGTTGCCTTCGACAGTTAATAGTTAGGTTTCTGAGCATCGTCACCACAGAGATGTGCATGCAGGTACGGGGCAGAAAGGCAGAGAAGATGGCTGAAGAAGGTTTAATATCCAGAGGGAAAAAAGTTTTACTTCTCTGATCCACTGATCTGTTCCCAGTAACGCAGATCCGTCTCTTTAATCACTCTCTAGACCTTGTTCAACCACCGCTGCTCTCGGCATGGTCAACTCTGAATGGTGTGTTTAAACAGCAGCTGACTAAAGCTACAATGTCCACCTCCTGTGAGTAGCTGATTCACGCCGCTCAAGTGGATTTATTGAAGCCAGTTACATTTGGGCACATAACAAAAAGAACAGCTCTCAAGTATGACTCAGCGCCCTTCGCTCTTACTGAAGAGCTGTTCAGAAGAACATTACACCACTACTCTTAATACCGCCAAAATAAGGAGGGGAGAGACCAGGTAACAACCAAACCAGGTAACCTACCTGAAATTCATAGAAGGATTTCTGTGATTCTGATAGCTCCTATCAGCTAAACATCTAGCAAACATGGGCTGTTCAAAGAGACCTGACAACTTGCCAATACTGTCCCATATTGTTAGCTAAGGTTTTACATAATGCTCTATTAATATGCAAATGAAAGACAAACAAATTGATCCCCCAGTGTTTTATTATTGGGTCAACAAGAATTTACAAGCAAATGTATGTTGATTACAACAGTTAACTAGTGCTACAATCTCGCGATCAGTTCAGACTCCTGGCTGTGGGCGCAACCAGTACTGTTTGTAAACAGGAAACCCACCTATGGGCATCCAAATCAACCAATAAACCTCATGAGGACACCCCAACTGAGTTCCTCTGCTGTTACAAAGCAACATCATAACAAGAGTAAAACCCTTTTTACTCTTCCATCAACCTGAAGAACCCATTTATTACGCAAATAACCCTTTAAATCATGCAAAGTGTTCTTTTAAGTGTTCCTGGTTGTACATAGAACCTTTTTCTTTGCTAAAGAACCCATGAAGAACTGTATTCTGTAAGTGTGTGGTGCATGTATAGGAAGCATTCAATATGTCAAAAAATGGAAAACTATAAACAAGACAGTTAGAGGCGTAGAGGTGGAGGGAGTAGCTACCAAAGCTACCTATAGCTGAACATACTGTATAATATCAGTAAAATAAGTAGAAATCACAGATACAACAACAACAACAACAACAACAGCAACAACAACATTATAATACAACGACAAGATTATAAAAGGCCACTTTTTGTGTCTGCATTGAAAGAGATTGAGAGAGAGTGAGAGAGAAAGAAGGGAGTGAGTATATATGCAAAAGAAAGGGAAAGAGAGTAAAAGAGAGGAAGAGAGGAGGTAAAGAGAGAGAGAGACTGAAAGAGTAAGACAGAAATAGAGAGAGCGTAACTGAGATGAAGATAGAGAGGGTCAGAAAAAGAGATAGACAGCGTGAGTGTGATAAAGATACAGAGTCAGAAAAACAGAGACAGAGAGAAAGAGAGACAGAAGACAGTGAGAGTATACAGAACCATTTTCTTTAATAAAAAGAACCCTTGAAGAACCGGGTGTAGTGCACATATAAGAAGCATTCAATCAATATGTGGAACAGTGGGAAACTAGACAGAAGTGAGAGGCGGAGAGTTCAGCACTGCCAAAGCTACTCATAGCTGAATATACTGTATTGTATCAGGAAAATAAGTGTTCAACAACAACAACAACAACAACATTATATTAATGAATCTATTTACAAATAATTGCAACATCAGCACTAAAACAGCATGGTGTTTGAGGAAAAGGCCACTCTTTGTCACTGCTCTGAAAGACTGACAATAAAAAAGACGACATTTTATCAGTGAAGCCTCCGATCTCTGATCTCAACTTTTATGAGGATGAATTTTTATGCAGGTGCTAAAAACCCAAACCAGTGTGATTTAAACAGTTCAAAACGTCATGATTTATTTATTTTTTTTTGGCTAGGGAAAGGCGTAAGATGACAGAGGGAGCCTGGAAATAAATGGAGTGAATCCAATCATAACCTCCTGCGTGGTGCTGTTTACATATCAACAGAAATTTGGTGGCCTTACCTGGAAACTCTACACACTACTGCACAATACACACACACACACACACACACACACTCACAAACACTTTCCTGAGATCATGACCTTTCGCCAAGTTTTAGAGACTCTGAAGGCAGAAAACGTTCTAATATACACAGAGCCCTGTTTTCAATGCAATTCCATGGAAAAAGTCTCACAGTTTAATTGTTGCTGCATTTCTGTTGGTCCGATAATCATGAATTTTTTACATAATTTAAAAGGCAGTTGTCATGTTCAAGAAACATACTAAATAGGAGATGCATGTTTCTCTTTGGACAATGAAAGAAAAGCCCTTCATAAAGTGAGGATTATTTTGTTGTTTCTGCTGATATCGTAGGTTGGAGGCGTTTTTTGGACATTTTTGATAATGTATGAAAACAAACACGCGCACACGACATGTATGCATGTGGTAACAAGGCTAACGAGAGCATTTCTCTCACTAACTCACGCCGCCACATTAATGAGGGGCTGGGAGGCAGAGGCACAGAGGGAAGAGGAGACAGGGCTAATAGAGTAAGAGCCCGATTAAGACTAATGAACAATACAGAGAACAATGCCAGCCTCTCTGCACTCAGCTTACAGACCTTATATTCACTCTGGACTAACACACAGCAGACCCTTACAGGCACAGACAATAGGCCCAACAAAAGAAACATGAATCTGGGGCTCTGCAGCTAAACCTTACACTTTCATTTCTCCCTGAGTTGTACTTTACTTAATTGTACTGTCTCATACAATCCAACCAAACTTAATTGTTTTGTCCAACGAAGCCAAGCTTTTATGTATTGCTAGGCATAAACAATATACCCACAGTCCTAGTGTTCCATACCGGCGCTGTCCAAAGAAAAAGAAGTATCTCCAAAATGGCAACATTACAGGAGAGGCCAAAAACGTACTTCAATTTTAATGTAAGTCAATGGAACCAGACTTTCTGGTTTCTTGACATTTCTGTTGGTCCATTCATCTTGAAATGTTCGCACAGTGTAAACAGCAGCTGTTGTGTTCAAATGATGCATAAAAGTTAAAAATCAACAAAAATGGAGATTTATCTTTATAAATATCTTTATATCTATTAATTAATTAAAATAACATTACAGGACAAACTAATTAACTCAAAACACAAAAAAACACCATGGCTGGAATACAAACTAGACCACACCTATCATGAGGTGAATAGTAACCAGTTACATTTACTCAAGCACATGTACTTCAGTAGAATACTAATAGATTATACCATGCTGAGTATTTTCTAATAGTACTACTTTTACTTCTGCTCAAGTATTTTAGCAAATCTACTTTTTACTCAGTTACATTTCAGCCAATCATACTTAGTTAGGAATTCATTTTTGTGGATCATTTCATTCTGTTTTGTTGTTGACAACATCTGTACTGTTTTGTGATTGGTCACATTTCTGACTTTGGAGCTTGAGCATTTTATTTTACACCAAAATAATACAAAAAAATTAAAAAAATTGAGCAGTTCTATATGCTGCTCAGTACATAAGTAGTTTTCTTTTATTATGTTGCTTTATATGAAGGCACATTTACTTGAGCCAGCATTTCATCCAAGTATCAATACTTTTACCTGAGCATTGATTTAGGGTACTCTACTCATCTCTGGTACAAAGGTGGTAAAGCAATTTGAGTAATATGAGTAGTAGATAAAAAATAATATATTTAAAGAGAGACTTTGCTAAAGACTAAGCTGACTACTTTCCTAGTGTGCTTTATTAACAAATAACAGCCAATTACTGTAAAACATTAATTGCCTCATTTGATTACTGCAGTGTTTTCACTGCAAATGCACATCAGCTCTTTGCAGTGTATTTCATGTAGCATGATAGATGGGAAGAGAAATTAAGTTAATAGAGACAAAAGAGGACGTCTGAATAAAACAGGATAATGTACACTCCAAGTCAAGCCTGCCCAATAGGAATGTCCCTTATCTGTTCTTGTATTGGATGAGCCTCATTTGGGGCTCATGTTATCTGGCTAACTGAAAAATTCTACCTTGTCCAATCGCCTCCAGGCATGTCCCTGATACTCTGCAGTGATAAACCACAAACACTTCGAGGGAGTAGACTTCAGTCTTTCTCACACACAAGGGCTCAGTTTAGTGTGACAACATTGGACACGCTTTAAGAAAGCGTAAACAGACACTCCGTTCCGTGCAAACCCGAAACTCTCTATATTACAGCCGTATGGATTTAAAAGGCAACTTTTTTATTTAACGTTGGAGATTAAAAACTCAGAGTTAATTAAGAACTCATTAACAAACTCATTTGTAGTTTTTTGATTGGAAATGGTCCACTGTAGAGAAAATCACAGACTCTCATTTCTTTACAGTGGTACCGGTGAAAACCAGGAGTCGCTATGTCTACAGTGCAAATATAGACATTTTATGTACTATCCAAAACCACCACCGAAGCTACATGTGCGTGTTTATTATGAGTTTCTAATGGCAAAACAATTTTCAGAAACTATTTTTCCTTAGAACTCCCTGCATGTACTTCTCTGTCATGAATGTGTTTTAAAAACATGCTTTAGAACAAAACCCTATCCATTTACCACCACTGCTTCTAACAGCTCTTCTGACAGCACTGCTCTGACTAGGGAGGGCTCTCCACAACAGGGCATTTCACACCAATTCACATGAATGACTTGGTTTAGATGTAAGTTGTTTAATTAAGCAGAAATGTGGGTGGAGCTGCCCATTCATGCTATGGCCATAAGAGGACAATGGCATAGCCATTTCTCAAAAGGCATCCTTGACGTCATCTTCCACTGACCGACCTGAATTCCAATATTCAAGTGCACAAGAACCAAGAAGGGTTATAGTACTCGGATGGGTTCTTGCTCTGCCTCGAAAACAGAGGATGCATCGTTTGGTGATTGCCGATGAAAGTGAACGGAAATACTCAGCAGTCTCTTTTTAAGTAAACAGTACACTTAAACCTACTTTAGACATAAAACTATGCACCATGAACGGAGCAGGTATATGCCTATATCTTTATCTTTATTAATTCTATCATTTCAGGATGAACTGATTACTCAAATGCGGTCCTGGTACCAGACTGAAGTGGGAGTTGAGCCATAGGACAAAGCTATCTGTTTACCAGACTGTTTACCAGGCAGTCTACATCCCCACTCTTAGAACATTTAAAAGAATGAGATCGCAGATACAACCAGTGGAAATGAGCTTTCTTCGCAGTGTGGTGGTCCACACTCTACTTGAGAGGGTAAGAAGCATTTAAGGTCATCTGGGAGGAGCTCGAAGTAGAGCTGCTACTCCTACACACTGAAAGCCACAGTTGAGGTTGTTCGGGCATCCGATTCTGATACCCCCAGGGCACCTCCCGTTAGAGGTTTACTGGGCACAGCCAACTGGGAAGAGACCCAGAGGTTGTCCCAGGACTCGCTGGATGGACTGTATCTCCAAGCTGGCCTGAGACCGGCTTGGTATCCATCAGAACGAGCTGGAGGAAAATGCAGGAGACGGGAACGTCTGGGCTTCTCTGCTTTCCCTTCTAAAACCACGACCCTAGCTGGATTAAGTTGTACGAAAATTAATGGCTGGATATTCTTGTATTGGACGAGATTCATCCTGGGCTTCTGTTATCTGGCTAACTGAAAATTTCTGCTCTGTGCAATCACCTCCAGGCATGTTCCTGATACTTTTTGATCCTAAACCACAAACATTCGTAGGCTTCAGTCTCAGTTCTGCAACGGTGGTTGCCCCAGATCGCCTCATACGCAGCACTTCTATTCATTATTTGAAATTTTAACAGCAGTTTAACCCGCTGTTGGCATGTGACATCGGATGGACTCAGAGTAGCTATTGCACAACAACCAGTACACAGCACATCTCAAACTCATGCACAAGCGTTCTCCGTCCTTGTCTTCTCATGAGCTCATTCTTGCAAGGTAGCTTGTCAAGAACGTTGTTCCCAAGAACACACAAGTCAGTTCTTTGCATTGTTGGCTTTGAGAAACACCACAATAACTTGATCAACACAAAATTAAACGACATTTAAAGAAACAAACAAAAGTTTTTGTTGTGTGTGTGAAGCAGTGGTTCCAAGATTGGCTGCTGACGCACACACTGACCCGAAGCTGGCAGTGATCATTTTGAGCTAAAAATCCAGTTAACCACAAAACTGTCATGTGCCAACACTTGAAAGGTTCTGCGCCATATTCCTTTACAAACCAGCAGTTCAATAAACGACCGTTGACAGAAAAGCAGACCAGGAAACATGGGCACCAAATCAACCCATCACCAGGTCTGCTGTGCTGCTCAGACTCAGAACTGATATATGACATACCACAACAGAGTTTACAGCAGAACTCCACCAATTTTGGTCGAGTGGATAATTAATTGGTGAAGCTATTAAGTTATTCAGTGTAGTTTGGCATGAAATGCTCTGTTCTGGAGAAACATACATAGTCTGAAATGTTCACAGTGATGGTGATGGGAACCAGACATTTGAAACCTCTATAAGCTCTATAATCTCTACAAGCCAATGTTTAGGCTTAAAATGTACTTTCCTGGTTTTATTCATTCACAGCAGACCAGTACAGGATGCTTCATGGAATAATATGAATATCTGATTTTGTTTACATCACTGGGACTAAATTATGCAGGCATACTGACAACCCACCGTTAACAGTTTTTGCAATGGAGCGATGAATGAACAAAAGCCAAAGCTGATTGTTTTTAAAGTGAGACAGTGACACAAATACCAATCCATTCCACAAAGATGATCTCCTGTAATAAAGTGTATGCTTAAGGAGTCTAGGTTAAAACCAAAGCTTTAAAGAAACAGATGCAGATTATGTCACATGAAGGTTGAAGACAGTCTGGAGGCATCAAAGATTAGGCATGACATATTTCTAAATCCTGGATTAACAGTTCTTTTTTCTGGCTACATGTACATTAAAAATGGTAAAATGGTTACCAGGAACAATAAATGATGATAAATTTAGACTGATACGGACAATATGCGATCTATTGAGCTACACATATAGAAGTAGTGTCTCTCAGTATGGGGTTTCGGCCGCCACGTTTGCCAACGCAACATAGCAGACGTCTCAGCATGCAGTTGTAGAGGTTCCGAGCGTGAAAGCTGAATCATTTGCATATCTCACGAGGTCAAACCTACCCACCAAGTTTCATTCCTTCTGGGTGCAACTATATGTGCAACTATTCTTTTGATGATGAGTGTATTTACTTGTATATAAGGTTATATAGGTCTGTTATCATGGCAGATGTTTCGCCATTCATCTTTATTCAGGAAGATCTTATAGTAAACACTGCACAGCTCAGAAGAGTTTTAAAGGTCCAACACTTATGGCTTTATTGTCGAAGTATTACGTGATACACACAATTAATAATTTTGGCCTCTTCTATAAAGTGAATGAAAAAAAAAACACAACTACTATAGCCTGCCACTTTCAACAACAATAGGCCTTCCATTAAAGGACTAATCTTGGATCTCTGTATTTATGGTTGTTACTACCAAAAAAACTGATTCCAGATCAGCACTCTCACTCCTGAGAGGAATAAAAACCCCAGTGTCTAAACTACATGGCAAAGTTCACAGTAAGCCACAATGCGTCCTTAACCACATGGACAAAATGATATGTGCTATTTGGATGACTACTGATTTGTAGGGCAAAATTTGGACACCAAACATGTCTTGGCTGATCTACATACGGGAAGAGTGAAAAACTGGATATTTTGCAGAATTATTCCTTTAACATATCCTCAGCATATAGTGCATTACAAATAAGACAAGGTGGAGTTCATTCATGTGTTCAGGGAAAGACACTCAAGAACATACTCTCTGGTGTGTGAAGCTCTGACTAATGCAGTTATTTTTGTAGAAGTGCATTAGAGTGAGCTCAGGGCACCGCTCTCAATGCACTTGGGCGTTATATATCAAACACACATTCTGAAATGATCTTCTGCATCTACTTATCTATCTGAGTAGCAGAGAATTCACTGCTCTCCATGACCTTTTCAGCTGCTCCCCAGGGTCGCCAAACACACCTGAGACTCCCATCTTCAACACACACACACATTGCATCAGCTCACAGCCTCATAGCTAACAGCTTTTCATCTGTACCAAACACGCAGACACTCCATAAGACAATTAGGGTCATTGACAATGCTATGGTCACTCTATTAGAACTCATCCACGTTTCTGGAAAGCAAAATGAATGGTGGCAGATGAGGGGAAGAGGAGTGCAAGATAAGGAAGAAGCTAAAGAACCAGAAATCAAAAGGATATATAAGCTCAAAAAAATGAGTTTAACTTCAGGCTCCTGCAGATGGCGTTGCACAAGGATGATGGGGCTATAAATGTGAGGGGATAGATTGGTGGTACAGTGCAGTGAATGTCTCATTCCACGTGTGGAAAATGGCTCCAAAGCAGATGTTAATGATTGGCTAAAAGGGGTGATTGCATTTGGGTGTGCCAAAGGCCATAGTGCAAAGGAAGTAGAAGAATGTGCAGATGTATGGAAGCGTACAGTCATATGGATCTACCAGAAATAGCTAAAATCCCAGTCTACAGGAAATTCTCCTCAGAATTGTGCCAGGGAAGGCATCCACCAAATATGGCCCAACTGCTCAATTCTTTGATGCAAGAGTGTCTGAACATTGCTGTGGGCTACATCCAGAAACTGAACCCACTTCATCACCTTCATATTTTCCATATCTTCACAGCCCAGAAACCAGATACTGATCCACTGTTGATCCAGATACTGATTTCAATTGTTGGAGCTGCACTATGTAGATTTGTACACTAAATCAGAAGTCAGGAGGAATATTAATTAGAGGGTCACAGAGGGTTTCGAAAAGGGTTCGAAAAGAAGGTCCTGCTCGATGTTTAGTTCTGAAATTCTAAATCAAGACTGCTGATGATGAAGATATGATGACAATAGTAGATAATACGTTACATCCTCGGGGGTCCTCCAGCAAGTTTTCATATAGTTCTTTTTAAATAACAATCATCATCAACATCAGCCTGGGGAAAATGTCCAACGCACAACCAATGTTACAAAATGTCCATGTCGAGTTCACGTTCATGATCTCATAACCTGCCTTCCACTTCACCCTGCATTTCCTTCTGCTTTAGTTTTACTTCTCACTTCATTCTTACATTCACTACCTAAAAACAGTGCTTCATCCTGGAGTCTGCCACTCGAGTTGGTTGGCCAAATTTAGCTCTGAGGTTCACGTGTGTGAGAAAACTGAAGAGAAACAATACAGAGCATCAAAGTGATTACATTTGTTAAGGAATTTCAAGTTCATTTATCATCTTATTTATATCGTATATATATTATTATATCTTACTTATATCGTCGCTGTCCAAAGGAAAACAAGTATCTCCAAAATGGCAACTTTACAGGAGAGGCCAAAAACTTTCCAAACAGTTTTGGGCCATTTCTGTTGGTCCATTCATCATGAGATTCTCACTCAGTGTAAACAGCAACTGATGTGTTCAAATGATGCATAACAGTAAAAATGGAGGAACTGTGTGAGAATATTCAAGCTGCATGGGATGGATTATCACAGGACACCATTAGGAACCTCTAAAACTCCATGCCGAGACGTCTGGCACGTTGCATTAGCAAACATGGCGGCCTGACACCATACTGAGAGACACTACTTCTGTATGTGTAGCTCAATAAATATTGCCCATATCAGTCTAAATGTATCATCATTTATTGTTCCTGGTAACCTTTATCTTCCTTCCCAATAGCACTGCAATCCCACACTTCCTTCTGGGTGCAACTATTCTTTTGATATAATAATGGCTATTATTAAGTGATAATTTAATTGCACTATCCCATAGTCAGGTCAGGTTTAGGTTCAGGCTCAGAAAGTTCTTGAACTGTATTCAGGTTCAGACCAAAATTTCTGGTCTGATTAAACCTCCAATGTAGGCATGAGTGAGCAAGGCTTAACTCAACAAAGGACAGATAAGGAAAAGCGCATATAACAATCACCACACATCACATTTTCTATTTAAAAGAAATAAAACACGAGTTACAAACAGCCATTATGATTTTACCAGCCTTACACTAACCGATTAATAGTAAATTAAAACTAATCCAATATTGCTGTGACCTGAAATAGCAGTTCTACACATTATCATTGTTGCTGTTGTTGTTGTTGTCGTCAACTCCTAGCCCCTCTCGCGAAATGTAATCAGCATATCTGACACCAGTTTTTCTCTCCTTCACAGCCCTCTCACTTTACTTTCCCTCTCCCCCTGCCCCCAAACCTCAAGCACAGACGCTCATATAAACACCCGACCTGGTAACTTTTCATAGCCTTGAACTTTGACTTTTGGTGGTTCGTGAGGTGCCAGAGGTCGTGTAGCTGCTGATTCTCCATTACCCGCCGCTATCCTGCATCGTCACCAGATCGCATATCATGCACACGCACAGAAACAGTAACACATGCATGCAGACACAACATGCACATGCGCTACAGTGCATATGTCAGAGACCACCTGAAGAAGCTAGAGACCACCCTGGAATTGATCAAAAATCCAGTCAATATGGCCTTAAAGTACCACTGAATCATTTTTCAGGAGATATTTCAGAGGAGGCCGTCATAGGAAAATCAGCCAAAAAGCAGTTTTCAAACTGGAGCTCAAATAATAATAAAAAAAAAAAGGTGGGGAGAAAATGAGACACCAAACAACAGTGCAAGACCTGGTAGACCACCAAAACTTTCCCCATCAGATAAACAGCACTTAAAGCTTTCATCTTCCAGAGAGAGAACACCAAGCTCCACTTGCTTTAGACCTGAAACAATCCACAGGTGTTTCTGTCTTGTCTTCCACTGTGTAGACACCTCAACGCTATGAGTCTGAAAGGATGAGTAGCTATCAAGAAGCCCTCACTAAGAAAAGAAAACAAAAAGAATATTTGCAAATAGAAAAAAAAGACACTGATGGTGTCCGCAGGCCACCACCCAACTGACCACCCCAAAGTCCAGATCTCAACATCAGACAATGTGACCAACTACTAAGACTGAAATGCAGCGGCTTCTAAACTAATAACTTTTCTAAACAAAGGGAATGAATGAATGAATGAATAAATAAATAAACACATACATAAATAAATAAGGCCTGTCCGGGGTGTATCCTGGCTTCCGCCATTCGAGAGCTTGGATAGGTTTCAGGACCCCCGCAACCCAGTTGGATTAAGTGGGTTAGAAGATGAGTGAGGGAGAGAATGATTGAATGAATGAATGAATGAATGAATAAATAATCTGACTTCTGCACTATAGATTCTGTTCGTTCATATAATCAGATATATACATTAACCTACTGAAGTTGTATGAAATTGCAAGAACATTACACTAGCTTATGAATAAAAAAAGTAAGACGTTCTTCATGCTCTTCACAGTAAAATCAGTGTTCAAATGAACTTTTTACTTATTATCCAATATATATTTCCAACTATACTCAGGACTGCTCAGGTCTGTAGTTTACAGCCACCCCAAACTGGGCTGCCTCAAGTTTGGGAGCTGCAAACATCATCTGGTTGATTTAATGCCTGGAAGCAGTGTTCAGTTTGCCAGAGTTCTGAGCACTCACTCTTGGCCTAAATTAAAATGTCACTGTCAGAGACTCTCTCTGTGCTGGGGTAAAGACTAGGCCTAATCATTCCTTAAAGCAACACTTTGGAAAAAACTCAATTTCACATCTGACTTTCATCAGTCAGGATTTGGTTTCTGAAGAGGTTTTCTTCTTTTAAACAGACTGTGATCTTTAGAAAAAAGCAAAAGTATGAGTTGAAGTCAACATGACTGCTAGTGTTTTTAGCTCTGGGATACATTTTCTACAATTAGTATAGATATCAGTATATCATGTATCTATGCATATGGTTTTCATGCAACAGGTATGACACTTAAGGCAAGCATGTAACATTCAGAATAACAGTTTCATACTGCTGCAAGCATGAATTAAATTTGGTGATTATATAATTTGGTGAATTGAATATTGGACAAATAGTCTATTGATCATCTACTGTAGCCAAAATAAGTATATGGTGGTAGATAATTCTGTGATACAACTAACATAATAGCCCAACGGCTGTGACGTGACCTCCTCTGGTATTTTTCTTGAGTAAGAAGTTTGATAGACATTGAGCGGTTTGTTGAGAATGCCAGTTCCATTTATGTAAATCTGAAAATTGATGGGCTCTTGTGGCACAACAATAACCAAGAAATAGCATATTCTGCTGGATCTTTGGCAATCCAAGCCCTGAATTCTTCATTTTGAAGCCAATCTTTTTAGAAAGAGCTGTAGTACTTCTTCTTAGGGATTTCTTCCTTGGCCAGTTGTGTGCTTTCCTTTTCGTTTTAGACAAACTTGACTTGTGGTAGGCAGTGGAAGCGGAAGTGGGAAGTGACAAACAAACTGACCAACATAATTTCGATTCATCCATACGTTGACAGAACACTGAAAAACCTGGACACCTGGAGAAATAGCCTGAAAATCAGACTCTCCAGTTGAAAACAGGACAGATGGCATCCCTATAGTAAAACCAAATATGTCTTGGCCAAGTCCTGTTCAACTACATTTGCATAGGAGAAAAAATCTTCTCTTTAAGGAATATGCATAGGCCATTCACTGGCTGGAATCATTTGATGAGTCACTTTAAAACTGCATACGGTAAGTCTGGCCATCTACTGACATCAGCAAATGAAACCATTGTAGGTGTCTTTTACAGTAATTCGTCTGTATTCCAGCCTTTCATGTAAAATGGATACTTGATTGGACACAAATTAGGGAATTAGCTTGAGCAGTATAAAACCTTCTAAGCCGAATGACTTCTCTCGTCGCTCCTGTATAATGGCATGAATCAGGCGGTAAGGGCGAAGAGGTGGTTCATTTTAAACTCATGAAAAGACCATGTCCGTGTTAATCACCCCTCTTAGTGTGTCACAGAGGAATTGGGTGCAGTTTGTCCTCACACCCGTATTTAGCCACAGCTATTTTGAAGGAGAATAGCACGTGTCATCACTGGCCAAATTGGCTCATCACCACAGTGTACCAACACAAGTTGTACTCTTAATTCCGGATCTTCTCTCACAATGCACTAATGCTCAGTCAAACTGGACAGGACAAACATAAGGAATTCCAGAACGAGGAAACAACAGTGGTGTTTGAGCTGTACAGATATTAATAAACAGCCACACATTCATTTCCTCATTATTCACCACCGTCACTGTAATATTCCATCTGAGCAGTTTTCCTTAACATTAACACAGGAATGGTGGTGATGGTGGGCCTTATACAAAGAAAAGTGTGGTGGTCTACCACATCCATAAAAATATGGTCCCTGTAGCAACAACAGAACAAAAAGGCTTTGTAAAGTTGATAAGATTTCCAATGCATGTTGAAGAGAAATCTGTCACTGTATTTTGTTGTAATCAAAGTCTGTTTTGATAAAAGTGTTTGTAACATCTAACTTGGGGCTTTGACTCTATATATATATATATATATATATATATATATA
>CM067477.1:15029057-15052844 GCA_034552555.1 Semaprochilodus insignis | reverse complement strand
TGTGTGTGTGTGTGTGTGTGTGTGTGTGTGATTTAAAATTAAAATTAGATATATTTATTAGTATTTTTTAACTTTAACTGTTATTTGAAATGTAAGGTAATCTTAACATTGTAATAAAATATAATAAGTAAAAAATATAAAAGAAGTATTTAAAAAATCCAGTTGCCTACTGCAATAGACTATATATCAAGATAGATAGATAGATATTGTGTGTGATTCAAAATGAAGATTATATATATATATATATATATATATATATATATATATATATATATATATAAAACTATATACCCAACCCCTGCACATTCTGGAACTGTTTGATGAGCTCTCGCCTGCTGCAGAAACAGAAAATGAGAAATTCTGTATTTTGCAGATCCTGAATCAGTTGGATCAATCCAAGCCCTGAGTTGTTCATTTTGAAGCCACTGGAAAGAGATGTAGCGCTTCTTTTTGGGGATTTCTTCCTTGGCCAATTTTTGCAATTTTTCGTTTAAGACAAACAGTATGTGTTTGTGGTAGCGCTCTACAGGAAAAAACATGGCCCAATAATGGAACAAGAAGGCTTTGAACAGCTGATAAGATATCAGTTGCCCAGTCACGACTACTTAAGTTATACAGTTTCATCATCCAAGATATGGTTTTTGGTCCCTCTCACCCAGGCCTACTCGATATACTCGCATATGACTGCACATTCTGGATCCATGAGCAAAGTTATTACAAGTACTGGTACCACTTTAGAATAAAATTATGCTTATAAAGGTTTATAAATGGGCTAAAATTCGTTTATTAACAGTTATTAATTAGTAATTAATAAGCAATTACAACACAACCTAAATCAGAAGGGCAAGGGTATGTACTAAACACATACTCATATTAATCTTCATCAGATAGAACAGCTCACTTTTGCCATTTTTATTAATGTGTCATAAATGCTTATTAACACTTGGTGTTTATGCTTGGTGCTTAAGTGCTTATGACCTAACTAATATTCATTAGTTAACTAATTTTAGACCATTTATAAACTCTTTATAAGGGTAGCCTTATTCTGAAGTGGTACCAGAACACTGACTATTAAAAAGTCCTTGACCACTGTGTCGCTTCGTAACCACAGCCCACTGTCATATATGTATTTTAAAATACTGTATTTTAGTGCATTTCAAAGCCGTAAGCCACTCCAGGCTTACTCGGGCCTAACAGCGTCCCTGAACTGGGGTAAAATCATTGTAACAAACAAGCTCTCGTGGCTAATTGTGACATCACGGCATTCAAAAAGCCTGGCATTATGCGGTAATGTCTCTCACACAATGCACCTTACAGCTGCACCCACCTACACATGCAAACACACTCCAGCTTAAGGAGGTCAGCGCAGGTCTTGCTGTTCGGGAGATGTTAAGTACTTCCAGAGGTCAACCCAAAGCTGATTATTCATTCTGAATATTTCAGCAATGCTTGTCTTTCTCTGCGTTTCTGCTACAGTCGCCGTGTTGCTCCAATAAGTCACTGGCAAATCTTTTCCAGCACTACCAGCGCCAGAGACTTAAACCCTGCTGAGAAACGGTGGGAAAGTTACCTATTAAACCTTCACCCAAGCGAGGCCTGATAAATGTTTGTTAAAAAGGAATGAACATCAGCGTGTGATGGAAGTCAGCCAGTGGACGCAATTTAGAAACGCTGTAATGTTCTAGCCGCAAATGGTGCTTATAAAGCCTCTCGTTGCTACGCTTCTTCAGGCTTGGATGAAAGTCCTGACTTGCACTCCAAATGATGCCCAGGGAAGAACCTGTCCATAGTGAGAAATGGTGGCGGTGGAGCTTAAATCAAGCTGTTGCACTGGGTTGTGACATCATAAAGCATACTGTGGTTTGGCATAAAACATTCTGAGCATGGCAAAACCAGTGATGGCATAGGACATGGAACTATTACAATGGTGCTTTCACAATTACACAGAATGCATAGCTGTGGTTCTAAAATCTGATTGGATAAGCTGTGCGTGAAGCTCCTAAACACTCGTATATATGACCACAAACATTTACATAGCATTTTCGATGTACACTAACGCATTACACTTACTGAGTCACTGTACACCAACACGCTACTTACAGTACACTAACGAATTACACTTACTGAGTCACTGTACACCAACACGCTACTTACAGTACACTAACGCATTACACTTACTGAGTCACTGTACACCAACACACTACTTACAGTACACCAACGCATTACACTTACTGAGTTACTGTACACCAACACACTACTTACAGTACAGTAATGCAGCATGATTTTTTGCACTCTACAGATGCACTGAAAGGTATATTTTATAAGCTATATTTTGAGCTGCAGCAGCATCTCTGCACTAGAAAACTAGCTGAGAAAGTCAATTAAGATTTTTATGTGTACATTAGACCATGTGGTTGGTGAAGCACAGAGAACTCGTTAGTGTGACTGTTTTTCCTCTGGCTTTGTATTAAGCCCATTTTATTGAATAGCCTATACAGGGGTCTGATCTTGATGTGAAATAGTTATAGCCTATTCAGTTATTGCCAAAGGCTGTTAATGCTGAGCAAGCATTTCTTAATCTGTATAGACATTCATATTAGTTCAGCACATGCTTACTGTGTTTATTGCTTTTCCATGTACTTGAGAATAGAAGTGCTTCACACATTTATGGATTTGCTGAGGTTTGCTGACATTCTGACTGTGTTTCTACCAGAGCTGGCACTAAACTCTGTCATTAACATCAGATGCAGACCAAATACTTTGCCTGCTGTTCCGGACAGCTAACCAACACAATCTCAGTTAGGAAACAGAAATAGAAGCTACCGATTCATCTATGCCTGGATATCGTAACAAAACAAATCTGGTGAAAATCAGTTGGGTAAAAAGGAACTCATGTCCAGTTTAATCATGAGAACCTATATTGTATTTTAGTGCACATGTATTATTTTACAAGCGGATCTTGACCACTCCAACAAGACAGATGCACAGATGTATCACTCAGTGAAAAGAAAACATGGCATCTATATAAGCTTAGCAGACAAAAATGAGTCACCTTGCACGTTTAAGGTGGTAGTAACTCCTGAAGACGGCATCGAACAAGGATGATGGGGCTATAAATACCTGTGGGATGTGTGACGGGACTCATAGATTGAGAAGAGGTGGTACAGTGCAGTGCATGTCTCATTCCATGCGTGGATAATGGGTCCTAAGCAGATGTTAATGATTGTCTAAAAGGAGTGACTTCATTTGGGCATGCCAAAGAAGGTGTACGGAAACGTACGGTCATACAGGTCTACCAGCAGTGGCTAAAATCCCAGTCTACAAGAAATTCTCTGCAGGATTGTGCCAGGAAAGGCATCCACCAAATCTGGCCCAACTGAGCAATTCTTTGATGCAAGAGTGTCTGAACATTGATGTGGCCTACATCCAGAAAGTTGTCCAGCCCTTGCCAGATCTAATCACAGCTGTTATATGTGGAGGCATTACACGCTATTAGGTACGTTTAAGTCGCAGGTGACTCATTTTGTTGTCCGGTGAGCTTACTTATATCTATGCCCTGAAGCCACATTGAGACTTTTGTTCCTCACAGCCGTCAAATGAAATATCCGTCCATGAGGTCAGCAGAGACAGTGCCTTGGATGTTTCGTCAAAAGTGGGCCGTCCACCAAGATATTTTAGCCAACCAACAATGGGGAGAGTGTGAACAATAGATTCACAGATTTCCAATATCCTAAACAGCTGTAATCATTTCATCTAGTTTGTATCTAGTTTTGTTTTTTTATCACTGTGAGTTTAAGACTGATGTATGTAAATGGCCTCTGTTCTGACCTGCCTCATTCAAAAATCTGTCTTTATATATTCCATGTGAATGGGTTGGGCTAAACTGCTGTAGGCTGAATGGAGGGATATATGTAAACAGACTGACTTTATCAGTGTTTTCATGTTTCGTCAAACTAAAAAAGTGAGGAAAGTCCATTTTTCCATCCTTTATTTGTGAGCCTTTTACTGAAACCTGAACAAATGAATAACAACTTTAGCATTAGTAGTTACTGGCTGAGTGCCGCACAGCAAGACTGTGTTTGTCAGGTGGACAGGTGGTAAGTGCGTGTGAAGTGTCGCATCGCTCCACCAAAGTGATGGAGCTCCTCCTCTCTCTCAACCTGGCTCCACTGTTATGGCATAAACACACGGCCTGGTTGCCATGGCGCCTCAGGAACAGACCAATCGCATGACCCGTCAGGCCAACCAAGGCGTGCAAGATAAAATACAAGCTACCTGAAAATGGAAAGGTTCTCGGCCTGTGTGTACACGCTGCCGGTTCATGCAGGAACACACACACACACACAAAACGGACCATTTAGCCCATCGCCTGTCCTCTGTTCACTGACCTCATTGACTTGCTAAAAGGCCACTATTGACCATGTCACCCTCTCTGTCACACACACATACGCACAAGTCCCAGGGATCCTCTGATGGCCACTGCAGGAACTGTAGCTCTTAGCAACAAGATCAAGAATCCCGCTAGTGGATATGCAACACAGAAGCTCCACCCCCAGCCCTAAAAACCTGAAACACACAGCTGCGATCAAAACTGAAGATAAACGTCAAAAAAACAGCCTCTTGTATCTTGATCATACACTTATCTGCAGATCAGCTATGCAGAGCCACAGTAGGGCACTCTAAGAGGATACAGTTGTGTGCAAAAGTCTGAACACCCCCCATCTAAGGACATTCATGTACATACACTGGACAACTTCACCAGTTCAGGCTCCTGCAAATGGCCTTGCATGAGGATGTTGGGGCTATAAATACCTGTGGGGTGTGTGACGCAATTCAGTGATTGAGAAGAGGTGGTCCAGTGCAGTGAATGTCTCGTTCCATGTGTGGAAAATGGGTCACAAAGCCCGTGAAGGTATTACACACTATTAGGTACAAGTGATACAGCTGGCTGACAGAGGTTCACATTAACACAGATTGTAAGTGACTAAACAGTGGCAAATGAGTGATTACTAGAGATCACACATTTGGCTCACACACATTTAAGAAAGAGGTTCCCCTTTTGTCATACCACAAAACACTGGCACTACAGATTTAGCTATGATCATGTTCACTGCTGCTTGTCATATACCACACCATGTTGCTGAGTTCTGTCTGCTGGCACGTATGCACACATCAACACATGTGCACATCAGAAATTGCTTTGCGGTGTTGGCCATAGGTATCAGTATCTGTACCAGTGCAACACTAATACTAGAGTCTAGTCTCCCCTAAGGCAAGCAGATCTAGACTGTGGTGATGGAGTATTTTGACACACTGATTAAGACATATGGCTGCAGCCTGTTGTAAGACTCCAGGTATATACCCACCAAACACGCTGTACAAGTTCAGCACAGCCCTCCTCTCTCACCTGACAGCTCACAGTCCACTCAGAGCTGCCCAACTTCACAGTCTTTTAAACTCACTGCTCTGTCTGGTGTAGTTTAAGCCTCCAGACAGTTGATATACATTTTTAATCACAGGTGATACGATATACAGTATATAAGACAATGTCATGCCTGACACTGCACACATTTACATAACTGCTCACATACACACATGGCAGCCGTTCATACCCATCTGACAACTCCATTACATCTCCAGCCCAACAAAATGCCCACAGTAAGTGAGAGCACTTTACTAGTTGTGACTGGCATGTCCTCCACCTTGGTGTTGGCATAAGATCCTTCACCCTTTTAATCATTGATGTTTGGTACAGCATGTCTTTCTACCTCTCTCTCTCTCTCTCGCTCTCATGCTCTCCTTTCTAATGCCTTAACAATCATATTTTATTCACCACTTTAATCCACATAAGGAGATGGAGAGAGTCTATTTAAGTGGAGGTACCACAGGCAGCCTTAAAGCTGAATTGGCCTAGGCCTCTGCAGACTTATTCTAAAATAACCAGCCCATGCGGTTCTTAAAGGAGCGGTGTGTTAGTTTTAGGGGGATCTATTAGCAGAAATGGAATATGCATAATATACAAAACTATGTGTTCATTATGGTATAATCGCCTGTAACCACAAATAATTGTTTTTGTTAGTTTGGAATGAGCCCTTCATATCTATACCGTTGTTTTCTAATGGAGCCTGCCATTTTGCGCTGCCATCTTGCCACAGTAACCTTTAACAGATAAACCACACACCGGCTGTACTGAATGCCTTTCACTCTTCACATTGTTAAGCTGAAGGGGCAGCTTGAATTTGGTGGAGCTATAGTATTGTTTTGAAGACATTTGCCGGCATTCAGCATTCCTATTCCCCAGCTTCTTGTTTCCATTTTCCCATTCCACCTTCAATGGAGCAGCAATTATTATTATTATTATTATTATTATTATGCCTCAGGCATCAGAATGTAACTGCAAGACAATTTAAGGTGGAATGCCAAAATTTAAACAAGAATACAGCAATTGTATTTATTGGAAACTACTACCAGAATCAAAAGCAGAATTGGAATCTTTTGATAGTTTATATCAGCTTATTACTATTATCATATTATTACTATGCTATACTAAGGAAGGTGAATCCTCAGGGTCAAACCTAGTAAAAACACACAGAAACCTTGACGGTCACCACAGATTCTTGGAAAGGGAAGGGGGTTCATTTGTGTAGCAGTACACAACAGCCCCACTACAGGTTAAACACCGCTCCTTTGAAGGGCCAAAATATTCTCTCACAACAACAGCTTGTTCTGAATTCACTGGATTCAACGCATTTATTCACATTTAGGCCTCCAATTAAGTTGAGGTTATAAGCAGTGTTTCAGCTTTGGCTGCTTTCAGAATCGGGCACAATAAACAGCAGCCAGAGCTCATTTACATGGTCTTAAAGCCAGCTCCGCTCAATTCTGGAAAATATTATAGTATATAATCTTTAAAAAAATAATAGTTTTTAGGATCTTTTAATGGGAAATGTAACCAAAAATGACAGACGTTTGCTGTTTCAAAACATGGGCATGAACACTGATGTCTGGATAGATAAATAGTATAGTAATACAGCCCAATACTGTTCTCTCAGTACATTCTTTGAGTCTTTTTTTTAAAAGGACCTTGAGGAATAAAATAAACTTTCTGGATAGCTCTTTATGATTCCATTGAGAAACTGTAAAGTATTAAACAGGAGCATTCCGTATTCCTGCCATTTATTTAAGATGCACCACTGACATGGTTTAATCAGAAATGCAAAGGAAATTCCCCATGGCAGAAACTCAACAAGCCCAAAATGGATCTACCCTACAGCTTTGACTATCAGCACATGACGTAGCTCTGCAACGTTGACTTGTTTACAGCAATCCGAGAAAATGAGACACAAAAGAGAGGACAGAAGCCAGAGAGATGCAGTGTACCTAGTACCTATATGTTTAAACGGTTACTTAAACACACAAGCTGTGCATTGTCTGAGCATACTCTCTGAGGCAGTCTTCTATCCCCTGATTACAGTTATTGCTTAGTAAGGTAAACCTGTCGACTCTGTATAAGGCTGTCTGGCTGGTTATGTCATAGTTCATATTTCTCAACTCAAACATCATTCATATTTCGAACTTCTCTTGCTGGGTTAGATTAACTGAGTTTTGCGCATTTGTGGTTTTCAGCATAAACAACTAAATGAAAGACTAAACAGAAAGTTCAGCCGCTTCAGCTGTTTTAATGCTGCTGGCAAGCTAAGCCTCGACTTGCCTGTCTGCTGCTTTTAGTGTCTGTATAGCTTCAGCACTTCGGCTGTTTTTGCTGGAATGTCAGTACACAGATTATTCTAACAAACTGGCTCAAAACTTTTAAATCATTTGGATCTCAGAGTGTTTTTATTGCCTTGAATGACTCTTTACTTTTATTATGCTCATTTAAATATAACAAACGAGCCATTATCCTTATCATCACCAAACACTACAGAACATCAGAACAACCAAGCCCTACCAGAACAACACAACAACCAAACACTGCAGAACATCAGAACAACCTAACAATACCAGAACAACACAACAACCAAACACTGCAGAACATCAGAACAACCTAACAATACCAGAACAACACAACAACCAAACACTACCACAACAACACAACAACCAAACACTACAGAACATCAGAACAACCAAATACTACCAGAACAACAGAACAACCAAACACTGCAGAACATCAGAACAACCTAACAATACCAGAACAACACAACAACCAAACACTACCACAACAACAGAACAACCAAACACTACAGAACATCAGAACAACCAAACCCTACCAGAACAACACAACAACCAAACACTACCTGATATGTACCCGATACTAGAACAGAATTAAAATCATAAAGGAACCTATATAGTATATAAATGATTGCTATACGCACCTAATTGGGTGGAGTGGATGAGATCCGTGAGTCAGACGAGAGCTTACAAATTGACTAGCACTTAGGGGCTGACCTGCGGTTAGCCAGTAGGTGAGTCACGATGTCACATGACCTTGGTAAACCAATGAAATGCAAGGCATTTCTTGTGGCACGGATGTGAGCCAATGGCAGACATAATATTGTTCGCGAGTGTCCATCCAGGAGTTGAAAAAACGGACGGTACAGCCTAAAGTCAGATGTGTGGCCTAATGGGAATGCAGGCCTCCAGCATTGGCTGCGATGTTAACGTAGGAAGCTAACCTTCAGTTCAGCCTATCAATCTGATGTTTATCCCTAAACAGCTTAAAGATAGAAATATCCACCACTCTGTTAGTCTATCCTAACAGTGCTGCCTTTCGCACACATACAAAAGTGCATCATTTGGAAGGAATAACACAGGGCTTTGTGCTACTTCCTACTTCTCATTAGGCTGAATGGGATTTTTGCTAACACATTGTGTAACCTCGCAACAGCAGCTACAAAGAAACGCATTTGTGGGCTGGATGGGTCAATTCCTTTCGAGATTGAAGAGGACTAAACTAAACTAAACTAAAAAGAAAAGGAGAGAAGAGAACAAGTGGGAGGGAAAAAAAAGAGTAGGACGGAATACCTGGCCTTGCTGATAGAAAGCTGAGGGTGGTACTGTAGGATCTGACCACATAATGGGCATTAGTCTCAATCAGCTTGGCACTCCGTCTGCTCTAGTTCGTTGGCAGGCTGCCAGAACGCATGTACATCTGAGCACCTAGCCTAGCCGTAATCACAAAAGCCTCTGGACCATCAGAAAGTACTCAGTATCAACATTGTTATCATCATCATCATCATCATCATCACTGTTTCAGCTTCATCTTGCGCTAATCTCCTGAGGGCTTTCTCCAAATCCCTCCAGACAGATCCCAAACAGTGGCCTTAATAAGATGCTCTGCCCCCCCCACCCCAAAAAATGGCACACACAGCAGGGCTTAAAGGGTTAAGGCCCAGACAAACAAATTAAAGCACTGGTCATAAACAATCTGTGTGCTTATGCATGTGTCCTCGTGCTAATGTTTTCCTTTGTGGATCAAGTCATTCAAAAGAGCAAATTAGACCTCACAGGACACACAGTAATTACTGCCCTCCTTCTCGCTCCTCTCCATCTGTCACCCTTACTCATCCTTGTTGACCCGTCTGTTTCGTCTTCTTTCCCGTCGCCCTATGCTTCCTCTCTTTTCATCTCGCCTTGAATGAAATAACGTTCATGGCATATCTGTAATTTGCTCGCAGCGAGCCGCGCTGGAATGCGGACACGTGTAATGTAGATGCTTGATTGGGGATGTGACGTATAGAGATACATGTTTTTCTTTAGACAGTAACAGTATGCTAATTTATATGTTTTAGATTTTAAGTTTATACTTCAATAGTTTTAGTTAAAGTAACTTAATTATCAAAGAAACTCAGTCTTAATATGGAGTAGCTCTGGGAGTGGTGCTACCCAGAATGCTTTGCACATTTGGTTTCTGTTATTCATTAGTTCTCTACATAAGAAAAGTTGTTATAATATACTACTCTCGTGCTATAGGCTAGGTATTAATTAGGGTTAATTATTAATGGATTATCGACTAATAGTACCGCAGGTTGCTAATATCGGGCAGAATTCTCAGTCAACTGCTATATCGGTCAGACTCTAACCAGGACCTCTTAGATCAATACTAATGTGTGACACCAGAAGATATCAATCAGTCAGCACTTCAGTTTACTCCATAATATCTTTTACTATTTATATATGTAAAGACAAATTTTTAGTACTTGTGCAATACAGTGTTTTTGTTTCTAAACTAAAGTAAAAAGTCCCCTCCCTTCCTCTCTGTCTCTCTCTCGCTCTCTCTCCCGCTCCCCCCTTCATTTACTGATGTCATGTGCTTTGCCCAGTAAGCCTGTAATAGGCTTGAGCAGGACAGGGCCACTTCTCTTTCTGCTCTCAGCCTTTCGCTTTACAGCCCAGTGATTTATACCGAGAGAGAGCGCGAGTGAGCGAGATACAAACTGCATGGAAGATAGAAAACAGGGAGGAGAGATTTACTGACGCACCTCAAGTCAACCAGAACACATCTACTATATTACCCCCCCCCACCCACCCAACATACACAAACTGAATAAATTCATTGGCCCACGCCGGCTAGCACTGATCAGTTTCACACTAGCAATGGGAAATGAATGGACGGATATATGGATGGAAGGACGGATAAAACCACTGGGTCATAGCTGTAATACCAGTACATATAAAGCAACTGAAGTCACCACAAACGACTGCACCTCTTCTACAGTGTCATTAGGGTGACCTCACTTTGAACCTTTGAGGTTAGCTAATCCCCTCTCATCACTGGCCAGACTCCTGACCCTCTGACCTTTGACCTCATGCCCCATCAGCTTAACTGTTCAGTGGACTGAAAACATAAATCATACCACACTGACACAGCACTGCCAGTAAAGACCAACGTGAAATAGTGCACTGCATCCGAGGAAGAATTTTGCCTTGAGACAAGAAAGAAATCTCATTAAGTCTGGTGTATTTCATTACTGTTCCCAGACACTGAAAAATGTAGTTACAAAACATGATGGAATTAATTCATTATCAATAAGTATGGCTTCTGGACATGTTCCAGCATGTTTGTGCATGAGGGAGATCCTCCATGGTATGCAGTAACTAGGCCTACATTTAGAACATATGAATACCAACTGATTTGGAGGGGTCAAGCTGCAAATTGTAAGATTTGTTAACTAAGACTACTGTCAATAGAATGTGAAGAAATAAGTTGTGACGGTATGGCAAAAGTGTCTGTGCATCATTTGGCAGGGATATCTACTGAAATTAGCATGCTAAGCAGCTAGCCCTGGCCTGTCCTGCCTTGTAATACCACTTTACACCTCAAGAGGCGATAGTGAGCCACTGTAGTGTCAAATCTGTGATCAGCCCAACATGAGAGGATGAAGCAGCACTGCTATCCCGATGGCGTGTTCTAACCTCGTCAATCACGTTGAAGGTGCTGCTCCTGGTGAAATCATTTCATGACAGGTAGCCAATGATAGGAAGAGTAAACACAACGACGGCTGAAG
The DNA here is from genome assembly GCA_034552555.1 of Semaprochilodus insignis. Lineage (NCBI taxonomy): Eukaryota > Metazoa > Chordata > Actinopteri > Characiformes > Prochilodontidae > Semaprochilodus > Semaprochilodus insignis. Next base: position 15,041,340 of record CM067477.1, on the reverse strand, counting down.
CTCCTTGCAAGCGACCATTATTCACCATGATTCGCTCTTGGCAAGAAACCACGTTCAACAGCAAACAAGAGAATTGATATAAATAGAAGCAAAAGAAGAGTTAACACTGCCCCTGCTTTCCACCCTGAAGAAGGTCTTAAAGAGACGAGGTTTGCTGCTGAACTCACATTGTTTCTTCTAGACTGGTAAGTAAACAGCTGTTAATGCTCACATTGAGGAGAAGGAACTTTCTAGCCCCCTTTCATGTTTGGAGTATGAAAGGTTGCGCTATCTTACAAATTTGTTCCATGTTACTCAGGGTAACAGCTACCTTCAATTTTTATTTTGATGCTTCAAATTATGTACTTCAAAATGTAATACATGTGATTACTGTTCTGTTCATTTACTATCTGAAGCCATTCTTCTTTTATAAAATCTAAATAATAAATAAATAAATAAAAAATAATTAATTAATTACAAATGCAATGTAAAAGTCTGGATGGTAAAGACATGTTTTGTTCTCTGTAGAGGGTGTGTTAACTTATTAGAAAAATCAAAAAATTATTGAATATGACCTGGGATACATGACTGTATACGGGGTCATTATCAAGAAATTCTGATTTCATTTGGATCACAGCTAAAGTTTGAAACATGAGATTACTGTCAGAATTATTATTAAAGCCTTTTTGTACTGTTTTCCACATTTTTGCTTATTTACAGATACAACTTCACTGTGGTAAACAGAAAAATAAGGGTACAAATGTTAAGAAGCTTCCAATGTGGTGTCAATTTACATGTAACTATTAACTGATGTTGTGACATATTTAGATGGTAAATGTTCATTTTTGACTAAAATCAACAATTCATCTCATTACTGAAACCAGGACACCAACATCATCACGTGTGTTTTACAGATTGCATATGCATCAGGGGTATAAAAATCCATAAAGTCTTCCAATACATATAAATAGCTTCTGTACTGCAGTATCATACAAGCTTAGATACAGAGCAGGGATTTTTACTAAAATCTCAATTAGAATTCAAATTTAGAACCACTGACCATTTGTGCATACACACAGAGAAATTTGACCTTCACATTTAACACACCCGTGCTGTGAAACTCACTCTAGGGGGGACAGTGAGCACGCTTGCATATAAGGGCACTTCAGTCATGTCCTGTTGGGTCAGGGGATTGAACCAGTGGCCTTCCAGTCACAAGGCTGGTTCCCTAACCTCCAGCAAGACCTACAGAGCTAACCTCCTCAAACCGCAAGAGCTACAGTTTGTAAGTTATAGCCTACATTATTAACAACGCTGGTTTACGGTTTAAGTGGGGAAATTTAACCTGATGACACAGAACTTGTGAACTGCCAGAGGCAACCAAACCAAACCATGTGTTGTGACATCACAACTTGCTTGCAGACTGGTGCACTAATATTAGTGGTCATACCTCAAGTCAGAGAGTCAAAAGTGGACATTCTGGTCTTCTTGGCCTAATCACAGGCCTCAACCTTAATCCATAGAAAATACTTATATATTAAATCGCTTTCTCAATATTAGTCAGATTTAGAAAATCTCAATTAGATATATGGCCCACATTGTTCAGCCCTAATACAAAGGTAAAAAATGTCAACATTCATTTTGCTGGTCAAAGTCCAATTGCCAATACAAGACTGCAGTGCCTAGTAAAATCTTAATCATCACAAACATAGAATTCCATATTGACAACTGTGTTTCAGTGTCAACAAACTGCATACATGTGGCTACCTGACTACACACTACACACAATAACTTCCCAACATATTTAACTCATCGTAAATGATCCACTCTTTCACTCACAAAAACAAATGTGCTATATATGTGAATGTGAAAGTTCATAATCTTTCAACTGTATTTCTCTTGAATTGCTTGTTTGTATAAGCTACAAGTGAGAAACGACTCATACAAGTACACAAGCACCAACAATAACTGTGAACAAAATGTGAATGAAAGGAGAACATGAGAGCACGACTGCGAGAGCAAGAGCGGGAGACAGTGAGAGGATATACTGTATATGTGTGAGTGGATTTTAGTCAAGGTCACTTGCAAAAGAGTGCAACACAAAACAAACACGGCTCATCTGATAAAGTGAAAACGCTGCAAACCCTGAAACAAAAACGCACACAGAGACACTCACACACACACAAACACACACAAACACACCCCCACAGAAGAAAAAGGAAGGAGTAAGTGACAGAAGGTGATATAGTCCAGAAGAGAGATAACCCACTGCAAATACTGAGATAGTGAAAGAGAGAGAGACACCAAGCACCACAGACACCAAGCATGTCACTTCCTCTGGAGCATTTAGGCACTACCATGTCTCATCAACAGGGATTACATATACATTCCACAGTCAGTGTAGATCCTATAACTGAAGAGTAGTGGACTAAAGAAGTGGGGTGGTCACTTAATAGGAGTCTGAGGTTTTCCACAAGGGGAGCTATTAGCACTCAAATTAGCTTTTGGTAATTTATAGTAGTAGTGCTTAACATAATAACACTGTGTGTCATTATTTTTACAAGCAAATTATAGTTAAAGGAGCAATATGTAAAATGATGCAATCGATATGCATGGCTTTTAGATTGGAAACAAAAACGAAATAACAGTTTTGACGATATGTATGTATGTATGTATGTGTGTCTTTGCATTGTGTGGCAGAGATATCTACTGTTAGCATGCTAACCAGCTAACCACGGCACGTCCTGGCACCACTTTGTACCTCAAGAGGTGCTAGTGAGTGTAGCATGGAGTAGTTAGTTAGTTCCCACATGAGAGAATGAAGAAGCATGCATGCCCTTGACCAGAAAACATGTTTGAAAGCAAAGAAAATGGGTAATTAAAACTAGCAGTAAAACAAGAGTTAGCATCGGTGTTGCTTTCCACTGCTGGAGACAGATCCTGGTGAGTAAAGGGAGAGGTTTTCTGTTGCAACTTGCAGCGATTGTTCGGACTGTTAAGTAAATGGGGGAAGGAGCAAAAGAGGAGGAGGAACTCTGTGGTGTATTAATAGGATTGAATGCATTATTTTACATATTGCTCCTTTAATCTATAGATAGCTCTGCATAAAGCTACTGAGCCTCTGCAAACATTTGAATACCCCAAGTAAAATGATTTTGTTGATTGTTGATTTTCTATGTGAAAACACTTGAGCACATTCTCTAGATGGAAGAAACTTAAATATGGCATTTTTTCTGCAAATTCTATTCATTTGCATATTATTTGTTTAATGCAAAATAATAATAATAATTTAAAAAAAAAAATTATATATATCTCATTTAAACTGTGTCATAGTGTTTGCACAGGCCATATTTTATGCAATGGTTTTTCCTGAATTTGTCAGAAAACAGTAATTATGCAAACAGTAATCCTCTATAGAGGATGCAGACTCATTTTCACTTAATTAATAAAAGAATAAATAAATAAACTTCAATATATTTCATTTGAAGGACACACGAACCGTTGCACAACTATACTGTTCACATACTCCAGTCATGCACTGCACTGGGTACTGGATAGCGTGGCTGGTGTTGGCACACTTGGAAATTTGTGAAGATGATTCCAAGAAGGTGGAATAAAAACTTGGGCAAACATTATTTTATCTATAGTGCAATCTTGAATATGATGTACCACTTAGAAATACAAGAGTGTGCTTTGTTGTAAATGCTAAATGGTCATTGCTCAATGCTATAAATGTCTAATAAAACTTTCTCAATAACCATATATAACAAAATGAAAGCATCTACTTAAGGTGCAATCAGGTTTTACAGTCTACTGCTTTTCAATACTATGTCAATTAGTTCTTATATATTTTCTGGGACAGAGCAGCGCTGAGTTGGATGTTCTGGCATTTACACATTTTCTCCATTTCAGCATTGGAGGCTTGTACATCAAATATCTCTTGGCTGTTCAAATAGGCTTGGAGTAAGGGCAGAGGCACCGCTTGCCAACAGGCTCAACAGTGGGGGGGCCCCCTGAGGGTATAACTGCATTTTTGAATTACTTTAGAAGGTTTTTTTATATGTTGTTAATATTTATATTCTGAAAATAATAATAACTTTTTTTAAAGTTTTTGTTGGTCAGATTAGTTATTTATTATATATCAGATTGTTTATAACACACAGGTGAGGAACCCTGGTCGGAGGGGCCCCTGTGAAATTTTTGCCTAGGGCCCCAGCAGACTCTGGAATGGACACTGAGCGAATTGTGAACTGCTCGGAGACAGCCTTAGATTCAAGCCTATTCTTCCTTTTTAAATCTTCAAAATCGTTTCTAATTGCAATGCAAACAAAAGTCTGCAGAGCATATGTGTGCAAAACATACAAGGTCTCTCACATCCAGCATAAGTAGCCTTGTTAGGACTTCAGACTATTAGACGAGTGCAGAGAGGAGTGGACACGAAAAGGACCTTTCATGCATTGCATCGGTGACCTTACAACATATAGCCCTATATTAGCATGGCACACATTTAGGACTGAACCCACCACACTCCAGCCAGAAGCCAGCAGCTCCACCTATTACCTGCTGTCCCTAAAAGAATGCAACACATGGACATTCAGTCTAACATGGACTTCATATGATGCTATTACTCTACTTCTTACTACAATGATACATGGAACATATATATGAACTGACTGTGCACAACATAGCATGTGTAGTTCTATCGCAGTCTGTTACTATGAAAAGAATAGCTTAGTTCCTTAAAACACGTTCTGAAAAGCTTTGGACATGTGTTTGCCTAAAGTCTTACAGTCTTAATATGGCAAACATATAACATCATCATATTTCATATTCATGATATTTGGCTTTTCTGAGGATTGCACACTAGCCAACATAATGCACCAGCAAAATAGTAGTGGCACATTTTACACAACCTGTGGAACACTATGCATATGATTGTTCTGTTTTTTTTATAAATAAACTATTAAAAACTAAGGAAATTAGTAGAAATAGACTAATAAAATAAGATAAAGGCATATAGGTTGACATATAATCAGTTACTTGTTACTCAGCAGTTAATATATGGCTGTTTTTGTTGTTTACAGGCTAGCTTTTCACTGGTCGAGCAGTACTGACGATGCCCACAACATGATCAGGGAAGTGTACTGTGAGATATCTTATATAGGATAACATATCAGACTACATCAAAAACACCACGATCTGCTAAACCACCGCTAGACAGCATAAACAGTGAAGTCCTGTGATGTGTGTACTAGCGGCCTTTTCTACAAGGGGCTCCAGGGCTTCTGGGAGTGAACTCCTGGCTGTTGTCCATCCGGTGGTCACCTGCTGTTTCATCAGTATTAACCACCTCTTCACGCGCTCTCACCTTACCGCTCATGAGTGTCCCTGAATGTGAAGGCGGTCTGATTGATTTACAAAATGCCATCAAGCTATCTAGACTTCCTCTTTAACTGTCTGTGCACCAACTGCATGTGCTCTCCCTCCCTCTCTCTCTCTCTCTCTCTCTCTTTCTCTCTATCTCTCTCTCTTTCTCTCTCACTCTGTATGGGTTTATGTAAGTTGAGGCTGAGCAACAAGGTTTCCTGCAGAGAACAGAGCACTTCCAAACCCAGCCTCTATGAGTTCCTATCGGGAAACAGCTGCTGACACACTACTCACCCCCCAACCACCAAGCACACACACTCTCTCTCACACACACACACACACACGCACACACACCCACACCTTGTCAGAACATAGGGTCATACATATTTCTTATAGTCAATTTATATTTAAGTGAGTAGGTGTTATGTATTATGCATATGCTGCATTTGTATGTATCTATATGCATTAAGAATGTGCCCGATATTTATCATATACATGCAAGTAGCTATATGTGGCCTGCTAATAACATGAGTCAAATATATTATGCATCATGTACCAATATGATAATAATGTCCATTATGCAATACATACATGCAAGTAACTACATATAATACACATTTTCCAAGTCTAAGCCTAAACCTAACCCACAAATTAGCCACCACATTGTGTACACAGACACCCGGCCCCCCTGTCCTACCTATCTGAGGACACTGTGTGCTGGCTACAGTCAGAATATTCGCAATCCAGCCAAGCACGCTGAAACTTCAGGCCAACCCAGACGAGATCACTGACCCACACAAACTTTGCCTTGGCAGTATATCCCAGAGCGGGTCCTGTTTATTAAACCTGTAGGGGTGGCTTTCCAGACGCAGATTAAACATAGGCCTCGGCTAAACTGCGATTATTACGACGACTCTGGACTAAAGGACTAAACCTTTCCAGTCTAAGGCCAGGCTGAGGAAAGGCTGTGTCTGAGAAACTAGAGCCTAGAGCTAGGGCTGTGCGAACGCGGCCCGGTCAGACATGCCTAAGGATGAAATATGATCTGCAATATCTCTGCTTATGGTTTTCAGTAAGGTGTCACCTTTGACCTCCTTACGTACAGATCCTCTGCCAAGGCCTGCACATTCCTGATTTCTCATAGGATGAGCTGGCCAAATAGCTAGTGCCAAGCCACATTCCTTCTGCTCCCTGTTGCCAAAGGTAAAGAAACCCTGCCTAGTCTGATATGAGTGAGAGATCACGTCAAACCACCTGGGATGGCTTTACTTACAAGTTAACAGCAGGATTATATGGGTGTTTTAAAGAATCTCTGGACTGCCCACAGATTTGTCTGAAACGACCATGCTTAAATATCCTATTTTAGTTTATAATCTAATTAGTCTAATCGTGTATGTAGATTTGATAACAGATGCAAATTTGCTTTTTACCTCCAACGATATCTAGTTCAGTATTTTCAGCGTTATACCGATTCTGGGTTTCGGATCAGTGTCTTCTCCAGTTAAGATGAGCAGTAGTCATCCATCCACTCTCACAACCACATACCCTAAAAGACTGTGGGACTAAAAGGCTGTGATTGTCATTTTTAGACAAATTGCAGTTGTCACAACAATTGCTATGCGCTGACCACCATTGTGCTGCTATGCAAAGAGAAGTCTATCCATTTTCTCCACAGGGAAAAAAAAAACTCAACAGGTGCAGAGTATTGTTTGTAAATGCTCTTAAACAAAAGCTGAAGTGTTTAATGTGCTCTTCAGATGCTCAACAGGGGATCTTTTATTCTTTATATCCAGGGTGGAAAAAACACATTCAGCTTTTCATAAGCTAAACAAAACACATTAATAGTCAAAGCAAGACTACTTAAGGCTGTTGTTGCACTAGGCCTATTAAACTGCACTCTGCACTGTCATATATGTTCCAGGAGCTAAACTTGGAACTAAAATTTGTGGGCTTCATCAAAAGTATAGAAAATTTGATTTCCCATGATGTGCACCCATTAGGAACCCAAGACAGATTCTATTTCATATGCCGCCCTGGATAATGTCACCTATAGGGTTGAGCAATGTGGAAAACATACAACAATATCAAACATGCTTATGCTAATAAGACATTTTCACGATACCTGATGTGTCGATGTGTCTCATTGTATTCCCTTTTTCTCACAATGAAATACGCCACCAATACCACATTTAAAAATGTGAAAAATCACCTGAAAATTAAATGCAAATTGAATGGAAATTTTAAAATCAGGAAGGCCAACGATGCACATTCAAACTCTCGACATTAGAACCAAACTATAGACCGCTATGCCATTTGGAAACCTTTCTAAAGCTCTTTTTAATGACACCTGCAGTTCAGTATTGTGAATGTGCCAACACCCATTATTTGGGATTTTATCATAGTAACCATTTCATATAAAAAGGACACAACATCAAAGAAGCTCTGCATGCACTTTACTGCTGTAAGACAAACAACTGTGTCTGGCAGGTCCATGTTACTTTGCAGCCAGTTCCCTACAGGGGGAAAAACGGACCCTCTAGTGGAAATACTGACCGTGCAGACAGGTAAAGATGCCCGTGACATGCTCACAAAAATGTACTATTAGGTCATTTATCACAATAATAACAATGAATATTGTCAAATAGCCCACCCCGACATGCAGAACCGTAGGATCCAATTAATTAAAAACCAGCCCTGTGAGTCAGCTGTGAACATTAACAGCAAGAGCAGTTAAACCAACAGGCAGAACAAACAGCGGACCGATTCCCATCTCCAGACACACACAGAGAAAAAAGGCTGTTGTCTTTAATTTCATTTGGCCTCTTGTTTGTTTATTCTGTTGCTATGACAGGACAACTGTGTGAAATCTTGTGTGGTCTACAACTTACACCTAGTACATGCCTAGCCAACAGTAGCCTCCCCCCATCTACGAACAACCCCCACTAACAAAACAGCCTCTGATCAGTAAATTTATGCTATTAGTGGACAACGTTAACGTTTTAGATTTGGTACAGAGCTGAATCAGTGTGACCAGCTTTGACCACTCAGCAGCTCAACACACAGACTGTTATTTAATAGTACTCCACTCCATATCAATGCAAAACCACCACACGATTGAGAACAAAACAAAACAACATGCCCCATGACGCTGCTCTTGAAGTCTCAGAAAAGGGTGAATTCTACAGATATTTCAACATTTCTGCTTAACCATATTATTAAGCTGTAAACTGAGCCATTCGGATTGGTTCAATATGAAATATTCTAGAGAACTTACCAAGTCAGAGTGGTTATAAGAACTAGACATCCAAAGTGTTTAATGCCTCTGTAAGATCCAAGCTGAACGATGTTACAAAAACTAGTTCCAGATACGTTAATAAGGTGATAATCATTTGGCCAAACCAAATGTTTCAAACATATGCACTGCGGAGAGGTGCATGCAAGGAGCTGTACAGAAAAATGGAAACTAATTAAAAAATATTGTTTTCAGATTTGCCACTATACCATTATCAACATTACATATAAACACTCAGAAGACACATGTCTTTGGAGAAGACACTGGTCTTTTAGATGGCAAATAAAAAAGGCTATATTTGTGCTGCAGACAATGCAACCTTCTTGTCAGGTTCTTGTCAGCACCACTGTAATGTAATCCGAATTTGGTGCATCAAACCACACTACTTCCAACAACTCTGACTGCCTTTGCCTACACCTTAATTAAAAGTTGATGGAGATAAAAAATGGTGGAGTTCTCCTTTCTTAATATACCTAACGAACTGGCATCGCCTCTCTCCCCCGAAACATGGTTTGCAGAAAACTGCTGAACAGGTGAAATGCAGGTCCCCTCATTCTTTCTTATATCTGTTTTTACTTATGACATTCATGTGACTTACTAACACTGTAATAACTGATTTTTATAACACCATATTCCAACCGCTCTGGATCTCTTAGGTTGTTCATGCATCTCATTCAAAACGCAGTCCAAACACTATTTAGAACTTCAGTGTGAATGAACACAGCTACACTATTGTAGACTGAACAGACAAACCCAGGAGAAAATAACGTACTCTGAAGTAACTTAGTTTAAGTTTCCTTGTATACTTCCTTACACGCATGATTAATGTACTGATAGTGAGCTATTTTCTTTGTATTTAGTATGCTAAATATAATCATTAGTGCTATTAAACATATACTTAAATAGAATTAACTGTACTGAACTGTACTATTCTGAGACTCCATTGAGATTCACTTAGATATACTTTAGCACATATTAAAATACATTTCTTCATTTTCACCTGGAAGCGCAAATTAATATAACAATTAAAGAACACTGAAGTACTACTGAGATAAAATGTACTTTTACTGCATTGCATTTGTAATATACAGTATATACTGTATATATTGCACTCGTATTTGGCACACAAAACAATAATGTGTTTAAAATTCACTGCTAACATGAAAGTACATTTCTAGCACATTAAAATATACTTCATTTTTACCTGGGTATATATGTAAATTGAGTTGGCATTTGTGACAGCGCCAAAAAAGGGCTGTTTTCGCAAAACAGTCTCCATATATAAACAGTATGGAAACGGGGAGTGAATGGAAACTTGACACTGTTTACATACAAGACTCTTACTTCAAACAAGCAAGGAAACTTGGGTTTACCACGATATGTGCCCTTTGAGACTTTACTGGTGACAGCTCTGTCTACTAGAAGACTAATGTGCAGCCGTATGTATGTCGTTATGCAGTTAAAGGGGACTTTTCTTTCTGAAAGAATTCTGTCTAATTCAATAGTTAAGATGTAAACCAAGTAGGGGTGTAAGACAAGATCAATACATTTCTGCATCACAATATGATCTTTTGTGATACTGTATCAATTCTCAAAAACACAGTATTGATTTTTAATGAATAGATTTCTAATTAATAGATTTGTGACAGGCAGTGTTGTAATATATTGGGTTGCTTACAGTATCACAATATATCAAATCATAATCCCTGTATCACGATATGCTTTGCATCGCCAGGTTCACTACAATCTTTACAAACGTAAGAGTCATAATTGCTCACAATGGTGGTGATAGGAACCAGACATCTCAAGAGTTTAATGCCTTTACAATATGCACTTTTTACATTCATTCATGCCAGACAGGTACATGCAGAACTGGAACGTGAAGAGTCCTATGACTACTACAAAACTAATGTGTAACTGAAGCTATGTAGTTGAAGGGGAATTCCACCAATATTTCAAATTGTTTCAATCACCAAGATGTAAACCAAGTAATTCTAAGTGATATGATGTCAACAGCCCCATTCCATTCATATTTAACAGCCATAACTGTTGAATGAAAGGCAGAAAGGTACATACACAATTGTACCCAAAGAAAAGCTCAAAGGACATGTGCTGCTTCACAGTTTTAGATAGTTAAACACAATGGCTGTATTTGTCCTGTAGATATCAGGTCGCCATCATCAACACTGTAAAGAATATAAGTCAGTAAGGCCTTGTTCAGACTCCCAGCCCAAATCGATTCCCACATCCAGATTGTATGCAGGTTGATTTTTAAACATCTGGACAGGAAAGAACCACATGAAATCCATTTTTCATCAGCTCCATTTTGCATCAGCTCCAAACCATCTAAATACCATTCCAATCGTGTTGCCTACCACAGCAACCCTTGCAAATAGGTGATGTCTGGGCACACAAAGTTGATCTCACCACTTGCAAATTGTCGCTGCCCGTAAAAAAACATGCAATCCTTATTTTTGTTGGTTTTTACTTTTGTATATCATTGGAACACCGCAGCTGCTGTTTACACTGTGTGTAAATTTCCTGATGAACGGACAAACAGAAATGGCCCAAGCTTGGAGAAATGTCTGGTTCCACTGACTTACATTAACATTCAATCAGGTTTTTGGCCTCTACTGTAAAGTTGCCATTTTGCCTTTGGACAGCGACAAAACATTAGTGCGGACAGTGGTCTCAACAGATCTGATTTGCCTGCAGTCTGAAGTTTGCCTGCAATTGTGATTGAACTATATGGAATTTATGTGCCAAATAGATGGAATTCCCCTGTAAGGGAAAAGGACATACAGCTGACACTCAACCCATCCTCACGTTATGACAGAATCAGTCAGAGCCAGAAATGGGAGCTCGCCCAGATCACAGGAAAACTGTAACGGACACACAAGAGGCGCGATGGCTGATCCATCAGGGTCAGTGATAAGATCTGTTGAAGTAGGTCTGTAGGCAAGCACTCAGTGGATGGCACCAGCACTTGATCAAGACTATCTATGGGTTTCGTACTGGTGCAGCAGGCAGATAAGTGCCCACAGCAACTGACTACCCCGTCTGACCTATAGGTCAGGCTTTAGGGCACAGCTAGACTGACTGGCTGAGTGAGTGAGTGAGCCACTCTCACTCAGAGACACACCAACAAACTTTAAACGGAAACTAAACCAAGTGCATGATGGGATAGGAAGCCCCGCTATGGTCGCCTAGATAATATCAAAATAGAAACCAGAACGTAACTTTCACACAAAAGCTGAAATGAAAGTGCACGAATTCAGAATGTACATGTAGTCCAAACATGGGTGTCCACAAGCCAGAATGATTTAAGGAGGAGTCAGTGATACAGCACAAATGTACTTTCACCACATAACTAGGCTACAGTTACCATTCGCCAGGTTGTTGTTCGAATTTGCCCGTTCCACCTTAAAGAAGAAGCTGAAGCCAAACTTCCAGAGCTCACTCTCAGGGTCACTTTCTGGAGCAAAACCGGCTAAATGACACAGGCCTGTGCTATTCTTGCCCGAGGTTGGGGTGGGGGGGGGTATGTGGCGAGAGAGAGAGAGAGAGAGAGAGAGAGAGAGAGAGAGAGAGAGAGAGGGGAGAGTCCTCCCTCCCTCCTACCCACCCTCTCTCTCTCTCTCTGAC
>CM067477.1:14861472-15009102 GCA_034552555.1 Semaprochilodus insignis | reverse complement strand
CTCTCTCTCTCTCTCTCTCTCTCTCTCTCTCTCTCTCTCTGTGTGTGTGTGTGTGTGATTTCTGAAGCTGTTTGCTGTTTTATGTCCGTCACTCCTCATCAGGGTTCTAAGTTTGAAAGTAGCAGTGCTCTCCTTCCCTCAATATGGCCATCAGGATTATACGGGGCCTCTAAGACTATTGGTCATATTTAAGAAAGGCCTTTTCTTTAATTTATAAAGTGTTAATTAAATAATATTTGTTTCAGAAAAAAAACAGTAATAGCACATCACCAGACGGACTCTTTATGAGGAACTCCAAAAGCAGAATTCCAACCAGACTGCACCGAGGCTTTGTTTTTGTGACCCAGAGCTAATCACCCAACATCAATACTGCTCTTGGGGCAGTATGCAAACAAATCTTTACAGCAGTGTTCTAACATCTAGCTGTTACTGCAGCAAAAGGAAAACAAGGACACCTAAGCATCCCCTCCATATGTGCATCTTATACCAAAAGCTTGAACATTAATAGGGAGTTCATTCCCACCTTTGCTTTAGCAACAGGCATTGATGCTTATCCCAGTCTGTGTTCCAGTTCATCCCTGAAGTGTGAATGAATCTCTCTCTGTCTGTAGTTTGAAGAACATTAAGAAGCAGAAGTTAGGCAGATGTATAATGTGCGGTGTTTTTGTTACTACAGGGAAACAATACTATTGATTTGCTAAGCAAATAGAATCACTCTATTTCTGCTATGCTGGACAAATAGCCCATCAGACATCAATAAACCATAATTCAATGCTGTCCATGCAAATTTCCCAAAGAAGCCCTGTATCCCCCTTGCACACATATGGACTATTGATTCCCCTTTGTGTCTTTTGAACTCTGGAACCTGCTGATTCTATTAATGGGGTCAGTCAAAGCTGTGCCTTCATTCATAAACAGAGCACATCAAGCTGTGTGCAATTAATAAAAGCACTGAAGTAAGTCAAGAGCCCCTCAACGGGTGGAAGTGGGTGATGAGAACAACTGTGGAGGAGGCGGTTTGTATGAATCTCATCCATTTATCTAACAGGAATGAACCAGAATGACTAGCAATTTAATGAATTAATTAATGTATTTATTTATTAGCGAAAGCGGCTAAACCTAGTTCTACAAGCAAATTGCAGCCGAAGACTCCTTTCTGAACCACCAAATGTGACATAACATGGAGACGACTTCAGTAACTAAGGAAAAATGAAGCCACATTCCCTTTGCTACTACTGAAGTTCACGACATACTGTCCAAAAGTATGTAGACACCTGCCCATCCAATGTTTTTTTCTGAGATCAGGGGTAATAACAGGACCTACACTCTTTACACTACTGAAAACACCAACAGAACATGTGCGTAACATTTTCGGAATGTTTTTGTAGGACAAAATACTTCTAGCTGGGTTAGGCCAGAGCATGCTAGCCTATTGGCAATGCTTTTCTATGGAGACAACTGCTGTGTATGCAGAACTGAACAGCTGCATCAGCAATGGGGACTGGATATGTTAAGCACAAGAGACCAGGAAACATGATGCTGTCAGTAGGACTAGAATGATCACACAGTCACGTGCAGTATTCCTTATTTAATTCAAATTAATGACGGATGCAGCTACTGTACAGAAAAGCTTGCTGAGACTGAAATTTACAACACATGAACTACAATGACCATGATGCTGCATTGGGGAATCAGGGCAGTGCTGGGTAATGAAGTTCATTCAGACAACAGATTTCACTACAGTAGACCATATTTAAATAAACTAGTACAGGCATGTGATGGAAAGAGGAAGACAAGACAAGAAAAAAGGAATAAATGATTATACAAATACTCAATCATCCAGAAAGCAAAATGGAAATGAAAGCTGAAAGGCAGGCCGAAACAATTCTGAAACATTTATAAAAACGTAATACGAGTGAAAATGATCCACACAGGCATTCATGACTCACGAGGAGCACAGGAAAAATATCATTACTGCAAACATGAAGGGAAAGAAGATCTTTGTGTGTGGTCAAAGACAGGAGACAAATGTCAGCACCCTATCGTCAACCCAGGGAGTCCCATTCCATTCATCTTTTTATTCCTCCTTTTTCCCTCTAACATTCCTTCGGGTAACCTTTACTGCCGAATGGCTGCCGTTGGCGCTTAAGGCAGGCAGATAGACAGAGATGGACATGTAATTACGGGCGCCATTTCGTCACATGAAAAGCAGATGAGATTAATTTGGGAGAAATGACATTTAACAGTGAATGGAATCTAGTAATTGAGTTTCCCCCCTGCTAGGTCTTTCCGAGGCTCATGTTCTAGGCCTGCTGGTGAAAGACCTAAAATAAATGTCCAAATGGAACAGAATACTGTTTTTTAAAACCTGTTTCCAACGATATAGTCTGTACAATTGCTAAACTGAATGTATGCAAATGGACAGTGTATTCATTAACACCTGACTTAATCAGCAATATCCTGAGTAAAAAAGCTGATAGCAATAAATTGAAATCTGCATCCAATTTAAATCAGCATTATTAGATAAATTTCTGCTGTTACCCAGAGTATACTGAGCAGTATGCTGATAAATGAACTGATTCAAATGTGTATATCATTTTCACGCTACTAAGAAAATACATCAGTACAATTTTGACTTGGCCATCGGACTGCGTATAAAGGGGGTAACAATTTAATCTACTGTGATATACAGTATAGAGTTACTAGAAGCAACTCGATGTACTGTGATTTTCTTAATTCTGGTTTTAGGAAACCTGTCATAGTATTAACAACACATCACCATATGCATAGGTTTGCTAATGCTAAAGCTAGCGGCTCAACCTATGCTACTTGTTTATGCCAGAGTGGAAACGTTTAATGGCTAAAGACAGATTACGTGACTGCTACCCAGTGGTCGGTGTGTTTAAACACAACACAAAATGAACCACTGCCTGTAACCAATCCAAACACAGTATTGCTTTCCTCAAGTGTATTAATATCTTCTTACACCCCTAATTCATTCTCATTGTCTTGATGTAATACGTACATTTCATCCAAGTGCAAATGATGTACACGTGTCAATCAAGTACATTCAATGCATTGTGTGCAGAACTGATCCCAGAGCTGCTCCTTGGGCTAACGGTCCATGGACATAAAGCAGCATTAAGCCATACATGTATACAGTAGACAGACAGACAAATAGAGAAGCAGACAAACAGATATAGAGCTAAATAATATAATACAATTGCTCAAGTGGCATCACTTTTCCTCCCTTCTTTTACACCCTTACAACACATACAGCGCTAGCTTACATAGCAAATTTCACAAGGCCAACGTGGACTTACAATGTTTTACAGTCTTAAAAAATAAACCATTACATTTCTCGACTTCCCCCAAGACAACCACAAAGAAGAGTAAATAAAAGAAAAAGAAAAACACATATTCCATTATATTCTATACTGGTAGGCTGAAAGAAGCTCTGTGTATGTTCTAGATGGGCCAACAGACTTAATAACCTCAAACGTTAATAACAATTACAAAAAAAGAAGGAACAGACTGAGTTTAATAGGACCGGACAGTTCTGGAAGATATGACCTCAAAATCAAGACACAATCAACATTCTTTGATGAGGATGTTTATGATCGTGATCTAGCAACCACCTGGATTTCTTTTTACTGAGAATCACTTAGTTTAGCTTGCCATATCAGTGGACATTCACAGCAATGCAATTCAACAGAATAACTTTCAAACTGTTGGCAAGAGTTCACTCTAGCATCACAAGTAACTTATTACGACTACAACATCAGCTATGCAAAAGAATCAAGATCGTGGCCTATCTAAACACATTATTATGTACATTAAAATGAATATAACTCCAAAATGGTGGAACAATCTGTAAGAGAAAAGCTGAATCAGATGGCAGGGCATATTCAGGGCCGCTGATCTCACATTGGTGAAGCAACATCCGAGCTCAGTTCCATATCCAACGTGAGGGATTCTGGAGGGGAAACCAAAAAAAAAAAAAAAAAAGTCAGTGTCACTGTCATAATTTCCCTGTAAAAATGAATCTGAAGGCAGATCTTGATTTTGGACTGCTATAATCAATTACAATGATATTAATGAAGTGTGTGGTCATTTTTTGGCCAAAATAAAATTCTCTGGCTATTTTCCAACATAACCCTCCACTCCAAAAAAGAAACAAGTGAATGTAAAGAATTGCAATCCAACTGAACTATAAGTTCATACATGAGTATTGATGTATAATGACGCATGGTTCAATGGAAAATTGCCACAACAATCGTAATACAGATACGCATGTCTTACCCAGAGGTCCGGGGTTGGCCTCGGCTGCCTCGTTGTGCATCAGTGAGTCGAGAGTGCGAGGAGACATAGGAAACAGATCGCTTGTGTTGCCCGAATTTGTCCTGCAACAGAAACACAGACGCACAGACATGCACACGTAAGAAAAGCGAGGCATACTCTGATGAGAAAAGCCACATACATTCAATCCACAAACGCAAACACAGATGTCATAGTAAGATTAGGCTGGTGAGTTCGTTTGACCACATGATTAAGTTAACTATCAGAGCATCACACATGCTTCAGAAAAAGAAAACGCTTTCTCCAATATACACACCCATATAGTGCATCATAGTCATCTACACCAAGTTTCAGTCAGACGTGATAAAGTTGTCAGAGGAAATGAAAGTTAGTGAGAGGTCTGGGACAGGAGGCAAATCCAGTAAGATTCCGGTGGTAAAATGACAAAAACGTGTTTTTATTAGGGGATGTCAGCCAATTGGAGAAATCCATGTGACCAATTGCATTCTTTTGTGTAGTTAAAAATGATTAATCTTATCACAATACTTCAGTTTTTTAGGATTCTGATATATCAATACATATCCATACCGAACATATTGTTCATTTCGAAATGGTACAACACCCGTTTCCCACAGTATTGACACTATGCATAATGCGCTTTCCCGCTTGTGCTTTCCTTTTGACCCACATAGCGCACTGATAAGAGTGTGGTTTATTATGCTAAACCGGCCGCTAGGGCCAGTACACAACCCTTGCGACCAGTCTTAGCCAACTGTAGGAATGCTGTGTGGACACACTTTGGCTTTGAAGCAAATAAGGATGCAAATCTGAAGCTAAAAAAATGTATATAAACAGCCAGTGTCTAAAGGTGTTCAATAAAATGTGGCTCAAGGAGCTTAACAAGTGTGTCGAGAACATTACTGCTGAAGTGTGGGGACGCAGCTGTACGTATGAATACATACAGATACATACAGTCACACTGCTTTACTGAAAGAGCCTCCCTAACCTCAACACGTCTCACAGGTAGAGATGAAATATGCAGTGTCACAGTGTCTTGGGTCAAACAGTGAAAAGAATAGAATGAGCAGTTGTAACAACGGAGAGACCATTAAAGAGATCAGTTCAACAGAGAAAGGAAGAATTTCTTTTCCAGTTTTCAAAGACTACTGATGGATGCTGGAGTTAGTGATTCTGTTAATGAAATAAGAATTAATATATCACCTAAATCAAATATATTGCTCCTGTTATGTGCAAACCTTGTATTTCTATTACGTAAATAAAATGGTCTGAAATTACTCTGTAATAAACGCTATTTTTATATTTTGCATTATTAAACATTCTTTACTATACCTTTTTCTCTCATAATTTCAAGTTATTGTTTCAGAGATACAAGGTGTTTTTACAACAGAAACAACATGAAAATGAATGATAAAATGTTGTGAACAAGGTATGAGAAAATCAAAGGAGGAAACCAGGCAATGCTCCAAATCACAAAAGAGTAAGTGCAATTACAGAAGCAAAAGGATATCAACCATAATCATTTAACAAGTACCTGACACTTAATATATTTAAGGCAAGAAAGCATCTTAAATGTTTGGAGCACAGCCACAAAGAACCCACTACCAGGCCCTGTCCAAATCCAAAGATTGCTCGCTACTCTAGATGACTTCGTCTAGTGCTAAATGAAGCGTCTTCAGCTAACAGAGCACCAGAGCACCTTACAATCAGTCAGATTTGTTCTAAGTACTATATGATAAAAGATAAAAGCAATGGAAACACTGACTGTTGAGACTTATATGCCTTAAAACGTGTACATGTCCAATACCCTTAATGACATACAAACCAAATGGATTGTTTTGTTTATTATAAAAACATGACATATAGGTAGCTTTCCTCTACTTGAGTTATGTTAAGGCTGGCTCATACCTAGTGCAGACGCATGCCAGGGGTTTCCTGGCTAAAGTGATGTAACTACAGATGAAGCAGCACGGGGGGTTTGTACCACTCAAAAACTGAAACAACAAGGCCAGTCCACTTAGTGATGCAGACGGGTTTTGATCACTCATAGTTCAGAGACTCCATTTCCTTTGTTCCTCATTTCTTTTGTCCTGGAAAGAGCACCAGTGACTGTGGTGCAAGAGGCATAAACATCAGGCAATGTGGACGGTCTGGCTCAATGGAACGTGCCCACACTAGGTACGAATCAGCCTTTACACTCTAGGTAAAGATGGATGTTTGGGAGTTGAATGTAGCGTTAGTGTTTACATGCTGAAATGGACAGGGCCTTCTGTCAAGACTCGGATAAGCAAAGAGGAGTACAAACCAATGCAGTTTTTACATGTGTTAAACAGACCCATTCCATTGTTATTCGACGGCTGCTGTTGGAGTGTTCGATCACAAATGTTAATACTGTACAATAAACGCTGGCTGAAACACTCACTCTCTCTCTCGCCCCCTCACTCCCTCTCTCTCTCACACTCACATCAAACACATGCATACACCAGCTCCCTATTGCCTACCCAGGGAAGCCGTTCCCCAGCAGTTCACTGTCCGGGAAGTCCATGAAGACGGAAGGACACCTATGGAAAGAGGTCAGTTTACAGCCTGGCACACACACACACGCACGCGCATGCATGTGTGGGTAGACAGACGTAAGCATACACACCCCTGCATACCATCATGTCCCGTCTCTACCGCAAGAATGCCAAAATCTGCATTATTTGTCATGGGAGTTCATGTGGTCAGTTGAGTTTTGGTCAGTCCCAAATCCCTATGTCTTTGAGCCTTTACCACAGACCAACGTCCTGTTGTTTATTTGCTAGTATTTCCAGTCAAAACCAGGACTCAGAACAAGGCATTCCGAGTGATGTGTTTAAGGAGATTACATACACTATATTGCCAAAGGTTTGTGGACACCCAATGTTTCCTTCAAAGTCAAGAGTATTAAAAAGTCCCTCTCTGCTGCAGTAACTGTCTCCACTCCTCCCTTACTGTTACACTAGGTGCTGGAACATTGCTGTGTGGATCTGATTGCATTCAATGCATCAGAAAGCATTAGTGAGGTCAGGTACTGATGTTGGATGATTAGTTCTGGATCACTCCAGCCCATCTCAAGGCTATTGGTCAGTGCTCCATCACTCCAGGGAAGGCAGTTCTGCTGCTCTACAGTTCAATGCTGGGGGGAATTCATACCCCTTTAGCTTGGCATTGGACATGGCAACCTTAGACATGTGGTTGTGGCTGCTTCTGAGCATCCCAGTCTATAGTCAATACTTTTCTATAGAGATCATACAATTCTAAGAACAGGGGCCAGTACTGACTAGTCACTGGTGTAGCAAGCTTTAAGAGTGAGCTGTAAACAAAGTAGAGCTGCTGTAATAGTTTAGGCTAGGCTGTGTTCTGAGTAGAGTTGTATATAGCCCTAGTGGACATACTGCCAAGATGATCATACATAAGGTTTTGACTGGAAATTAATGTAAATGAATGAGGGTGGTTTCTGTAGAAGTAGGAAAAAAGTATTTTTGCCCAGAGACTTGTTTTTGTTTAATTAATTTATAAATTTGTATATTTTTCATTTTTATGGGACTTCTACGGGTCACAGATTTTGTTTGTCACTGTTGCCAGTCGGCATGAAACTATAATGTCTATATGTCTTTGCTCTACTTGTGTACTATTTTGACATGTGAATAAAATTGCTCTAAATGCACTGTGTTTCCCTATTCTGTCGATAGTTCCCGGTAATTATAATTAAAGTAACATAGGACATTATTTGGCATCTCTATACATGAGCAGTTCCTGTACTATATTTATGGTTAAAAGAAGCAAAAAGAAGCCTGTCAGCTGAGC
Source organism: Semaprochilodus insignis (assembly GCA_034552555.1). Lineage (NCBI taxonomy): Eukaryota > Metazoa > Chordata > Actinopteri > Characiformes > Prochilodontidae > Semaprochilodus > Semaprochilodus insignis. Next base: position 15,000,957 of record CM067477.1, on the reverse strand, counting down.
TTACTGGATATGGTTGAGAAATGTTCTGGTAAATGGAAGGTGTGGGGTGGTGGGCAGGGGGGGGCTTGAGAGGTTAATTGCTACAGTGTGGGCAATCCACAGAGAAGCTACACTGCTTACTATGGGGAAACTAATCCTGCTCTTCTGTCTCAGTCACAGAAAACCTGCTTTTTCTGTTTTGGTTCTACTTTAAGCACCAAAACTTTGGATCCGTCAATTCAAGAAGACAGAGAAAAAAGGAAACGAGAGACTTCAGCCAAACATATACGACAGCATGCATGCACACAAACACTTATGCACCCACCTGTCATAAAAATATACCTCAATCAATATACAGCTATCCTTCCCATCCACACATACATAACAAACAGTTAGAACTACTTACGGGGTGACGCAGATAAACTTGGTCTTCAGGTACGGCTGAATGGCTGCAGAAACATAAAAACTATGTAAGTACATTATGACTGAGTTTGCACACATATGCACAATGTCCCACTACTACACATTTTCCAAGGGCAACACATACCCACACTCTTCCTGAGGAAGAGCTATGGTTATATGGTGAGTAGATATGGTTTACAAGCCCCCTGGTATTCACAGAACTAATGAGGTCATGTAATGTCCTAGTTATGTTGTTCCAAATATCACTATTTTCCAAGGAGAACTGTTTGAATTTCCCGTTATTGTAGAACATTTTTGGAAAATGACATGAACACACAAATTTCTGAGTAAACCTTTGGTAGGGATAAACTTTCTTCATTTTTTCCTCATTTTGAAGTACTTTGACTTTTAACAACTTGAAGGGGAATTCCATTATTTTTTCCAAGAGTTCACCAAGCTTCAATCGTTAAGACGTACAGTCATTCTGAGTGTTTTGATTTTGAAATGCATCATTTTGAATTGTTCACAGTAGTGGTGATAGGACCTAGACCTTCTAAGGATTGAATCCCTTGAAAGGTACTTCATAGAAAGCCTAGATGGATTTGGTCTAAAATGTATTTTTAATTCATTCATGGCATAGTGGTACATGCAGGATGTGATAATTCCCTTTTCTAAGCATATTGTGGTCATCATCAATGCTTAAAGAACAATGGACTACTGCATGCTACATTACAAAGAGATCACAATTAGTATTGATATACCTTTGCGGTATTACCCACTGTAATGTGTGGGTTAACTGGCCATACTGCATAGTAAATAAAATGGTTATATTTGTATAGTCATTGCAGTCCTAGTACCAGCACTGTAAAGAAATATTTGCATATGGTCTTCACTGCCAAGTTACAAAAACTTGTGGGAATTAGTCATTTATTCAGAGTGCTGGCTGTTCTCTGGCTGGAATATTGTACGTGTGTAAACAGAGCCATTCATTTCTCTCACTTCTGTCTTCTACGGAGAGAAAACACTGCGGCTGACTCAGTTTGTTCCTCTGTAATCTCCCCTGTTTCTCGTTCCCTCTCCCATGTTTTTCCCCTGTTCTGCTACACCTAAGCCTGCCAAGCATAACAATCCTCTCTTATTTGCATCAACAGGATTTGTATATGTTTTATATGACACAGAAATATTATGTTAGTATATTCCAGACAAAAACTGATTTAAATTTGAAAAAAAGTCTGGAACATGCCTCCATAGACATTTCTTGTTCTGCTCTATTTCTAATCAATTTTCAATTCAACTGTTAGACAGACACACAGTCAGGTACCTCATCGTCTCTATGATCTCTAGTGGAGACTTTTTAATGTTTGCTTTTCTCAGTCGAAGCTAAAAGGCTGCAGAGTGTGCTGGGTGAGTGCTGGAAAGGCTGCCAAGTAGGAGAAAGTTATTACCACATCCAGGCTCTTGGAAGTCAGCGTCAGGCTGGGCCTCAGGCCGGCAGTACTTGCCAAAGGCCTCCTCTTTAGGGATATCAGGGAAAAGGTAGACCAGTGGGGAGACCAGGATGTTGGTGGCATCCATGATCTTATAGCCCATGATGATCTCAGCAAAGGACATGCTGTTCAACTGCTGCTTAGTGTACGGCTCCACGGACTGGATTTGTGTCTTGCCTACAAAACACATCAGTACCCACAAACACACACAGACACACACAGACCTGTGATCACAAAACATACTAGCAAAAATGTGCAATAATGAACATGAAATGAACAGTAACCTAACAAGAGAAAAATCTTGCTTTACTGTCAATATAAGTCAAAGAGATTGTAAAGAGTGAGTGTGTAAAGAGAGATTATTTCAAAGCCATTTTGGAGCATTTCTATTGGTCCAATCATCATTAAATAATTTCCATTTAAAAAGCAGTGCATTTTGTTATAGCTGTATGAGCAGAGAACATTATTTTTCCATCATGTGAATGAAGGATATGCATAAACCTGAAAGTAAAAATCATATCCTCTCGCTCCCATACCACTGTTACGTCTTGTTTCGAGGGGAACTGGAGTTTTCCACTTTGCAGTTGCTTTTGTTAGTTTATTGTTTGTTGATTTATCCAAAGTACTCTTATAAACACTGTCTGGCACAGAATCACTCATATTCCCTGGATCAGCACTGTGTTACGTAAATGACCCTCAAGTCTCAGTGTAACTTTTTTATAAAGAGAACCATCAACTGAACTTGCCATTTAACAGCTGAATTTGAAAGAGAGGGCTACAGTAGAAATCACAGCAGCGTGCGTGCAGCTAGGCTTCAGGGTGGGCCTATGGTTGTTATCCTTGACATCACTGACCTACGCTCATTGGCCATTTCATCAGAATGACCTACCATATGGTGCACTGAGTACTGACACATACTGACTGTATGGGATCTACTGATGTACAATTTATCACTCCCTTTTACAGGACTACCTCTGACAACAATGATACCAATACGTACTGTACATATAGTTGTATGCAAAAGTTAAGTGTTAAAGAAGACGTGTTAAGTTATTTTCACTTAGAAAGATCATTGTCAATGTCACTGACCAGGGTGGGGAAAGTTGTCCATACAAATGAATGTCACAAAAGGTCTCTCTCTCCCTTTCTTACATGCAAACACACTCACCACTGATGTCTTTCTCCACCCAGGTAAAAGTGATGCCTCCCTCCTTACTGCTCTCACTGAAGCGTAGCAGAAAAGTCCCAGGAGGTTTCGGGCTCAGGATAGCCCTCTCTCTCTCCTTACTGATGAAGCCCATAATATAACTGCAAAATATATGCAGACTAAGTTAATTAAGATTGATATAAGGCTGAATGATACTAGGCAGAGTATTTGGTGCACTGAAAACTGTATCTCAAAAGTTTACTGCATTACTTTAATCAGTGTGTACTGACATTTTAGGTATTTCTATAATTGATTATGCTCACCCCTCGTTCCACAGAGCCAGTATATACTTCTTCACCAGGTCAATGATGTTATCCAGCCATACCCAGAAAGAAAATCCTTTTCCAGCCATGTTTTCCTGCAACACACACATATACACAGACAACGCAAGGTTAAAGGATGCTTGTGTGATTTGCAAAGGGTTCATTTTAGAATCATTAACAATGTAGCAGAACATACTTTGCAAAACTTGGCCCAGGTGATCTGGCAACCAGAGTAGTTGACACAAGGACCTAAACATGAAATGAATGACACACGTTATTAAAATTATCAACGCTCACACGCACAAGCATGTGAACACTCATTCTCCCACGTACACAGCACTGTGCAAAGGTCAGAGACCCTTCTTTCCTTTGTTTAATTTTCAGTCATGATGGCCATTAAGTACACAAGATATTTCTGAGGAGATTAGATATTAGGACTGCAACAAATAACTGTTTTGATAGTTGAATAATCTTATCAATTAACGACATGAATAATCAATTATTCAGATTATGAACTGCTCAATTACCAAATAACTCTTACATAGTCATCAGCTTTCCCATTTACCTTGAGGGTGTTTTATACATTTGCTAACTAACCGTGAAGACAATGAAGATGAATAACTTATTTAAAAATTCACTGTTTTTTTAGGTTTGCTGCGAATACAGAAAATAATCTCTAACATCTTTTTCCTGTCAATATTTAAATCCAGTAACACTTTTCTCTTAACAGAGTAAGTAAAAAAACCTCAATCTATATTTAAATATTATATTTAAACAGAACATTCTATGCTTTATGCATCCTGCTGTCTGTCTACACTCTGTTGCAGCAAATTCGACAATGCAAGGTCTTTAATGAAATGGAGGAAATGATGTCACCAACTAACTGACTACTGAATTAGTTGTCAACTAATTTGGTCATCGATTTTACTTGACCAAGTCGATTAATTGTTGCACCCCTAAAAGACATTATATAATCCACTTACATAAGTATGTGGAAGACACAGCAGGGTTTCTAAAACTGCTCAAAAACATACAGAGAAACAACTCCTAACAACTGTGCAAGCCCTCTGCTAAATATGTTTTCTGCTTTTTTATCTCGAGGTTGAAAATGCATGACTTAGTTGCCGTTTGGCTGGGAAATTAAATAAAGGAAGGGGGTTTGCACAGGCCTGTGTGCATGCACAAATGAGAAGCTAAGCATACCAAGCAGTTTTTCAGCAAGTGTGGTGAGTTGCTCAATAGTCAGGCCTCTCTTCGTTGTGGAGGAAAACTGCCAACTCAGCACTTCAGCCACTTGGTCCCAAGTTGCCACAGGAGGCTTTGTGAAAAAATTTACATTCTGAAAGTAGGGAAGACAAAGGAAATCAATTAGACACAAAACGCAATTCAAGCTAACAGCAGGGGGCGATATTGCAATACTGCTGTTTTACTCACCTTAGGATGGTTGGTCAGCATGTTGTACCACAAAATGGACGCCCAGGCATTTGGCATCTGACAGATATTGGAAATGACTACGACAGGGAGAGAGTGCGTCTACAAAGAGCAGAAAAAAGAGAATAAGATCAGATGAAATTCTTGATTTTTACACTGCACACAGCATATACATCTTGCTATGACTTCACCTTGAATAACACCTGTATGCACACAAATACATATGCAAAGACAAATATCAAGCAAACACAGTCAGCTTTGCACTAATGATTAAATTAATTGATTTATTATCCCCCTGTCTGTATTTTACTGGTGTAACGAGAAACCTGTTCTGAGGAATTGCTGCTTATTTGCAGGAATTACAATATGTACCAAAATGTTACCAATATACAGTGCAATTAACTATGATGACATCATAAATTATTTACATGGGCACAAGTAATTAAATTACAGCTTATTCTACTTTATCCACATACTGGGCACATAAGATCTTTTAAAGAACCAATTCTGAGCATTACTTTGCTTGGGCTGCTAGCATTTTGACTGAAATGGAATTTGGTGGGATCATAATAATCTGATTTTAATAACTGCGCCATACTGATTTCATAATATTTAGTTACACTGTACACCCAGTACACACAGTCATACTTTGCTTCAAATTACGCTGACAAGTCTGTCCAACCTTACTGAAGCGGTGGATGAGGTTTAAGTGAGCTGAAAGCTGAAATTTTGAGCGATGTATTTAAACAAAAAGTTGTCAGCACCACTTGGAGGTCTGATTGAAGAGAATGATCTGGACAAGCTATGGCGAATCAAAAAACTTGTATTCAAAATTGGCCTTGGTCGCCATCATGAGATGTCTTGTGTACTGCAGAATTCGCATTTCCAACTACTAAATTCATGTGTATGTATAATGTATATGTAAAAATGTGTGTCTGTGTGTAAATGTGCGTCTTAGTGTGAGAACGTCGTATGTGCAGATGTAGTGGTGTGTAGTACAGCATTTTGGTAAGAGAAGCACTGCTTAGTTATACTTGAATCAGCTCACAGTGGCACCATAGTGACAGCCATTAGCATAACCTCATTAGCATGCTACAGACTGCACCAATCCCCAGGGGTCATAGAACAGACTTAACAACCAATCATTTAAATATCATCTTTGAGATAATCCCATGATTTAACCTAATTGCCTTTCATTGCGTGCCCAGCTGGACTGTCCGGCCAATTCATGACAAGGGTTCTAATTAATAGATCTGCTCTGAGGGGGCATTATCCCACTGAACATATCAAACACACTGATATGAGCCAGTTAAATCTACATTTAACATTTGAACATTGAAAACACAGAAACATGCAGTTACACACACAATGTCCCTGCACCATACAAGTGTGTGCTCTCTCACCTCAAGGTCGATCTTGAGGCCCTGGTGGTAAACCTCCGTCTCAAAGGTAATAAGGTGAAGCTCTTCAGTCACAATCAGAGAGGCCTTCAGGTCGGAGAGCAAATTCATTAGCACTCTCTCAAGATAATTACTTAATATGCACTGCTTAATGCATTAATGGTCACAATTACTTATATCTATTATTATCACTCAGCAGCTACTTACATCACTGTTGGTCCGGCCACCATTGCCACACCTCTGTTCTCGTAGAGTCTAAGGCAGAGAGAGATTCAGTTTAGCTCAACCACTCCATAATAGATTTAAACCCACACTATTATAGGTGAGGTCAAGCAGAAGGTCAGTCATTTACAACAACTTCAAACCTAAAGATTTCTTTAAAATTATCATATATCGAGCTGATTTTAAGATTTTTGTATGCTTACTGAAGGTTACTTAACTTGTTTCCACATGTTTTTACTATGTTTAACTGATTTTAGTAACAGGGGTGTAAGAAAACATAAAAAATATCAAATATCGTCATCTTAGGCTTTGTGATACTGTATTAAGTCTCAAAAACAGAGTATTGATTTTTAATTAAAAGTTTACATGCAAAGATTTGTAGCAGGCAGTGGTTTATTTTTTTTGTGTTTAAACCCCCGACCACTAGATAGCAGTGATGTAATCCATCTTCAGTCATTAGACTCTTCCATTCCAACGTAAAATTGCAGCATAAGGGCTCACTGCTAATGTTAGCGTTAGCAAACCTTTGCTGTTTCATACCAAGACAGTTTTTCTAAATTGGATTAAAAAAACCCTGCAATATATGACCTTGCTTGCAATATCACAAAATACTCAATCAAAACCCCTGTCTCATGATACATATCATATTGCCAGGTTTTTGCCATTTCACAACCCTATTTAGTAAGCCAAATTATCTTTGCCTATTTTAAGAAATACGTGTGCAACAAGCCTAATTATGTGAAAATATAGCAGTGAGATTAGATCATTTTTCTTGTCCAGATATAATTTCTGCAGTGTCAGATTGTGACATCACAAAACATCACCTATTTAAAACAGGTCATTTTTGCAGGTTTGTCATGTATGTTTCAAAGATTTCACAAATTGTGTCTGAACATCTAATTTGCACCTAATGGAAAACTAGCCATGGAATTTCCTATGGTGTACTGGAGGAGCTCACCAGGTGTTTGAACTCTGCGGACAGGCTGCCGTTATTGGACTCCTCCATGTTCATCACCTTAGTGTTAGTGCCCAGGATGTTGAACTTACGTGACCTGGAAGAGTACGAAACACAGAAATCTCAGGCGCGGGACAATATCAGTAGTAGTACTAGCAGTACTTAGCTAGAATCACTATGAGCAATACTATGATGAAAACACTTTGATGAACACTTAGAGATTTTCCCTTATTTGAACCTCCTATTATAGCAAATAGAAATAACAATATTTTGAATGTACTGATGTGTCACGTTTTTTGTCTCTTCCTTTACATATTACTCCAGTTAATTGACACTTAAGTTGAAGTATCACAGTGAAATAAAATAACAAAACAGATAATCAGATAATAAGTTGAAACTCACCCTCGAATGGCTGCCACATCCCCAGACTCCCTAAAGAGAGAAAGATATAACAACAGTAAGCACACCATCAGATCGTATGTGTTTGTAGATACTTACCAAGTTTGACTGAAAAAATGTAGAACTTACTTGTCAATGCACACTTTAATTTTCAGCTGGTAGTTCAGTTCTGGGAATTTCACCAATAGCCTAAAACATAATGCACAAAATTAACTTATCTGACGGCATCGTAATTCTGCCTAACAATCACTTTCAGTGTGTTTGTATTTATGCGTGATGGAATCTTACCGAACTTTGTTGGTGAACTGAACTCCTGTCTTGATGACCAGTGGTCTGTCTGGGTGCATGGGCATGCATGGCTGTCTCTCAACTACAAATGCACTGCAATGACACACACCACAAGGGGGCCCTTCATATAAAAAATGTGCTTAAAGCTTGTGGCTTTAACACCGTATTACATAACGCTGTAACACAGTGTACCGCATTTGTTTTTTTTTTGTTTTTTTGTGTGTGAGTCTCACCTTTTCATGAGCTTGCGGAACAGGTCTACAATTTTCTCCTCCAGGGCAGGGCGGTGTTGTACTATGGGGTCCCCTTTATATGACACTTTCTGCTGAAGCTCCTCCAGTTTCTTTATTTGCTGCCTGATCTGCAGTTGAGACTCAGCTAATGAAGTAAACCTGAAAAAAAGGAAAAGGGAGAGAGATAGACACAGGGGGAAAGGGTAAGAAACAGGAACAGAAAGAAAAGGGAAGAATCAAAGAGAGAAATGACAGTGGAATATATCTTCATTCAGTTCGTACAAGTATTCTATTTTTCTTTGTTTCCTTTTTATTAGAGGGTCACTCTGGTGGAAATATAAAATGTAACCACTGATGCATTTGTTACAGAGATGCCCATTGGCTTTCTACAGTGGTCACATAATAAGCCAGGGTGTGAGATTTTCCAGTTTAAAAACAAGAAAATTCCCGTTCAGATGATGTATCTAAAAGCTACAGGCACACTGGGCCAAATACAAAAAATCTGCCAGCTTGCTAATACAAACGAAACGCAGATAACTAATTTTGCTGCTAGGATGCTGAACATGACATCTGCATTTACTAGCTGCTACAACAGTTAATTATTGCAGTGGGGGATTCCCAATGGTTATATGACATATTTTGCACAATGTATGAAGGAATTTGCGGTGAAAGAACATTGATGAACACTAATAACATAAAAAGAATGCAAAATCTTAAATTAGACTGAGGCATTCTTGGGTACTTGGGTATTTGGATAGATGAAAAGCTCTCCTTTAGGGTGCATATTGAAAACCTAGTGAAAAAGTTAAAGGTCAGACTGGGGTTCTATTATCGTAACAGAACCTGCCTGAATTCTACAGCTCGGAAAATACTTGTACAAGCTACTTTCCTAAGTGTGTTAGATTACGGGACATCATCTATACGTATGCCGACGCCTCTGCTGTTTAGATTCTGTATATCACAGTGCTCTGCGTTTTATATCGAACCCGTTCGCTCGCACACATCATTGTGCACTTTATGATCTTGTTTCTTGGCCTTCATTAAGCATAAGAAGACAGCAGCACTGGTATATTTTTATTTACAAAGCTTTGCTGGGTAAATTCCCTTTTTATCTGTGTAATTTTTTGTCACATATCAACAGCTGCTATGACTCTTGCTCATCTAGAAGGTTGCTTTTTAAAGTACCTAGAATTAGTTCAGAGCTAGGTAAATGGCTTTCTCCTATTTTGCACCCTGGTCATGGAATAATTTGCAAAACACATTACATCTAAATGATTTTGTCTCTCTGAGTGAGTTTAAAGCCCTGATAAAGAACTGTATAACTGAAGAGTGCAATTGTTATGTCTGAGCTGGATTTTGTGTTGCATTATGTGTGTGTCTGTTTTTCATGTGTTTTGAACTGTAAACCCAGCTTTCCTTGACCTTGACCTTCCAGTCATTTCAGTAAAGAATATTTGATTTGACTTAATTTGACTGGTTTTACTGAGCAAGCACAACAGTAGGAGTTAGAATGCAGAGGTAAACAACAGTACAGTAATACTCCCTAAACAGTACAATCAGAAATTGCATTGAGTTTGTACCATGTCTCTAGCCGGTCCAGACAGATGTTTGGGGGTCCTCCAATGCAAGCTATCTGCTGTCTCCTCTTCCAGTCAGCCAGCTCCTCATCAGTCAGATTCTTTTGGACGAAGTCCATGGCCTGCAGCAACCCTGCCATCTCAGTCACGATTTGCTATTTGAAGAACAAAGACAGGCCGTTCTGTGTAAATCTCTGTGGATCGTTTATTAAACATGGACACTGCTAAGTAGCCCAGACAGAGCCTGGTGTCCTTAAATGTTTTAAAGTGTGTCTCTTACCCTCCTGAGCTGATCAAGGGCACTCAGCATCTGCTCCAGCTGGGCCATCTTCTGTCTGGTGGCTGCAGCCTGGCTGTTCCCATTAAGATCCTGGGACAGCTCTAAAGAAATCAAATCAATCAATCAATCAATCAATCAGAATCAGGTGTTAATGTGAAAAGGGTCCTACAGAACACAGGACTTGTGGAAATTGTGGAAAATCTATTTTTTCTTTCATTTTTTAAAAATAAAAATCATGCATCATGAAAACAACTAGATATGCAGCATGTAAACAACAACTAAACACTAAATACAATTTAGCCCCCAGTCTATGTACTCCATATATAGAAACCAAGCTAAAAAAATTTGAATTTACTGTTTTTTGTCATTTCATGTAAAGCCTAATTCATATACATCTGAAGTTATAAAGAGTGTTTTAGCCTAGACTCGAAACAGCTATGTCTTTAGTGTTCTGCCTTAGAGCATCCAGTTCGTGTCCTAAAGCAACTTATGTTTCTTACCTCCAGCACTCTTCAGAGTCTTGTAGTTAAAATCAAAGTCATCCTGTAAGTTCTCTAACATTTTCATCTTTTGTTCCATATCCTGAAAAAAAACAAAAAGCCGAGTATATAGTGACAAACAGAGAAACCAATCAGGAAAAGAAGATCGACAGTTTGTACTACATGCTAATTATGAATACCAAATTTCCAGGTTAGCACCAGTAACAGACCTGCACTCTCTTCCTAATGTCCTGGAGGTTGTGCTCCAGAATCTGCTGTTTCTCTGTCACCACTGTACCAGTTGGGTGGGCTGCCTGGCCATCCTACAGAGACAACAAAAGGCATTTCATTTAAAACATCAGATACAGGGCAGATCAAAGTGGTGCTGACATAAATAATGTTAGAAATATACAGTACAATAATATCACAGCAGTAGTTGTAATATCTGCTACCCGCTTCACTAAGGAAGGGTTTCTTAATTAGCTGATTAGGTGGATCAGGCAAGTTAGAGGCAAGAAAACAGCAATATATGCAAGACAGGACCAGGACTGGGAACCACTGTACTAGAGTATCAACCCCTTTAAACAGAGAGGTTGTTTTTTTTTTTTAATAGACTCTTAGATTTAAGGAGTGCAATCTATCAACTTGGTCATTGCACCCAATCAATCCTTTGTCATTAGCTTTCTAACAAAGCCATCAGTCTTGTGTTGATACTTCAGAATTCAGTCACTTCTACCTGTTACTCTGGCTTTTAAAATATGCTAAAAAAATAAAAGCTGCTGCACTGCATCTAGCAGAAAGAGAAACTGAGGCAGCATTGTGAATTTGCATCTCCAGCAGTAATTTCTCTGCTTCCTTTTGACATATTTGACACCTTACTTCAACCAGCTTTGCATCCCTTTGCATCACAACTGAGGCACGTAGTTTTAAAAAGCTAAACAGTTTTTCTTAAAGGGACAATTTTTAGAATGTAGTATTTAAGAACTCTTAAAGGTTTCAGAATGTACAGTTCACTCCCTAATCCAGATAGCACATGTATGGAAACTAAGCTGTAAAAACAGCATGTTTTGAACTATTTATCAGACTACAGCTGAACAGCTCTGTCAATTTACACTGAAGAGCAGTGTTTCAGTCCAGACTGCTTTTTGTTTGAGGTCCAGGGCATACAGGATAGCCAATAAGAACAACGCTCATTTACATATGTCAAAGAATCAGTAACAAAATCAGAAATAAAGAAAGCTCTAACCAATGTAAAACCAATATGCAAACATGCGGGAGCCTGGTACTCATCAGGGTCATGGGGTTGAAGGAGAATTAAAAAACACTCTGAATGACTTCGTTTACATCTGACATCTTGAAATATCAGTGGAAAATATGTCACCTTTAAAGTAGGAGAAAGGCTACCAGGTGTGTGCATTGTGTCAGATATTGGTAATGTGTGTCTCCATACTTGTTGAGCAGTGGTGGCAGTCTGTAGCAGTCTCTGCTCTTCCCAAAGACAGCGGGCTACAATGCGGGCAATCTCCATGGGCTTCTCCAGGTACTTGCTCTGCAGGTGCTGTTTGATGCGTCTCAGGTTGTGCTGGTACAGAACATTGTTCTCCTGCAGGAAGCGGCTATACTGCTGATCGATCTCTCCCAGCAGGTTATGAAACACCAGAGTCGCGTGGGACTCCTTATTGGCTGCATATGCCCTATGTAGACAAAGTATGAGGTATGACTAAGACAAGAAGGCTCGAATTACAGTCAAAGTGCAATATTCAAACTGATAACTCCAGTTCCGTTTTAGTGCTAATTACTTTTATTCACACTCCGTTCTGTGACAGTTGTATTCTAATATAGATTTTCATACATATTTTCACTATAATGTGGTTTAGGTTTACATTAAATCGACTTTGAAAACAGTTTCCACCAACACACGTCATGTTTTGAGTGAGAGCAGAAGATAAAAACAAAAGCTCAACCCTCTTTGCGGACTTCCCCTGAAAAAACCCCAAAATCTAAAAACTGCTTTGGCTGCTGATGTAACATCAAAACATTATCAACGCTTTCAAAGATTCTGCCTTGTGTTGATGATGAGTGTGCCAGGTTTTAAAGTTCTTCATTTACTCAACCCAAATTCCAAACTGCTGACTGCATGTAGCAATAGTGCAAGCGCTGTGACATCCAACCCCTCACTTTCTTTGCACTCTACTAATAGAAGCACGTCTTATCTGCTCTCTGCACTCACAACTCACAGAACCTGAATCAAGGAAATTCATTTCACAGTCAAAAACATTATACATATCCGCATTCACATTCATTAATTGTATTAATGTGTACATATAAGTGTATATGTCATACAAAAAGCTTGTATCTTAATATTTCTATTGTGTTTTTAATTGCATTATGAGGTCCAAAAGTACTTGGAAAAATGATCCTCCTGCTACAAGGATACCATTTTGGAGCTTCCAACAGTGATGAGATTAGCAATGAGATAGTGGGCGGTGTATCATTCTCAGCACTGTTTTGGTGAGAATTCACTGGCTAGTTCTTGTGGTCATTTATCTTTGGGCAGCAAATCACATCAAACACGCAAGCCTACATTATTTGACAAATCATTCAACCAATATCACATCTGTGTTTGTAAGCAGAAGGTGACCTCACTTATTCTGAAGTAATGCTGATGAAAAGTTACTCTGCGGAGTGAAAAAAAGAAACATCCTTTACATCTTTGCCATGTTTTTCTCATTTCTTGACATCAAAATAAACAGATCCAAACATGTCAAAACACAATGTAAATGTAATGAATTTTTTAAAGGATGCAATTTCAGTGATCATTACTGTTATGCAGGTAACACCCCCTAATTTCAATAAGTTCTCTGAGTTCTGGATGTTCTGTTTGCTACACCCAACTGGTTTATTTTCATGAAACAAAGTGCTCTAAAAACATAGACAGAACTGTTTTGCACATTGCGTCAGTAATTTTGGGGCTTTTTTCCAGGGTAGGATTTTGCAATTTTAGATTTTTTATGTTCAAAGTTTTTAAGCATTTAAAACTAATTTTGCTGTTTAAAACATACTTTTTGCTGAAAACAAATGCAACTGCACTATCTGGAATAGTACTGTTAGCTATTTTACATTTGTTAGCCACATATTGCACATATATGTGGTGGTTAAGACCAACACTGTCACCTCTGATTACAGCTCTAAAACATTAGCAATTGCCCAAATGTTCTTACTGTATACAGTATTTTCATTAACAAATGTAACTAACAAAAAGTATGGGGTAAGTTCAAAGTGTTTCTAATTGAATCTATAATCTTACTAAGGTACTGAAAAGTATTGCATCCATGTACTTCCTATAAACTTGCGTTTCTTACAGGAAAACATGAAAATTTTTCCACATGTGGATGGAATGAATACAACTACAGGTTGACATTCAAAGAATAAGGAAGAGCAGCTAAAAATTTCTACTTTATCTTTTCCTGTCAAGCATAGATGTGTCTGTGTGTAACTACAAAACTTCAGGTAACAAGTGGGTGGATGGAGGCCAAAATAAATCACGTAAAGTGGAGTAAACGCTGCTTCCTGTAAAAGCGGGTTAGGGTTCAAAGACATTTTAAACTCCTGCAGAGCCACACACCTAATCTAAATATCACCCAAAACAAAGAACATACAACACTGTGAAATACAACTGTGAAAAAAGGTGGTGTATGAATAATCATTCTCACATCATTTCTACATAAACACAATATATTAGATCAACATGACTGCTGTCAAAAGTGCATTACATTCATGTGGGAATGATGTACATGTCTGAATCAAGCCAAATCCCATCAGTTTTAACACTGTATCTACATACGTAAGAAGTGTTGGGTTGAGGTGTAAGGATACCTACCAGTCTTGGCTTTCGATCCAGGGGGCTAGAAACTGGCGGAGCTCCATGGGGAAGCTGTCACTGTACAGATGGTACAGCTGCTCCAGGTAGCGCGTCTCCAGCTGCTGCAACTGGTTCCACTGGGCCATGTTGACCTAAGGAGGGACAGAGTAAGATAAAAAGATATCAGATTTCACAATTCTCAATTTCTGAATGTATGGAAAACTAACATATCTTATGCATCAAAAAAATTTTGAAAGATCCAGACACGTGTGGCTATATTTGGACACAGTGATATGATCTGTTTTTATTTCTCTTCTTTCTTTTCTCTACGCCTGTATCTAGATTCTGTGTAAACTGTTTTGTAACCTTGAGAACGCCCCGTAAAAAGAAACCAGCATTTTTTTTCTGGCTTAGGCCTAAAGACCCGAGCGAAAGACAGTCAGTTAGCTATAGTTGTGTTATATACGGTACGTGGAGGATTGGTTGCTTTTGATCAGAGTAACGTGACCACAGGCAGTTCACAAGCTTAGTGTTATCAGGTTACATTTCCTTAAACCTTGAAACATTGCTGTTTATAATATTAGAACTTTCAATATAGAAATGATTCATTTTTCAACCCTTTAAACCGTTTGAGTGCTTTAGTGGTACTTTCATCTGGCATTTACATAACTAGATATTTAACCACACTTTGAGACAAACACAACGGTAGTATGAACTGAAAGTTCAGAATCTGCACTTTCAGCTGAATTGCTCTGTTTGTTTCAAGGGGCCATGAGTGGGAAATAACTGATATGATATCACACCATACTTTTGTTATAGTTGGAAATAACTGTAGACTTCTAAGCATCAAACCCTCCTCAAAAGCACTGAGTGGAAACACAGTGCTTTCTGGAGAGAAACACCTCATAGCTGTTCAGATGAAGCACCATCAGAGCTCCAATCAATGGCAGCTGATCAGACAGCAGCAGGAGCATCCGGTCTCAGAGGAAAACCTCAAACCCTAGAGGCAGAGACACTGTCGGTTTCTGTCCAATCCAGCTACCCATCAACACAAATACACACATCCTGTTCAACACAGGTCTGCTTACCAACCCACGCTAACGCATAGAGCGTACGTACAAATCAGCATATACCCGCAAAAACGGCCTTCTAAAATACACAAGACTGCACAAATACACCAACACGCATAACACACATTCACCTTCTTTCAGGCCCCAACATGTTTCACTGCTGCTATCCAGGCTGTGAAAAAAAGAAGACTGTCAGTCACCACTTGTGAACTGCTGCGACCATTTTTTCCCTAACATCACTTCTACATTTTCCAACTGAACAGAAGAACCTCCCCCAGGCACCCAGGAAGCCACAGCCTGACAGAACACGTGTGTATGTTCATTTTACGTTTCATGTTCACTAGGGCCTAACCCATACGAGACGTGTAGGTTCATTATGGCTCAACAAATAGGATTTCTCTTCACTGAGATGCAACAGGATCGCAAAATGACTTTACGTGGTTTTATGTGATGTTTTCGTTCACTTTGGCCAGACTGGTGTAACTTTTTATGCTCATTCATGTCAGACCGGTACAACTTTGTATGTTCACTAGGACTATATTCAATATTAATTTAAGCTTGTTTGCTAGGATTTAATTTTTCTGAGCTCCACAAACACAAGCTTTTTTATTTAAAGCAGAGCTCAACAAACGATTAATTCCAAAATACTATATATCAATTTACAACAATTTGGGAAATAAGGAGTTCATATCCAATCATGAGAAAAAATAAGACGTGACATATAATGGAAACATATAATTATTTCTCTAATAAAGATGATAGTAATCATAATATACCATTGATCTCAACAACATATATTATTTAAAGTGGTCTTTAAAATGTTTTGGAACCAAACTCTTTTCACTAGGGCCGGACCAGTATGACTTTCTGTATTGCCTGGCCGATATGGCTTTTTCAAGTTCACAATGGGCTGACCGGTATGACATGTTAGTCCAATTGATATGACTATGTATGTTCGGTATGACTGAACCAACAGGACTTCTTTTTTATGTTCATTAGGGCCGGTCCTGTATGACTCTTCATGCCCATTAGAGCCAGACTGAAATGACTTTTCTATGACCCAAACGATATGACTTGCATATTCAGTAGGGCTTGACACACATGACTTTGTATGTTCAGCATGACTCAAGCAATACAATTTCTTTTTTTATGCTCCTTAGACCTCAGCTGAAATTACTTTTTATGATTATTAGGGTTTGAAAACTGTCACTTTTACTGATACTAATTTTTGCAGAGCTAAGACTTCCAATAACTAATAATATTATAATATAGTGGCAAATTTAACAAAGCTCAATAGTTTGAGTTTATACATTACTAACTGATATCACCAATATTGCTGAAACAGAGGTGACCAAAGTGGCCCGGTTTACAAGTATGATACCTTAAAATCAGTGGTGAATGGTTTTCCTCAATAATCAATACAAAACAAATATGACAACAAATGTTTTAATTGGCAGGTTGTGTGTCCATATAGATAAGTCACAAGGAACACTGACACATTGGTCAGGCCCTTTTGTTCATACTCATAAACAACACCAACCGATAGCGTGAATAACATGATGAGCATCTGTTGACTCCTCTAGTGGCTGAAACAGAAAGTCAGCAGTAACGTTCCTACATGTGTGACAAACCAGTTTTAGCCTTGTCACTGCACAAGAATTAGGACAAGTAACAGACGACTTCCTTGTTATTACGTCAAACAGCCCTGCTGTTACATAGCCAAGGCAAAAAGGATTATATGCCTGCATGCCTGAAAAATGTATTGCTGTTTTTAGTAGAACCTGAATAAACAAATGGCCTGAGCTCATATTCCAGCAGCAATGGCTAAGAGTAATGGTTTTTGAATGCAGAAATGCAGGAGGAACAATTGCATTCTCCCTCAAGGGAGGATAATCATTTGCCATCATCTGGCAACCCTTCTCAGTGTTCAGTATCAGCTTTCTTATAAGAGACAAACGAGACTGAAGACGTCCCTTGGAGAGTCGGTCAAAGCATCAGCTTTCAGACAATGGCCTACAAGTCAAACAATCAGTTGCATAACAGACAATGCAGGGGTGATGAAACCAACGGACAGAAGGAAAGCAATCTGCGATCTTTCCACAGTATGAGGTTGAGGCTGCATGGTTAACAAGTGAGAAAATGACACAGAGGTGAAGTGAGGTTTTGAAGGGTAAGCTAGAACGAGGCAGTCACCCAAGTGAGGTTATGCAGCAGAGATGTAAAACAATCCTGGTTGAGGTTTTGAAGCAGATTTTGCACCTTTATCTCTCACTTTTGTAAGCAGAAATAATCCCACTTTGTGAGTAAGCCCAATTTAAAGGTGTTAGAGATAACAGCTTTTCCTCCAGGTGGACTTTGGGAGCAAAGCTTTAAGCACACAGAGTTATAAAAATGTTAAACACAAAAACAGCATCTGTGTAGAAGTACAGCAGTTTGTCCTTGTGGAAAGCAGTTTCAGAATACTGAATTAATGAAATGAGATTTGCTCTATAAAGGAATCCTCCACAATCTTTCAATCAAACCAAATCTCCATGTATTTAGGAAAGACTACAAAACCGCTAAATATACTTGTAGAAGTCAACGGTCAGGGTTTAACATAGGCTTCAATTAGAGATCTGCCTTTCTGATCTTTTCAAAATTACATGGAAATGTGACAAAAATAATTACCAGCTACGGCAGATATAAAACCACAGAGTATTCCATGAAATCCCCCAAATCTGAATTGTTCTTGTAGTTTATCTTTTCACCCCTGCAACAGTTTTATGAATCAAAACAATCATAACACATTTTTCTCATGACAATTTCCTGCATCTTTTTATCCCTTAGAATTAATCTGTTTTTGTCACTCTGCCTTTATTGACATCTATTCTGATTTTCTATTCAAAAAGCTGAAACATTTCTTTTGACTTCAGGTTGAATGGGTGGAGCTAAACTGCTATAGACTGGAAAGCAGGATATATGCAAATTTGTTTGTCAAGAAAACAGTGAAAGGAACTATTCTGTATTTGTAGCTTTGTTTCCACCAACAGAATAAGTTGACTGGAAAGTAAGGAATGGTACGTTGTGCAACTTTCATTTAAAAAAAAACGTTAGTTATGAAAATTCTATTTTCATAATAAGGGTCCTGTAATGATAATCAAAATATACAGATTAATGTGACATTAAACAAACAGGCTTCTGTCTGGCTGCTCTCAGAACCATAGTATTTTAAAGCTTATTAAACAATTAACAAGCTTATTATGCACAATTAACTTTATACAAAAAAAAAAAACTTCAAGAAAAATGAACAGATACGTCATGCTGATAAGCAGCACTGAAACCTGTACATTCTCGATCTCATCAATTTGACCTGTAGCCTTTCTTTATCTTTTCCGCTGCAGACAAGATGGGTTAGTGGCACAGCATGTGTTTCATTCCTTTGTCTCTCACCTCCCACTCCCACTGCTGCAAACACTTCTCCACTTCCCTCTTACTACACACACTTTCGTTTCACTGGTCTACTGTCCAAAAGGCTTGTTTGGGACAAGAAGACTAAAAAGAAACTAATGACTGACCAAAGCACAATTGTACACTCCTATAGTGACCCTCAGGGTTGTCATGTATCAGGTACACCAAGAGAAGTATCCAGTACTAGTCTTTAAAAACTACAGTCCTTAAACATCATACTGCACTGATTATTTAATTAACTTAGTTAATTAATTTAATGCAATATAAACAAAGTCATTCAGTGTTTACACAAAATTATTCTTTATTGAGAAACTTACAGACTGTACACCAACAGTGATGCAAACCAAATGTCTACAACACAAATACAGCCATCTTAATTATCATCCACAAGCTCTTTTACATAATGTACCAATCTACTATAAAATAATATATATTTTAGGTCATTTTAAAACTCTCTCTAGTATCAGAAAGTGTACGTGTAACCATTTCACGTAAGAACTACGAGGTAGCTTTTAAAGAATCTAAACACTTTGGATATCTCATTCCCATCATTGGTGCTGTGAACAGTTCTGACAATTCTGAATGACTTTCTTTGTACCTTAATCGGTGGATTTCTCCCCAAATGTTAAACCCAACAAATAAACTGAAACAGACACTCAACAGAACATCTAATCTGATTGTGAGTGGTCGGATTTTTCATGCAGCTGCATTCCAATTATTTCATTTCTCTCAGAAATTTGTGTCTCTCAGGGGATACAAAGGTTATGAATACTGAGACTGACAGCTGACAGCTGGTACTCACAATTTCCTGAAAGTGCAAGGAGTTTCGCCACAATATGAGACTGAAATGAATGTGCAGCCACTGCAGCAGCAGCTCTCTACACTACAATCCAACAGAAAAAAATAATAATCTACATCAGTGGTGAGAATAGGTTTTCTACCTTGAAACTTCAGGGATTTTTTCAGTCATCAAATTAAAGTGACTATGCAGATAACTTTCACTTTTCTTTTCTGGTTGATGCATTTGCAACTCACAATACTGATCCTAAATAACAGTGTTATTCAAAACGCAGCTTACTCATAGTAACGGCCGCCTGTCTTTTCTAGCTGCCCGACAGTAGACTTTCTGTTCACATGCTGTCATTTTATTAAATGACATATTAAGGTTTCCATCTCCTGGCTGATCCATACTATTTGATCACAGTGTTCTCAAAGAAAGACTGTACAGTTTTCAAGTGTCTCTGAAAGGTCATGTGAAACAACACGATGAAATTCGAGAGAATCAGTATATTTTCTCCTTAGTGCTGCTTCACCAACTGTTTTACACACTATATGAGCATCTGATTGATAACTGAGGTTTCAAACAGGGAAGCACAATGAAATCAGACACACATCAGTGGATTGCTTCATAAATAAGGTCACTAATCAGATGTTTGATTTGACTGATATTCCAAACATATATTTCATGATGTGTCTGTTGTACTCTGGGTGAGCAGCATGTTTAGACAATCTTACTGTACTGCATCATTAACCCTACAAAAACAGATACCCACAAAAAATCATAATGCTAATCCAGGCTATTGTAGTCCCAATTCAGAAAATCTGTGTATCAGCATAAGTAGACACGCACATCAGCATCGGCCTGCAATTACAATACTGGTCCATCCTTAGTTTCAAACTTGAAACTCCCGGTCATTAGTAAAAAGCAAAGCCTAAACAATCCTGAAACACTAACAAATTACAGCATGGTCTTACATAAGAGACAGTGCACCCTTGATGGCAGATTATGATGTTATGTAAAATTGTACATCGCAGAAACTGGCAGCCTCAGTATTAAACATACTTACACACATACAAAAGAATTTTGCACTGTTCACTGCAGACGTTCAGGTCCAGAGAGCCATAAACTGGATGTTTCTTGTGGTTCATCGTACAGTGCTGCCGATGCTAATGCTGTTTTTATGTTTATGCTGATAAAGGTGCCAGAGAATGCATTTATTCAGCAGTTTAAATTGTTCTCTGATGTCTACATACAAGGTATGTGACTGGTCAGGGCAAACAATGTGATCAGATGTGGTTTTGCATGCCTATTTACACACCTAAGATTTGGACCTAGAATGAAACAAGCTGTTTTCTCTTTTTTATTGGGCTCATGAATAATTTAATGAGCTCTGCTCTGACTTGCTGGTTACATGGTGATGGCTCACACAGAAGCAACATGTCAAAATAGACACATGCAGGAAAATAAAAACAACCTCTGTGTAATTAATCTAGGTTCCCTGACTATTTTGTGGACTACACTTGTTACTTGTGGATAAAATCACACAGTGTGGCTGCTATAACAGGCTGCTGCCTTCAGTGTCAAAACGCTGAACGCAGCTGGCTCAGTATTGTCAAAGGTGAAAGAAACTATCCAGAGAGAAATGTGCAAAGCAAATCATCAACTACGATGTAAAGTTTCCCAGTATGTTGTTAAAGTTGTGGGTGCTTAAATTAAGATGCAGTTACATTTTGTTGCTGTCAAAGCTGTAGTATTGGTGACAGTGGCTAACCCTAAACTGTTCCCTGGGCGCCATGCCTAGGACTGCCCACCTCGCCAGGCAAGTGTGCTCACTGCCCCCTAGTGTGTGGGTTCACTAGCGTGAGCATGTGGGTGTTTCACTTCACGGGTAGGTTAAATGTGGTAGGCAGATTGTTCTGTGAGGCAATTTCAGCCTAGTTTAAAAGTGAACATCAATCATGCCAATTCGTTGTTCAGTTACTTGGAAAGTGCCAACAGCCTGGAACGACAGATCATTTCCATAGATTGTCATTTCAAGTCAAGACAGTTAGGCAACAGTTTAGGATTTTGGAATTGGCCTGTTTTACTGCCCTCTTTTCCAAAAGCAGGATTCGTATCTGAAGATGCAGATAACAGTGTTTGAGGTTTGCAGCAAGTCAGTTCTATATACCAAACTCACCTTACTCAACTACCACAATGTAAATACAGTTTTACATTCTATGGCATCTTTAAAGTTTTCTAAACGCCCCATTCCCTTCCCCAATCCATGCAGTTCGTTTGGAAACTAAGACCATCCTGAATAGTTCATCCTTGATGAGACCGGACTGCCTTCTCAATGACTTACACTACAAGTCAGCCATTCAGAAAAATGCATTTCCCTTTTAAAGGCACAGCAACAGCCTGTTTGATTCTAAAGGATACAGAGAGTATGGAAAATGGCTGTCTAAAATTAATTATGACTATTATGGTATTTACGCCAATGGCATATTGTGTAGGCCAAATAAAACTGAAGAAAGCATTAAGACACGATAGCAGAAATATTCGGAAGAGTCATGTGATTAGGGCTGCACCTAACGTTTTTTATTGATTAACTGAACAATTTTTGATTAATTGATGAATCTAATGACTAATTTATCAATTATTATTATCTACTTTCCTCATCACTGCTGTGTTGTCAGGTGTCTGATCACAAAAGTACTGGACCTCAAATTCAAAAAGTCTTATCACTGCGTGTCATAACAACCCTTTACCTGAAATGCTGTATCAGTATTTTTATTGAAATCCCAGACTTAAACCTTACAATGGTTATAACTTGGGAAGATAAAGATACAGGTAGAAAATCAACTCTGAAGTGACTACTACTTACAGAAACACGGCATTACTACACACGTGTTCTTTCTCAAAACCTGATGAGTCTGTAATGATCAGACTCATCAACTGCACAGCATATGTACTGCTGTTATAAGCCATCTCCACTTTGCAAAGCTTAGTGAGCACCAGACTGTTGAGTTATTTAGTTGCAACTTTCTCCTCTGAGAAAACCATGTTTTAAAGGGTGCGGCCATCTTTGCGATGTGATCACACATGAAAATTGATGTACTTCCGTAATCAATGACGTCAATTAAGTCGACAAGTCCCCCCGACCATTCATGTAACATTAGCCGAGGATGATCTTTTTAAAGCTGCAGAGTACAGTGCCAACACTGGTTAATTCACTGCTCCACAGTCAGCCCCCAAGGCAACAATGTACAATGAAAAACACCTGGGAAAACTGAACACTGAAAACAAAACACAAATGAGAACAAGGCATACTGCCACTCTCACATCAAAAGCTTCTTTTTCCCCCATGTTTGAGAACACCAGCTGCGCTTTACACTGTGCAAATATTTTACAATGACTGTACAGAAAAAAAATGGTCCCCATGTAAAGGTTGCTACACTACAAGTATTAGTACATTAGAGTTGAGAACAGTTTGATAAACACTGTCAACAGTCTGAAAAGGTGTTTGGACATTCTTGGGAAAGTTTTTTCTTTTTTTTCTTGGGACATGTTTTGTCAACTTTCTGAAAAAGTACACTTTCTTTACTGACTACACACTTAAATATTGTATTTTTTGGACATTTTACAGCACAATTTTTATTTATTTGCCTTAACTTTTCCAACTCCATAGCCAAGAGAGCCCAGCAGCACCTCTACTTCCTGCGGAGACTGAAGAAGGCTCATCTCCCCTCTCCCATCCTCACCATGTTCTACATGTTGCTCCGTCGCCGAACGCAAGACCCTACAGCATATAGTGAGGACAGCTGAGAAGATCATCGGGGTCTCTCTCTCCCCTCCATCATGGACATCTACACCACAAGCTGCACTCGCAAAGCCAACAGCACTGTGGACGACCCTATGCATCCCGCACACAGACTTTTTTCACTTCTGCCGTCTGGCAGAAGGTATCGGAGCCATCACTGCCATCTGTGCCATCACTGCCAGACTCTGCAACAGCTTTGTTCCTCAAGCGATCAGGTTTTTAAACTCACAAGGACTGATCTGAGGTCTGATCTGAAACCCCCACTCACACACATACTCTACACTCTCTCACACACACACACCCCTCTTTTGATGCTCTACTTGCACTATCTGGAACATTGCTGCAAACACTGTGCACACTGTTTATTCTACCTCAGTAACTGCTGTTTGTATGTATGTTATCTGCGTAAACTCACAGATCACAGCATGTTAAATCTCTCCGCACCTTATTCTACTCTCATGTCAGAAAATGAGTGCTGTGTCGGTGCTGCACTGTCCTGTCCTTTTACTGTCTAATATCTGTTTAATTGATCATATTTATTGCATTGTTTCTAGTTTTAAATTTCTGTTTACACACATATGCACTTTGTACTCTTTTGTTCCATGTTGCACTTTGTTCCTGGAGGAACATCATTTCACTCCACTGAGTACTTGTACAAGGATGGAGTGACAAAAACTGACTAATGTCTGTTTAATTTATCATATTTATTGTATTGTTTCTAGTTTTAATTTCTGTTTACAAACATGTCTGCATGTTTGCACTTTGTACTCTTTTGTTCCATGTTGCACCTTGTTCCTGGAGAAACGTAATATCACTCCACTGTGTACTTGTACATGGATGGAATGACAATAAAAGCAACTCGACTCGACTCCCAAACTTTTGCATTTGCAAATGTTTAACAAATAGTTTTTTTTCCCCTGATCCTACAAATGTGTACAGAAACACCTATAGTTTTGTATGTCAAAAGCAGGCTAGACACATGTGGCCTGTGCAGTTCTGTGGCACTACATAACTCCATATATTCTTTCAAGGAAGTTTTCCAGTTCAGGCTATTCCCGTAAGCATTTCCTCATACTGATAGCGTAAGTGAAAAACAAAAGAAGATGCCTATGAAAGGAAGATTAGATTACTAGTTGCCAAAACAAACAGCAGCAGAATATTACGTAACAGGAAAATGAATCTGAAATGTACTCCATGTATCTCCTCACAATGGTTTGGAGCTATCTGCTGTTCTGTTGGGTTACTGTACTCTTGTCTGGTATTACTGCACTGTTGTATTGCAGTCATTTTGTGTTGTGTTCTATTTCTGCTGTATTGTAGTCATTTTATGTTTTGTCATATTACTGTACTGTTCTGTGGTACTACTGTTCTATCATATTGCAGTTATTTTAGGTTCTAGTTAATTGCATTACTGTACTGTTTTTGGTGTTACTGGTCCACTGTATTGCTGTTCTGCTGTATTACTGTATGGAGTGGGCACAAATAACACCAATATTAAAACCAGTATCAGCCAACACTTTTCCAATATTTCAAAACACATACATGTCACAACGCTAGTCATTTTGCAAGCTAATCTTTGGACTGGAGTTTACAACTGCTGTTACAAAAACATGAGCTACATCTAAGCTACCTGGGCCACGCCTAGGCTAAATAGATGTAGGTCAATATATCCTTGTTTTGCACCTGGAGTCCCCCTGTACTACACATGTTAAAGTGGTTGAAATTGATGTTTTACAGCAGGTTAACCAGCATCACAACACGCTTCTGAGATAAGTAAAAACTCAATCATCTATCAATCCTTCATTCATTTATTTTGTGTAAACCACTGCAAGATACCCCTGTACTAGTCTGATGCAAACAAACACACTGAGCTGTTCCAACATGTCGGGTGGTGTCTACAATAATAAACCAATTACTAACTAGCATAGATAACGCTAGGAAATGAGGGAGAACTGAAGCATGTGGACAAGTCCATCTGTCAACGTCATTTCAGAAAAGGGACAAAAAATATGGAAACCTGTCCCACTCCTTAAAACTCCAAACTTATGACATCCGAAGGCTTATTATTCAACAATTACAGGAAAAATAATGCCAACACCTTTTAGCTCTTATCATGGACAGCAGCCTCAACCACAGAGACATGGTTTATCACTGTTCAACATAGCAAAAAGCCTTTAAAGGCTGTGGTGAGGAAATATGCCAAGAACATGGTAATTCCTGACCTTTAGAATTGCACTAAAGTCAGTAAAGTCCCAGCCCACTGTTCGGGAATCTTGTTTTCACTGTTTATACAAGGCTAAAGAGAGGGTTCACTGAGAAACCAAATGTATCCCCTTACACCATATCACTCGAGATATGTTTGCTGTCTAATGCTTGCATCTTCATATTTGTACATATGCTTCTGGGCTAATATAAAGATATTACTAAGAGATTTTTGGTGGCATTGACTTCCATCACTGGCTAGGTACCAGATATGTCATGGCTGAACTGCTACGTCTGGGGTCAGGTGAAACTTGAGTACAGTTTACTTTTCAGTGATCCACTGTCACCAGCACAGCCCTATGGAGAAATGTTACAGTGTGCAGCAGCAGGGGTACACAGGGGCAGGACAAAGAAACAGTAATGTAGGCAACCTGGGGAACAGTTAAAGGGAAACTCCACCAATTTTTCAAAATGTTTTGCATAATTAAATGGTTGCGATATAAACAAAGTCATTCAGACTGGTTCGATGGAAAACCACCAGAATCATTCACATCAGTGGTGATCAGAACCAGACTGAGTAGTTCCTCACAGAAAGTTATGGCATGAAACAGACAAATACACGCTGCCTGATGTCTAGCACATCGTTCTGTGATAAAGTTTTGGCTTAAAATGTATTTCAATCCTACTGTTACAACACATTCATGACAGATCAGATGGGTACATGCAAGGCACAGACCCCGTATTCACCACTATTTTAATCTATCCTCAACATTACATATGAAAACTGTGTGCTGGTGATTTGGATGGTAAATAACATGGCTAGACTTGTGTTAGGCTTGGGGAGCCCTGGTTCCCATAACCATCTCTCTGAAGTTTCTCTACAATGGACCTCTTCACATTAAACCAGCTCCAGCTCCGAATTATTCCCAGACTTTTAAAAACTTGTGAAATGCCCCTTTTAGGAAACCCACTTCGTCAAACGTTGACTCTGACTCTTCAGACGAACCCTTTAAAGCAGGTAGGGGTAAAAAACGAAACGAGAGGATTCCCTCCATCCGAATACTGGAAGGGTGACGTCACGGGAGCGAGGGACTACCCCAAGAGGCGCGAGGCGCGAGGCGAGAGGAGGAGGGAAAGAAAGGCATCGTGATCGATATTAAGGTTTATAATCTTATATGCAAATCTGAAACTCACTACAGCAGCACGTCCTGGGCTATACAACCAAAAGAACGAGCCATATATACCTTTCTTCGTGTGTGTGAATGCGGGTGTTCTGTTCTTCTAAATGTATCTAACTGTAAATAGCTGATGTCCCCAAGGACAGAGTCAGTCAGTCAGAGAAGCTGGGGTGAGGGAAAACAACACAGCCACAATGACCACGTCCAGGCCTGTAACGTTATGCCATAGTATAACGGCTGAAACTGGACATTACAGATGTTGAACGTTGCGGAAAGTAAAGAAAAGTGTTGTTTAAACGCGTTCGTAGACATGAGCTGTTAAGAGTGAAAGCTTTACGGATAGAGGAGCATGCCGTGGACGGGACCTTCCCGCTGCTAAACGTAACGAATCGGACGAAACCCGAAGGCTCTGGCGGCTTTTATTTCCGCGCTCGCGCAGCATCGTGTTCTCAGAAGTGCAACCCAACAACATAAGCCAACTTTCAGAGAGCAGTTATGCGGTCTCTTTCTCTCCTGAGCCCGGCTACGCTAGCGTACGTTTAGACGTTTCAGCGTGAGGGAACATGACAATAAGTATGTATCTAACTGTTATAACTCACTGACAAGACACTGTACACCAAAAGGAATAAAAAACCTTCACAGAAACACGTCAAAGTGGGGACGTTTCTTGTGTGCCTTACTTACCCTCTGTGTACGTGGTTCTAGATTTCAGGAAAAATGTGACAAACGTCTACGAGCCGCCGATAAACTGAACAGTCAGAGTCCAAAAATATCTTTCCGAACACTGTAAATATCAGACAAAACGAGCAGCACAGACGTGTCCGACGACCAGACTTATCTTAACTTTATGTTACCAGCTCCAAAAAATGTTAGTCCACAGCAGCCTGTCTGAAGGAGTTGCTGTACGGCCCGAACTTCGCCTTGATTGATAGGCGTTTGGCGAATCACGGCGCCGAGACGAAATTCTATCCAATCAGAGCGCTGGGACGGCGTGGGTGGGCGGGCTCAGTGCCCAGCGAGCTTGTCCGCACCCGTTGTTTATTGGCCTGGGTTCCGACACTCGCTTCCTCCCCCCGTGCTGCTGTTGGTAGAGCGCGTGCAGCAGAGGGGGCACCGCGCGCGTTCCCGGAACAGCTCGGCTGGAAGTCATCTGAATTACTGGCAGCGTCGACGTCATCACAACTTTAATACAGTGAAAGTGTGGCTGGTATTGATAGGTAGCGTGAGGATTGCTCTGATCAGTTTAATCAGACTTTGACCGTAGTCAAAGTAGACCTTTACACAAGGATCTATAGTGATTATATAGTACACTAGATATGTAATATAGTAAAATAAGATATATAATATAGTAAAATCTATAAAATTCTATAAGACATTTAGTAACCTGTTTTACAGTAGGCTAATCCTTGGTGTTTGGTAACCTTTGCTAAAGTACTACTATGTAAGACACAAAGCAGACTATAACAAAGCAGTCTATAACAAAGGAACATTGACTGTAAAGACATGTAGGTTATTATACAGGGTACAGTGTCCAATACCATTCAAATTTGTTGTATAAGCACACTAGAAATAGCCTATAATAAAGTGACCTTGACTGTAAAGACATATAGGCCATATTATGGTGTACAATGTCCAATACCATTCAAATGTGTTGTAATAAGCACACTATAAATAGTCTTTAACAAGGAAACCTTGACAGTAAAGACACATAGGCCATAATGTCCACTACCATTCAAAGGTGTTGTATAAGCACTCTAGAACAGTCTAGAATAAGGGAACATTGGCTGTAAAGACATATAGGCCACAATATGGTGTACAATTTTCAATGCCATTCAATGTGTTGTATAAGCACACTAGAAATAATCTATAACAAGGGAACCTTGACTGTAAAGACGTAAGGGTCATATTATGGTGTTACAATGTCCAATACCATTCATATATGTTGTATAAGCGCACTAGAAATAGTCTGTAATAAGTAAATCAAGCAAAATTCCAATTTTAACTAGAGCATGACATCACTTGATTTGAAAATTCAAATTCAAATTTGATTGTCTTTGCACAGCTGTACAGATGTTAAATTTTGCAGTGTTTATTATTCTGTACTATTCTGTATACAATTGTTTTTATACATCTACTTAAACTTGCATGTATACATTTCCACATAAGTGCAAGCATTCATCCTTTTAGTTCCTTCCCAGCTCTTTATTATTCTTATTCTATATTCTATTTATTGAATTTGATTTAGTTTTATTTTTCTTAGTTAAATATTTGTTCTGTGTGTTTGTCTGGTGTGTTACATGTCCTACAAATTTCAGGTGTATGTAACATACTTAGGAAAAAATAAAGCCATTCTGATTCTGATTCTGATTGCTTCCTATCAGACGGAGTTCAGTGCAGCCATATGACATCACAGTGCGACAGCGGTGGCCTACATGCAGAGGAGTTTGCCTGGTTGGCATCTTACTGAACATTCCCATTTTGACAGTATTGGACATGCACATTGGTTTAAGGAATACAAGCTCCACACAATCACACAGCAGAAATCTTACTAACAAATTTATCACATGACTGACTGTTAAGGTAAAACAGCCTGCCTCTGTGTGGTGGTAGAGCTGTGATGTTACTGATAAATATGTTGACTTTGTACCGAACAAGACTGGATTCACGAGCAGTTCCTTCCTCATTTCCACGAATTGAAGGAGGAGGATATCAGAGAGCTTCTGAGACTCAGGGTTGTTTGTTTTATGGCCATAACTGGAGTTGCTAAGGAAGCTAAAACAAAAGTCCAGTACGGAGTCCACCTCCCAAATTTGCTTACTATTGTGTAGGGATGAAGGATAAACCAGTTTCATAGCAAAATTGAAATTTTAAAAATTGCAGCTTTCAAACTACAAGAGCTATAGCTTGCATTAGCCACTGCGCTGATGTAACAAGCTGTCTAGGCAGTCCTGCCAACTCATTTTCAAGGAAAGTTGCTACAGATTGTCGATTTGTTGCTAAATTACATTGTGATGTCACTGGGTAATGACATGAAACTACGTCATTGTCACATCCTGTCTTGTCTTTCCCTTGTTTCTCTCCGTTTTCTCTGTTTTTCTGTTTCTGTCTTTCTCTTGTCGTTTCCATGTGCCTTTTTGTTGTCCGGTTCCATGTGCTTCTGTTTGTTTTGGTTATTACTCCTCCTGTCTCCGCCCACTTGTCAGGCCCCTCACTTGTCCCTAGTTTGTAGCTCCGCCCCTTCCCAGGTGTTCCTCGTTAGTCCTTGTTCTTTTATACTCCCCGTTGTTCCCTTTGTTCTTGCTTGGTGTTTTGTCTCTATGTCAGTTGTTCCTGTTCCTTGGTAGCATTTTGTTTCTTATTTTTTCTAGTGTCTTCGGTCTTTGTTTTTTTCTTTAGTTTTCCATTAAAGACTTGCACTTGCATCCTGTCTCCTCGTCTGTCCCTGTTACAGTCATTACAGAGTCATTACACAATGATGTAACTGAGTCATAGACAGTTTTATGTAGATGCTGCATTGGCTGCTGGGCTATGTGTCATTTTCACCACCATACTGGGCCAGGCAACTCAGAATTCTCAGAATATTGAACAGGAAGAAAGATGCTTGTCATATGCAGCTTGGGACCATCCATTGCATAATTCAAACCATTGCACAATATCTGGAAACTGCTTTCTTTAAGACTCAACAGTTGTTGTTGGTTGTATTTGGATAACATTTTAGAGCTAAGTAGTTGGCTTCCAGAGTCAGGCTATTATTAGCTAATGTTAGCAATAATGATAGCTAGCTATGAAAGCAGAGGCTTCATAAGAAATCATATAAACTTGCCCATAATACAATATGTTCATCTCTACTGCCATTTTTCTCCAAACTGATTTTTATGACAAGCTATTTATGTCAGCTGAGCAATTGACATATCACGAGTGGTGGTTTCCATTTTGCTTGACATCTCACCCAAACTGATCATGATCCAGTGAAACCGAGAATGATCAGGATGGTTTCCTCACTGGCCAGGTTAGCCATACCAGATGATAACTACCCATTAGATAGTATTTTGCAAATCCATCAGTGATGAATGAAGTACACAACCCATGTAGTTAAGTTAAAGTAGAGATACTCAAGGTAAAACATTCCTCCAGGGTCAGTAGAAGTTCCTCCCTTTAGACCTCTACTGGAGTAAAAGTATGAAAGTATTTACCTTCAAATGTACTTAAGTGAGGAGAGTAACAGTAACATGATTTATTATGGCTCTAATGTGCTATTATCATTTCTGGAACAAGACTCTTAATCAACTCACTGTAGGTGAAGAGACTCTAGTGTCTCTCTCAGTCCACCAGTCTTTAATAGAAGGTCATTAATTAGTCTGACACTGGTGTCTATTCAAATGATCATAAGCACAAAACACTGAAGGAGAACAGTTTCCATTAGCTAGAACCAAGCTCTGTCCAACAGGTTAGGGTTAGGGTTAGTTTTTCAGTGGTAAATCCAAAGTGTGGGGGGCATTCCAGTTGAAACTTCCTACTAGGAGCTTAGATATTCTAAGTAGGCCTACACATGCACCATTAGATGGTTAGTTAACTTTTCTCACACGTTTTGAAGGCTTCTCAAAAGAAACAGTCGAGGAAGCAGTGGGAAGTACATGAAAGGAGGGAAGGGATATATGCCAAACTCTTGAAAGACATATGTGGGTTTTACAAGGGCTTATGATAATTAATTATTTTCCAACATGTTAGTAATTCAGTTCATTTAAACCCAACAATGATACACTTTCCAGCAGGTAGCAGCAATTAGAACTATTGAGAAAGTAACAAGTAACCATAAACCCTAGAACGGAGTGTTGTTTATATAATATAACACTATTTTTCCCCATGACTTGTGGAAGTCATTGGACTTTTACAGTACGAGAGTCAAACTTTGCAGTGTCAAAACTTTTCATTCTGTACAAATTGTAGGAATTATAGAAAATGATACCAGTTAAAGATGATTGACAATTGTATCTGCCCTAATACAATACACAACAGTTTCTCTAAGGAGTTCTGAGATTTTCTGGCTTTTACATGTATTACACTAAAGGGCAGAAATGTGTAATTACTGAATTAAAGAGAAGGTGAGAGGTATTACATTAAAGCAATTTTATTTAACTTTAAATATGTAAAAATAAGTATTTTTATTTTAATACAAATAATGATATTCAGTATTGAAATTATTTAATGAATTTTGAATAGAAAATGTAATTTTTTAAAGAATCTTTCATCAACAAAATGAACTGTGACTTTTTGACAGAGCAACTATTTTTAACACTTAAATAACACGATTTCCGAATGTAATTCATTTGTGTTTTAAAGAAGACAGAACCTTTAAGTTTGATGCTCTTGCACTGTATGCATTAGAACATGTGAATCAAATTTAAAAGATTAAAATGGCATAACAGTTTTTAAGGAAACAGTTCAATCCTATTTATATTCTGCATCGTTCTCTCTCTCATTTCACACACTCAGTTCTTTCCGTCTCTAAAAAGAGAATCACTGTATGCTTATTTTTTAAGACACAGTACCAACTATCTGCAAAAACAGAATAATGATTTAAAATGATTGTAAATATTACATTTAAAAAGAATAAAAATGCTATAACAAATCTTTTTCTTTGTTTCTAGAAGAGACTTTGTGCTCATGTGTGACATCTTTGTCCTTTGGTGTGACAGCACAGGTGTCACAACAGTGGACATATTCTGCCACACCAAAGCACGTTTCAGCCTTTAGTGTCAGTTAACAACGTGCTATTCCTGTCTAACCTGTCAATAGCAGTTAGCAGCACATATTTGCATATTGTTTCATGACTATGTAGTTTTACACAGGATTTTAATGAAATAAATATTAATAAAAAACAAAAGTTAAATAATTAAAATTACAACCGTGAGAAACAAAAAATGTGCGCATTGTCATGGGCTTTATAGGGTGCTTCAGTAACATGAGCTTAAAGGGGTTCCTTCAGCTAAATAACATTCTGTGTAAATGCCCAATTAAAACACCAATATGGTGCCACCCTGGAGGACATGTATTACATATATTCTGAAATATATGGATGAAGAAAATGATCGCCGTGTAGTAAAAAAGACACTTTATGCCTGTAACATTATGTCTTATATTATATTAAGGTATTTATGAACACTTTTATGCTTTTATTCTTTTTCATTTATAATAGTTATCGTTTATTGAACCATGCTTGCCATAGGACAATTTTGAGATTTGGCTCAAAATGTAAAGAAATTTAATAACAAAGCAGTTTTAATACAACAGGTCCATATAGAACAATGACATGATAAACTATTCACTGCATTTTAAATTATGTTTCTACTACTACTACTTCTACTACTACTAATAATAAGAGCAACAATCTTTATTTATGGAGCACTTTTCATACCGGTGACAGCTCAAAATGCTTTAATGGGAGAAATAGAAGAGTTTTAATAAGAAGAAACAGATGAAATTTCCAAAAATCAAAAACAGTTAAATTTTTTTTTTCAGTTCAGGAAACTCAAACCGCCAACTGACCACATTCCTGTCGGATACAGATATATATGTTGACTGTGGTTCATTTGTTAATAGACAAAGACACAGATGCTGCTGTGGTGGCAATCTCCAATTAATAGAAAACAATGCCCAGAATATGCAGCACTGTAAGAGTCCCAGACTTAACCTACCAATTCCTAAGGGCCACAGTGGAAACGAGCTGTTTTGTTTATAGTAATGTATAACCCCTGTGTGAATGATGCTGTATCTGCATATAAACATGAAACAGATTAATAAATTCAGTCAATGAGTCAGTTAATTCATCCATTCACTGGTAGTCCTGGGACGATAATCAGTGTTAGAATATTGTGCCAATTGTGGCGTTTTCTTTCTGTTTAAAGTGCCACATGCTTTTATTTCTTGCTTTGCCTTTATTTAACCATTCCTTTTGTATAACCAGTCTAATTTATGCTTCAATATAAAAAAGAATATATGCAATAATTTCATAATATGTTTCATATACCCCCACAGCATTTTAATGGGATTCAGATCTTGGCTTTGACTATTGATTAGTACATTCCGTAACCCTTCATGACTTCCTTTTTGAACCGCTCCTTGATGGCTTTACTTTTATTTTCATGATCATTATCCTGTCCACTTCTGCTTCAGTTTCTTTACAGATGGTGTCACCTTATCTTTAAGCACTCTCTGGTATGAAAGAGTGTTCATATATGAGGTCCTGAGGGAGCTATGCAGCCCCCAGCCATAACCTTTCTACCGTCATGCTTTGCAGTGGATGTGAGGTTGTTCTCATCAACTGCTGTCTTTGGTTTCTGGTACTATGGTCAAATAACTCCACCTTTGACTCATCCGTCCATAACACATTGTTCAGAAGCCCTGATCCTTGCATAGATATTTTTTAGTAAACCATTTACTGCATTTTAAAAGATGTTTATACTACTAGTACTACTACTATTACTAATAATAATAATAATAAATATTTATTTATAGGACACTTTCCATAACGGTAGCATCTCAGAGTGTTTTACAGACTATTATTGTCACCAGTAATAGAAGGAACTAAGCTCAGCAGACAATGCATAACAGCTGGTATTCGATTTGGCATGGACTGGACAAGTTTCCACATTAATGTTCAGCCACTCTTGCATCAAAGAATTGTGCAGTTGGGCCAGATTAGGTGAATGTGTTCCCTGGCAAAATTTGCTTCCATACACCTGCAAATGAAACTACTTCCTTCTCACTATGGTCTTTGGCACACCCAAATGCAGTCACTCCTTTTATAGCCAATCATTAACATCTGCTTTGGAACCATCTTCCACATACTGAATGAGACATTCACTGCACTGTACCACCTCTTCTCAACCTACCAATCCCGACACGCAGGTGTTTATAGCACCATCATCCTTGTGCAAGGAGGAGGATCCTGCTTGTGCCCAGCTACTATTGTACTTGGCAAACAAGAGCCAGAAGGTTCAACAGATGTGAGTAGATGAGTTTCACGCTGTTCTTCAGTGGTCAGGACTCCCATAGGACCACTGCAGAGTAGGTATTTTGTGGGTGGTGGATCATTCTTAGCACTGCAGTGACACTGTTAGAGTGTGCTGTGCTGGTGTGAGTGGATTAGACACAAGCGCAGACAATGAATGTAGACACATGGCAGTTGTATCCTGTTAACTCTAAAGGCCTCATTTCCTCATTTGTATAAGTGCATAACTCATAGGGTTTCATAGTAGCTACTGAATGATTCGTTGTAGTTACTCAAATGAAGCCCCAACAGTAACAGAAGCCCCACGCATTAGGCTTCATGGTGGCTTGCTAAACTGCTCTGCCCTTTTGAACCAGTCTGTAAAAAAGGTCAATGACCTTCCAAGAAGAGAACACACACAGGGAACTGCCATTTGGCCTTGTAAAACTCACAGTTGTCATGTGGGTAGGCATTGGACGGCGGTTTCGTAGGACAGCAGTAGAACCAGGAGTCTCTACACTGGAAGAAGAAGCGAAAAAAAAAAAAACCTTTTTCAGTTCAGGGAAATCAAACCGCCATGGATGCGTTCCCGTCAGATGCAAATATATGTTAACTGTGGTTCATTTGTTAATGGACAGAGACACAGATGCTACTGTGGTGGCAATAACCAATTAATAGACCATAAAGCCCAGAATATGCAGCACTGTAGGTGTCCCAGACTTAACAACTACCAGTTCTTAGGGGGGTGCAGTGTAAATGAGCTGTTTTCTGGTTGTTTATACCCCTTTAATAACCCCTTTTTAGAGTGTGAATACTATATGGTTTAAAAACATGATATGGTTGAAAAAATTCAATCACATCTATTCACTAATAGTCCAGAGCTGATAATAAATGTTATGCAGTATTGTGATCAAGTGTTATGTGTTTGTAACTATAATGGCCTTTTCTTTCTATGCTGCTGCACAGTTTGTGACTTCCTCCAGTTCTTCATCAGAGGTCAGTTTCTGGCTGGTGTTGTCTGGCTATTTTAGAGCTACACAGGGCACATGTGCATTTAGAAAGTGAACCTGGTGAAATGGACAATGAGTGTAGATATAATGTGGCTAATAAAGTGGCACTATATACGTATTTTGAACATTCACAATGACAATATCAGATCTGACCTTCTAGATAAGGGATCAGCAAGTGACAAACATAAAGCAGGAAATCGCATCTTCCTGGAACCAGTAAATGGCATGAGGTTTGTGGTTGATGTTTACGATTACAGAATAGAGAATGAGCTTGGAGATAATTTGTGTTTACAACCACTGTTTTTACTTCCTGGACAAAAGTTCAACTGTATCGCTTCATCTGTCTTCACTAATAACACTGCTTCTACAGTTCTCCATGCACCTTTTATCCCGGTTTATCATCTATGGAAGTAAAAAATGATGTTTGAGTTCTGTATAAAGGTTTAAAATCCAGATGTTTGTGCAGGTTTATGGAGCAATAAAAAGTTCATTCGTTTTCATTTACGTGACCATTAATACATGACCCACAACTAATCTCTATTCAAGATGGATTAGCTTTACCAGAGGAAGTGCCTACATGTAATATGTGTGTGATCTGGCTGGCTGATTCATACAGGATAAAGGATCTGTGTAATTCCCCTGGTGTAAATATATTAATACAGTATATTTACATGATATGAATATATTTACACCAGATCAAAATGTCATTGCGTGGACTTTTATTCTGCTTCTGAGCAATAACACACTGTGTGACTAAATGTCCGAATGCAGCAATAGTTTACATATAGGGACAATTCAGACAAGAAACTCCTTCAGAACAAGAGGAAGCAACCTCTAGAGGAACCAAGACTCAAAAAGGGAACCCATCCTCCTCAGACTGACACTGGATAGCAAGACAAGTACAAAAAAAGGATCAGAATTTACAGTTATAGGCAATATTGAGCAGAATAACTGTTAGTGGCTGTTAGATAGAAGAATACCATGATGGTCTGTCAGAAAGAACAAGAGAAGTGTTTAGTGTTTTGTGAGGCAGAGGAAGAAATGTCTGATTAGTCTGTGATTAAATAGCAGGACCATCGGATGGGCGCAGGCGAAGCCCCCTCACAGCTCAGGACATGAAGAAGCTCCATGGCAGACATGGAGAGGGGCATGGCCCTTTAAGATTATGTAGAGAAACTGGAACGATCACTTTTCTTGAATTTAAGTGCTCCTTCCTTCCTTCTTCCTTTAGCGTCCTTCCCACAGCTTCTCTTAATGGAGACAGCAGGTTTCATTTCTTGCAGGTGTTTGTGCATATGTAAACATCTATTCAGAACACAATATCATGACGTATTCATGCAGATGCCAGACACACAGTGCTTTTGTGTGAGTATAACATGGATATATATTCTCCTGAGTCTTGAAGACACCATAAATTAGTCACGCTATATTTTAAACTCAGACAGGCCTGATACATAATACAGCGGCTTACAGCAGGAGAGAATGCAATTCATTTTAGGCTGAGTGCTTTTAAAATAGCCATGTACAATTTAATTAATGAGACAATTATACATCCCATTTATAAAAAGGTGCACAAGAATTGTCTTATATCTATGTGTATTGATGCATATTCAATATTGCTTGGCTAGTCTGATCATTGATTATACCCCATTATAGACACTATGGTTGGTGTTTTGGAGCATAGCGCATAGAGCATAGAACCGACACACGTACACAGGAAGCTACCCCACCATTCTCTGTCTTTTCCCCATCGACTCTCACCTCTCTTTCACCCTTGGTCTGGAAAAAGCACTCTCCTTAATCAGATTAATCTCTCTAATGGAACTAATGGAACTCCACTGAGACAGAAAGAACAGCCAGTGAACATATAAAACAGCAAGAGCAAAAGACCTACTGACACCACAGAGCATGTACACACATGTGGCTGCACACAGAAAAAGGAAATAAATGTTCTGTCTGGGGTTCTGCACTGATGTGTTTCTAAAGATGCAGAGTCCATTTGTTTAATTCACTGTTTGCAAAATTCCAGCTACAAAAGTGTCAAACCTTTGTTCAGTAGTCCAAACAGAAATTCAGAAGTACACAGATAAGTACATTTTAAAGGAGCAATATGTAATATTTTATCAACAAAGTGTGAAGGAATTACGTCTTTGTATCATGTTGCAGAGATATCTACTTAGGTTAGCATGCTAACCAGCTAGCCTGAACTGTCATGTGAAAACTCTTGGCAGGCAACTATTACAGCGATCATTGCTTCCTGCTCTCGGAAATAATCCACGTTAATTTAATCAGGAAATAATCCACTCTTGATGAGTAAAGGGAAGAAGTTTGACGCAGAACCTGCAACATTTCTTCCGGACTGGTAAGAACTAAAGTTGGAGGAGGTGGGAATGTGCTTTTATTGGGTTGCCCCCTATTGTTTGGAGTATGAATTGGACAAGTTGTGCACAAATCTTACAAATTGCTCCTTTAAACATTTAGCCTTTAGATGTTCAGGGTAGAATATCAGTTTTGACCAATTTAAAGCAGACTAAACATGGATTCCAAAAATGCATTAAATCACTGAAACCAGAAACATCATTTAGCCATGTTGACATTAGAGCAATAGGTTTTCATGTACCTTACCTTAGAGCCAGCATATGACCCAGAGAACCTAAATCTGTGTTTTCTTTTTAATCAGGTTATTCTTGCAGGTAATTAGTATATATGCACTAAACACTTTGAATCACGTTCAGTGACCAATATATTTCACTGTACTCCCTCCTAGCTTCCGTAGGCACTCCCCTGAACAATTACCAGTCTTTGGCCAGCCTGCACAAACAGTTTCAGAGTCATAGAAACATACTGAGCCTAAGCTAACCAGCATAACGCAAAGCTAGCAAGCTAGACAATCTGTCTGCAGCTGCCTGTCTGTT
This sequence comes from Semaprochilodus insignis, assembly GCA_034552555.1. Classification (NCBI taxonomy): domain Eukaryota; kingdom Metazoa; phylum Chordata; class Actinopteri; order Characiformes; family Prochilodontidae; genus Semaprochilodus; species Semaprochilodus insignis. The sequence continues at coordinate 14,962,098 of CM067477.1, read as the reverse complement.
CATTTGTTTATTCATACACCAATACTATTTGTTCATCTGTTCCTTCTTGTTCATCCATACCTTTACGCTTTGCATCGTCCATCCATCCATATGAACGTCTGTTCAGTCACATAAAAGCTGGATAATGATGTTAGTTCTGTAGGAGGGGTGGAGCAGGCTAGGAGTGAGAGTCAATGAAGCTGCACATTAGCCACGCCCACACAGGTATCAGATCAGGTCTGATCAGCAGTTTTTAAGCCATGTTTTATCATATTTATATCATATATTTTCCATTCAAGCTTTGCTGGATGTTTAATATAACACTTAAGTTTAGTATCACACCAACATATTTAATATTTTACTCTGAAAGTGAGTTTGGTTTATAGTTTAATCTAACACCTTTTCAGCTGATATAAAGACAACACCACGGTTCAGAAGATCAGAAGTGCACTGCAGAAGGACAGTGCATCAGGCTAATGTTCCTCAGCAACATATTCCATCATTTCTTGGTCTAATAAATCTGAGTAATTTCCTGACACCACTGTTCCCACTTCGGGTTTGTTCTGAGGACTTGTGGAGGTCCTTCCTATACTCAGATCTGGTAAGGTCTACTCTTTTCACTCTACACCCATTCTCCTGGTGATGTGGTTGCCTCCTATGTCTTCTCCTACCACTGTTATGTTGACAACTCTCAGCTAATGCTTTTCCTTCCACCATCTGATACTCAGGTTTACAGTCGCATCTTGGCATGTCTGAATGACATCTCTTCATGGATGACAGCTCACCACCTGGAGTTCAATCCTAGATGTTAATCCCTGGAACTACAGGTCCTCATGATGATCTTATTCCAGAACACCTCCATCTGAAGATGCAAGAAGCCTTGCTGTGACTCTGGATGCCCAGTTATCATTCTCAGGTCATACTGTGAACCTGACTTGGTCATGCAGATTTCTTCTATACAACATCCACTGGCTTTGACCCGTTCCTGGCTGGTCTTCCTCTGCTGGTCATAAGGACCTTGCAACTGATCCAGAATGCAGCAGCACGGCTGGTCTTTCCCAAGTTCACTCATGTCATTCCTCTGCTGTGCTCCTTCCTGCAGCTGCCTGCATCAGATTTAAAATTCTCATACTTGTCTACAAAGCCAAGAACGGACCAGTCCCTCCCTACCTTATGGCAGCTTCGAGCTTCAAGTGCAGATCAGCTTGATGTACCAATCCTTCAAGATTCCTCTTCTCTGTCCTGGCACCCAGATGGTGGAATGAACTTCCACTGGCTGTCCAAACAGCAGAATCCCTTACATGTCTTCAAATGCAGACAGAAGACTCATTTCTTTGTGAAGCACCTAAATGAGCACTAGTTTAAGTATATACTGAAATGCATTGTAATGCACTTGTACTTAATTGTATTGTACTGAGCTTAACTCTATCTGCTTTCTAGGTAAGAGCACTGGCTAGGTACTGCGTGTCTGCTGTATTTAACTCTGTATTCTTCTTTCTGGGTATCAGCACTGGCTCTTGTATGGGCAGTGTCTAAGATGAAGCGGACTTTAACCTATTTGTACTTGCGTTGATGGAACACTAAGCACTTGTGTGCTGTCCGGTAAAAACTGCCATCCGGTAAATCCTGTAAATGTAAATGACCCCCCCCCCCATGGGGCTTGGAACTCCACCCCTCATGTTCCAGATTCCAAGCAGGCCAACTTTATCATACCCTCAGGTTATTGTTATCAGGTTATTATGAATTAAGAATGAGTATTTCAGCTTTACTGATGTTGCTCTAGTTGTGCTTCTAGACCTGAGATGCAGAAGGATCTAGAAGAATGTAGGTGCTTAACTGTGATAAGTTAGCCATGTTCTTTCCTTTATCAGGTCTTTATAAGATGGAAATAATGTCAAGGCTGCAGAGAATATTAGCATTTCTAAAAACTAAACAATGTCAAAGTCTTGTTCTACACCCTGTAGAAGGCCAGAGTAGGTAAGGTTTGCACCATATTTGGGTTTATTTCACTCCAAAAACCATAAAAAATGTAACACAAAACAATGTATTTGTATGGACTGTACTTTTGAAATGTGTTCTAAATGCTTGGGTGAACTCCGAGAACTGAGCGCTCAAAATAGTGATGTGCCTGCTCTTTCAATCATGTTCAACCACTCAGCCTTCGGCTTGGCCTTTGACTACTCATTTACCACAGAAGAAAAGCAGAAAAGCTGTATTTACCAGTGTATATATATATATATATATATATATATATATATATATATATATATATAAGCCTTCATACTGATGTGTGACTGAAGCAGAAATAAGATGAAAAGGTGAAAGAAATAAGGAAGGAATGTGTAGCACAGAAGGAAGGACTCGTGAAAAAGAGAGTGAAAGACAATACCGTGTAGTGTATTACTCGTTTATTTTCAGTTTCACAATAACTAATCTCAACATAAAATGTGAATTTTTTTATGATCATTCTTCTTCTTATTATTATTATTAGGTTATTTAATGCAGTGTACAAGTCTTCCATTCACTCAAAAATCGCACTGAAGCCCATACAGAAGGCCATAAGCCTTGGATAAGAGGACATGGGCTTGTGGACCTTGGGCAGTATTCTTGGCGACAGGCTAGCCACAGTGATGCTTGTGGCAGACAGACAGGAAATGAAACCGAATCCTGAATAACAGCTTGGAGCCAGACCTAAATTAGCTGTGTTCCAGTTACTCCGTGGCCGACAATGTGTTTTCTTTTTAAAGACTAGCACATTGTGTTAAATATCAGCCATAATGCAAAACATACTGTTTTTTGCTTAGCTCAATCATTCCGGAATCAGTGTGGTTCGTGCTTGTTCACTAATGGCAGGCAGTAAAGATTTGCTGTAGGGATTTCCAGGGGTTTTGTGACTAATCTGCCTAATGCAGGCTTGGTATTGCAGTGAGAGTATAATACTGACAACAACAAAAACACTACACAAAATCATGAACTCTTGTCTTGTTGATGAGGTTGTGGGATACAATGTTATGTTACCGAGTGTTACATAACATATCAAGTCTGGAATTCCCCTTTAATATAATGCGACTTCGTTTGGACTTTGTTGAGTAAATCTGGACCATATTTACCGGCCTATTCATCATGTACTTAATGAAATCCCCAAAAGTTTAAAGGTGCAGTAAACGATGTTAAATCCAACACAATTTTTAGCCAGTATCTCCTTCCAGTCTGCAAGCTGTCCGTTCTGTGAGTGCGCTGGAAAAAAATTTGGTGTTTGTACACATGTCTTGCTGAGATAGTTATTAGGTCAGAGCCATGTTAACCAGAGGATGTGTGTGGAATGGAGCAGCAGACATTTGCGCTCTTCATTTAAGGCGTTTCTGTTATCCCTCTGCTTTTTTAGTTCCCGGTCTGCACTCGCTCCCTGATCACGTCAGAGGAAACATTCCACTTTGTGTTGGCTCCTAATTATGTCATTTTTGGCTGTTATTCAACAGGAAAACATTCTGCGATACACAGGCGTCTTTCAGAAGGTTTAGACTTGAACCAACAGCCCAATGACAGGCGAGAAAACTGCATATTGCAAACGCACATGCTACACGCAGCACACGCTTCTTTATCATTCTCCCAGAAAATGGATGCTGCAGACTCACTCTGTGCAACATCTGTAGAATCTCTGGTCTGCTGAACACTTCCATAGTGCAGACATTGGCTATGAACGGCCATTGTGTGTGTTGCAGACCCATTGCTGCATCACTCATGTCATGCAGAGTCAGTCAGTGTGGGGAAAAAAGGACTGTCTGGCCCGCGGAAGGGAGTGATGCTGGAGCAGTTTCAGGCCAAGAGAGAATGCTCCAACTTTCCGAAAAGCCGGTCCATGCTCCATCCAAAATCACATCGCTCCACTCACATGCTGTGGTGGTCAACACTTTACTAACACGTCGACGAACTAACATGAAGTTATACATTAACAGTGGTTACAGTGCTGAAGTAGTATTAAGTAAACATGTAACAACTACATGTTTACAGTTACATTAACCCTTGTTAATGTATTACTTTATGTTAACTAATGCATTACTTCATGCTAGTTAGTCAACACTTAATGTAAAGCGTTACCCTCTGGTGAGACCTGTCACAGAATCTGTCTGCACAACACTGGGGAAGGCTTTTATGGCCATGAAGTTCTAAAAATACAAGTTAACCAGCCCAGTGTCGTTCACCATGGCAATGTGCATCAATGACCTTGGAACACTGTAGGAAGGGGTGTATTTGTTTTGCCACTGAGCTAAAACATCAACAACTTTTCTCCAGAATTGCTTACTGCACCTTTAACAGCAAAACTAAAGCTATGAGGTTTTGACATCACACAGCATTATTACTTAGCGTCTAAAGAAGTGATATATAGTATAGTCGTATCTCTATTGTTGCATGTTTGGTAAATGTACAAATACTGAACAATAAAAAAAATCTTTTTGTTGTCGTGTGTGAATATATTGCTTTATATCAGAAAACAAAACCAAGCATATTTGCATATGTTAACAAAAGTTGTCCCAGAAGCAGCTGGTTGTTTTTCTGACTCTGCATTGATGCGTTAGATATGTACAGAAAACATGAAACCTTTATCGCTGTGAACATGCATACATTATGTATGCAGTGATAAGCATACGCTAAATGTACAGTGACACCCCAACAATCCAACATTCATAATCCAACAATCTTCAAATAATTTTTTGGTTTCAACAAGAAAAAAAAACCCCACAACATTCATAGGCACACAGTCATTCAGTAAGTATTAAGAAGTAGCAGTAATGGCTGTGTTAGTTTATCCCTCAGTAGTTTTTCACTGATCTTTTAGCACTTCCTCTTCCATACTTCACAATCTCCATTCACGCACAACGTTATGGTTTTATTCCAAAGGCCTGCTTATTCGTTATGAAACCATGAAGAATGTATCTGCACAGTGGAAACTGATAGCCTAGTTCTCAAGGGCTTTAAACTACATTCCCTTCATGGGTCGACAAACAAGTAGCGTTCATCTATCATTTAGTCCACCATGATTTGAATGTGAAACATTCCGAAATGACAGTATTCCTGGTGTATTCACCCTGGCTGTAGTGCCACTAACTCCTCAAACAAACTTTGATTACATCCCAATTTAGAAGCTAACATGTATCGATGCATCATATCAATGATTCATATCAGTTGTCAGTAAATGCAATTCAGCATATTATTGGTATAGGGGTCTAACACATTGAACGATAGCCAGGCATAGTGAAGATGGGTGATATCAGTTGAATCACATGAAATATGCCGTCTGCATTGTTTGAATGTTATGTGTGACACTCCCAGCTTCCACTGCCCATCCTCCTTAATGCAAAGTTCGGCCAAAATATTGTGAAAATGTCAAATTTGTGAACCCAGTATTGTAAATCAAATTCAAGCGCCAAGTGTATTGTTACACCTCTGGTCTTAAGGATCTGCCCAGTTCAAGTGGGTATTGTTTTGAATCCTGATGGAGCCTACACTTTTTTTCCGTTCCTGATCCAAACCATTAGGCGATTGACCGTTTCCAAAATGCACTGCTCTCAACTTCCGCCATGCAAGTGAAGGAAAAACGTCCAACAGAACAAACCTGCCACGAGATCAGCACTGGCGGTAAACTACTCTGAATTATTAGGCTAAGAAAGGTGTTGCTGAAGACCATCTGGAGGCCAGTCTGTTAGCATGTGGTTTTACACTCATCATCAAATAAAATATTTGCACAAGAAATTGCACCCAGAAGGAATCAACCGACATGAATGAAACATGATGGGTAGGTTTAACACTGTGAGACATGTGAATGGTTTAAGCTTGTCTGGGCATGTGAGGCAATTCACGGCTCAATGTTAAAACTATTAGCAGGCTGATTTGTGCTGACTCTGAGGTAACCTAAGGACTCTTTTATCTGGGTTGCTGTTTTTGGTTACATACCTTTTAATGTGATGTCTGAAGGCAAATAACATTACAGGCCGCTGTTAAGATCGGATAGTCAACTAAGTTAGCTTGTCTGCTGTTGATAGTTAGCTTAATAAATCAGTTAGATAGTATTTGTGATCAGAAATATTCTGTGTGAAGAAAGATATTGATGCACTCGTACATGTCATCATTCTATTCTAAATGAGTTTGCCAAGAGACCTCATTTATAAGATGGCAAGTAGCCTGAGCTGAAAGTGCAATGGCATAACGTTCAGAATTTTGCAAACAGTCAGTCATCAGTTTCTTTAGGAGGAGAATTTGGTGTATTGTAGAAAAAACTTCAACCATGTGGGATTTAGAGGGTGGGGTGGGGGGGAACGATACAGCATATTATTCCGATAGTTTCTGTGGCAATGTCATATTGATACATGGATGTCGAGTATCCATATTTTATTATATGAGTTGCAAGAATAGTAAAACTAATTGTTTTGACTACAGCAGAAAGAATTGCATTAACTTACGATGTGTGGATGACAAGGGCATTGGAATCCTATGTGACTATAAGAGAACAAAGTTTTCCTTTGATGACTTAATTTGCTGTTGGAGAAAGGTAATAAATCACAATATATCGCAATATACGTTATTGCAATGCTCAGCTCAGCAAAATTGCAATAACATCATATTATGACTTAAGTATCGTGATAATATCACACTGTGGGGCCTTGATACCCACCCCATGTAGGACTCCATAGACTGCAGTTGAAGACAACTGATTGAAAAAAAAGAAAAGAAAAAAACTTTCCCATTATAAGTTCAATCTGTCCCTCAATCCAACACGCCTTTGCATTATTGTCAAGACAGCTTGTCTTCATATGTATATATAGCAACTCTACTCTTCTCGAACACATTGGTGGTATACATTCACTTATCCTTCATATTCATCTCTTGACTTCAACCATCACATGATCATTTTCTTTGCCCCGCTCTCAGGGGCTGCTACGTTGGCTTCACTGGCTCGCTTTCTCGCCTGCCCGTGTCGTATCCTGGATCACCAGCCTTGATTCCTCTAGCACAACTTCCAACTCTGGGCTGCTCAGGCTGACCAGCTGGCCCTCCTCCACCTCCAGGTCCTCCTTGGTCTCCTCTTGCTCTGCGTCCTCCTCAGCCTCAGGCTCAGCTTCTGGCTCAGGCTCCAGCTCTCCCTCACGGATCTTCTTCACATAGAAGGTGAAAGGAGGCACGCGGTATGTCGTGGTTTTGGAGCGTGCGTGGACGGCATGGTCTGGCGCGAGGGATTTCTTCAGCTTGTCACGGGACATGCGCAGCTTCTCTTTCCGCTCGGTGTTGGGTGTGATCCTTGTCCCCAGCTTGCCCATCTTCTTCCCCAGGCTCAGCCTGGTCTTCTGGATGTTCTCCCTGGTCCTCAGGCGCGTTTTTTCTAGGTTCTCCCTGGTTCTCTGGCGGGTTTTCTCCAGGTTGTCTTTGGTTCTCTGCCTGGTCTTCTCCATCTGTTCCTTGCTGAAGGCCTTCTTCAGCTCGTCCACGCGCTGCAGGCCGCTGCGTTTGATGCGCGCCACCCGAGATTCCTCCACAATTTCCTCAATCTCCACCTCCTCCTCATCTCCTTTTTCATCTTCTCCTCCCTCACTCAAAACTTGCTCTCCTTCTTCGCCTGCCGCCACGACCTTCTGAGAGGTCTTCACTGGTTTCTCCTTGTCCTGAGAGACAGAGAGAAAGGAAGCTTAGTTTTCATGAACTTCAAATTACTTACACTGCAACATTGTACTCAAAGCAAACTGCAGCACTGGTCTGCCTCAGGGTGGCACTGTAGCAAACTGGTTCACACCTCTGAAAAACTCTACACATGCGCTGTAGCATATTTGTATCTTAAAATCTTGCCCAGTTTCATTAAAGTTTGGTGGAAAGAGTGAATTGTTACATGTTTCTCAAACCAAGGACAGAAGAGAAGATGTGTAAGATCTACCAAACTAGAGCATTACCAGATGAAGAACCAGTCATTTTGCTGCCATTAAAGCATCAGCACCACTATGGCAAAGGAGTTAGCAACCAGTCAGTGCTGGAGTAGCCAGTCAACATGGGACCGCCCGAATACCAGAGGTTATTTTGCCCACTGATGAAAGAGCTGAAAGGGGTACTTCCGAGAATTCAAACAGCATTACAGCATGTATGATACCCTGTGTAGTGCTCAATCTCTGTAATAGGGATCAGTATAAGACTTACCGAACTGACTATGATTTTGAACTATGTTGCTATGTCCCGGTACTTTCAGGTATAAGATAATATACAGGTGACCGTTTAGTGCTGACTAAAATATATATATATATCAAAAAAACTTGTAAGCGTGGACACTTCACACCTTTCAAAATGTGCCTCTCATAGCGAGTGTAAGTACCATATGTGCTGTGAAACTGATGTATCTGAATCATACCGAAAGAACCGTATCTACAAAACAGCAGAGTAAGCAAGATTGGAGATCACACACACAATGATGGACTTCCGCATGTCTAATAACAAACCGTATCTCCATTTGATCATAAGCAGTTTCAGTCTCAAGCTGTTATAAAATCACTCATACTTACATGCATAAATGTGCCACCTACTCACTGCACTAATGCATCAATGTGCACATAAAAGACTTTCTCACAGATCTTACATACTGTATGCAGACCATGTCAAAGCCAAATAGCACCTTTCATGTATTTAATTTCCCATCAAAACAGGAAGATTAGAAGATGCTTTTAAAAGGCCTGATAGACCACCATAACTTCCCCCATCACATAAACAGTGCTTAAAGCTTTTATCTTTGAGAGAGAGGAGCAGCTCAAGTTCCACTCTTGCTTCAGATATCTAAAACCATCAAAAGGTGTTTCTGTCATTCCTTCCACTGTGAGAAGACATCTCAATGTTATGGGTCAAGAAGCACTCATCGTCAAAAGAATAGCTGTACCCAGAAGGAATTGTGTTGGATTGCAATACTATTAGGAAGGAAGATAAAGGTTACCAGGAACAATAAATGATGATACATTTAGACTGATATGGGGAATATTTATTGAGCTACACATACAGAAGTAGTGTCTCTCAGTATGGCGTTGGGCCGCCATATTTGCTAACACAGCATGCCAGACGTCTTGGCATGGAGTTGTAGAGGTTCCTAATGGTGTCCTGTGATAATCCATCCCATGCAGCTTGAATATTCTCACACAGTTCTTACAGATTGTGTGGGAGGGGAGGTGGAGTGACACTGGGCCTTTTGGACACGTGACAACAAACCCTTAATCTTGCCGCTGACCAATCTTGCCTCCACACAGGGATTTGTTGGTCGTCTACAGCAAGACAGTCTGGCACAACACCATTGTAGTCCTTGGCATTGTTGACATGGTGTTATGGCCAGTCGTCATAACAGTCTGCATGCACTAACAGGATGACTCATGGAGGGCATCACTGCTCACTGAATGTCCACAATTGTGGCTGTTGGGTCATTCAGGTACAGCGGCAACATAAGGCCCGTCCTTGTCTCACAATGTCAAACCTACCCACCAAGTTTCATTCCTGTCAGTTGATTCCTTCTGGGTGCAACTATTTCTGCAACTTTTCTTTTGATGATGAGTGTATATATCATGTCATGTGTACAGGGATATAAAAGTATTTGAAAATATTACATTTAAAATAAATAGCTTTATTAAATGAACAGTGAAAACCCAGATTAACACAGTTTTCCACCAATGTAGTCAATCAGTCAAGGCACGACTAATATCTGAAGTCTGCTTGCACATTAGCTCAGAGGCTAATTCAGCACACAAAATTTAACACCAAATCCTGTGGGCCTCTAGACTCTTAGTTCCACAACAAACTACCACAGAAAACACAGCCCTACAGGCACAGAGGGCTACAGTGAGGACAAACTAACGAAACAGGCATTTAAACCCACCAGGAGTTTACAGAAATTTGCCACAAACTGAAGAGAGTAACAGAAAAAGCCCATGTGCTCCATCTGGTGGCCAACAGCAGTAACAACACCCACAAGACCCTGCTGATAAATCAGAATTACTATGAAAGAGGAACTCTCTCTGCTCCCTCTCGAACATCAAGTCCTCGTAAAATGTCCTCTGCTACCTTATGTGGTGTTGAGTGTGAGACCAAGATGTATGTGTGTGTTTATTTTAGGGTCGCCTTTCCTGCTCCCTGGATTCCATCTGCACCATTCCCTCATTCCCTGGACATCAGCCATCACTGTCACCCCCCCTTACCCCGAGCCCTGATAGCCATCTCCTGCTGCACCCTGACAAATAAATACTGATGCTCTCACCATGGCAACAAACATCCAGCACTGCAGCCTGCTGACGCTAGGGGGCAGCAGCGGCATCACTACAGATGCATGAACAGTGGGACTAAGCCTTCATCAGAGGCGACTAGGGGCATGGGGAACATTTTAATGGCCTTTAAATGCTTGTTCATCATGAACTATTGGTGGAGCAATAGACAGAATAATATCATAGTATATTATTGTATACACCCACCAGCCACTTTAGTAGGTACACTTATTGTCCATATTATCAGCTCCACTAACCATATAGGAACTCTTTGTAGGTCTACAATTACAGACTGTAGTCCGTCTGTTTCACTGTATACTTTATTAGACTCCTTTCACCCTGTTCTTCAATGAGTAAGACCCCCACAGGACCACCACAGAGCAGGTATTATGTGCGTGGTTTATTATACTCTGCACTTCAGTGACACTGACGTAGTGGTGGTGTTATGTGTGGATCAGACTCAGCAGTGCTGCTTGAGTGTTTAAACACTGTCTGTGTCCACTCACTGTCTACTCTATAAGACACTTCTACCTTTGCTGGTCCACTTTGTAGATGTAAGGTCAGAGACGACAGCTCATCTGCTGCTGCACAGTTTGTGTCGGTCATCCTTTAGTCCTTCATCAGTGGTTACACAATGCTGCCCACAGGACGCTGACGGCTGCATAATTTAGGTTGGTGGACTACTCTCAGTACAGCAGTGAAACTGAGGTGTCCAGCAGCACTGCTGTGTCTGATCCACTCACACCAGTATAACACATGCTAACACACCACCACCACGTCAGTGTCACTGCAGTGCTGAGGATGATCCACCACCCTCATAGTACCTCCTCTGTGGTGGTCCTCTGGGGGGCCTGACCTTTGAAGAACTGAGTGAAAGGGAATAGCATGCAGAGAAACAGATGGACTACAGCCCACATGTAGACCTAGAAAGTGTTCCTATATGGAAGTGGAGCGGATGAAATGGATAATGAGTGTAGATACAAGCAGGTGTATCTAATGAAGTTAAGTGGACGGTGAGTGTATAATATATTAGCTAGTAGCACCAGGGAACCTCGCCCACATGATTGGTCGATTGCCTTCTCCTTGATAATCTCTGGTAGCATTGCAAAGGCAATGAATGCCCCTGAAAGCTGGCCTAGCAAAGCCCCTAAGCAGCAGTAAACAAATGCGGCAGGAAGGTGCGAGCGTGAGACATTCTCAGAGCAGGGAAAAGACATATACAAGAGAGAGTGTGAATTTGTGTGCCCTGCTGTAAGCGTTTCAGTTGAAATGTGACACATTTTGTGAGTGCATGTGTTGGGGAGGGAAGTATTAAGCCCCCATATATATATATATATATATATATATATATATATATATATATATATATATATGCATAACTATTTTTCCCCAGTTATGGCATTTGTATGAGTTTATGTGCCACAAACAATCAATCACGATTCAGTTTGGACCATTTTCCAGTCCTTTGCAAGTGATCTGTGGTCTGGTGGCTTCCCTGTATTCTGCCTCATTCAAAGAGCAGTCCAGTTGAAACATTTCTTTGTAACTTGAGTCTGAACAGGTGGAGCTGAACTTCATCATCCAGCTTATTGTATATAAACACTTATTTAACTGTCAAGTTTGGGTTGGAAGTATAAGAGTTAAAGGCTATAAAGAGACCTTTGAAATGCATTCAAACGTCTTCATATTGTTAGCAGAGCTCCGCATCACAAAGGCAGAGTTTTGACACTTATGGCCGGAATTGACGGCCTTGCTTTGGTAGTTATGGTCTACTGCAGCTAATTATGGAAAGAACAGCAACCTTTCCCACAGACTGAACACCATAAAACCTGGAATACGAATAAGAAGAACATAGCAGAGTGTTTGCTACAGTCGGCATTTGCACAACGAAGAGGTTATCTTACCCTATTTGGTCTTTATAAAGGACTTTTATCTTTTGTTCATTTTAAAGAGCATTTGTAACATTATATATTTATACGTATATCTATCTCTCTCTCTCTCTCTGTTTATATGTACATATTTATATCTATATCTATATTTATCTATCTCTCGCTCTCTCTGTAGATAGATAGATAGATAGATAGATAGATAGATAGATAGATGGATAGAACCACAAACTCAAAACCAAAGCCAGCTTGTTCTAGCTACTCTGGATTCCCACACTTCCTCAATGAGCTTTCCCCTATAAACTGACACCATGTTGAGAACTACAGGCATTCCCATTCTTTTTCAACCAGTGAATTGTCTCCGCCTCCTTTATGATGTACTATTTACATCTATGTTATGTGAACCTAATCATACATTAATAACCCCAATTTCAGGGCACCTTAAGTATTTGGACACTTGGCTGTTTCACAGATTCTGGGGCAGCTGTGTGTTGTTGCATCATTAGTTCATGCACAAGAGAACTGAGAAAAGGTCTAAAGCTGATTTTAGACGTTTACACTTACATGTCGAGTCTGCCACTGTTGCATGGCGTACAGCTCACGGAACATGGAACACAGCCGTGGATGACCAAAGAATACTTTCAATCAGGAACAAAAACGTCCAGCTATTATCAGTGCAGACCGTAGCATAAACCAGCATAACCTCCTGCAAAGGAACAACTGATTTTTCTTAAGCAATACCATCTTAACTAGTACGATGGAAAGGATGTGTACTGCGGTTCAGTCAAGGATAGTCTCAGCACTGCAATGACACTGCTGTGGTGGTGGTGTGTCCACCCACTGTCCACTCTATTAGACACTACTACCTTACTGGTCCACCTTCTAGTCCTTCATCAGTGGTCACAGGATGCCACCCACACTTCCCGCTGTAGGCTGGATAGTTTAGATTGGTGGACTATTCTCAGTCCAGCAGTGACACTGAGGTGTATAAACACTCCAGCAGCACTGCTGTGTCTGATCCACTCACACCAGTACAAAAATTGTAGAACTACAAAGTGCATCTATATGGTAACCGGAGCTGATAAAATGGACAATGAGGTTTTAATGCTTTGGCTGATTAGTATAAAATCTAATAAAACACATGTGGGCTAATGTGCATTAAATCATTCTGAATGACTTTATTTACATCTCAATGACTTGGCTTATGCAGAAACATTAAAAGCAATTTAAATTAAAAAATTTGTAGAGGAATTTCCCTTTCAAGCCTTGCAGAGCATGACCAGGGCACACCCTAAACATCTGCTATTGTCTGTTGATAACAGACCTGAGCCAGTTACAAACGATTTATAATCAAATACTAAACATTTTAATATTACGTATGATTACCTTAAACCCTTTAACTTTTTGGTAGAGCACATTTTGAGTCATTCTTACATTGAGTGATTCTTACACCCACTATTTATGTATTTCCATTCTGCTATTAAATCTAAACTAAAAGTCTTTCGTTCTTACTCTATGTGCCGAAGTACAGAGTCAAAAAAAAAAGTCAGTGTCCAGTTACTACTCTTCACGTGGCATCATGTTGTCATTCATACAGCACTTTAATGGCAGTAATATGACACTCCTTAATACAGCCCATCACTGTGCTGCCAATTTATCCGACGACACATTAAAATCAACAAGTGCTTGTGCGGCTGTTTTGGACGAATTACCTCACTGCACATTTTGCATGTGGAACATATGCTAGTCCTATAAAGCAAACCACAATTACACAGATCAGCAGCTGCTCATGCGACAGAGGGACAAGACAGCCCTGATCTAAACAACAGTACCAAAGAACCACATCATATAAACAAAACTGTGCACTGAAGCCGGGAACACTGCCATGTTTATCGGACATTGTTGCTAACAGATGGGAAATTTATAAGTGTATATGAATATGAATATACTCTGTGCTAACTCTAACATACTAGTGTTTATAGTATAATAACAATATCATATTGCCATTTATTGATCATCACCCCTTTGTACAGGCAAAGGGGTTACTGTACAGGCAAAGCCAGCCAATTGTGATTCTGTGGAAACCTGATATCTTGTGAAAAGGAGTGCGTGCGTATGTGTGTGTGTTAGAGAGAGAGAGAGTGTCAGGGGGTCTCTGGAGGGATGGATGAAAGGCATACTGAGGATGAGTGAGAGAGCAGCTGCTCTACGGGGTCCGGTGCAGCTGCTCCTGCACTGTTGCAGAACAGCAAAGTCTTCTAGAAAAGCGGCTACTTCAGTCACTGTAACCCCACCTCGACACTTTCTCCAGAGCATAAGGTTTGAGCTCGAGGGCATGTTGAGCAGTGGGCTGGGGTTAGGCAATGGCTTGAGCAAGTGTTAGTTTTAGTTAGTTTAGGGTAAAGTTGAACATATTTACAGTAAGGTAAGCATCTACAAACCGTTTGGCAGGGCACACACACACGAATTGTATGTTAATCATTATTAGAATATTGGCCTGTGCAATACTAAAATTGCTAACACTGCTATTAAATAGTTCCATAGATCTTCCATAGATTCCTATCAGCATTTCGTTTCAGGTAACAGTGGATATTTGTGTACATTTCTTAATTTGGGACTGCATGTGAAATGCAGATTAAACATAGAAAACAATGCTTTAACTTGTATGTGAACATGAACAATACAAAGACAAGATACGCAATGCTTTAATCTTATCGACTAAACTGTTTATTTGTTCCAAAACATTTGGGGCTGCAGTAACCTAATACTAGGAACGTTATGAAATATTCAAAAAGACGAGAGACATAATTATGCTTGGGTGTAAAAGAAGCTTTAAGAAAGACCTAGCCCTTTCAGGCTCACCAACTTACCAAAACTATAGTTCCTACAGTTCAACAATAACATTCCTCAATCAGTGAACACAAAGATTTTAGGTACTTGATTGTCTGCAGTGCATAGTATCCTTGACCCTTGGTCCCTCAGATGGGACTACATTAAAAACCAGCGTGTTTCTGCAATGGATGTCACTGCATGGGCTCGAGAAAACCGTTGTCAATAAACACAGCACACCAGTGCATTCACAAATGCAGTGCACCATTGTATTGTGCAACAAAACCATGTATCAACAACCTCCAGAAACACTGCCAACTGGACTCAAGCTCATCTGAAATGGTTTGAAACTCAGTGGAAACGTGTGCTGTTATTGATGGTATTGTACAGTATTGATGGGCAACTTGCACATACCGTTAATGCATTTTGAGCAACATATTCTGCCTTCTGGATATGATGTTTCCAGAATGATGTTTTTTCAGGGACATCCAAGTCTATTTCAGCATGACAATACCAAGTCATGTATGCAGGTAATCAGTGACTTGGTAATCACAAAGTGTGGGTGCTACACCGGCTTCCTGCAGTCCTGATCTGTCTCTCTTTAAAGACTTGTACAACAGAAGACCACCCAAAAAAACCTGCTGTCAAAACTGGATCGATTTGTGTGTTCAAATGGTGTGGTCAAAAGGAAAGGCGATATAACACGGAGGTAACATGATGTTCCATGAACTACTTTGGAGCAGGTTG
Source organism: Semaprochilodus insignis (assembly GCA_034552555.1). Classification (NCBI taxonomy): domain Eukaryota; kingdom Metazoa; phylum Chordata; class Actinopteri; order Characiformes; family Prochilodontidae; genus Semaprochilodus; species Semaprochilodus insignis. The sequence continues at coordinate 14,946,389 of CM067477.1, read as the reverse complement.
CTGGTATCAAATTTTGAATTAGTTTATATTTACAAAAAACAATCAAGTACTGCTTTCTCTTTCATAAGCATTTCACATTCTGTCCTAACCTTTCTGGAATCGGGTTTGTAAAAAGATGTTTCCTGATAAACGGTAATCTTTTAAATCACATGCAAACACACATGCACAGGCACACAGGCTGCACGCCACAGTCAGTCATTGGTTGTGTTGGTCGCTGGGGTCTATATTAAGCTCTTGGCACTGAAATTGGAGCTGACTTCCATTTTAACGCTATAACACCAGACGGTTTCATAATGTCAAACCGATAGAGGCTTTTCACCTATTTACTATCATTAAAAAGTGGCTCATCAACAGACCGCCCTATTGCAGAGACATGGGAGTATGCAGTTTTGCAGGTTTAGGAGCACTAAGTAAGAGGATGTAGTATAGACATGGGGCAGGGGGATGCAGTCTTTATCAGTGTGTTCACTGAAGACTGAGCGGTAGAATGAGAACAACCATCTATTGTTGGCACAGGCATGTCCCACTGCGCATTACAAAGAAGGTGGCAGCTTCCTTTGGCCTCACAAAAATCCCAATGGCATGTACGTAGCTCACGCACACCCAAACTCACATGCATATAGACCATTATTAAAAAAAAGTTTGGCATCAACACTTCTGTTGCAGAAAGATATATACATATAGCTGTATGGTCAATTTTGTCAATTTCAACTGACACGTTGCATTTACATTTTAGATAGTAAAATGCTTATATATATACTGTATATGTATATATATAGGGGTTGGACAATGAAACTGAAACACCTGTCATTTTAGTGTGGGAGGTTTCATGGCTAAATTGGACCAGCCTGGTGGCCAATCTTCATTAATTGCACATTGCACCAGTAAGAGCAGAGTGTGAAGGTTCAGTTAGCAGGTAAGAGCACAGTTTTGCTCAAAATATTGCAATGCACACAACATTATGGGTGACATACCAGAGTTCAAAAGAGGTGCACGTTGTTGGTGCACGTCTTGCTGGCGCATCTGTGACCAAGACAGCAAGTCTTTGTGATGTACCAAGAGCCACTGTATCCAGGGTAATGTCAGCATACCACCAAGAAGGACGTTTTCCTCCACCAGCATCACGTAGTGACCTGGCCACTATCCTGCAAGAAGAATGGCTTAAAATCCCTCTGACCACTGTGCAGGACTTGTATATGTCATTCCCAAGACGAACTGACGCTGTATTGGCCGCAAAAGGAGGCCCTACACCATACTAATAAATGATTGTGGTCTAAAACCAGGTGTTTCAGTTTCATTGTCCAACCCCTGTATATCCCCTGTTTCTAATCACTGTCACTCTAAAGAAACTGGAGTCCTCAAGGATCTCCAGAATGGAACATTGTACATCCGTTGTACATTCTGACAGGCTTTGTGTACATCTTGATCAAATTATGCACACATTTTACATAACCAGGTGATATTCCTGTTTGAGTGCTGCTCTGTACCTGAGTCACCTGAGTCACCTGAGTCACTAGATCCCAATTTGGTCAACTATGAATGTGTGATCACAATAGAAAACTGGATCAGGCTGGCAGCATCGTCCACTCATACAATGGGACAGTATCACTATGCATTTACCATTGCAGTGTCAAGTCACAAGACCTGAGCACACGGTAGCATTAGCAAAACAACGGCTAGCACTGATAAAGTCAGTGCAAGCAGGTGCCAATACTACGATGGACAGAAAGTGAATGGAAGGCAAGAGAGGAAGAGAAAGAAGGAACTGTTGAATCGGGAGGGGGGCAGATGAAGTCGGAAGGCCAACACGTTGTACATATTTATCAAATTAATGTGGTGAAGGAAATAATTGGCTTTGCGAGGCAGCCCTTGTCTAAAGAGATGGGCAATATGATGATATTTTACAGTTATTGTGATGTGTTAGATCACACCATGTTTTTCAGGGTATATTGTGGGCATCATCAATACTTCTAGAACACTGAATAACTATGTTTCATTAACAGTTTCTGACAGTACGTTCTGAATGTGGCACTATGATTCTTCTGTGTTGGTTCCAACTGAAAGATTAGGAATCAGGAAAGGGTTTTAAGATGTGCAAGGCTTTCCTTACCAAGCCACTTATCAATATAGATCCTGTAATGCACAATGTGGTTTGCAAAGTGTTTTATGTGCAGTGTTGTTCATTGTCCACGTTTTGTAGATTACACTGGAGAGCCCGGCACAGATACAAATCCAAATCCACAGTTGACAAACCCTGGTTAACACTTCCTCAACAGGGAACAGACATATGTATGACATCTTCTGTGAAGTGTAGCGCTTAATTTCTATATGCACCCATACATTTGATACTGCAACCTTCAGTATCTGCTGATACCAAGACTGATACCGATACCAATCCCATCCTGTCTTTTTCCCGCTCTTAAACATACTAGTTAATACCACTGATACTGATAAAGACACTGCAACCTTGAGTATCTGTTGATACTGATACCTCATACCGTCTTTCCCCCTCTCTTAAACAACTAAGCCATTAATAATACATTGGCCTATGTGCACTTTGTTTACCCAGCCATCTAAATACTATCATGCTCAAACTGTGACTCCAATGTTCTCCTTCCCAAAAGGAAGAAATACACAGCACAATACAACATGGCTCAGTTAAAACTGATGTTTTCACACAGACTTAAATGAGGACAACCACCTATTGTTGGCGCAGGCATGTCCCACTGCGCATTACAAAGAAGGTGGCAGCTTCCTTTGACCTTACAAAAATCCCAAAGGCACGTACGTAGCTCACGCACACCCAAACTCACATCCATATAGACCATTATTTAAAAAAAGTTTGGCATCAACACTTCTGTTGCAGAAAGATATATAGCTGTATGGTCAATTTTTGGTGTCCCCAGTCAAATGACATGTTGCTGAATGTCCCAAAATGTCCCATAAATGTCCCAGTATACTGTATATATATATATATATATATATATAGTCCCAAAAAACTTTACGTTTTTAGACTAACCACTATTTTATTATTTAGCCATCATCAATATTGCACATAAATTCAGATGACATGTGTAGGTCTACTGTTTAATGTTACCCAAACATCTAAATACTATCATGCTCAAACTGTGACTCCAACATTCTCCTTCCCGAAAGGAAGAAATACACAGCACAATACAACATGGCTCAGTTAAACTGATGTTTTCACACAGAACGTTTTTATGTTTGATTGGTCAGCACCATCCAACATTCACAGATTTCAAGCGTAACTTTTAAGTGTAGGTGAGGATTTACATGACAGTTTACACTAATGAATAGAGCTGGTTGTATTTTAACTTAACTCTTTTCAGAATAGAATTTTACTGCCTGTTTTGGAGGTCTCTTAGCTGAACTATGCATTTCTGCTCTTCAATGATGCTGATAGAACATATTTCAATGCAAATGTGTAGGATTTACAAGCTCCAGACGTGAACTGTATTTTTGTCTTCACATGTGAGCAAGCAAGTCAACATTTATAAAAATATTTGTGCCAGGCCCCAGACCCCCGGAAACCGATGGCACCGACTAGAGAGAGCAGGCAGGCGGAGCCCAAACCATGCACACCGATAAAAACTGCAAGTATCAGTGGGAGGAGGTGGTCAGCCACAAGAGAGGCCAGGATGAGGGTGTTGAGGGGTGAGAAGAGGAGGTGCCCAAGCCAAGAAGACTGTGCTTCTAAGCCACGCCTCATGTTCTGCATCAAGGCCACTGTATTGTGCCTGACGTTTGATCAGTGCCCAAACTGTGGAGACTCAGGCCCAGTCCCAAAACCTCTTATCATTGTTGCCGTTTGCCTGGCCTTTTCTTGAGGCTGAAGTCCTCCCAGTGTAATTTGCAGCTGTGGTCTGCATACCTTCCCACCCTCTTTCATCGGTCCCTGGGGGGTCAGCCTGGCATGCTGATTTTATAGTGTTTTGTTGCGGTAGGTTTACATGATGTTTGCTATAAAGAAAGCTGTTTCATCTAACAATGGCCATCTTTATAGGGACATACTAATCAATGTGACAGCATGATGCTCTCATACCTTCCCCTACGCCCCTCAATGCTCACTAGCAGCTCAACACAGTCACATTTCACACACATAGAGCCAACAGTGTCCTAGTTAATCTATTTCACCAGGGGGCTTGCATTTAGCTCTATCATTTGCCACATCTGTAGAAAGTATTGCCTGTGGGAATCAACTGTAAGCTCCTGATGTGTCAGGCAGAGATTAAGCTGAAATACACTGCAGAAATCCTGGTATTTAGTGAGCCTATTTACATGTGTGTTGCTGTGTCTGGCTCTGTTGCTACAGGATCGTGTGTTGCCGTGAAGATCCAGGTTTAATTATAAAGCACCCGTGTCAGAGCCCTGCCCTCCTGCAAGCGATCTGAAAGAATGCAGCTATTCCAGGACCTGACAGAGAACAGCGGAGCACCTGTGACGCGTTATCAACTCCACACACGCACATCTCTCTCACTAGCGATCGGACAACCATACGCAACACTGTCACTTCCCCTAGCTCATAGTTCATAGAGGCTGGACATAGGCACATGACTAAGGGTGGGCAGTAACTGCTTAAGGTTGTAGTAACTTCAGGTTCCTGCAGATGGCCTTGCACGAGGATGACGGGGCTATAAACACCTGCGGGGTGTGAGTGACAGGATCCATAGATTGAGAAGAGGTGGTACAGTGCAGTGAATGTCTAGTTCCATGTGTGGGAAATGGCTCCAAAGCAGATGTTAATGATTGGCTAAAAGGTGTGATTGCATTTGGGTATCTTAAAGGCCACAGTGTGAAGGAAGTAGCTGAATTTGAAGGTGTATGGAAGCGTACGGTCATACAGGTCTACCAGCAGTGGCTAAAATCCCAGAATTGTGCCAGGGAAGGCATTCACCAAATCTGGCCCAACTGTGCAATTCTTTGATGCAAAAGTGGCTGAACATTGATGTGGCCTACATCCAGAAACTTGTCCAGTCTGTGCCAAATCAAAACGCAGCTGTTATTTGTGCACATGGAGGTATTACATGCTATTAGGTATATTTCAGAAACAGGTTACTGATGAGCTTATAAGCAGCCGTTTAATGTGTGTACTGATGGTAGCGATTCTATACTATCTTCTATAATACTTCTATACTAATGTGCACTCATTATAAAAGCATATTACCTTGCAAATATCCAAGGCCAGCTTTTTGTTTTAATTCCAGTCAAATGCATTCACTGGTGACTATGCATGCACACACATACAAAAAGATGTCTTTGTAAAAGTGATCTGCTGCAGCTAGTGCAGAAAATAGAACACAGTGGCCGAAGTTCACCCAAAAGAACTGTCATCACACGCGGAGATCCTCTGCTCCCCCACAGAGGAGGAGAAAGTTCACACCACTTGTACTTGAGCTATTAAGGACCTGGCAAGATACAACATATATTTCCAAGAAATTACGCAAGAGCTATTCAATTCGTGCAGCCATGTGGAATTTCAAAGTTGTACTCTATATAGTTTATAAGTAATCAAGTTTGCTTTAGCAGGTTTTAGATTAAATCTTAAATGCTGAGTTTATCTTCTTAGAGAATAAACTAAACTGAGCTGAAATTTAAAATTCAATTCTAAATTCTACATACTTACACTAACATCCAAAGGATAGTTGAACCCAGAAGGAATCAACTGACAGGAATGAAACTTGCTGGGTAGGTTTGACACCGTGAGACATGCGAATGATTCAAGTTTCAAGTTTTTGATGTAAGCAGCCTTATCGCTGTACTTGACTGACCCAACAGCCACGATTGCAGACATTCAGCGAGCAGTGATCGTGGACATTAGTGGCAGTGCCAATGGCAGAGGGCGTAGACCATTACGACGAATACCCTTAACAAAATGTCAACATCGCCAATGACTGCAATGGTGTCGTGCCAGATTGTCAGGGAGAAACTCAGAAAGACATCGGGTCATCTTCAGTGATGAGTCCCCCTTGTTTTGGTGGAGATGACCAACAAATCTGTGTGTGGAGGCACTGTGGTCAGTACCAAGATGAATGATTTGTTGTGGATGGGGTGGGAATTCAAAATAGAAATAGACCTTCAAATATAGACCCTCAAATATAGGGAAAATCAAAATTCAGTGAAAGGTCATTGTTTAGCTGCTTCACCCACAATGAGCTTCTCTTTGGTATAAACTAACTGGCGATGCACATTGGGCTGCCTCAGGGTGGCGCTGTAGCAAACTGGTTCACCCAGTTGGTCCTTCATAGCTTAGCGACTGTAACTCTGGCCAGGATACCTCTAAAAAAGCTTTACAGTACGATGTAGCATATTTGTAAATCTGAAAACTTGACCAAATTTCCAAAAGTTCAGTGTAAAGAGTGAACTGTTACTCATTTCTCAAACCAAAGATCTCAGTCAAGGTGTGGAAGATACCAAACTAGAAAAATGTACTTCCAGAGGAGGAACTGTTAAACCAAACACTTTGTTGCCACTGCTTCCATCAGTGCTGCTATGGGAACATTGGAATTCTGCCAACATAGGAACCCCCCCCACCACTCCCCGAATACCAGGGGGTATTCTTCACACTGAATATTCCATATGGTGCCATTCACTTTTATACTTAAGTCAGCACCTTTAATTAATATACAGCTTATAAAAAGGAAAAGAAAGGAAATAAAAACAAACACAAGACAATATTAAGATGAAAATAATGCAAATGATGGGTAGAACAAGGAAGTTCTCTCTCGCTTTATCCTATCGGGTCCTACTGGGGTACTGAAGCCTATCTCAGCTCTCAAAGGGCGGAAGGCAGACACACAAACATACACATTTACACACACACACACGCACCTAGGGGGCAATTTACCTTCTCCAATTCATGTGATTGCATGTCTTTGGACTGTGGGAGGAAACAGTAGGACCCAGAATCACAAACGCAGGCCCAGGTACCCACTGCAACATGCCGTCCCAACAAGGAAGTTCAGGGAAAACAATAAGCACTTTAAAAATCAGTTGTACTTTCAGTCTGTGCCAAGTTCCCTCTCAGTATGGTCATGCTCACAGAGTTCCCTGCAGTCAGTAAAAGTGATCAATCCCTGAGCAAGGGACTGGCAGAAACAGCTAGAGAGCCTGCAGAGGTTCACAGACAACAACAACCACATGGATCTACTGACTATGGATGTTCCCCCCGAGATATGCTTCCACAAATATACATTTATGTTCCGTCTTTAACTGTCTCTTTTCCACCACCCCTACCCCATACAAACACACACACGCACACGCACACGCACACGCACACGCACACACACACGCACACGCACACACACACACACACACACACACACACACACACACACCCGTCACACAGCAGGGGGGCAATTTTACAAAGGTAATTTATGTGGGCCTCACAGGTCCGCAACTGGATATCTGTTAAATGCCAGTAGTGTAATCTGTAGCCTCAGTGGACATTCCTACTGAGAGCTCTGAAAGTAAGACCACACAAACACACATGCACACACAACTGCATTGAAATGCTCTCATGCGTACTCTTGCAAACACCTGTGAAAATTAAACCTGCAGCGCACACAGTAATGGAGTATGACTACTATTGTAAGCACTACTATGCTGTGTGAATTTGAACGTGTACTGCAGTTAAAAGCTATGGGTTCTACTAACTCCACTACATACAGAAATACCAACCACTTCATTAGGTACACTTCCTAGTATCTATATATACTGTCCTGTTTATCAGCTCTACTTACCACATAGGTGCACTTTGTAGCTCTGCAGTTACAGACTGTAGACCATCTGTTTCTCTACATTCTTTTTCAACCTGTTCTTCAATGGTCAGGACCCCCACAGGACCACTACAGAGCAGGTATTATGCTGGTGTGAGTGGACCAGACACAGCAGTGCTGCTGGAGTGTTTGAACACCTCAGTGTCACTGCTGGACTGAGAATCGTCCACCAACCAAAATTATCCAGCCAACAGCGTCCTGTGGGCAGCGTCCTTTGACCACTGATGAAGGACCAGAGGATAGCTAACACAAACTGAGCAGCAGCAGAGGAGTTATCATCTCTGACTGTACATCAACAAGGTGGACCAGCAAGGTAGGAGTGTCTAATAGAGTGAGTGGACACAGTGCTTAAACACTCCAGCAGCACTGCTGTGTCTGATCCACTCACACCACCACAACACACACTAACATACCACCACCACGTCAGTGTCACTGCAGTGCTGAGAATGATCCACCACCCACATAATACTTGCTCTGTGGTGGTCCTGTGGAGGTCCTGACCTTTGGGTAATATTGTACAGGGTAAAAGGGGTCTAATAAAGTATACAGAGAAACAGATGGACTACAGTCTATAAGTGTAGAAATGCACAGTGCTCCTATATAGTGAGTAGAGCAGATATTTTTAGCCCCAGAATGGGGGCTAAAAATGGGGCTTCTAATAACAGTACAAGATTTGGAAGGCCATTAAAACTGTTCCCATCAGATAAACTGCACTTAAAGCTTTCATGATTGAGAGAGAAGAGGTAATCTAGCTCCATTTTTGCTCCAGACCTGAAAATATCCACTGGAGTTTCTTTCCATCTTCCCACAACGCTATGCAGACAACTCAATGGGTCTGAAAGGACATGCAGCTGTCAAGAAGCTCTTACAGAGAAAAATGTCCCAATCAAACAAATAAGCTGCTGGTGTCCTCTTAACAACAGACTGGCCATCTCAGAATCACTGAACGTGATCCCAAGAAGCAAGAAATGCAACTAACTTCTAAGACTGAACTTTGGGGAATTATCCCAGCAGACCTTTAGGAAAACATGAGAGCAAGTCTCTCAAAACAAATGTCTATTTTGATGGGAAAATAAAGGAATGCGGTAGTGGTCTGTGACATTTGTACTGTATATTTTAGTATTTTTATGTAGTTATTCGACACAAAACATTTAAAATTACAGTTTGAATTTCCCCTTTAAAATCTGAGTAAACTATACAGTCAATAAAACGTAAGCCTCGAGTCAGAGCTGATCGGCCTGATATGCTCACTATGCATATTGCGTACGGCCCCATGAGTTATGCAAGGGTCCCACTTCCCCCTCGTGCCAAAGCTGCTTAATATTTACACATTTAATGAGAGGATGAAGTGGAATTATCCAAAAACACTGAGAGAGAAATGCAGTAACAAGCAATCAAGTAACTAAGTTGACTATCTTGCCAATTAAATTAGATGAACTGCAATGGACAACTGCAGCTCGAGAGATAACTACGCCATGCATAAACATGAGTTCAGAATGAACCCTAGCTGCAGCATTAACCTCTGGAAAGACCTGTCTAAACAATATGTGGGTGTGATGGAACACTCCTTACAAGTGTACGTCATTTAAAAACAAGACAATAATGATCTAGTCCAGGGATCCCCCAATCCTGGCCCTGGAGATGTGCCACCCTGCAGAGCTTAACTTCAACACCTGATCCAGGCAATCACCCCTGACCATCTCTCAGTCAAGGTCCAGTTACAACTCTGGACTAAAGCAATATGGAGAGTAATGGGTTAACATTATTGTATCGATTAACTGTTGAAAGTTGATTAACTGGGCATATATCAGGTATTCAGCCAAGCCACTAATTCTAAAGTGTATGAAAGGAAATCTAGTGGAGTCATTTAAATGGGTCTGATTCAGCTAATAAAATTATTAACAGTCATTATCTATCATTTTAAATACTGTTTGCTTACAGATCATTCTATTCTGTATAGGTTTACTTATTCTAGACCGACAAATGGAGCAAACGGAGGACTGTAGTGGGAGCACTGAGGTGTCAGGTGTGACTCTATGGCAACTGTAAATGGTTTTCATGGCTCACAGGTCAGATAGGAGGGCCCATTTGCAGAATTCTGCTTAGGGCCCCAGGACGGTAAGGACTGGCTCTGCCTAGAGTTTATGGTTATCCATACAATACTTACTGCTTTTTTTGACTCAGCTTCTGGTTTTAGGCCAGACTATTTTAGAGTGTGCTTAAGGAGGACGTGTTTACTTCTTCCACCACTGCAAACACACAAATAAAACTCTGTACAAATAAGGCACTACATTTACAGCTGAGTAAATCTGTACACCCAATCCTAATACACCTCTAGCAAAAGAGATGCCTCAGGTCATGTTGTGTGTTTAAAGCTCTAAAATGGGGGGAATGAGTAAACCAAGTCTGTACAAGAGATAACGGACAAATCTCAGTCAAAAAGAATAGCTACACCTGGAAGGAAGTGTCTGATGTGTTAATGCTATTGGGAAGGAAGATAAAGGTTACTAGGAACAATAAATGATGATACATTTAGATTGATATGGGGAATATTAATTGAGCTACACATACAGAAGTAGTGTCTCTCAGTTTGTGATAGTCCATCCCATGCAGCTTGAATATTCTCACACAGTTCCTGCAGATAGGAGCGGTAGGGGTGGAGGTGGAGCGACACCAGGCCTTCTGGACGTTTGACGCGTGACAACAAACCGTTCATCTTGGTGCTGACCGCGGTGCCTACACACACAGCTTCGTCTCCACCAAGACAAAAGCTAGACTCGTCACTGAAGATGACCTGCTGCCGTTCTGAGTCACTCCATGACAGTCTGGCATGATACCAATGCAGTCTTTGGTGACGGTGACGTGGTGTTAAGGGCAGTTGTCGTAACGGTCTGTGTGCATGGAGCCTTGCGTCGTGCAGCTGTCTGTCAGTGGTGCTGCACTAACAGGATGACTCATGGAGGGCATCACTGCTCGCTGAATGTCCACAATCGTGGCTGTTGGGTCAGACAAGTACAGCGATAAGGCCCGTCNGCTGAATGTTCACAATCGTGGCTGTTGGGTCAGACAAGTACAGCGATAAGGCCCGTCCTTGCTTACCCCGGCAGAGCGTGAAACTTAGTTGCAACTAGTTTGTGCAACAATTTTTTTTGATGATGAGTATATAAACAAATAAGCAGTCAACTGCACAAAAATATCTACACCTTTATAGAGTCTTTCCATGTCCTTCTGTATGACTGTGGAAAGATACTGCGGTGCTACATCTACCCACCCCAAGCCTGAACCTCTGGGCTTGTTTACTTTTTTTTTCCCTGTCATGGGAACTGGCCAAACGTTGCTACGTCAGATAATTTTGTCCCCGCTAGAAGTAAATGCATGACCCCACACACTCCTAAGCCATCATTCAGCACTGTGTGTAATTAGCAAACAGTTACGTAATTCTTCCCCAGGCTGCCTCTGAGGAAGTGACTCGTTACTGAGCTAAATAGAGCCATGAAGGTCCTGAGTAAACAACAACTAAGTGATGGAACAGGCTGACCACAGTCCTGAGAGTTGTATAGAGGTCAGGCCTGCAGAAAACAGGCTATAAGTGTAATCCTGTGTAGAAATATAAAGCTGAATAACGCAACCCTAACTTTTCAGCTTCCACTGCTCCAAATACATGCTAAAGCAGTTAGCAATGAGTTTTACAGTGATATTATTAAAGTTTCAGCGTTTAAAGATGGAAAGATTAGCAATCTGTCTAAAAGACGTGCCAGAGATACTATAACAAAAGGGGAGATGGTAATCCTCTGCTGTAACGTCCGGCTCAGCCAATCAAACCTGACCTCTTAAGCTGTAAGCTAATCATACACCTTGACGCCAGAGAAGCTCTTTGGTTTTTCCAAATGTTATGTCCTCTGTAGCAATGAGAAAACATGCCATTTGCACAGCACTGAACCATTAATATTAGCAGGTTATGAAAGTTAGTTTTGACAAATCATTATGCATCACCGCTGTTAAAAAAAACTGCACAGCCCAGCATGAATAAAAAACTAGTCTAAGCTGGTTAAAGTCAGTCTAGTGCTGGTTTAGCTTGTAACTCATCTTGATTATGCTGATTGACCAACATGCCAGAACCAAAACACAACATATTGTCACTGTCCAAAGAAAAACAAGTATCAGCATTTTTGTCCATTTTTACTTTTATGCACCGTTTGAATACAGCAGCTGCTGTTTACACTGTGTGAATTTCATTATTATGAATGGACCAACAGAAATGGCCCAAACATGCTTGGAAAAACATCTGGTTCCACTGACTTACATTAGAATTTAATTTTTTGCCCTCTCCTGTAAAGTTGCCATTTTGGAGATACTTTTTTCTTTGCTGGTGTCCGGTGGTCTGTGCTTTTTTTTTTTTTTTTGATGGCCATTCGGTGACGTAAGAAAATTTTCCAAGGCCATTGCTGAGCTCAAACTGTCGCAGCATCACCTACTGTTACTCGTCTCACAAATTATATATAAAATATTGGACACATCATGGCTCATTCAAAAATGAACATTTTATAGAAATCATGCTGAAGATGAACAACAGGACAGTTTGTTATATTACAGTTTGTTCAGCTATTTCCTCAGTTTACTCCCATTCACACTGTTGTATCTCAGCTGCCTCTGGTGAAGGGGCTCTGGTAATTGAGCGCTGATCGCCGATGCAAAATATGCGAGCTAAAGTGCATTGCATGCACTTAAAGGAAACATTCTGCAATTTTTTTACTTTATCTTTTGTAACTTTTAACAAAGCCTGTATAGGAAAGTCTGTTTACTCAGCAGCCATCTTTGCAAAGCCTCTGGGCAGTTATTACCAGCCAAACAAGACCAGACTGCTATCGTTTTGAACGAGGACAGACCAAAATACTCAAAACTGAAGGTCAAATCACCATTTCAGAAACATATTTGAAATCACTGGTAACATTTGACATGAAACCCTCATAAATGGTTTGTAGCTTAATAATGCACAAAAAATGACTTTACTTTTTCATGAAGGGTGGGATTTTTTCCATAAACTGACACCATGTTGAGTGTTATTAGCTTTCCCACTCATGTTTCAACCAGTGATCCTCTCCAAACACCATTAACCAGACACCACACTTTAGAGACTGACGTCTCTGCTGAACAAACAGGCTAAGCTGATTTATGTTAGTGTAGTGCTGGACTGGTGCTGGGTTAACTGGGTGCCCACCATGGTCATGCTGGTTGACCAGCATCCAAAACACAACATTGTTGGTGACCAGCAATGACAGTTTATGTTGTCCTTTCTAGCAGGGTATAGTGAGTAGCAGAAACTAGCAGAACTAGCAGAACTAGCAAAGATGATAACACATTCCTGACAACATGCATACTAACGAGTTTGAGTATATTCCTCTTACTTCATATTGGAATACCGAGGAAAACACAGAGAACACCTGTCAAGAGAAAAGCTGACCACTTTTTAAGGGTGTAACTACCAGAGGCAGCTGATCCACACAGCACACAGGAGGAAAGGGGGTTCATACTGTTACTAAAGACTGTCTGAAAATAGTTTGAAGAAAGTCTATGATATTGCAGTATGCAATCTACTGATCCAGCTAAAAAGGCTTAAGGCATATATAAGCTGTAAGCTGCAAGACTCTGATGATAGGATTGTTAAACCAATTTAAATTCAGGTTGTACTTTTACCCACCTAGTTATGCGCTGCATCATCCTGTTTCTGACTGGAATTGGCATAGACAACCGGTGATCAACCTTCGGAAAATGCTGATCGGTCCTCCTCTATACCAATTTATTATTAGTAATAAGTGCAAAAAACAATGCTAAGTCATGTAATTTAGTAACACTAGGTCATGGCCTCCAAGCAACGTATCAGTCAGAGATAATTTCACGAAAAGCACAAGAAAGCAAAAGAATTCATTAATACAGAATAAAGAATTCATACATGCGCATATACTGAGCATTTTAGAACCAGAACTATACGTTTTATGCCGCCCCTCATTAAGTAAGCTCATAATGAAGTTCTCAGGAGAACTGTGAAAGGTCCTCTACCCCTTTCAGGGAATACTCTCCCTCTCTCGGTAGAACCATTAAACTGCATTGCAGACATTACCGCATTCTGAACTATAATTAGGCTGTCCATGAGTGGAGAAAGGGGAGGGGGCTGTCTCTGGGTGACTCTCCAACATTGCACTCCAACCTGCAAGTCAAACTCTTTGCTCTACACAACAGACATCCCGCACGCTCACAAAACACTTTTGACTTTTTTAGTCAAAAAGTTCTACATGGATACTTACAGCTGTCTGTAAATGTTTGGGTACCCTTGTTAAATTGACCTGTTTTATTGCTGATCAAGTTACAAAATAAGCGTAAGTAAAATATATTAGTCACTGACATGCGTTTTGCTCATCATTTTCACAAAAAGAATAATATTTGAATAAATACATAACATACCAAAGTATTGTGTGGTGCAACAGATAACACCACTACCTGCCAGTAAGGTACCACCCCATGAGGGACACTAAGGTTCGATTCCTGGTCTGGGTGACTATGCTGTGCTACAGCAATATGGTATATGGGCAAGATTCCTAACACTACATTAGCCTACCTGTAATATGATTAACCTTGCAAGTTGCTCTGGACAAGAGTGTTGCCATGAATGTATTCAGAAAGTACTTCTGCTCATTTCAATTACTCTGTATTTATTGAACTATTGAGGGGAAAAACCTAAAGTGTGTGCATTTGATTCTCCAACATGTCAAACTCAGCAAATAAATAATTAAAAATTTCCACATAAATTTGTTGAAAACATGTTTATGGTCCAGCAGGGTGTGGCGTTTTCTCTGTCCTAGGGCCCCAACTAAACCTGGTAATTAAAGGTGCCGTAGTATTGTATATTGTTCTCTGATGTTCACATAGAAGGTATGTGACTTTGATCAGATGTGGTTTCAGATCCATTCATAGACACCCTACGGTCCTAAAATGAAACAGTTTTCCCTTTTTTAGCTCATGAAAAGTCTGATAAGCTCTGCTTTGCTACACCTTGGGACGGAGAGTAACGCAATTTCAATCCTCCGTATGTCTTGTACATATTAAAGCATTGACAATAAAACTACTTGACTTGACTTGACCCTGGCTGGTTTACAGCGAGACCCTCTGACGATCACACAGAAGCAACATGTTTAAACAGATACAGGCAGGAAAACAAAATGAACCGCTACATCAACATAAAATAAATTAAAGATGTTACTCATTAAGAAATTCATTTGAAGATTATCTGACTTCACACAGCATGGCTGCTACGTAAAGGCTGCTGTTGGGGTTGTGACGCTAGTTAAGGTGGAAAGAGCAGCACTAGCTTAACTGTCGTCCCCTCTCTTTGCTGCATAGAGCCTCAGTATTGTCCAGGGTTTGAGAAACTGTCCAGCTTCCTAAGCGTTTGGCCATGAAGATGTAAGCTGCACGACTCTAATGACTGTAATGTTAGGATTGTTTAACCCATTTAAATTCAGGTTCTACTTTTGCTCAACTAAAGCGTTAAGTGTTGCATCATCCCGTTCCCTATTGGAATTGGCATTGGCCAATTGCTAAAGGACAACTGGTGATCAGCTCCAACCTCAAAAGTTCCTATTCGCCAGCTTCACGGCCAAGAAAGGTAGATTTCTGCACGCATAGTCCAGTTTCTCTGTTGTCATTGTTTCTACTGGGCTGCAACTTGAAATGGTATATATAAATTTTAGGGAGTCAGAACTGTTACGTAACAGTTTAGGATTTTGGGAGTGGCACATTTTACTGGCCTCTTTTATTAATTAGGGATTTGCAGTCGTGGGCTGGAGGTTAGGGAACCAGCCTTGTTACCGGAGAGTCACCGGTTTGATTCCCTGAACCAATAGTAATGACTGAAGACAAGGCACCTAAACTCCAACTGCTCGCCTGGTGCCTTGGATAGCGCTGCCCACTGGTCCGGGCAAGTGTGCTCACTGCCCCCTAGTGTGTGTGTTCACTAGTTAGTGTGTATGTGGGTGTTTCACTTCACGGATGGGTTAAATGCAGAAGACAAATTCCTCAGAGAATGATTAGCCTAACCTAAATTCAAATTTGATAATTTGAGTTTCACAGCATAGAAGTTATATGTACTGAACTCTCCTTATTCAACTATGCAACCACTGTCAGTTTTCCATTCTATGGTAACTTCAACTGATGAGCTGAATGGAGTAGTTTGTGTATGAATATTATCATACTGCTCAGGAATTCAGCCCTCCAGGACCGGAGTTCCCCACTCCTGCTGTAAAGGATATATCAAATTAAAAAATAAAACACATTAAACACAAAAAAATGACACTAAGTGGTTATATTTGCCTTATCCCAGTACACATGCATGTAGGCTGTGTTTATGGGGAGACTAATGTGCTATATTCAGCAAATCTAAATTCACACAGCTGCAGGATTATGACTTTCCAAACAGATACGAGGCAGATAGAATGTAGTAAAGCATGGCTGGATATAAAATAGAAATGTCTTCATCCTACACCGTCCAGCACGAGCCAACTATCTGCCACAGCAAGCATGCACACTCCAGCTTTAGCACAGGTGGGTAAACTCGGGTGTGTGTGTTAGTGTGCGTCTGTGTGGGGAAGACAGAGATGGTTAGACAGTAAATTATTTTACTGCATATGAGAGAAAGAAAGGAAATCTTTCAGATTGCAATGCACGTCGTGGTTTTTGTGCTGTTACACTTGAAAATGGTGGCAGATAACACATATGGAATTTACATACGATGGTTATTTACTGTTTAATCACTAAATGATTAATTTAGACTGATATGGGCAATATTTACTGAGCTAAACATACAGAAGTAGTGTATCTCAGTATGGTGTCAGGCTGCCATGTTTGCTAATGCAACATGCCAGACGTCTCAACGTGGAGTTACACAGGATCCTAACGGTGTCCTGTGATAACCCATCCCATGCAGCTTGAATACCCTCACACAGTTCCTGCAGATTGTGCGGTATCTGGTATCTGGTACCTGTTGGAGATGGAGTGACACCAGGCCTTCTGGACGTGTGACGCGTAATAACAAACCATTTATCTTGGTGTTGAGCACGGTGCCTCCACACACGGATTTGTTAGTCGTCTCCACCAAGACAAAAGCAGGACTCGTCACTGAAGATGACCCGCTGCCATTCTGAGTCACTCCATGACAGTCTAGCACGATACCACTGCAGTCTTTGGTGATGTTGACGTGGTGTTAAGGTCAGTCATAGTCACTGCTCGCTGAATGTCGCAATCATGGCTGTTGGGTCAGTCCGTGCATGTTGGACAATTTGTCAGTTCCCTCTCTCCATGGTTTGTGCGCATCTCCCGGATCCTTAACATCGCTGGTGTGTGCCTTCCTCTATTCACTGCTGCCAACGGCGTGCTATGGTAGCATCGACACGACCGGTATGGCGCGCAATACGTCAATAAAACGATCCCGCATCCCGGAGCCCTATAATGTGACCTATCTCAAACTCTTCCTACTGCTGGAATTGCTTTCAAACTCTTCTCCGAGGCAGACTTCGCTTGCAAAGGATGCTCCCAACACAACAGCACAGGTCAGAATGGAAAGCACGTGCAACAGGACGACCTTATATAGTCAGTCAGGTACAGCGCTAAGGCCTATCCTTGCTTACATCACATGCGTGACTGAGCGTGAAGCTTGAATCATTCGCATGGCTCAAACCTACCCACCAAGTTTCTTTCCTGTCGATTGATTTCTTCCAGGTAAAACTATTTTTTCGATGACGAGTGTATATGTAGTTAAAAATGAGCACTTTATAATATTATTACTGTGCAGGTCTGCAAAGAGCCCCTTCAGAACTATTAAGGAGACTTCATGCAAGCAAGGTTGCAACCAGCTCTAACAAAACCTCCTTTTTTAACTCTAACAAACCCCCTTTTGAAGACTGGAAAAAAGGTTTGGAACATTTGGAAAAACAATAAATCAATGTCGGTACAAGCAGGGTTTTTTCCAGATTCCAAATGTGTAGTGTAAGGTTTTTCATGTGGAATTGCACACAAGAACCTTTTTGCAACCTAACAATCCAAACACATTCTGTGATACGTGCACAACAAAGGTTCTATCTTGGGAAACCTCCAAGCCTGTACTAGTCAAAGGTTGTGGTAAAGATCAACATGAATCTTTGGATGTCTCATTTGGCAGAGTACTGAGACTTTCTGATGCCGAATGTGGAATGCAAGGCCAAGCCCTTCACAGGAATCCCTGTGTGCTTTAAAAGGCGCGTGGAAATATCACACATACACCGTCACTCGCATATATCAAGTCATATACCAATAACCGCATCTGCCAGGAGACCATACTAACCGAACGGAACCAAAGGCTTTACGTCCAAGTTGAGGCCCACTCTAGGTGGCTGAAAATAGGCTCTTGCCTTTTTCCCTATAGGGCCTATATAATCCAGAATACATCAGTCAACTGTGAACACATTAACACCTGTATCACTTACATGCCGCTGCTGCCGGAAAAAAAACCTTGTATCTTCTTTTTTTTGTAGTTGTTTTCAGATTTTTACATTATTTGAAAATGCCTGTCGTCATTTTCATGACAAATGGACCAAAAATGACCCTGAATTCCTTGGAAAAAGGGCTGGATATACACTGGCTTACATTAAAAGCAAACTATGTTTTATTTCTTTCTTTCTCTTTTCTATTTCTTTTCTATGTTTTATTTCTTAAAGTGCAGTTGTCATTTTGGAGATACCAGGCTTTGTTCTGACAGCAGCGATACACACATAGCCTACATATTTTGGGTGCATAATACTGTATATGGGGAGAAGCGCAAGCTCCAGCTTTGTTATAGATGGCTACAGAGCAAAGGGTTCAGACTAAAACAGGGTTTCAGTTTTGAATCACCAGTAGCATCACAATTTAGTCCAAAACTAGATATAACCCATGTATGGCAGTTTTATAATGTATTATAATGTGAAATAATGTATTATGGTTGTAAGGGACCATACAGCCTATATATATATATATATATATATATATATATATATATATATATATATATATATATATTTATATATTTATATATATATATGGACACTATACTGGGAAAACAGGCTGACATGTGACTGTTTCTGTGATGGCATTTACATATGTCTACCTATTCAGACACAGCAGTCTAGCCCCTCTCATTCACACTGAAGTTCTAAGGAGTGTTTCAGCTCTGGGTGCCTATTGAATGAGGAGTAATACAAGACAGCTAATCATAACAGAGATCATTTATTTTATGTCAAGCTAGAAAATGCTCATGTTAAAAGAGAATTATGACCATGTATGTAAAATCACACCAATGTATAAAAAGGGAAAGGAAGAAAAATGTAGGGTAATACATGTGGGTCCAGGTAAGAACAACTCGACCTTTGCACCTTTTAACATGACTAAGCTATGTGCTGGTCAGTGAGTAGCTTTTTCCCTCCCTTGTATTTAATGCAATATGACACATTAAAATGGGTCTGTTTCCCAGAACCAAGTCTTGGTGGCTCACTGCTGGCACTGCAATTCAGTCCAAGACTAGACTTAATTCAGGCCTGGGAAACTCATGCAAATAAATTAAAGTAGTGATAACGCCAAAAGTGTGCTTTCCAGTGATCACATTCTCAACAGAGCACCAAACTCAGTCTCAACCCCTACCTGGAAAATGAGCACTTTGAAGTTCTTCCTCTTGAGCAGCTCATGCTCATTGCTCTCCAGCTTCTTGATCTGACCCGCCTGCTTCTCCAGGTCTGTGCGCACACTCTTCACGTTGATGTTCACCTTGCGCACCTTGTCCAGGAGCTTGTTGACCGTGCCGGCCGTGCCGACATGGCTCTTGGCCAGCTTGGTCAGCTCACTCTGGATGCCCGACACGCTCTTCTCCATGCTCTCCTGCCGACTCTCCAGGCTGTTCTGGGTCTGCTGGATCTGGTCCACCACGCCAATGATCTTGTCCAGAAGAGCCAGGACCATCATGCCTGTGTTCTGGGCCTCGGACCTCTGCACCCCGGTGCTTCCACCACTGTCCAGTCCCGGCTCCAGGACCAGGTGTGCTTCTTTGGAAGGGTCATCGTGTTCATCATCACTGGCTGTGTTTTTGCGGTTGGAGGCTGGGGTGGTCAGTGAAGTTTTGGTGGCCGCTGTCACCAGGGCCACCTCTTCGTCATCGTCAGAGATTTCGGTGAGGGCTATGCGATCCAACTTGAGGTTTGTGTCAGCCATGGCCGGGGTTCAAGTGTAAGGTGTCCACGCAGACAAACTTACGCACACACTCACTCTCTCTCTCCGGTGGGCTTGCAGATAGGGGTCTTCAGCACACACATACACACGGGCCGGCGAGTGGGAAGGCAGTCCTGGGGGTAAAAATAAAGCACTAAAAAAAGACCTGAATGACAGCAGACACCAAAGAGCGAAGAGCAGAGTGAATCCAACTTGCACTTTTCTCTCCTTTTACTCCCCCCAGTCTTTTCCCACCTCACTTTAGACTATCTGCGTTTTCTGTACATTTGTTGACCATATACTACCTTTCAAATGACCCCAAATCACTCCTTTTCCTCACCCTTCTCTCCCACTCTGTCTAACCCCTAGGTTCCCTGCAGGCGAATGTGTCCCGGGACACTGGCCAGTCTCTCTGCACCAAGGCGTGTGCGTATGTGTGCATGTGCGAGTATGGGTGTGAAGCCCTCCTGTCATTCGCGTCCCCCTTTCCTCCCACAGCCCTCCTCCTACACCACTCATTTACTGTAAAGGCCACCCCCACACTGACCATTGCAGGCTAGACTCCTCCCATCAGCAGCCTGGCAAAGAGATTCAAAGAGAGCCACATTTACACAAACAGGCATACTCCCTCAGTTAATGCACAACTACAAACACCAATACACGTCAACTCTAACATGCACAACGTTTTTGGCAGACGGAGGCAATTCCAAAGCACTGAATCAACCAAACGTAGAAATCTGATATACAGAGGTTATATATACATACAAAAGTCAGAGACCTTAATTTATCTAATGTCCAGTCTAAAAAGGCATCCAGTTCAAGGGTATCACTGTACAGGAGATATCGCTGAGGAAAAACAAGTGTTTCCAAAACTGGAGCTCAAAAATGGGACCTGGTAGACCCATCAGAATAGCACTTAAAGCTTTTGTGTTTGGGAGAGAGGAGAAAATCGAGCCCCACTCTTGATCCAGGACTGAAGAAAAAAAAATGTCAATTTTTCCACTGTGAAAACCACTCAGTGCTATAGGTCTGAAAAGATGTGTAGATATCAATTAACTTCCTTCACGGGAGAGGAAAAACTACTAATCAAACAAAGAAGCTGCTGGGGTTCTCAAAACAATGGACTGACCAGCCCAAAGCCCAGGCCTTAACACCACTTACTGTGATTGGTATGACTTGGATCACGATAGGCAGGAAAAGCAACCAACTTCTAAGTCTGAACTTTGGAGGTGTGGGAAAACTGAAAACTAGTTTCCTGAATACAGTAGAAGTTGTAATGAAATCAATGGTTGCACGGAAAGTGTTAATAACATATTTAGTTGTTGAGGCTTCTGTGTATTTTTGGTGAAATATATTCTTTTCCTGAATAATTAAGACCTAATGGCTGTTTTGATTGTATCTATAATTATTAACATTGAAATATCATTATTAAAAATTAGATTATTATGCAACTATTAGGCTGTAACCACTGTCAAAAAACTGAAATACAATACACTTGTGTCTCGACTGGATACAGCAAGGAGTGTATCCTTTCGGTTTATTGCAGCACTTAACCATTTTTGAAAGAAAAGCTTTATAGTGTCACAATACAGTCACAGTACAAATGGACTGGATACAGTAGTGCTGCTGCAGTGTTTGAACACCTATGTGTCACTGCTGGACTGAGATCAGTCCACCAACCAAAACTATCCAGCCAACAGCATCCTGTGGACAGCATCTTGTGAGCACTGATGAAGGACCAGAGGATGACCATCACAACATGTGCAGCAACAGAGGAGCCATCATCTCTAACTTTACATCTACAAGGTGGACCAGCAAGGTAGGAGTGTCTAATAGAATGGACAGTGGGTGGATACAGTGTTTAAACACTCCAGCAGTACTGCTGTGTCTGATCCACTCACACCAGCACAACACTCACTAACACATCACAACCACATGACTGTCACTGCAGTGTAGAGAATGATCCCCCACCCTAACCCACCCAAATAAGACCTGCTCTGTGGAGGTCCCGTGGAGGTCCTGAGCACTGATAAAGTTCAAATTACGCAGAGAATCAGATGGACTACAGTCTGTAATTGTAGAACTACAAAGTGCTCCTAAATGGTAAGTGGAGCTGATAAAATGGACAATGAGTGTAGAAACAAGGAGTTGTTTCTAATAAAGTGCTCAGCGAGTCTGTAATATGATGCAGTATGATATTCTGTGATACAAGTGGGTTTTATACAACGAATAGTATTGCTACATCCCTAACATCTATAATTATGAGCTCACTGGACAAAAAAAAGATAACCTAATTAAGCCTACCTAATAGTGTGTAATACCTCCACGAGCACGAATAACAGCTGTGATTTGAGTTGACATGGACTGGACACGCTTCTGGAAGTAGGCCACATCAACGTTCAGCCACTCTTGCATCAAAGAATTGCGCAGTTGGGCCAGATTTGGTGGATGTAGACTGAGATTTTAGCCACTGCTGGTAGATCCGTATGACCGTACGCTTCCATACACCTGCACATTCAGCTACTTCCTTCACACTATGGTCTTTGGTACGCCCAAATACAATCACTCCTTTTTGCCAATCATTAACATGTGCTTTGGAGTCATTTTCCACACACTGAATGAGAGAGTCACTGCACTGTACCACCCTTCTCATTCTATAAACCCCACCAAACACCTGCAGGCATTTATAGCCCTGTCTTCTTTGTGCAATGCCATCTGCAGGAGCCTGAAGTTACTACCACCTTAAACACACAAGGTTTGTCCAGTGAGCTCATAATGTGATAGCAGTTAACTTATTCTGTTGTCAATTCTAGTCATTTTCTTGAAACAGAATGTGTAGGATTCTGTAAAGAAAGGTATATAAACTACATTGCCAAAAGTATTCGCTCGTCCGCCTTCACACGCATATAAACTTGAGTGACATCGCATTCTTAATCCATAGGGTTTAATATGATGTCGGCCCACCCTTCACAGCTATAACAGCTTCAACTCTTCTGGGAAGGCTTTCCACAAGGTTTAGGAATGAGTTTATGGGAATTTCTGACCATTCTTCCAGAAGCACATTTTTGAGGTCAGACACGGATGTTGGACGAGAAGGCCTGGCTCGCCGTCTCTGCTCTAATTCATCCCAAAGGTGTTCTATTGGGTTGAGGTAAGGACTCTGTGCAGGCCTGTCAAGTTCTTCCACACCAAACTCGCTCATCCATGTCTTTATGGACCTTGCTTTGTGCACTGGTGCGCAGTCATGTTGGGACATGCTCCCACAAAGTCGGGAGCATGAAATCATCCAGAATCTCTTGGTCTGCTGAAGCATTAAGGGTTCCTTTCACTGGAACTAAGGGGCCGAGCCCAACGCCTGAAAAACAACCCCACACCATAATCCCCCCTTCACCTCAGCATCTGCTGACCTGCTCTCATTTTACGTGTCCTACCACTTTGTGGCTGAGTTGCTGTCGTTCCCATTCGCTTCCACTTTGTTTTAATACCACTGACAGTTGACTGTAGAATATTTAGTAGTGAGGAAATTTCACTACTGGACTAGTTACACAGGTGGCATCCTATCACGGTACCATGCTGGAATTCACTGAGCTCCTGAGAGCGATCCATTCTTTCACTAATGTGTGTAGAAGAAGTCTGCATGCCTAAGTGCTTGGTTTTACACACCTGTGGCCATGGAAGTGATTGGAATACCTGATTTAATGATTTGGGTGGTGAGTGAATACTTTTGGCAATATACTGTACGTTTGCACTTGATTCAGAATTATTACATATGATCTTCTCAGTAGAACTGCTGTCTTAAACGCAAGCCTGCAAATATATTAACTCTTTTAATCAATTCTACTGTGAGGCTCAACGCACGGACTTCAAAAACAACTTAAAGTCTTATTTCCCAGCCAAGCACTTTATTGACAAACACATACACAACATCCAGTTATAATCCCTTTACTTACTGCATGTTTCTGGGTTAACCTAGACATTGCAAAGTCCTCACTGCTCCTCAGCTCTGTCTCCAATAGCCAATAATACATCAGGTAGGTCACACAAAGAAAAACACACACAAAAGAGGAACAACAACAACAACAAAACAGAGATCAGTTCTAACATATAACTGTAGATTTACACTAGCTTGATGTATAATCAAAGATGATTTTCAGTGCTTACTTTGTCTGCCCCCAAATAACTGCACAATCAAACGACTACAACAAGGAAAAGTCAAAACACACAGCTCTAATAATGATCAGTGATACTGCAAATATGAATCTGTGGGTTGGTGAGCTAATATTATGTTGCAGTGATGCTGGTTTGAATCCAGCTAAACCAAATCAGATTTACCAGTATCCCACAGATGTAGCTTTGTGATATATTACCGTACTAAGATATGTATCATTACATCAGAGAAACTGCACCATAATGACAAGTATTTATTACATAGCGACTGCATTAAAAAAAAAAAAAAAAAAAACTGCATTCAATGGGAATTTTGAACCGATTCCCTCTGAGGAATTGTAAAAGCAGTCCCTTTAAGTGATCTGAAGAAAAGGGGCAAACAAGAGTGTGCAAGAGTGCTCAAAATAAAAAGAAGGGAGTAAACAAAAAACACATCAATGTCTTACGAGGCAAAAAGGAAAAAACTGTAATGCTCTAGCGGTAAAAAGACAAAAAGGAGACAGAGGTCAGAAATCCATCACTCTTCCAAGATGAATGCTTAAATATTCCTTCATTCTTGTGTGAACAAGCAAATTAGCTTACTGATGTAGTAGTACGGAGATGGGACGTTTCACATCAACATAAATCATTCGCTTTTCTAATCATGAGAACTGTAAGTGATGCGGAATGACTTGCAGCTAGAGTATTACTGAATATTTTCATTCCTGCTTTGAGGAAAAAAACTATAATCCGTGAACGACGCACTTTTCCATTCACACAGCCTGGAATGGCAAGTACTCACACGCACCCGTAGAAACAGAATAAATAAAGTGGATTTCCAGAGATCTCTGTCACAGGTGTCATAAAATTACAAGGCATGTTTCCCCCCCCCCCAAACACTTTTCCCAACTTTTACAGATATTTCTACTAATCTGACTTGGTCTTGGCAGGTTTGGGGTATACTGGTGGGAGGCCTTCAGGGAATGTGGTTCAGTCCTCAAACTTTCCCTCCAGAATGCTGTTGAAGGTAAACGGCATAAACTTGAAGCCCTGACCGGAGTAGAACTTAGTCTGAAACTCAACCCTACAGAGAGAAAAAGAAAGACAGACAGAGATAGATGGACAGATAGACAGATAGAGAGATAGAGAGAGAGAGAGAGAGAGGGAGAGAGAGAGAGACAGAGAGAGAGAGAGACAGAGAGAGATATTATTTCCGTTTCTCCATGACAACTCGCTTGCTAACACTTAAGGTGGTGACAATGTTCGTAATCTAAAGAGCACAACAGACATGGGTGTGGTGGACTCACCAGTGCAGCCTGAGAGCATGGAGAAAGGCGGACAGGCCCTCCATTATCAGGAGGATACACACTGTCAGTGTGGCAAAGAAGGCAAAAATCATAAATATGACAAAGGAGAAAGCAAGGTTAGGGGAGAAGCCGATTTTCATGACCATTGACCACAAGACCTCGGACAATTCTGCGAAAAAAAAAAAAGACAGAAGAACGCATGAATACATTTTTTACGCTTGTTTTTTTGGTATTATAAAATGTCTGGATTAAACCTATTCACAAATATAATTACTGTGAAAGCTTGTGTGGGAATGTTACTCACGTGCATGAGCTAAGCTCAGGGCCCACAACCGTAGGTAGGAAGCAGTGTTTGAGATACAGCTTAGGCAATACTCTATTGTGTGAATGGCCTGATGAACAGCTACATCTGCAAAATTAAACTACAGGGAGCAAGAGGTGAAAGTAAAGGGGGAAAAAAAGACGGTGAGAAAGACATAGAAATAGTAATTAACAAAAAAAAAAGAATAAAAAAAGAGAAATAAATAAATAAAGAAAGAAAAAATAAGAAAGAAAGAAAGGAATAGAAAGAAAAAAGAAAGAAAGAAGCACATTACAACATTAGGCAATATTTTTATCTAAATATTTTATGCATTTTCAATCATATCCTGATTAGAGACACAGAGGCCGACGGTTAACACAACCACATGATCAGACCACCACATGACATCAGGTAACCTCAGGTATGGCAGATACCAGGGCTCAAAGCAGTACTGATTGTTAGAATTTGGCACATGATAACTCAAAGGTAATGAGTCTTTCTTAAGATCAACTTTTAATCAGAAGAAATAAAGCAGATCTCAGTATTGTATTAATGAAGGATCAGAGATTTCTGAATGCTTTCTCCTAAACCCCCTTGGAGAAAAGAAGATACATTTAGAAGAAGTAGTTCTGGAGATAAATGAGAAAATCAGGAGTTCTCCTTCTTTGAGAATACAGTGAGACGTGTCACACGTCTAACCGATAAAGTTACCTGAGACAGCATTTTGTTAAAAGAGGGCTTTCTGTCAGGAGGTGAAATTTAGAAACAGGAGAAAAGTCTCACACTCATTTCAAACAGGACTGTACCATGTCTAGGAGAAGCAGAGGGGATTAAAAGGAGATCTCACATCTGGGACGGCACATGCAACACTCTGGATCACCAGTCTATAATACAGTTGACTCAACCGGCTTCCTTTCAGCACAGATTAAACACAGGCACCTGGAAAGATTTAGCAGTGATTTCGGCCCGACAAGATTGCTAGAGAAGCACCAACACCAACTACGGACTGCCACCGGCACAGAAGCACAACCCACCAAAACACACGCTCACACAACCACACGGAGACAGAGATGGGTTTGGGACAGATCAGATGGTGCACGCACTCTCAGACACAATTCAAAACTCAGTTAATCAGACAGGCGAAAAGGCTTTCTGCTCTTACCACTTCCTCTTCGGTCTGCTTGAAAGGTAATCGGATACACACACACACACACACAGAGGTTTACATTAGGGTTAGCAACAGTGCTCAGAAAGTCACAGAGAGAGAGAGAGAGAGAGAGAGAGAGACAGAGAGAGAGAGAGAGAGAGACAGAGAGAGATATGTGAAAAACAACAGTTTGAGGTTTAGAATAAGGATATAATGCAAAGAGATTAAAAACAGTAAGTAAATGTAGGAAAGTACTTGTTGTATTAAAATTATTAACCAATATATAAAAATTAGTTTGATCAATGCAGTTGAAACTTGTTTACTAGAAAACAATTCATAATTTCTGTTTGAACAGCAGGTTTATTATTTAAGTTAAGCAGCGTTTTATATTGTACGCAGTGGGGTATAACAGGCAATTGGCTCTGCCCAATAGTTAAAAATAGTAGGAACCACAAACTACAACCTCAAACACTTCAAAAGCAAACATCCACAAGCAAACAACTCAGTCTATGTTCTCTTAGAGAAAGTGTGATGCATGGCAGTGTGAGGAAATAGCAGCATAACTTTTCAGAACTACTGAGGTACACTGAGCCAAAGCTATTCCTGGTCATGGTATTTATGTTCCTTTTTCACTTGAGGTAAATATAACTCTAGAATATTAAACACTAGAACATGCATTAGTTTGTATTCCAGTCAGTTTGTCGACATTTACGATTTTTGTAAATCGAATCTCGATTATAACAAAGCCTGAGCTGTGTCCAAAACCATTTGGTAGTGGGGTCTAAAAACACAGTGTAGAAGATCCAGGTGCACTCAAACTTACCCAAAATGCACCACAATTAGTAACGAACATCCAATGTACCCTGGCGGGCAGTGGATGTACATAATACACCCCTCTGTATAGTTTATAGATTCACATCCAACTTCTCTGCAGAGGAATACTGAGCACAGCTACAATGGCAGAATCTCTTTAGACCTGTTACAGATGTAAGACTGAGCTTGTCTTATGTGTGCAGTCAAACCTAAGTTATACTGAATTTATACTGGACTGGTGCAGTGATATTTACACTGTTTATGCAATGAAATCTGCTGTAAACCCATAAGACGCAGTGTCAAAAGTCATCTACCGCCTTCACAAAGTCTGCTCCCTATAACGGTGTTCCATAAAATGATCCAGACTGTCAAGCATAAGCAATACTGATTAGGGGACCATTTCGGACACAGCGTAGGACCTTAAGTAGACTTAATTTTTTAAATATCATTTTCTTAATATAATTTCAGGTCTACGTTCCATAGTCCCTACAAGCAACACTGTTTAATAATGTAACTGGTACATTAACATAGAAATCAGCTGATGTGTGCACTTATACATGTGTGCTTATATCAAGTATTGCTTCAAACATGGCTCAGAAAATCAAATCTATTTTCAGAAATCCATTACATAATTGATACTTGGATGGACTGCGCCTGGCAGTCGGTGACCAACAAAAAGAACCTGCCAAAACTGCCATTCTTATTATTAACATTCTAACACAATCTAATAAGAACAAAACAATCAATCAATTTAATAATGACAGTTGTTAAGTTTTCAGTGACTAAATAACTAACAGTGTAATAATTAGTTTCAAATTGGAAACCTTATAAAACATCTACAGAGATCTGTTTGTTTTGTTTGTGAAGCTGGTTACTATGGGATGCAGACGTGGCAGTGCAGTGGTGGGCGTTTGAGAAGGGGCTGACCCAGTTTAGAGCAGTGCTGGTATGCAGGACGCGCTCTCGATGACTCACAGACCGGAATGTCCACCAGCTACCCCACTGCTGACTACAAGGCCATCACCCAGTTCACTGATAACCCTGGTGTACCCAGTTATTTAGCAATAGTGGAAATGAGGATTAAGGTATCATTTGCTTATTTTCACCTAGGACAGGAACTTAATTAGATAAATTAGTCTGTGGATTTGTACCGATTGATAAGTTATAAAATGCAATAAAATGAACCTAACTAAACAATAACCAATCATTCACAGGTTTCTAAACTTACCCAAATACAGCACTGGAAAAAGAAACATAGAAGTCTTTAAAAAGATGCACTATGCAAGTTTCAGGGGAATTCTAGACTTCTCTGCATGAAATGTGGAACTGCACGTAATGTGGGGAACAATGTTTGTTAATGCTGGATGTACTTCGAACCCCCCTACACACGTAGATAAATCTAATGATTGCAAGCACACTGAAAGAATATATGGAGTTACAACGTAAACATCAAGCTGGACCTCCTTTTTGAGCCTATACATGTGACGATAATACATACATAATACAAGACGTGCAACATGGTCCAAAAATCTGTTTTGTTTTAAAAATATATATTTTTATCACGCATACTCTTAAAGCCCATACACACATCACACATCACACATTCTCTTACAATTCATACAAACCCATTAACCCAAACTTGCTAGGGACGCACATGTAACCAGGCTTAATACAAGACATAGTCAAACCTAAAGCACTGTCACCTTTCAGATAATGGTACCTGCATATAATTGTATTTCACATAATACAATACATTATCTAATAATAAATCCTATGCATAAATGTCCTGGCTGTAATGGATATCGATAAATGACGAAATGGTCCCATCCCCGTAACAATGCATATGGGATTAAATATTCAGGAATTCCCAATACAGAATAAGAGAATATAGCAGAAATAATGGAAAAATCTCATCACGCTTAACCTAGCGTCTGTTTACAGAGAAAACGAACCAGTTAGCTTCCTGATTATGCCATGAGCAAGGAAGTGTTGATGATGCTGTGGCTCCACCATTCAAAAAAACAGGAGCCTGGTCTTGTACAGCTGGAAATAACTGACCAGCAGTCCTGCAAAAATGGCCACTGTATGTACAGACATTCCATATAACAAGGTATACATTTCAACTGCTAGACTTCGTTAACTGTAGACGCTTCTTCTTTTTGGCCAGCTGGAAGGAACAAACACACACACACTCACCCCAATATAGTGCATTGTTCTTACCTCTGGCTCTTCATCAGAGTGCTGTGAAAGCTGATCATGCTGAATGATCTCAGCTTCATCCTCTGTCGGACCGTTTCCCACACGAATCCCTCCAAAGTTTTGTGTGCCCTGAAAACAGAGAAGGCCACAAGCTACAAACTAGTTCTGTGTGTGTTATTTTGTACAACTACAAGACAGAGTCCTGGCTTTGAGGTATACACACTGTACAAAAATGAGTGGGTGTCACAGAGAGAGATTTAAGAGTGAATAAATCCTTACGAGGTGCTTCTTCCAGAGGTACTGTCGACGCAGAACCAGCGTCTTTACTATGAGCATGCAAGGCACACAGGCAAGGGCAATGACCACCAACAATATCTGAATTGCCATCTGCAGACAAAGAGAGAAGCGCAATGGAAATTCAGACTCTATTAAAAAGCACAATGCATTGATCCTTTAGTCTTACTCTCCTTTGTCTCATGAAAACGTATTTACTTACTTTATTTTAGGTTACTGTTACTACTGTCTTTCTATCCCTGTCAGCATTAAGCTATTTTCGAGCACATGCTGCTACGTATGCAATGCTAATAACAATCTACTGTAAATCTAGGACATGTTGTCTTGTGTCTATCGGCTCGTCATGGGTTAATTCTTGTATTTCAGTCCTAAAAGCACACCAGTTTGTTTCCTAGTGTGCCTACATATGGCTAAAATGACAAAGAAATGTAACATAGGGGTCAAATTTAAACATAAATTTAAAAGATTCTTATTACATATTGGCCTGTATAAATATGCATTTAATACATATGGAATATGTCTTGGAGAGGTCTAGTAACAAACATGCAGCACACCTGTCCTCTGTACAGTGGTTTATTGGTAGGATCATTGTAGTTGAAGAGAAACATGTTGATAAATGCGATGAGAAGGCTGGGAGCATCTTTGGAAATCAAGGCATTGTAAGCGGTCCACTTATAGAAGACAAGTATCACCAGGTAGCCAAACAGGCTGCCCATGAAGACAATCTCAGGGATGAATCCCAGCCAGATGTTCAGAGGCTTCTTAAAGTAGCTGCACACATACAGACACAAACACACATAATCTCAAACCACTCAAGCAAGCAAAAGTAATCATGCTAGATCAAACTTGCTCCAAAATGACTTGCTTCAACGTGCCACGGGCAGTAGCTGAAGGAGAATGTTGTCTTATATGATCAGTGAAAATATAGCAATATAGCCGACTTTACAGCATGAGGAGGAATAGGGACGTGAACTTACATGTGGTTGAAGAGGCTCAGGGTAACTCCAAACATCATGTGAATAACTCCCAAAATTACAGACATCTTCATCTTAAAGGAGTTCAGAAAGGACAACTTGTTTGAGGCCAAGCTCCAGATCTGTGTCGAGATGAAGATTAGCATTTTGTAAAACTCAGCTGTACTTTAACACAACAGAAAAAAAAAAACAGAGTTGCTTCTTACAGGGTCAATGCCGACGGGGTAGGGTCCCCCAAAAACTCCCTTGACAGCGGGGTCCAACTGCAGCATCCTGTTTCCTTCCAGGGTCTGAAACCTAGAGCGAGAACAACCAGCCATGAACTACTCATCCTAATATAATTAGCATGCACACGTTGATAAAGAAATTAACCGATTCAAATTTACCTTCTTCACAAACAGACAATGAGTAAAGTCTGTTTGCATGACAAAAATGAATATTTTTCATTAGTTATTGTGATAATTCTCTCTACGATTACTCTGTTTACTTGAATAATTATCAAAATAACTGATAAACTGATAAATGACTTTATTACTAAGACAATACTCTTAATAACCATATGATAACCATAATGATTTCAGGCATGATGGGGATGCACATGCCTCTATGTCTCTACATAGCCTACATGCACATTAATAATTGCTTTTTTAAGAATCATGTTTATCATACTTTGGACACAGCAAACTCAAGCAGGGACATTTTTAGTCCTATATGAGTGATAACAGACAAAAGCTATATCTAAAGAATAAGACTTAATACAATATTAAATGATTCCGAATCAACTGTTCCTTGACTGAAATAAAAAGGCAGGAAAGTTTAGCAGAGCCCTTTACAGAATCTAAGAAGAGTGAACTCACGTCCAGTTGGCTCCTGCCTCACTGAACATTGGACGCACACTCCAGCCGGAGCCAAAGACATTGAGTGACTTTGAGAAGCAGTCGTTATAGATTATCCCAGTGTAGATAGAGAAGACCCCCATCAGCAGGATAATATAACGGCCTGAAAACACCATGCTAAACATCTAAAAGGAAAAGGGAGAGAGCAAGAGAGAGGAATCAATTCATCTGAACTCTCTGTATTTGTTTAAAGTAAAAAAAATAAACTAAAATAAACAGAGAGTTGTTACGCACACGGCCAACTTCTGCTTTTTCCATCAATCATGAAATATCTCACAGTCAGACAAACAAGAACAAAACAAGTCTGAAGCAAGAAAACCACTGCACACTAGGCTGACCATAAGGAACTGCTTTCTTCATTTCAGGGTTTAATTTAGACTTCCAGCAAATCTGATTGGAGGAAGTGAATTCTATCATTTCGAGACCAAAAACTGCATCAAGAAATGCTCTGCACAAAGGAGCAGCAAACATTGCAAGCTGAAAGAAAAGCGTAATGGAAAGTTGAATATATGTACAAATGGAGGGACAAACGAACATACGTATGGATGAATGTATGATACCTCGTTTTCATTTTTTTGGGCAGTAAGACGGGTCTCTCGCAGCACCAGGTACAGGGCAGCGCAGGTCATGAGAATGCCATGGCCCAAATCCCCAAACATGACAGCAAACAGGAAGGGGAATGTGATGATGGTGTAGGGAGCTGAACATGAACCAACACAATGAATCAGGGTAAGGTTTGCAGAACATGCAAGGCCATTATACTATTTGTACAAGATCAGTTTACATCAGGAAGTGTGGTGTTATTACTGCAGTCTAAATATAAACCTTCTCACATCAATACAGAAAAAAAAAAATCACCTGCAGTTTCATTTTATGTGATTACTTTGAGGGCTGTAGCCTTGGGCCGATAATTAATGCCAAGTGCAGATATTATGCTAATTCTAGTTCTTTTACATGCCACATTTTTTCTACTATCTATTTAACTATTCTCTAACTAACCTACAATTACTTTAAAAAGACTGCACTTAATTATATACTCCATACAGAACATCAACAACCAATTATCGAATCAAATGCATACTTTCAACATCACTTTGAAACATTATAAAATACATTATTTTAGTCTTGCAAAGAATGCTATGCTGGGAAATAAGTAAATCAGTGGACATTAAAAAAAGGAAATGAATGTACAGATGCAGGGTGCCGGTTCATTTATTTCATTATCACTGAATTATCAGTCCCTCTCCTCCACTACGGATCAGACCCAGTTTTCCATACTAGTCTGTGATCCAGTTGCGTGCAAACTGGTAGGATCACCCTTTCTAATGATTTGCACAGATTTAAGGGTGCATTGATATGCAGATTTCATGATACAATACATATGGCTGTTGTTGCCTCACAATATTGAACACAATATGAAGTTCATTATAACTGGCACAAGCCATTTTCCTAGCGGACATGGACTGTACAGCCAGCTAGTTGGTAGAACCTATAACCATCACTGTCGAAGTTACTTGCTTTGAGCTACTTCAGCTTTGTCCAAGGTAGGCTTTCCAGTTCCAAGAGCACCACAGTGGAGTTTATTGCACTTCATAGTTACATGTTTTAAGTCTATAATGGATTGGATATAATTGGAATTAAGGGAATGGAATGCATTTTATAGCATGAATTCCAACTGTATATAACAGCGCATATGTCCTTGCGATCCCCACATCATGACACCCCTAGATTTTATTTGAGAGTATAAACATCCAATGATTCTCTGCACTTGTTCGGTTAGAAATCAGAATCATGCCAAACTGGCATTTTATAAGTTTGATTATATTGTATTATAATTAGTAAGTAATATTAGCAGTTAGCCCAGCTGGTAACATATGGTCATTATATTACCATCATAAAAAGGCAAGCTACAGGGAGAGGTCCTCTAATGATAGTATTTCGTAACTGAATTTAGATCGCGACTACTCACCACAATAAGTCTGGAGACAATAATGGTTTAAACTGAAATTAGCGTCCAATCACTAAAACTGGCTGTAACCGTCTTGGCTAATTATAATTCTACTGACACAACAACATGCAGCATTAAATAAAGACAGAAATAGAAATGATGAAATATAGTACTTTGAACCACAGAAGCTATTCGGCATTCCATAATAACTTCATGAACATGGGCCCAAAAAACGGATCCCGTCCAAATAGCACTGATGACATCCGTGTAGAAAATTGATTCAGCTACACACAACCACAAAACTGCACATGACTAATTGTAGAGTTAGCCTGACCCAAATTCGCTGGCTGGCAAACATACTGAGGGCGAGCTGCTCATTCTGTTCTACAGCAACGGAATTCCACTTCCATATGTCAGGGGGCTGTGAGACAGGGTTGAAGGATGGCAGAGTTACCTGGGTTTATCTCACGGTAGTTGCCAATGCCGTAGGCATCCACAATGTTCTGGAAGCCTGTGGTGAATTTGTTGGTCTTGTTGTAGGTGGGTGGGGTCTGTTTGGTCTGCATCCTGTTCAGAATGGAGGGAACAGTGGAGCCGCTTTTCTCCTGAGGACAGAAATACAGGGTCTGCTTTAAAACCACGGGGTAATGTACTCACTATATTAGAACCTTAGATCATTAGATCAAGCAAAGTGTGGTTGTTAACCCTTAAGAAATTGAGTTATTAATGTAATTTTGCTATACTAAACATAATTACACAAATACATTGGGCTTACACTGGGCACTGACAGGTTCTTTATCAACTATTTTGGTTTGCCATTTTGCAAAACAAATGACAAACACAGAGCAGCAATGCAAAGCATGTATTTTCTTTGCACAGAACAACAATAAATGTACAACAATACATCTAGATAAAAATGCAAATCATAACAAAATATCTCCTCTTCTGCTTGCAAACAAATGAGCAACTGATTCAAATGTTCCAACAGAATGTCTCAGTATATTTCTAGATAGAAAAGCTTCCATCAATTCGAATACCTACGACTTTGAAAGGTTTTTTTCCTACGTAATACTGTGCTATGGAACTTAGGACAATGTAAGCCATGTTCATTAATTTTAGGCCCTGCCATAATAATACTTTTGGTTCAAGACTACACCACAGGATTCAAAAGCTGATATCTAATCCCTTTTAAAACGAAGCCATTTGTTTGGGCAAAAACTTTCAAGCCTAATATATTCGCTTATTAACCAAACCCAGTGAAGTAAAGTGTCCAGGGCTCAGACTGTGTGGGTGAGCCTATGAAGTGGTGTATAAGGCTTCCGCTATAAATAGACTCTTGTTAAATAAGGTTGAATACCTCGCATGACACTTCTAAGCTGCTGGTTTGCTTTTCCACTCTACGAGCACCCTTATTTGAACTCCTCATTATCATTGTCTTTTTTTATTTAAACAAATGCTCATCAGGCCATATTTCAGGAGTAAAACACTATCATATGTGATCTGTTTCCACTGGCAATTTAGTTCATGAAAAAAACAGCAATGCACTGTTATTTCAAGTGCTGCATAATTAGCAACAACTTATTTTCAGCCTTCTGTGGTGCTAGACTTAAGGGCAAGAGCGTGTATGCATGAGAAAACCAGAAAGACAAAGATCAGGACAGGCAGCCTGAGTGTGTGAGCATTTAATCCTCTTAAGCACTGCTTAGTGCAAGGCCATAACCCTTAGGCTATGAACATGCATAGGTGGCTAGCATCACTAGGACCTACGATACCTTTGCCTCTGATGTGGTGCATGTATGTATGTATGTATGTATGTATATATATATATATATATATATATATATATATATATATATATGAAGCCATGCATGTACACATACAAACTTATAGCACAGGTTTGTGTAGGCCAAGCATCAACATAAATATAAAAGTTATAAGCATTTGTAATCTTACCCCATATCTGACCCTAAACAGTAACTAATCCTAGGGCCAACACTGGTTTACTTTAGGAACTGTTTATTGTTTAACATTTTCCAGAGCATACATCCATATTTGATGTTGTTCGGTAATAAAAAGCATATATATTAAGTAAACCATCTCAAACCAATCAGCAAGTGAAAAAAAATCAGTTCAACCATATTAATATGGTTACTATTTCATGCAAGCTAAGAAAACACCTTGTCTGGTACCTTGTCTGACTGTTACAGAGTGGTGCTCAAACCGGGAGCTCCCAGGAAGCCCACACTTTTACTCCAAATGAGGAGCAAATGCTACTGTAGCACACAGCCTCTCATGCCTCATTGCTTTAGTAGGCAAGTGGACACGGTAGTGGTGTCCAAATTAACAAGTTAACAGAAGGACTAAGATAACATCAAATTATTAGCATCGCTTTTTTAATGCCAGTCCACCATGACTCCAGCATGACGCCTAGCTGCTTTGGAAGGCCTACAGCTTTTGAAATGATTCTATGGGTGGTTCACTTGATAAAACCCAAAGTTACTTCCAGCTACTGGAATAACATGAATTTATTTATCATGGTATAAAGTATTTATTATCAAAACATATCACTTATGCTGGAAATATCACTGGACAGTGTGAAAGGAAGGCATATGAAAAACCAACAAACAGAAAAGTGGAATGCTCCCTTTAAAATAAGATGTAACATTATATATAATGTAACAATATTATAGTATATTATATTATAATCCTGCTACAGAAAAAAAACTAAATAATAATTTAGAATCTGAACAAAAAAACAAATGTTTTATACAACTCCACAACTGACTACACAAACTGTTATTAATCATGATTCACTCCTTTTATTCTTTTAGATGCCTAGTGTACATGGTGTTTCTACTTACCGTACCCCTGCGCAAAGCAAACTGAATGGAGTCGAGATCAGACACAGGGCACCAGATCTCAGCAATCAGACACTTCTGCGTGACATCAATGTTGCAGAGATTGAGCGTGTGGTAGATGGCCTTCATCTTCCTCACTTTGATGAACCACACACGCACGGTCTTAGCAGCTGCCTGCAGCACACGCTGCCTGTGATCCTCCGTCTGATTCAGTACCTGAAAACAAACAGCCTACAGTTAGAAACGTATCCATAGTACAAGGAAAGGCGCGTGTGAAGCAGCAGTTTGAAAGTGTTGTGTGACTAACGTGATAGGAATCTAGTGATCTTGAGAGACAAGTTTCTTTAAAGCCTTTAGTCCTAAAACGTGGCTA
Organism: Semaprochilodus insignis; assembly: GCA_034552555.1. Classification (NCBI taxonomy): domain Eukaryota; kingdom Metazoa; phylum Chordata; class Actinopteri; order Characiformes; family Prochilodontidae; genus Semaprochilodus; species Semaprochilodus insignis. The sequence continues at coordinate 14,909,076 of CM067477.1, read as the reverse complement.
TTTTGCCTACTTTTCCTTATTAAGAGGATGATATTTTTATGCTGTCATAATGTTTTTGATTTGTTTGTCAAATGATTTTGACGTGTGAAGAATAATCCTAAAGGAAATCTGTAAACGCACATTTAGTTGTTTGTCACAGACAATCAATCTAATCAATGCATTCACAGCCCATCCAACAATTAAGGTAGCTTCTTTTATACAGCATCACTAAGCACGGTACTACACAGGAAGCTTCCACATGCTGATCCATTGTACTCTGGCCAATATGGACATTGGAGGTCTGTATTTCCACGCAACTCCATGGGACTCACAAGTTGTGCCACAACATCCTGCAGCTTGGGACTAAATGTCAATGTCATGCGCAGGAGTGGGCGGTTAACCAACCTAGCAGGTGCATGACCAGGACAACATATGTGTGTTAAATATAAACAGTCTATATAAATAATAGTTAGCATGCATGTCTAACATCAGGGGAAAACAGCTCAAACATCAATCAGAAAATAATACTATTTTATTAGTAGTCCTTAATAAAACCAATTACTAACAACACATACAACAACAATTACTAATAATTGCATTATTGGGCTACAGACACGGCAAAGCCTTTATATGATCAGTTGGCCGAAGCTGTGGAAAGTATCACAATTAAGCCAACTAAAAGCAAGCCTGACATATGGCAGCAATTTTCGTTTGTGATTATTTCACGAGAAAATAATTAATTTGTGAATATGGTATGTCGAATTATGGGTGTCATTTACCCTCATACAAAACATGTCTATGTTGCACGTGGGAACAGGACAAACGTTGCTGATTTTTGGTGGAAACGGAAACTGGTCAACCAGTGTATAAATATTAAAGTTAAAGTTAAAGTTGAGAGTTAAAGTTGACAAAGGTGATGCTGCCACGCTTGATTACAGAAAGTTTATTGTACTTACATCAGAATATAAGCTCAGTTATCAGTACTATTATGAGAAGAAAAGAATCCCCATCTAATTTGAGTTAACCGGCAGATGGGCAGCTGAAAACAAACGCTCTTTAACGAGGCATGTTTCACATGCTTCCCTTGATCCTGTGTAACAAGACAAGCTTTTCCAGAGTTTGGGGTCCCATGTATGGCTTCATGAGAGTCCCTGGTTTGCTCATTAGAGATTACTTATGGAACAGGGGGCTGACTCCGAACAAACAGTGCTGTGTACTGTGAGTCTATTTTAGGGCAAGTGTTGAATTTCCCTATAGGCCCTGCCAGGAGGCTAAAAGAACACACAGTATATGTATGCATTTGTGTATGTATGTGTGACAGTGTGAGACGGTGTGAGTGAGTATAAGAGAGAGTGAGGAACAGACAGAGTAAGAGGGTAAGTGAGCAAGAAAACGAGAGAGGGGCAGAGAGACACTGTGCCAGCAGATCAGCACATACCAGACAGCTCAGGTGCCAGTCTTGATGCCCAGGACTGCCCACACTTATCACTCTCAGAACTGCCTGGCCTGTCAGCCACACATAGTGGACCCCTGCTGTCTCAGCCCCTCAGAGACAGCAGCGGGCGTGGCAGGAAGATTTACACAGCTTTACTAGCTTTCCCTGGACCTGCCAGAGCAGCGGCATCTTCATCTGTCTCTCCATCTGTCTCTGTCTCTCCCAAGCCATCACTTCATACTTCGGAACACACAGGCCTGTTAAGAGCCGGGAATGAGTCACTAGCTACTAGTCATATATACTGTAGTAGTGGTTCCCAACCCTGGTCCTGAAGTATCCCTGGTCCTGCCCTGCATTCTGTTCTGTTGGGTTTTTTCCCCTAATCAAATTACACGGTAAAAGCATTCTTCAAGAGAAGTATATAAATTCTACATTTGTTCATCCCTATTCCAACACTTGTATATACTATTCCTTTTTAATTTAGGGAAAATACCCAACTGTAATATTGCAACATCCATGCAAAGTGTGAGTAAGGTCCAGGCCTGCATATCTACTACCAGCATATCTACTTTTTCTGGCTTCAGACTTGAATTTAAGAGTGCCAGACAACCAGTCAATTGTAGCTGTGCAGTCATGTACGCACCAGGAGCGTCGGTTCATAAGCATTGTGGTATTAGGTAAAACTTGCGGGCTACTTTTAAATTTGATCTGTCAGCCGCAAGCAAAGATCACACAGTTGTATGCATGCGTTTGATAACTCCCAGTCAACTTACGACCTTAACAGGAAACGAACATGATAAACATGACACACGTACGACAAAGGGTGATTTTTTTTCTGTTCATTTTAGTGTATAATTTTGATTCATTTGCTAGTTTAACTTATTGCAAAACAAAACATACAATATAGAATGTTCTTCGACTTTTGCATGGACCATGTTGTATGTTTTACGTTTTCCCCCCGAAAATATGTTAAATTCAGTAAATATATAATTTCTAAATGCTCGTTGCCTTTAAATTTCATAATAAATGAACTGTAAGAAATGGGACAAAATGACCTGGGTAAAAGTCTGGTTACACTGACATCAAAAGTAAAGTATGTACTTCCCTTCTGCTGTAAAGTTACCATTTTGGAGATGTCAGGTTTTATTGTGAGAGCAGCAAATTATATGTTATGCATCTTTCTAAACTGGTTGCTTATTATTTTTTTGTTTGTGTGTTATGGGTTTGGTTTAAAGTGTTTTGTAAGCACTTTTAAATGTTGCCTTATGATTCTTGATTTTGCCTATATAAAAAGCATTATTCATTTTATTATAAATATCAGTTTGCCCATACAGAAAGATGTCATCTGGATAAATCTGGCACATTTACATTAGGAATAATGCTAACTGATTAATATGTATTGTTATATCCAAGTTCCATGGACAAGTAATAAAGTCATTGTATCATGGCTCATGTATTGTGATAGTTTGCTGTTGGGTCTGTTGGAGATGGAGAGTATGCCATAGTATTTTGGACTTACATCTGATGAAGGCCACACAGACCAAAACATCAGAACTTTAACATGTCTAGTAAATAGAGTTTTTATATGGGCTGAGAGTTGCACCTTTGGGAAACCAATCAAATCTGTCAGTCTATACGGTATCAAGTTTTCATAGCAAAGCTGTGGCACATACTATCTCGCAAGACCCATGTTGCAACACTCCTCCGGTAGGAATGGAAGGATGAGGATCGTTAGGCAGCAGTGAGATGACACCACGTGAAGTTGGCAAGTTGACATAACATGTCTGTGCACTGGCGTTTAACCAGCAATCAAGACTGTGTGGGCAGATTTGCTGTGTGGGTGTATATGAATTTGAGCAGGTGTGAGGGAGACACCACATGCGTGTGTGTATATGTGGAAAAGCACGGGTGAAGCTCTGCAGGTATGGTCACTATGTGTGTGGGCTGCACTAGACTGTCCACACCCAGTGGCATTAAGCCTTTCCCTTTCCTTATAAGGCTCTGGCAAAGATCCTCGGATGGGCTATTATCCCAAACACTATTACCCCATTACAAAAAGCCCCAGCAGGAGCCACCTCTGACTCACTGATGAGATATGATGGCATAGCAGTCTGGCACTAACATTTGCTGTCACTCCAGCAAATGAAAGAAAAGAAAAGAACAGAGATAAAAAAGAAATGTTTGTGCAAATGGCTCAACTGAGCTGTGTGCATCTGTGTGTCTATTGTAATCAAGTCTGAATACAGCACTGGGCACCTGATCACACACAGCCCGTAATGTAATCCACGCACACAGTCCCAGCCCCATCATATCCGTTTACATCAGTTCTACTTTCTGACGGGCTAGTAATCGATTGTTTCCCATTTCAGTGATATTGATTTATTTCCACTGCATTTTCCCCTCTGCAAACCGTCCAGTGTATGCACATTACTGGTCTAGACACTGTTTGGGGTAAACTCTTGCATAATCCATTTGAAGCGCTTTGGACCAAGCCCACCGTGGGGAGGCAAGATGCTGATGGAGCATTCATGTAGCACTTCTTGACCATGTAAGGGAAGCTGTTCCAGCACTCAAGGAAGACAAATGTAAACAGATCAGACTGTCACTCTCATATACACACAAACAAAGGCAGACAGCTGAGTACACACACACACACATACATCCATCCAATAAATAAAGACAAGTCAAGAGCTCGCTCACAACATCGTACACAGTGATGAAATGGTTATGAATAAGCTGCTTGCTAAATATGCTTTAGATAACAATGTCATGGTCACCCAATTCATTACATGCAGTACATATTTTTAAACTTTATGCTGATAACAATCTGGATAGTACGTTTCTTACTTTGGCCTGGAGACCACCCCTCCCATTATTTCCATAAACACTGAAAGGTTGACTTGTCAAACTAAGTCTCCACTGAGCATCACTCCCATGAGTGTTCTTCCAGCGGAACGTTTTTGGAATGTGCTGCAGGCGATTTAGAAAGAGTGTATGTTTAACGGTCCAGGGGAGCAACATCTAAAATTAATGAGCATGATATTACACTGTTACAGTGGTGTTTTTATAATTCAGCTAATCAGCACTTTAACTGTAAAGAAAAAAATACTGCACATTTTACTCAATGTTTTAACAGTAAAAGCAAATAAAATATTATGTGTACAATATATTTTATATTACTTATTGCCTTTATCTGAAAACACTGGCCGTGGATGAGGATCAGAAGACTTTTATAGTTAATGTAGCTGTTTTTAAGTTTATTTGGATGCTCTTTAACATCCATGCAGTAAAACTACAGTGAAATGGAAATAGCGTGTACAGTTTCTCTCTCTCTCTCTTCCTTTCAGAAAGAAACTGACTACCGGTATGCATGCCTTAATACTTCATACATGAACCTCAACTTTTCTCATTCTTAATTCTTAGTTGATTTCTTATGTGTTACACTTTTTATCACATTTAAATTTAATTTGCACATTGTTGGCATTACTGTTCAGTGACTTTAACTGTTCAGTTTATGCATTATTTACTTTTTTTCTTACATTTTAGTGTCTTTTTATTTCAGTCTTTTTAGGGATGCATTGATATGATACTCAGTATGGGTCTAATACTAGTCAAAACCACTGGATCATACTGTATATCGGAAGGAAATAAAAGTACAATCCAATAAGATCCATTAGCCTAAACTACAAAGTCAGTGTAATGCATTATTAAGAGCTTAGTCCTTTCAGACAGGGAAAAAGACAGTTTCGGCAGATAATCAAGGCTGCTATGTCAGTACTGGTACTGGAGATGCAATTGTGGTATTAAGCCAGAGGCTCTTGTGTTTGTGTGCAAGTGTGTATGTGCACGCATATCTGACTTACCATCTGGAGATCGTCAATACGAGTGTTTACTCCTGCAGCCATCTCCTTTCTCTCTTGGGGAGTCTCAGGGCAGGGGTACAGTGAGGCCCGAAATCTGATATTACAATACAAATGAACAAACAAATAAATGCTAGTTCATACTTATCGGTTGCTCTACATTCATTGGCAACTAACAAAGTTATGTCATTTAGCAAAATGCAAGTCTACATAGCAACAGAAGAGAGCTGATACCCTTCACAGATCTTTTTCACCCGGTTCTTTAGTTGGTCTCCCTGGAAGAAAATGATGAACACTGACTTGTGCACCTGGTCGCCCTGGAAAACCATCGAACCACAGAAAAAAGGCTGCTGTCAGTAATATTTCACTGAAGTCAGCCGATCAAGCAACATTCAAACCTCAGTGTTAATGACTGAACAAGTTCATGTCTGGTCAGGGTGTTGGAAGGGCACTGACAGTTGTGGGGTCCTCCAGTGGATCCTCGATGTCTGCTTGGCGCAAGAACACATTGCCACGGCAAACTCTCCACAACATCCTCTCGAAGGTCGGAATCCTCTCTCTGCCAATCACACCTGCCACAAACCTGCAAACAGGAAGTCACATTTATATTGGAGTAAACTGCCCAAGTGCAAATAACGTCCGAAGCAATCACTAGCTCACATGCTTTAAACACATCAATTCAATTTTTTTAATTTAATTCATTCATCAATTTAATTTTCATTGATTTAAATCTGTATTAATCCTTGAAGTTATTATATCCATACCATTGTGCTGCTATATTTGCTATAATTGAACTTGAAACTACTGTTAAAGAAGAATACGATTAATCTGTGTAATTAATTGGTTAGGATGTAAACAAGGTTATTCAGAAATGGCCCTTCTAGAGACACCTACTGATTTAGAGCTGTTCACATTGGTGGTGATAGTAACAAGACGTCTAAAGCATTATTACATGAAATGAACGTGAATATGCTGCCCCAATGCCTGAGACACTATTTAACCATAATTTTTTAGATAAAGTTTTGGCTTAAACATATTTAAAAGCCAAAGGAAAAAAGAAATACTTTGCCTATATATGTGATTTAACTTCATTTGAACTGACCAAATGTGCTTATGTATGCCATTGTGGCTCAAGCAAAAACATATAGCTGGCCCACATAAACACAGAAGATGTCCTGCATTATAAGCCAACAGATCAATTCCAACTCCCCCTGACATTAGCACTGGAAATGAGAACAGTTTATCTTTTTTTTGGGTTGTATCAGATCACAAACATCATCACTTCCTAAAAAAGGGCAAGCACTTTCAGTAGCATTTCAGCATCACAGCAGCAAACCTAACATTAGGGGCTTATAACTTAATGTCTACATAAACAACATCTTTATAACTTCAGCATTGTAAACTATTATTACAGGTTTATAACCAATGATTTGCATGTTCCATATAATCAATTTTACCACCCTGGAAACCATTTATACAGTTAGAAGTGTATCCTAACCTGCTCCAACCTCCCTATGAGAAGGCAGCAGTTGTTCTGCCCTGAAGAAAGCCACAGACCACAGAAATTCTGTTTATGAAGAGAACTGAAAAATAAGGGCTAATTAACAGAAGCCAGTACACCATGAAGAAAAGCTTTTTTCCCACTGGTATTTATATGACTTACGTTAAATTATATTGGTCATATTGTTATTCCTGCTTAACAGTGTTAATAGTCTGGTAGTGCAGCGCTGCAACACCAGACTATTAACACTGTTAAGCAGGAATAACAATATGACCAATATAATTTAACATAAGTCATATAAATACCAGTGGGAAAAAAGCTTTTCTTCATGGTGTACTGGCTTCTGTTAATTAGCCCTTATTTTTCAGTTCTCTTCATAAACAGAATTTTATGTATCGGCAAACTTGCCATTTATTCATCAGCGTCTCACCACCTAGAGTGATGCAGATATAAGCTAATGGAGGAAGACGAGGCACTGCCAGACAACGGTACCGGATCAACCATGGGAAAAGATGTAGGAGTAGCTCAAACAATGCTTCAGTAAACAGTTCAGCAGAGGACTACAGAAGCACAAAGAGCTCACCCCAGCCTGAGAGGAGCAGCACGCCCAACCTCGTTTGGGTCCAGAAGAGTGGACGACTCCTCCATCAGAGAAGGGTCTTCCATCTGTGAATGGAGAGACAAACAGATCATTAGACAGACACTTAAAGACAAGTAAGAAAAACAAAAGCAAAAAAAGATCTGGATTCATTCCCTAAAACTAGGACTAGGACATAATGATCCTTTGGATAGCAAGTATGTATAGGAACTTGAGGGTATGTGCATGGTTAAATCTACATTACATTACAGTTATAGTTATACATACATATACATTCCTATGTGTGATTACTGAAACAGACTGTTGTATTGTAGAGCAAAAGAAAGACAGAGAGATACAATGGGCAGAGAAAATCAGACCCGGGGAAAAAAAGAAAAAAAAAGGTGTGTTCAAGGCCTGTAAGCTGAATAACCCTATAATATGCTTTCAGGTGCCGAGCCACACCCACTTTAAAGCACAACCTATATATCACTGAATTGCTCCATTACTGCACCAATATTTTGGCAGTCCACTGTACAGTTCACAGTTGTTTCATTGCATGCTTTGACTGTAAAATGCAGGCAAGTTTTATCTGTGAAGCGCTAAAGAGCATATTTTAGAGCTAGTAAATGATTACACAACACCCACAGACATACAGCTAACTGATTTACACTCATTAGAGTCCATACTAACTTTATATAGACAATGACATTATAAAGTTCACTTGCAAAGTGAAGCTGAGCACTTTCTGGCCAAAGATCACAGCTGAAATAAAAGAGGTGTCCTGTGCTCAATAAATGACGCCCCCCGACCCCCCACCCCACCAAAAAGCTCCTCAACTGAAGGCAGTAAACAGCTGAGAGGGTTGATACTGGGTTGCCCATTCTACCCGCCTACCATTACCCCCACACCCTGGTGTCACAACAGATTCTTTGTTTGATTGTTCTGCATGTAATTACACATCTTCCTCTAATTACTCATGGTCTCTGTAATCTCTCGGTAATCTGTAAAAACATTACAAAACATGACTGAAAGCTTTGTTTCTTTTTACACAACATGGGTGTGAGAAATGTTCCTTAACTGCATCAGCACCTTTTCATAGACAACAAATCATTCACTGCTAGTCCGCTAGTAAAAACACTTATTGGAGCTGGATACAACTCAGAAAAAAATAAAGCTCCAGGAGGAGAATGAAGAGAGCTTAAAGATTTCAAAACCTCATCAAAAAACTGCTGTGTGCGTCTCAGGATGTGTTTGAGCTCAGTCAGTTCCAGAAAGTTCTTCTTTAAGGCTTCCTGGTTAGTGTTGATCTCCTTCAGCTCATTCTCCAGCTTCTCAAATGTGGCCTACATAAAGATACGACAAACAAATTACATGATGGCAATGGATGGAGAGACTTTACTGAGGAGTGGTCTCAACTTCTACTAGCAAGTCAGTTGCAGAGTTTTGCATTCAGGGTAAATACTATGACGTAAGTATAGGGTAGATATTGGTAACTGCACAGAGGGCCTTTCTTATTACTAAACATTTAGCAATATTTAATATTAATAGGTGAAGGTCAAGGGGGAGGACTGTAGGAGTGACAGTGGAAAAGTATGTGAAGGGAGTGATGAAACATTAATGATAATTACTGGACTTTGTACAAATAAGAAGCAGATTTTGCAGGCAGGTGCTGCAGTTTGTCATGAGTTACATTTTCATTTTAAGGTACATGCTGAAATCAGTGTTGCGATGAAGGAGCACAGGTCCACAACTATCCCATCGCTTGCACTCTCGATAGCTAAATCATGCTTGCATTTTAGCAGCATGCTAATAAGGCAGCCAAACTAAGCACGCAATGTAAATGCAGCATAGGCACAAACACAGCACAGCCACATAAAATGTGTGTTGGTCTGTTTTCGCTCTTAGTTTGTTCCTAATTTACCCAGACTAGAGTTTGGGATGTTGTGACATTGTATCTTTTCCATTTGGCTAAAAGGCTAAAGAGCACCATTTTATAACATTATTTATTGGGGATATATTTTGTAGGAATACGAGTGCTCTGTCCCTCTCACAATTGCCACCTTTCTTGGCATAAAAAACTATTTTTGTACAAAAATAGAGATGCTTAACATCTATGTGTATCACAGTTAAAACAATAATAATAAACCCAACCTGACATCTGCTTCTTTAGGATTGATTTGCCAATTTGAATGTAACAAATCAGATCTCTGACATAGTATGTTCTGCAATCCATGTGCCAAAACCAGAGGCACTTGACTATTATTTTACTGCTCGTTTGTCTTTATTAGCAGTAGCTCATGCTGCAAGAATGATATGTGCCTCTATAAAGACTCTGATGTTAAAACCAGCAGACAGTACATTCTAACATGCTGCTAGAACAAGCAGAACAGCAGGGTCTTCCCTAATTTGGAAGAGCATCCATCCCTAAATTGCATTATCATCTGCATCAAACTAAACCAGGCTATGTTTGGAAGCAAACCAAAACCTGCAGTTTTGCCTGGACTGTGGATTATTTGTTTAGTGCACACTAAGATTTGGGTGAACTGTTAACACCTGTCAAATTTGACCCAACTAGGGGAAAAAGGTTTGAAGCAATGATCCCTACTTAACAAGGTAGGAGAAAAAGCACACTTGGATTGGGATTCAGTTTCAAGCCCCAAGTGTGCTACATAAAATTCAAGAACAAAATTTGGTCGTCTTACAGATGGCAAGATAGTAGATAGCAAGGCCCTCATTTCCCCTTGAGCAAATAAAAATAACTGGTTGAGCAGCAATACAGTTATATGGTTACCTGGGCATCAGTTCAGGAGTTGTGTACTTCATGCTAAGGCATGTGACAATGGTATGTGGCGTAGTAGAATCTGTGCCTGAATGCTTTTAAATGAAAAGGTCCCAGAAATCGCTTGCTATGAAACTGAATGGGCTATTAAAATGCACTAAATTGATGTACATTTCTCATACCTCCAAGTCAATCATGTCTCGAGGGAAAGGGACCTCTGGATTCTCCCCTGTGTCTACGATGTTTATGTTGGCTTTCTTAATCTCTTTCTCAACGAACCCTGTGGGAATAGTGAGAAAGTGTGAATTTAAGAGCTAAGGAGAGAGAGAGAGAGACATGAAAACATCTGATGCAATATTCCATAGGATTCAATCATCCTCTGGAGAAATGCACAGGATGTGTGATGGCATCGCTGACTCACTCAGTTTGCGGTCCATCTCCTCACAGCGGCGGACTTCATTTACAAACTTCCTCTGAAAGACGTTCACATCGGGATTCAGCTATGATGTCCACAGAACAGAGTAAAACGTGTTAGGGGAGGGATCTTATACAGCACTGTTATCATGCATTCCATTTGATAACAGTACCCAAGTATCGAATACTCAAATGTTCTATACAGGTTATGTGACAACAAAAGGTCAGGACATGTTTCACTTTACTAACTGAATAGAAAACAAAAACAAGTGCATAAACTATGTACACAAACAGGTTTTTGACAGCTTAATTTCAAAAGAAAAAAACAACAAAAAAAACTATACTGTAATGAGCACTGGTTGCTGGCACTGTTGTCTTTTTAAAACTCAATAACTATTGTTGGTATGAAATCAACTAAATAAATAAAAGTTCATTGAAAACGTAAGAAAAGCAGACTACTGAATTTACTTGATCCTTTATATTAATTGAACTACACACACTGTCAAAAGATAAGTTGCACCCAGAAGAAAGTGACGGATTGCAATGCTATTCGGAAGGAAGATTACCAGGAAATTTAGACTAATGTGGGCAATGTTTACTGTGCTACACATACAGAAGTAGTGTCTCTCAGTATGGCATCAGGTCACCACGTTTGCTAATGCAACATGCCAAACGTCTCAGCATGGAGTTGTAGAGGTTCCTAATGGTGTCCTGTGATAATCCATCCCATGCAGCTTGCATATTCTCAGACAGTTCCTTCAGATTTCATGGTAGGGGTGGAGATGGAGTGAACCCAGATCTTCAGGATGTGTGACATGTGACAACAAACCGTTGGCACTGACCATGGTGCCTCCACACACGGATTCATTGGACAGCCTGGTTCAACACCATTGCAGTCTTTGGCGACACTGACGTGGTATTAAGGGCAGTTGTGGTAACGGTCTGCGTGCATTTAGTCCTGCATTGTGCAGCCGTTTGCCAATGGTGCTGGCACTAACAGGATGACTAATAGGGCACTACTGCTTGCTAAATGTCTGCAATCGTGGCTGTTGGGTCAGTCAGGTACTTGAATCATTCACATGTCTCACAATGTCAAACCTACCCACCAAGTTTCATGCCAGTCAGCTGATTCCTTTTGGGTATACTATTACTATTTTTTGACAGTGAGTATATATGTACATGGTCCTTTACAGTCCTTTTATTATCAGATAACTGAAGTGAACTGGATACAAATGCTTTCTTTAAATAGGCCATACAATGCAAAACTGAATTTGTCTTGCTTTGTTAACACAAGAGAGTTTGATACAAACAGTGATGTAAATCATAGTAACTGTTGAGGTAATCTATAAAAATGTTGGTCATATAAAAACAAAGTACTAATAGTTTGAATTTGTGGTCAAGAAAGAAGAAAATACAATTAAAAAGTCGTGCCATTAAACTGTACAAACAAAACCAAACAGGAGTGTCCTTGAAACAGGATCCTCCGCTGGTAAGGTATTGGACTAGTTAATTATTCATTTGCTATCCACACCCCATTCAGAGGGCCTTATTTGTGCCTGTGCTTAAGTGCGCACTCACATCTCTGAACTGCACCATGCCGATCTCCCCAAGCTCGCTGACACAGCAGTAGGCGGACTCAGACTGCAGGAAGAGCTGGGCCAGAGTCATCTCCTCACTACGGAACAGCTCCCCCATGATGCACTACGCTACACCACCCCACACCACACCACTCAAGAATATCTGAAAAACAGAGAAAATATGAGGTAGTAAGAACAACAAATTACAAAACTATAGAAGAACAAAAAGCTCCTAAGAACACACCCATGAAAAGAAAGAGTTTCAGTTGATAGATGATTCATAAACAGAAGGAAAGGCTGCCAATAAACCACTGGAAGAAACCAACCATAAAAGACACATACCTAAACAAAATAAGGTTTCTGTTTGAGGCGTGAAGTGTGAAGTGTACGATAGCTGCACTGAGGCAGCAGTGTGCCTTTGCAGAGGGGAAGGAAGGGAGGGTTTTATAAGCCTGATACCACAGACCAACCCAAAGCTGAAAAACAACACATTAACACTTCTACTTACAGCTCCTACACTGCAGACTGTAAAGTTAATACAGAACTAAACTGCTTAAATGCAAGACAGAAATGAATGCTTACTATTGTTCAACTCAACTATCAATAAATTTAAGTCTATTTATGAGGCAATTGATATCCTGATGTTCTTCTCAGCCAAAAAAGTGGGACCTGTTAATACAGCTCACTAAAGTTTATGTACTACAATAAATATATATTTCTTAATTAAACATCTTGAAGCATACTGTTTTTTAGCATCACACTTTTTTATGCAGCAGTTGTATATATTAGCATGTTTATAATACTGATATGGTTCCTAATATCTACACAGATATCTGAAAATAATATTAATGCAAAACGTTGAGATACATTGCATCTATTATCAGAGTAATCAGATAAGTAATCAGAAGAGACTCAGCCAAAGGAAGAACCTTAAAGAGAGCTCCTAGAATTAAATGGTTCTATCTGAAAAGGACTTTTCCCAAATGTCCTACAGTTTTATTGTTCAGCATTTAAAGTAGCTCAAGATGACAACTGCGTTAGGACACTGAATGTGGCTGTACTACAAAACAGCTTCACCATTTGTAAAATGACATCGTTCACCCACAAAACAGCACTACATGCAGACAGACCCTAATAATTATGAGGTGACAACATCACGAGGAATCTGATCAATCAAACTTAGAAAAAAAAAAGGTACTACCTCAGTATTTTCATGCTTTTCATGTTGATTTTATCATATACTCAGCCAGAACTCACTACAAGTGATACTTGAGGTGGGCAATGTGACAATATGACATCATCACTGTGATGAATTATTATAATTAAACCTATCTGAGTATAACAAGTTTGAGTAACACAAGTTCTTCTAGAACACTAATCACCTGCATGTATTATAAACAATTACAGATTTTATGGACCAGTGTAAATGAGTACCAACCACCAGGGTGGAGTGAGTACATCCATAAACTGCATGTTAACATGTAGCTGACTGGGTGTCAGTCCATTATGCCTTAATCCTATTTAATTCATGCACTTTCACAGATCATTTCAGATTCTTTCTTAAATGGTTTGATTTGCATTTTGCATCAAATGATCACTACCAAACATTTAGAAACAGTAATGATGTACCTAAAAGGCATGAATGGAATCTTACGCTTCCCTGAGGTCTCACCATTCCTTTATCATGTGATAGCACATGCTCTTATGGGAAAAAGCACTTGCTATTCAGAAAGCATCAGAAAATACAATGGGGCATTTGGACATTCATCAGAACCAAATCCCTTACGGGAGAGAGCAGAGTCTTGTCATAACTTACGGCTAAGGCAAAACGCTATTGCAAAAAAACACAAGGAAAGCCACCAAGCATGGATACATTTAGCTACTTAAAAAGTTATTTCGTCTATATAGTTACAAATATGAATACTACTCTGTTATATCTTTCAAGGGTGGACAAAGTTTTGACTTGAGCAGGAGTCTGTCAGGCTACAGTCAGGTTTGGACAGGTTTTAGATAAACCATGTGCTATGGCTCAGAACCAGTCAAACTCAGAATATCTTGCAGGTATGTACGATACAAGGCCAAAAGACAACCCTCTAAATTATGTTATTCGGGTGTTTCAGTCACAACCGTATTATCTCCTGAGATGCTGGGAGTAGAATAGGTCACACTGAAAAGTTTGGTGACATTTCCGCACTGCCAGACCTGCCCCGGTCAGCTGTAAGTGCTATTAATGTGAAAAGAATCATCTACAAGCAACAACAACTGAGTCAGAAAGCAGTTTTTCAGAGTCTGGGCTTGGTCCCTTTAGTTCCAGTGAAGGGTAACACTAATGCTACTGCATACAAAGAAATTTTAGACAATTAGAAGCGGCAGCAGTTTAAGGAAGCTCCTTTCATGTACCACCACGACTGTGAACAAAGCAAGATCCATAAAGACAGAGGCTGTGTCTCAGTTGTGTACTATACACTAATACTACACAGTACATACTACGTACTAATCTTCATAGTGTTAGTTCAGCAGGCACACAATATTTGCATGACACATACAGTAATTTCTTACTAACAGGAAGTAGTGAAGCTTACATCATACCAAGCTGGACTCTGAAGGCTGCTACAGCAGATGTTTTTTTTTTTTTCCAGGAAACACAAACAAATAACACATATATACTAGAATACATTTATTTTTACAGGCTGTTTTGACAGATTTGGGTTCAGCTTCCATTTACACAGGAGAAGCTCCTCCCTTTTTGTTTTCTGTTGGTTTGTGGGTCAATCGTGTCCATCATTACCGTTCTCAAAAATGAACAGGTTCTAGGTGTGTATTGTGGATTTTTGAGTATACTCAACTTTAGTAACTGTACTATGTACTACATACTCAAACACGAGTTAGTGTTAGTATTAAGTGTGCACCAGGTTTTTGGATGGAATGGGATGTCCATATAGTGCATTTGGGTTGTTAAAACCAAGCTTGACTACAGCTCAATTTGGCATCCCTTTGTAATTATTCATTTACATTTTTCAGCATGTAAGTGTTCAGCAGGAAGCAGAATTAAACCGCACAGCGCAGAGTGACTATAAGAGATGGGAAAGACTGGAGATTAAAGATTAAAGCTGAGCCATATGACTCCATGCACTGAGCCCTGGAAACACATTCAACATCCCACACTCACACGCATCTAATTCAGGGTTATTTCATGCTGAACTACTACATGAACAGGGGTGGAGATTACAGTCTCACACCATAATTATTGATCTGAAGTTAATTATTAATTCCACTAATTTAAATTTCATCATATGACTGTCGGTAAGGTAACTGCTTGTGTTTGTCTCATGGAAAATTCGAAGCATGTTCAATAATGCAACAGGCAGTGCGAGGCCTGCACTCTTTCCACTCTCTCTGTCCACCCAAGTATCAGCCAGATATGAGACCAGTCCTGCTCGTGAATACTATAGTGTCACTTTTGAGATCGTAAAGCCAGCCTTTACATCTACCACCTTCCTGTGAAAGGTCTTTTAGAGACATTAAAGAAGCAATTTGTAAGATGATGCTCTTGTAAGATTAACTTGTGTTTTCCAGTTCTTCTGTTTGCTGCAGAACGTGGATAATTGTGTCTACTGTTCCTTTTACTGGCTACCTATAATTAAATGATCTAACCAGGACCCCTGATTCTTCTTATCTTACATACATCCAGGAAAATGGAGATGGTTTGCAAAGAAAGAGAATTCTTTTAAGAAAAAGTTTTAGAATTACTGTACCAGCTGACAGACAAAATGAAGTCAGTAAAGAAATGTTCTGAAATCATTTCTAACTGAAACTAGGATGCATTAATACATGTTAACTTAAGCGAAACATACTGGACCAGTCCTGAATTAAATCAAAGCGAAACCAAATTTTATCGACTCAGTAATGAAGCGTATTAATACCCTGTTTAACTGTCTCGTTTTTGTATCCTATTGTAAACTGAAAAATAGAGATGTACAACCCTAGTACAAACTGCTATTTTACATATTATATATACATATTGCTCCTTTAAACATTTCACATGTCTGGCTCCTATCACAGCCATTGTAAGCAATTCTGATTCATCTATTTCAGTGCGTTTCACTTTAAACTAAACATTTCACATACTTGTTTAAATGCTCATCAGCACCACTGTAAACGACTCTGAATTAGCAGGTTTATCTGGAACAGCACATTTCACATCGAATTACAAATCTTACATATTGCTCCTTTAACTGTTTCAGATGGCTGGTTCCTATTACCACCACTGTAAACCACTCTGAATTAATAGCTTTATCTAGAACAGTGTGTTCCACATCAAACCAAATGACTTTGTTTACATCTTAATGATTTATTTATGTAGACCTTTGGAAGAATTGTGGATTTCCCACCTTTAAACCTCAAACACACACACACACACACACACACACACACACACACACACACACACACAAACAAATGACCAAAGGGCTAAATACATGCACGAGATTTAGCCACCCATGAAATTAAACCGTGAGGCATGTGTCGATACTAAGTTACTACTGAATAAGAGACTTAAGGTCTTAAGGTCCAAAAGAATTCATTGTGCACTGAACAATCCACAATCCCCTGTCCTCAGTCACGGTATCCACATGTTGGCAGAGATGGATTATTTCATTCACTAGACTAAATATTCCCATAATACTAATTACTATAGTATAAATATGTGATGCAGAATGTAGAAGCCTTTATGATCTACACATTTTATTCTCCTGAATTAGTTAAATTGTGTTTCTATACCTCAGTGAAACAACAAGAATGATGTTCTCTTATTCACCAGCCACTTGTTCGAATCTCTCCGTTCCACCTTAAATGCTGCACCATTTAAGGTGGAACGTGAAAAATCGAACAGCATCTTCGTGAAGTCAAAGTAACGTCACTTTAACTCGGCTGAAATGTGGAAATCGTAGTTAATAAAGCGTCTCAAAGTTGGATACTACAAAGTAACCACCTGAATTTGTGAATTATATTCACCGAGCCTCTCAGAAAAGGACGTTAGAGAAGTTAGCTAGCTAGCTAACCGCTAACCCTAACACAACTGTCAACAAGTTTTACCTCAACGACTACTTCACTAACTTCTCCAGTAACAGCGACAACATTGGCTCCAGCAACCGAAACAACATCAAACATGCAAACGAGGACGAGGAAAACCCATGAACTTACTTTTCTGTTTTGGCAAAGTTAGCCAGTCAGCTAATGCTAACAAGTCATCCCGAACAGGTTAATTAGCTAACTGCCCCAGCAGAGAACAGCCATTTAAACCAGAGCTTTAAACTCCTGTCAGAAGACCGGCACGATATGGGCAAATGGCATGTAAAGAGCCTGAAGTTAAGTCGCCAAGTTAGTTTACTTACAATATAAGAGCAATAGCAGCCGAATTGGGGAGTCCCACTCACTCACTCGGTCCCACTCTGTCCACCTCAGAGTCCTCTGAACATCAGCTGACTGCCGGCGTGACGTCATGGGGAGGCCCTTGCGAGTGTCACGTGCGGGACTAGCTTACCTGGACACGTCACAGCAGGTAAGCTTTAAAGAAATAGCCTGAATAGAAAAAGACATACTTCTGCTAGGATGGGCCTTATTGCTGTGTCTGACTGACCCAACAGCCATGACTGTGGACATTCTGCGATCAGTGATGCCCTCTATGAGTCATCCTGTTAGTGCCAGCACCGTTGCCAGACTGTAACAACGACTGCCCTGGAGTGACTCAGAATGGCAGCGGGTCATCTTCAGTGATGAGTCCTGCTTTTGTCTTGGTGGAGATGACCAACAAATCCGTATGTGGAGGCACAGTGATCAGCACAAAGATGAACGGTTTGTTGTCACGTGTCACATGTCCAGGAGTCCTGGTGTCACTCCACCTCCACCCCTACCGCAAAATCTGCAGGAACTGTGCGAGAATATTTAAGCTGCATGGGATGGATTATCACAGGACACCAAGCTCAATAAATGTTGTCCATATCAGTCTAAATGTATCATCATTTATTGTTCCTGGTAACCCGTATCTTCCTTCCCAATAGCACTGCAATCCCACACTTTCTTCTGGGTGCAACTATTCTTTTGATGATGAGTGAGTAAATACATTCTATGGTACCTTTAAACCCCTTTTTTGTCCAGCAAAGCAACTTTCCATGAACGCTGGTCCACCACAAATGAACAAGTCGCGAGCGACACTGCCATAGAAAAGGAACCAAGACTGAAAAGGGGAACCTATCCTCCTCTGCACTGCATTTTTGGGGTTAAAATAGAAAAATAGTAGCACAAATTCACAAGTAAGATACATTTTGAACAAGCAGAACTATCTGTCAGATGGCTTATGGTAAAAGTCTATTCAAAAACTTTGAGGAAAATATTTCACAGATCATCAATTATGTTCATCATAGGAGAAGGACACACGACCATTTCTGCTACACCATATCTCAAGTCAAGTCAAGTGCAGACTTATTTATACAGTGGTTTTCACAGTGGTCGATGTCAACAAGCAGTTTTATGAAAATCCAGGTCAAGTTATGCAGGCCAAAATCAGCAGCGACACAATAAAATGCCCTAAGAGGAGGAGAAAACAAGAGGAGAAAACCTTGAGAGGAACCACGATTTAAAAGGGGAAGTCACAGTCCTCTGGATACTGAAGAACAAAACAATAACCCCAAAAGAACAAAAAGACAATTAGATCTGACAATGAATTCAGGAATTAAGCACAGAGACTTTGCAACCACTAAATAAGATGGAGGTGTAATATAAAAGCTAGTTAATGAGTGATGAAGATCACTCGCAGGTGTACAAGTGGGTGGAGCAAGAGAGTCCAGGTAAAGTAAACAGAATAAAGGAAAAGATAAACAAATAAACAAAGATAAATACTGATAAGCTCCTAAAGGAGCTAATTGGCTACTCAAACAGGAATTGCACTGACCTTTTAAACTGTCTGCATAATAAAATTGCTAAGACTACAACTAAATCATTCCGGTTCATTTCATACTGGTTTAGTGTGGAATGCTTTCTCCTAGAGATAGAGTCAGCACCATTGCTAAAAGTGTTGGTGACAGCAACCAAACGAGTGTAATGCCTATGAAAGCTCCCTCACAGAAAGTTACTACATGAATTGATGAAATGGTTACAAATACACTGCCTGATGTCTGCAACATTCTATCACAGTATTTTTGGGATCTAAAGTCCATTTTACTCAATTAAAAGTATTTCATCAATTCTGAGTGGAGTGTACACAACGGGTGTTCTAGGGCAAAATAGTCCCCAAAGAAAGCTTATTGTTTTTAGATGTAAGACCATTATACCATCTTCAACATTACATATAAAACATCACAAAACGTGTAGGTTCACTGTTGTTTATGGATAGTAAATATAATGGCTGTATTTTTGTTGTAAGACTTTGGGACCCCTGGTTCCCATCAGCACCACTGCACAGAAATCTGAGTCTGGGGTAAGTTTCCGTACAATGAGCCATTTTATATCAATCCACTTTGTTTACATGTCAAGAACTGAATTAAGAAATTTTGAAATTCAGTGGAGCTCCCTTTTAACAAGCACTCGGGCTATACACTGCTTAGCCTTAACTTTAATACCACCTCCTTGTAACTAAATGCTTTGTCCATTTTGTTAGCTCCGCCTATCTTATTAGGTCTACATCGACACACTGTAGTCCATCTGTTTCTTGGCATACTTAACCCCCTTTCATCCTGTTCTTCAATTCTCAGGACCCGCAAAGGACCACCACAGAGCAGGTATTATGTGGGTGGTGGATCATTCTCAGCACTGCAGTGACACTTACATGGTAGTGGTGTGGTAGTGTGTGTTGTGCTGGTGCGAGTGCTGCTGGAGTGTTTAAACACTGTGTCCACTCACTGTCCATTCTATAAGACATGCTGGTCCACCTTGCTGATGTACAGTCAGAGATGATAGCTCATCTGTTGCTACACAGTTTGTGTTGGTCATCCTCTAGTCCTTCATCAGTGGTCATAGGATGCTGCCCACAGGAAGCTGCCCACAGGACGCTGCCCACAGGATGCTGCCCACAGGATGCTGCCCACAGGATGCTGCCCATAGGACGCTGCCCACAGGATGCTGCCCACAGGACGGTGATGGCTGGATAGTTTTGATTGGTGGACGATTCTCAGTCCAGCAGTGACACTGAGGTGTCCAGCAGCACTGCTGTGTCTGATCCACTCACACCAGTACAACACACACTAACACACCACCACCACGTCACTGTCACTGCAGTGCTGAGAATGATCCGCCACCCACATAATACCTGCTCTGTGGTGGTCCTGCAGGGAGCTCCTGACCATTAAAGAACGGGGTGAAAGGGGGCTAACATAGCACACAGAGAACAAGATGGACTACAGTTTGTAATTGTAGACCTACAAAGTGCTCCTGTATGGTAAGTGGAGCTGATAAAATGAACAATGACAGTAGATAAAAGAATGACCAGTATATATGCTCTTTTCTCCAGTGCATTCGTCTACTAATGTTCTATAAGTCTGTTATTGTCCTCCCTCTCTATCCTACCACAAGTGGTTTCTTTAAAGTTGTCAATATGTTGCGTTGGCTGAAGCCCACTTCCTTCAGTGCCCACATCACAGGGTTTTTTAGGCTAATGGTGTATCCAGTTGCTGTACAAATGTTTGCAATTGCTTATTGAAGTTACTTGGTTGTATTAAAGGACACCACAGAGGAGAGGTCTGCAAATGCTCTGAATTTACTTTTATTGGCCTTAGTCGTTGCTGTGCTCTTGAAGGCCTTGAGGTCAGAAATGGAGACTCAAAGCTGTTGATAGAGATACAGAATACAAACTGAAAGTAATTCATGGAGTAATGCATTATATGACTTAACATTTAATTGTCTAATTACGTTGAAATAGCAAAGCATAGCAATACTAACAACACTAGACTACTAAGGATTAACAACATGTGTATCAGCACTGTGGGCCCAGGACGAGAGCAGCATAACCGTGCCATTTGCCCAATAGAGGTACCAGCCATCCCTATATATAGGAAGTATAATACAGGTTTGCAACCTTCATCACATGTATACAGAACACAATCAAACATGTAAAGACAGACGACAGTCCTGCTCAAACAGGCCTCAGCAGTTCACAGCTCAGCATGTCATATGAGCCAGCAGGGGTTAAGAGGTCACTGAGTGAAGAATCTGTCACTGTGTGTTTAATAGGAAAGATGGGTGGCAGGTCTCTGAGAGAAAGGCCAGTGGAAAGGCCAGAAAGATTAGCAGAAACATGTTAACACTGTGACTGAAGACTTAGTTAATCATTGCAGCTCTGCGAGAACATCACTCCTGTCCTCTTCACTGTAATAGGCTACCAAAATACAAGCAGAGAAGAAGAATTAGGAGTGCCATGATATTGCTTACGAAGCTCTTTGTCTTTAAAACAGGTAGAAAAGGCACATGACATCAGGTAAACAGTGGGGAAAGGTCAAGAACAGTCATATGCTTTCTCTTCATGGAGAGCCGCCATCCCACACAAACCACCGGATTTGCACACAACAAAGCACAAATAGCACATGCCATGTTAACATCCCTAATAATAATCATGATATGTTTGTTTTCAGGCACCACCACGATTTGGATTTTGAGACTTTCAGAGGGGCCAAGAGGATGATTAGGGGTCCCCAAGTTTTCTTTTACATCTCAGTTTGTCATAATCAAAATGATGGGAAATTACAGAGAAAAATACTGATGTAGTTATTTAAAGCTCAACTTTATGCAACAGTACAGTTTGTATGGTGTATACTTATACTTTGTTTGTTAAACTTAAAAGTTTGAGTGTGTTAATGCTATGCTCATTTAATAAGGTTATGTGAACAACAAATTACCTCAAATTATTTAAGTAAACGTAACTTATTAGGGTTTACAGTGTAAATGATTCTATTTTTAATTTAATATTAGAAGTTTACTGAACTCAAAAGTTTAAGTTAACCATGTTACGTTCACTGTAAACCCTAATAAGTTAAGTGTACTTAAATCATTTGAAGTAATTTGTTGCCTCAAATGAATGAAGCATTAAAAACCCGGTATTTTAAGTTCACTGAAATTATAAAGACACCCAAACCTTTAACAACGTATGAATATACATCACACAAACTGTACTGTTGCATAAACTTGACCTTTTTAGTAGCTATGTCAGTAATTTTTTATTTTAATTTTCCCAACAGCAATATAATATGTATATGTGTAATATGTGTAATATGTACAGTATGTGTAATATATGTAATGTAATGATCACAAACTCAGATGTAAAAGAAAACTCTTAGAATCTTCAGAACTACACACTCTAACACCAGTGTTAGAGTAGATGTTAGAATTGGTAGTGCCTGCTAAACTCTTTCATGGTTATGGTTGGGACACCCAGAACATGTAAAGTGTATCCAAAGTTGCATTCACCCCAGATACAACATGTGGATGTGTTGTTTATCTGAAAGCAACATCTGAAGCATAAATAAGCTAATAAAAAGAGCTAATATAAGCGAATAAAAGCTAATAAAAGCTAATAAAAATGAGCTAATAAAAAGAAATAAACAAATTTGCTAGGAATTCTGGGTAACTCCACCCTGTATTGTCCTATAGTTTAGAGTTACTCACTAAAATAATTAAGTGATAGCAAATAATTGCAAGAAAATAAAGTAAACATTACTTCATCAGTCAAGTACTATTACAGTCAAGACTTCCAGTGTACTTTTTTAACTTGTGCCGTTTATAGTATATAAGTCATATACTTTTATCCATGTTTATAGAGCAGAACACTATATCAGCACATATGCAAGCCTATCTGAGATTAACAACTCAACACAGCTTGTGTTTATGTATGTGATGATTTAAGCCCAATTCTATTAGGCAGGGTATTTAAAATCTTCCAGCACTTGTCAGCCTCGTAGCTCCAGAATGAAAGATTACAAACACGTCTTGGATATGTTTATGGCAATGAGAAATCAAGGAAAAACACATGAAACATAATGAATAACAGACAAGTTATGTATTTTAAAACAGCTCCCCGGACAAATAGTTCAGTCCGTACTCTCAGTTCAGACGTTTGGTATTCAGACTGTATATGATTACAGAAGATTGTAGTCATGGTGCTACTCAACATGTAATCTGAAACAGAGCACATGCGTGGGTGAGACCTATGGGTCTGTGCTTAGTGGCACTGCCATCTGTTGGTGTCCTGAAGGACACTGGGTAAGAGGTCATCAGGCAGGAATAGCCTCAGAAACAGAAGGCAGCCTGCTTGCTCGTAAAGCTTCATTACGGGAAAGGATGGCAGGCGTCACATAGTAGACACCCTTCCGGGAAGTAAGCCTCGGCATACGAAACAGTTTACTAATCATTTACTACTGATCATGTCTCCAATTATAGGAGTGTACATCCTCTTTCCTGAATTGGAGATCATAGGCAACTGTCCTTGTGTGATGGATTTCCAGGAGAAACATGGTATTAGGAATACCTTTTGTCTTACTGATCGTGGGGGTGGCAGGAGAAGCAGGTGAAACGTAATCGTATTGGTTAATATTCTTGTTCCCTGCCCACTGGTGCACAGTGATGTCATCAAAAGTGATGACATGTTTTAGAGGTGGAGAGGTACATTACATTTTGGTGGAATATTATGAGAAAATAAGAATTTGGTCTTTCATTGTACGCTACCAGTCAAAAGTTTAGACATGCCCAACTAAATGGATGATGTTGGTTATCTTAAAGACTCTACAGGCTTACACTTAACAGTTCTGACATCTCTGAAACAATACGTATGCTGATATACCACATATACTCTTGATGTATCACAATACTGTATTTGTGCCATATCGCCACCTTGAACATATATTTAACTTTAATCGCTTTTTTGCGCAATTTAAAAGCTCTAGTTACTCTTTTAACGTAGAGAACATTCATGATGGACAGACCAATAGAATTGGTCCAAAACTGCTTAGAAAAAAAGTGTTGTTATATCAGCCTCCACTGCAGGTTACGAAAGCTGTTTTATCCTCCTGTAAATTTCCATTTTGGAGGGTTTTTAAGGTGGACTGCATAATTCTATGAGTGCTATTTCATAGTGTCTTCACTTTTATTCTAAAGTAAAGCATTAAGATAAACATAAGGAGAAACTTCTATGGTGTAGCTGTAACTTTTGATCTGTAGTGTATAAGAAATAGAGCCAAACCTGGAAAAAGAGTTTGAGAAAACAATACAAACAAATTCAAAATTGATCTAAAGATGACTTGGATGGCACTCTTTTTATTACACATGTATTACTTTATTTAGTTAGGAATGCCAAAGTGTCTTTAAAATAATGGGAACCAGTGAGAGATTGGAGGAATTAAGAATAAGAGATTCTTAAGAGGTTAAAATGAGGATAAAAATAAGATTTATTTTTATATACATGAATATGAAAACATACATAATAATTGAATGCAACATCTAAACAATAACATGTTACCAGCAATAAATAAACATATTACAACAAAATAATACATTTTCTGTTTTCTATAAGTCTTGTGTGTGCTTCCGATTCAATATGTGTTTATCAGTTGTTCTGTGATCAGGTGTAGTATGTCTAGCTTCCTAATTCTACGTGTACCAAGAAGCATTAGTGTACTCAATGCTGACACCAACCTGTCAAAGATGCACATAGCAGGCTTCACTATGGTTAGACACTCTTACATGCAATTATCCCCCTTTACCACACCAGGGCGCTACTGGACTATATATTGGTAAAAGGGAATCTTAAGTCTCTCTAAGGTAATGGCCACCAACCCTGGAACTCCATCATCCTGTAAAACCTAGATCCACCCACAAGCTACCATATCTGCTCCAGCTAATTGAAGGTGAATTACTTCATTATCAAATCACTAAGAAAGTCATTCAAAGTGATTTGGTGTGAAATGCTCCAATCTAGAGAAAGAGAGTCAGAATTGTTCACAGTTGTGGTGACAGGAAACCAAATGTTTGAAGTGTTCTTGGGAATCTTGGAAAGTCAGAAAAGGCTACCACTTGGAATGGTCATAAATACGTTGCCCGATGCCTGAGATTTGTAAAAGTCCAGTCATGGTGGAAAAGGTACATGTAGGCCTTGTAGACAAAATGGTTCCCAAAGTTTCTTTCTCAGAATTATCATTATTTTATACCATTACCAACTCAGCATATAAAACTCGTTCACTGGTCATTTGGATAGTACTGTAAATTAAATGCCTATACTTGCTTTGTAGACATTGGGACGACACTCTGGTTACTACCACCACCACTGCAAAAGCCGATACCACTTTAAAATAAGACTACCCTTATAAAGCATCTATGAGTGTTTAAAATTTGTTTATTAATGGTCATTAGTTAGGTCATAAACACTTTACAAAGTAATAATAATGATTTATAAGGCACATGAATAGAAAGGGCAAAGTGAGTTGCTGTATCTGATGAATTTGAGGATGTATTGAAGCTGATAAGTTTAATGCTGACTGATGGAGAAGACAAGGTGAGATCCATAAACGTTAAACATCTGAACTTTAACAATACAAATGAATGTGAGTTCACTGTTAGACAAGCAACAGGTCACTGTTGCCCTTTGCCCTTCTAATTTATGTGTTATAACGACTTAAAAATGATTTTAAGGTGGTTATTATCTAATTAATAACCATTTTAAACCATTCATAAACACTTTATTAAAGTGGCCTTATTCTAAAGTGATACTCAAAAGACAATCTGAGCTGCTACGTTGTTGGACAGTTTAAATTAAACCATTTAGCCTGACTTTGTGAACATCTTAACGGAGTTATGTAGAAATGTTGCATAAATCAGTGGATTCGTTATTGAGATGTGATAAAAATTAATTTAGAATAAAGTCATTAGAGTTATTTTGACATGAAATGGTTCATTTCGTTATAGAGAAAGGCAAGAATCTTACAGGGGTGGTGATGGAAAACAAGGGTCTCAATGTCTACAAATATAGCCATTTTATTCTGTACAAAACTATCAGTGAATCTACATGTGTCTGAGTTTGATATGTAATTGTGATGATGGTAAAATAGTGATAAATTTGATAAAAGGTGTGTTCTATTTTTCCTTACAATGTCCTTGCCAACAAAAGGTGTTTTTTAAATGTGTTTTTGGGGAGAATCTTTTCTGATGGCTATCGTATACAATGCCTGGGGCATCAGGCCTAACCATTTGTGTAATAACTTTATGTGAGGGAATTTGTGGAGGCATTGAACCCTTAAAAAGTGTAGTTTTACTACACACTTGTATAACCTAAGAATAACTCAATAACCTAAGAATAGCTGCAAGTTTGCCCTGCGGTCCATGTAGTTACTGAAGAATAAGCAAGCAATAAGCCTGTGATTTTAAGGGTTAATTCAGACCGGTCTGGTTCCTATCCCCACTATAGTGAATTCTGAGTTGGTAAATCCTTGGAATAACTCTGTTTATATCCTCATTTTCAATTTATGTAAAACTTTTGGGGACAAAAAGTAGAATTTCCCCTTAATGTCCTCAGAATTGCTTGATTGGCTGGATCAGGTGCATTAGTGTTAGATAATTGGGGTAGCATGGTGGATGCAAATGGGAACTAAACTCTGCAGAGCCCTAGATCTAAGCCGAGACTAATGATTCTAATGGAACATGTTTTGCTATTATCTATTGTGTTCTTCCTAACAGGGCCTTATTAAAGAAGCCATTATTTTTCCCCCACTACATGCTATAACAACACTGCACATTTCTACTGCAGTAGGCCTTTATACAGACCTAAACAGAGGCTTTAATAAGGTCAGTCTAATACACCTTTAGTCTTTGTGCTTATGTTGGTCCTGAGTCTGGATGCTTGGCTGATGTTACGTAATCTCTGTGAAGTAGATTTTGAATGAGGCCCACAAAAAAAGAGCTATTCTTTTTTCTTACAGAGGTAATCAGATCCATTTCTGTGTGGAATTGTCCTTGAGATGGAGTACTGATATAAATCAGCTCTCCAGAAAACCAGTCTAAGGTTACTATACACACTCACAGTGCATTATGGAAACAGAATGGTTTATTAGAAACTACACCAGTTACATGCACTCAAGATGACCATGCACATATATTTCCTCATACAGCCTTAGACTGCACTAACATATTCCGATATTCCATATACAGATTCCCAGAGGTTTCATGAGTTTGCTTAGCTGTTATTTCCCAGGATACTGTTTCCAGGATCAGTCCAACTTCCTTACTCACAAATATGTGACTGAACAATATAAGGGACTCTTTTTTATTCACTGCACTGTGTATCCTGAAGTAAAGAGAAAAAGGAAATATGAGAGGGAAATGAAGGTGGTGACACAAACAAACTGAAACGAATGACGTGATGAACACTTGGGGGTTATAGCAGCTCTTGAAACTTGCACTGTGTTTGTATGATGGCCAGCGTACTTAGAAATTATGGTTGGAAGTTATCATCACCACCACAAATGCTTTCCTGGCTAATTAGCAGCTCTCGCTAACAACACTGACCAAAACTGGTAAATGTTTGGTCAATATCTTGAATGTTATGAGGGTTACAGTTCTTCTGGACAGCAAGGAATGGGTAAAATACATATTACAGGAATTTCATGCAGGAATTTTTAACCTATAAAATGAACAACAATATATTGCACAGCTAAAATCAATAGTGGCAGCTATCTTGAATTATAGATTCCCAGCTATAAATTCCAAGCTAGTTTATGCTACTCTAGTGCTGGTTTGGTGCAGGTTTAGCTGGTCTTTCTGGTGTATGCTTTTTTTCTAGCAGTGTCAATTCAAGAGTTCAAGTTTCATGCTCGGCCGTGCATGTGACATAAGCAAGGACGGGCCTTATCACTGTACCTGACTACCCCAACTGCCACGATCGCAGACATTCAGCAAGCAGTGATGCCCTCCATGAGTCATCCCGTTAGTGCCAGCACCATTAGCAGACGGTTGCACAACGCAGGACTACATGCACACAGACCGTTACTACGACTGCCCTTAACACCACGTCAACGTCACCAAAGACTGCAATGGTGTTGTGTCAGACTGTCATGGAGTGACTCAGCAGGTCACCTTCAGTAACAAGTCCTGCTTTTATCCTGGTGGAGACAACCAATGAATCCATGTGTGGAGGCACCGTGGTCAGCGCCAAGACGAACAGTTTGTTGTCACACTTCACGCATCCAGAAGATCTGGTGTCACTCCACCTCCAGTCCTACCGCACTATCTGCAGGTACTGTGTGAGAATATTAAAGCTGCATGGGATGGAATATCACAGGACAGCATTAGGAACCTCTACAGCTCCGTACTGAGACATCTTGCATGTTACATTAGCAAACATGGTGACCTGACGCCATACTGAGAGACCAATATACTGTATATTGCACTTGTATTTATCACACAAGCTGCTATTAAAGTACATTTCTGGTACCTGGTTTGTGCAAGCTTCCATTGTTTGTGAGTAACATAGAGTCTTGCAGCTCTAGTGCACTTTAGTATAAGGGTAAGGCCAACAACGATTTGATATTTTACCATTTATAAGCTGATGGAACTCTAGATCCCGAGACTAAGGCAACCACTGCTGTGCCCACTACCTGTGCTATCTTTAGCTTATATGCTATTTTAGAATGAACATATTACATTAAAAAAGTCAAGCCTAACCTTTAGGTAGTAAACTGTTATGCTTCAGATTTCTATACTGCACTACTACCTGCTCAAAAAGTTCATGAGAAACATAAGAACTTTCATTCTGCCCCTCCTTTTTGAAGCTCACCCTAATATATGGGTGTTAATGCTCTGTTGTACATAAACCTACCCTCCACCTGGATGCTGGCACTGTAGCCTGTTATTTTTCCACATCATCTCAGGCGCTTTGATGCAATGTGATGGATCTCAGTATGAGGCGGTTTGAGCAGGAGTTCACCTTTCCTTAGGACATTCATCAGGGTCCTCAGGACAAAACAACCTCAACACAGCCTCAACACAGCCTCTTCACACTTCTCCCATCTGGCAGACGATACAGGAGCATGAAATCAAGGACCATCAGATTACGGAACAGTTTCTATCTGCAGGCCACCAGTGGTCTGAACACCTCACTTTCTCCAACAACCATTCTACCTTGCCTACCTCCTCTGCCCACATGCATCTGACCAGTAAATGAGTTCATGCTCAGTCCTCTCTCTTACTAGATGACCACTGGACCATTACAGACTGCTTAACTGCACAGACTGCACTTTTTGCACATCACTTGTATCACTTTGACCAGTCTTATTATTTTTATATGGCGTTATGTACACTATGTGTATGGTACATCTATACTTAATAAGGATGTTTATAATTCAGTGCCTTCCGGACTTGCATTATGCACACAGACAGTATAGCACATAATTTATATTGTACATTTTCTTTTACACATATATATATATATATATATTATTTTGTCTAGTCTTCTTTTTGTGCTTCTTTATTTAGTTTAGTATTTGTATTGTAATTGTTAGTACTTGTAGTCCGGGAGCTAATGCAGAGTAAGAATTTCAATGTACAGTGTGACTGCTTGTTTTTCTGTGCATATGACAATCTAGGTCCCCAGCAGACACAATGCATGCAATCATTAAATGTATACTCAATGATCTTTCAACCTAATCTCGGCTCTTCTCATCTGTGTCATATTGTCAGTTTCCACAGACTATCAGTTTGACATGCCCAGGTAATAATAAGGTATATATATTAATGTACTAGAAATGCACTTTATTATGTATTTAGGTATATATATAAGTGAATCTTACTGGTGTCTGAAAATAGTACAGTTAAGCACAAATTAATTTTATTTAAGTATGTTTTTTATAGTACTAAAGATTATAGTTAGAATACTAGGTACGTAGTTAGTATATTGAAAATAGCCCACTTTCAGTACATTAATCATGAGTGCAATAAGTATACTTAAACTAAGTTACTTCAGTGTCCTTTATTTTCTCCTGGGTGTTTTGACAAGACAGAAAACCCAGTAACTGGAAACTCACTTGTGTCAAGTCAATGGCCAGTTGCTGAATTCCGGGACTAAACGTTGAATTCCAAAATTACAGTAATTGCACTGTAATAATCAGGCTGCTACTGTCTGAGGTAGACATGAGAGAATGTCTTGGTAAAGCTACTCTTATGTAGTTTTGTCTGACTTATTGAACACTGGGGAAGGGCAATGTAAAAGCAGAGGCACTTACTTTCTTTTTCCATAGGGCTTTATGATCGGCCGAGCCCGCGAAACCTCCGCCCACACTTCTACACTATGATAAAGCAGTTTCACAGATTCTTCCTTCTAGGAAACTAGTCCCATCTCTGAAACAACAATGCATGCATATATACAGCTTATAAACATTTACAAACTTCCTTCACTGCAGAATTCCTTAAAATTATGTGATGCACGTAAACATTCCCTGGCAGAACTTCCCAATGGATCCTATAATGAGTGAGTTTCGAGTCAATGGCCTTTCCTCATTGCTTCCAAGCACAGTGAAGCACATCAAAATGATAGTCTGTGGTAATCGGCCATGTGCTACAGATGTGGCAGATGGAGATTAGGTTAAAAAACTTTGGAGTACTTCTTTAAGAGGATGATTGCAGGTTAGGAATAGAGCATACGTTCCAGAGCCAGAGCGCTGTCCACAATTGCCCAGGCCTGAGTGAGTGAAACTGTAGGTTAGGATAGCTTTCTAACCCTCGTTCTGTAATCATACCATAGCTTAGTACTCTCCTACTGAAATAACCTGAACTAATGAGCACTGCCAGGTAGTGTTTGCTATTCAACTGAAGAGCAGTAACTGACTGTAGTGGAAACAGAAGATTTAGGTTTTTTCCAGCTCATAAAGTCGTATTCCAAGCACACAGTCAGTTTAGAGACACTCAGGGAAGATGATATAGGTTACCTAGGATGATTTGGTTCATTAAATGTCATCTAAAGTCAGTGTTTAGATCCAGATATGGTCTATCCAGTTACATACAATAATGCTTGTGCATTGCGCAGTCCCGCAGTTTTAAAGGTATCGACACCGTTCCAATTCCAAAATGTTCAGTCAGATTGGGAATGGTGTGCTGGTATACAGCTATTTGATTCCACTTACTCCAAAAAATTCTGAAAACTTCCAACAGACACCCTTTCGCATACACTGTCTCAGGGCAGACCCCTAAGCACAGATTCCCTATTGCTTCCCCAGAAACCCTATTGCTTCCTTTAACCTACAGCAACCAAACTTCATGTACTGACTCAGGGCAGATCCCCAAAATTCAGTCTAATTCATAGACATACTGACCCACACTCTTCTATATGTCAGTTATCCCTCATTCCTCTCATCGAGTCCCATTCATTTTTGGCTATACCCAAACCTTATTGATGCCTTTAACCTAAAGCCACCAAACTGCATGTTTTCACTTAGGGCAGATCCTCAAACATTCTGACCTGCACTCCTCTATGTGTCGTTTATTCATCACTCGTTTCTCCCATACCAACCACAGCCTAGCAACAGCCCTAGCAGGAAGTGGAAACCATTTAGGCTGCGCAACCATTTTGCGTCTTTTTCAGGAAATGCACTTTTCAGGTTGTATATCATCTCTGTCCAAAGAAAAAACATGTATCTTCATTTTTGTCAATTTTTACTTTTATGCACCATCTGAACACAGCAGCTGCCGTTCACACTGTGTGAAAATTCATGATGAATGGGCCAACAGAAATGGCCTAAAAATGCTAGGAGAACAGTCTGGTTCTATTGGCTCACATTAAAATGAAATTAGGTTTTGCCCTCTTCTGTAAATTTGTCATTTTGGAGATATTTGTTTTTCTTTGGACAGCGACAATATCTTTGAATTGAGTTTAATAGCTTACTAAACCCAACAGTAAATGAGACTCTGGCCTCAGTGAACTAACCCCCATGTAGAAATGTAATGACTGTCACAACAAAGTTTGTCTGTGAATCTTTTATTATCCAGGAAATTACAGGTTTGTTTACAGTCAATGAGAAGCATTGGTATGCATGCATAATTTGCTTGGTCATATCTGTTTCCATGATGTGATCTGATTCACATTCTTTGTCTTGTGAAGAAGTCTTCAACGACTATTCCAAACAA
Organism: Semaprochilodus insignis; assembly: GCA_034552555.1. Lineage (NCBI taxonomy): Eukaryota > Metazoa > Chordata > Actinopteri > Characiformes > Prochilodontidae > Semaprochilodus > Semaprochilodus insignis. The sequence continues at coordinate 14,876,809 of CM067477.1, read as the reverse complement.
AGGTCATGTCTTGACATTTCCTTGAACTGAAAGGCATAAAAGGAAAGCTACACCTCCACCTCTATCACTAATCCAAGCCTTTTGTAATTGTTCATGTCTGTTTGTTCATGTAGCTATGAAGTCATGCTGTTGAGTCACTAGCTCACAAATCTGTTTAGCCAATTACAGAGGTAACCTAGCAACTACCTGACCAAAACAAAGCCAATGAGTTATACTTCATAGTGGCCACTTTAGTGGAAACATCTACTTTAAAGATCCGCCTTGCTGGGGTGTAGTTAGAGACTGTCGCTCACTGGTGTAGCCCTTAATCAGTGGCCAGTAGCTTACTTTAGTTGACATAAAGGCTTTTGAGTCAACTGTCCTTACCCATATTAACTTCACTATTGGAGTCATACACTATATGACCAAAAGTATGTGGACCTGATCATCACACCTTTGTGAGATTGTTAGGCATCCCATTATAAACCAATGGGCATAAAACCGGCAGCTATAACAGCATGTTCTCTTCTAAGACTGTGGGAATTTGTAGGAATTCAGTCAAAGGAGCATTTGTAAGGTCAGACACTGATGTTGGATAAGAAAGCCTGACTTGCAATCAACATTCCAATTGTTCTCCAAGGTGTGCAATGGGGTTGAGGTCAGGGCTCTGTGCAGGCCACTGGAGTTCCTCTACACTAAGCTCAATGAAACCATGTCTTTATGAACTTCACTTTCCGTAGCAGAGCACATTCATGCTGGACAAAGGGCTTTCCCAAACATGTTACCATGAAGTGGAAACATACACTGTAATGGTGTAAAATGTCTTTGTACACTGTAGCATTGGCATCACATTTCATTGAGACTATAAGACCCTACACTGAGAAATAGCCACCACCACCAAACTTTACTGTTGACACTAAGCCTTCTGGTAGGTAGCATTAATCTGGCATCCACCAAGCTTCCGCCAGATAGTGAAGCACAAGCATTGTATTAGTGTGTACCATCACACAGTTATTGTACTGGTGTTACTTTCAGAGGCAGTTTGGAGCTCTGTAGCAGTGAGAGATCCAACAGAGGACATGCGATTTTATAATAAGTCATTCCATTTCATAATAATAGCACTTACAGTTGACCTTGGCAGATGTAGCAGGAAGGAAATTTCAGTTTTAACAGATTTGTGGCAAAGATGGCATCCCATGACAGTTGCACGTTCAAAGTCACTCAGTATGACGCATTGTACATTCTACCAGTGTTTGTCTAAGGACATTTTATGGCTATGTGCTTTCATTTTTATACACTTGTTAGCAATGGGTGTGGTGGAACTCCTGAACTCAATAGTCACGAGAGGTGTTCGTATACATTTGACTGATCAAGCCAATCAATCGCATGACAATGCTATAAATGTTGCAGTCGGTCATCTGTTCAAGGCATTTAAATCTGGATAACACTTATGTACTTATGTCTATAGATTTCAGCTCAGCATTTAGTACAGTGAATATTGATAAGCTTTTCATAAAGTTGATTGTTTTAAAGATTAACTAAGCTTTCTGTCATTGCCTTTTGGCACTTTCAAGTGGAAGGGAACAGTCCTCATGTTGGGCCAGCGGTGGTTAAATTATGCATAAAATCATAACGTATACGTATATCCTGATAGGAGTGTTTTCTTCCTGGAGGACAATGCCCCCATCCTCAGGCCATGAGAGGTAACTGAATGGTTTGATATGTATGAAAATGATGTAAATCCTATGCTATGGCCTTCGCAGTCACCAGATTGCAACTTCTAAACTAGTTGAACACTTTAAGATTTTGGGCCGATGTGGCCTAACTCCCTATTAAAGTGTTTCATGCTGTTTTATTCCCTTTTGATTGGCTGGTGAGTGGGCGCACTAGGTGGACGTTACTAATAAACTGGGTGTCAGGTGTAGGCTATTCACTGAATTCTGCGGGAAGCAAGTCGCTGGACGTGTTTGGGGGCCAACACCCTGGCAGGAATTTCTTTTTCTCTAGAACACTTAAACATAAAGAGGAAAGCGGTGATAAAAATTGTCATTGTTCAAAATATATTTGCTTTTTCATCATAATTATGATATGATCATGTTTCCCTGCATTGTGCCAAGGTTGTCAAAAGCCGTGACACCCAAGATTGTTAGTCCAGAATGGATTTCCTCCAGTGTGAAAGACACCCAAAGTGCATGTTTTGGTTATTGCAGTGGTATGTATGTTTCTGTACACTGCGTTCTGGTTCTTTGAAACTCATTTAGCCAGTCTGAAAGACCTCTCTCTTACTTCCTCATGATTAACAGTCTGTGAGGGAGGGAGAGAGAGGGAGAGAGAGAGGGAGAGAGGGCCTGAGAAAATATGCTGTTTCCTACTCACATTCCTCAGAGGGAGGTTTAGAATTCCATTGATCAGTTTGCCTAACTTGGTCGTGATTTAGTAGAAACAGTACAGAAGTTTAGTCTGGGCCTACATCCTCATTCAACGCAGGCCAAAGATATTTCAACATAATGGCCAGGGGAATATTCCATAATCCTGCCAAACAACATGACAGCAGATAACATATTCCCAGTAATGCAAACAATTGGAATGATAGGCTTCCACAGGACCTGCTCTGTTAAAAAGAAGGAGAAACTTGTGGTGACTGGAGAGCTGGTTCAGCTATGCTTTAAGGGATTCCTGATGGGCATGTTTTAGATTCCACAAGAACACTTTCACCCAAATAATTAAATCATAAGTGAAAGAGAAAGGAACTGTCTGCTCTCCAATAAGTTTCTCCAATAAATCCATGACCATGACACATGACCATGACACATACCATTGTAAATCTCATTGTGTTCATGGCTGTAAGAGCCATGCAGTCTTCAGTATGGACCTTAAATCACTCTCTGTCGCTTTACTGGAGCTTTCAGAGTTCATGAATAGGTGCACCTGATGTGGAAAAAGATGTAAAAGTAAGAAAAGTAGAAAAGTGCATTTCCTGAAGTAATGGCAGAGTGATTGCAACACATAGAGGAGTGTGGGTCCATATGTCTGTGGATTAGAGTTTGGGGATCTGCCCTGAGTGAGTGCATTATGTTTGGTGCATGTAGGTGAAAGGAAACAATAGGGTTTTGGGTAGGGCCAAAAATAAATGGGGCTCTATGATAGAACAAGGGATGAGAAAAAAAAAACAAAAACAAAAAACAAACAGACGAGTATGGGTCAGACCAACATTAACTTTGTACTTGAGGGTTTACTCTAGAATGTTGGATCAAAAAGCTGTATACAAGCACACTATTCCTGATCAGGAGTTGGAACGGTGTCGATATCTCAAAAACTGCAGGACTAGTTAGAGGTCAAAAAAGTGCATTTCCTGAAGGAAACATGGAATGGTGCGCAGCTTAAATGGTTCCCACTTTCTGCTAGGCTGTGGTTGCTATGGGGGAAACGAGGGATGAATAAATGACATATAAAGGAGTGCAGGTCAGGATGTCTGTGAATTAGAGTTTGGGGACATAAGTAGTATTGACCCTGGTTCTTGAAAATATGGCAGCGGAGTGTGTGTGTGTGTGTGTGTGTGTGTGTGTGTGTGTGTGTGTGTGAATGAATACTAGTTGTAGATAAGCCATTCTCTCCTGCTGAATACAACAGCTCAGCTCATAACTATGTGAACTCCTTGATGGCCTAAACTGGTCTAGTGCTGGTCTGGTGCTGGTCAGCAACAGCAACATTCAGAACATTATATGTCTACCTCTTACTGGGAACATGGTGCCTCCCAAGAGCCTCTTTGCAGTCCCCCCTTGTATTACCATGGCTCTGGCCCTCCTAGGGCCAGTGTACAGCCAGTAACAGGAAAATTAACGTCCACTGCTGCTGACCAGCATACCACCTTAAAACACAACATCACAACATATGCTGGTGATCAGCATATAATCTTCCATTGTTGCTGAGCAGCATACCAATTTCTAACACACAACATACGCTGGTTTTGCTGGTTACCAGTCATTTGCTGGCAGCTACTTTCATTAGCCTGCATCAGCTAAAACAATAGCATTTTTTCCATACCTTTGTCCATCTTTTTAGATCATAGTATGTCAGAAAGCATAATCAAGTGTGCTACAGGTTACTTAACAACTGGATTTGAATGCATGCGGGTTACATGATGTTAATACTTAGCCTAAAAAATTCTCCACATTGTAAACCTCAGGACTCCAGTACAAGCCTCAGGACTGCAAAATTCAGTCGAGAGGACAGTGTCAGGAGACAGCATTCAAAATACAGCAATGTAAACATACAACAAGGTAAAAGTCTTGAAAAAAGTAAAAGTACAAGCCTACAATTACAGCCATCATATGGTCATGATGTCTAATGCTTATGCATCATAATAAACAACACAGGAATTATACACAAATAACAGGAGTAATAACTGGATGTATTTTATGATGCATATTCAGCTAACACTCCAAATGTAGGTGCTTTTCAGCACAGACAGGCAATAACCATGTAATGCATGTACAGTCAACAAATAGTGAAGCTAGCTTTTAGGCTTCCCCTTCAATAAGCACTACCAAGCTAAAAAGACAAACAGCATAGGCCAGCATCGCTGGTCACCATGAGACCAGCATATCTTGTGCTTTGGATGCTGGTATGCTGGTCAGCAGCAAAACCAGCATATCGCTGCTGTCAGAACGAAACCTGGTATCTTCAAAATGATAACAGAAGAATGAAAAAAAACTACTTTACTTTCAATGCAAGTCAATTTGAACCAGACGTTTTTTACAGGCCATTTCTGTTGGTTCATTCATCATGACATTTACACACAATGTAAGTGGCAGCAGACTTTCAAATTATGTCAACAGCTAAAATATGAGGTGTTATGTGATATGTTGTGTTTTAGATGCCGGGATGCTGGTCAGCCAGCCTGATCATGCTAAACCACACCAGACCAGCACATGGCCAGCATGGAATTCATGTAATCAGTAATATAAGCACTATATGAGCACTAAGTAAGAGGGGCGCTTCGATTTTGCTCCAGTGTCAAGACTAAAGGATCAAAAGTCAAACATTGAACATGTCTCAGCTGACTGACTACATTGGCTTCACTGAGGTATCACTGGGGTATCACTGTAATCCAAAGGTCAGGTTCTGGCCAAGAACATTCCTATTGGACCGTCCCTACTTTTGGCCTGAGATATCCGGCTAACTAAGATTTGTGAAATACTCCACTGAATCCGAGTCACAGTTTTTTTTTTCAGTGTTACATAAATATGTCTATTACAAGTTTAACCCAGGGCACAGGACAGGGAAGGATCATACATCCAATTTCTACCGTTAATAAGACCAAAATTGTGACTATGAATGCACTGTAGTTATTATAATTCATTATCAGAGCAGTCTGATTCACCCACCTCACTTGCTAGTGTAGACCTGCAAATCCCGGGTGAATTACTCAGACTGCTCTGACAATGAGTTATCTCAACTACAGTGCATGCATAATCACAATTAGGGTGTGCTGTAGTTGTTCTAATTCATTTTCAGAGCAGTCTGAGTGATTCACACTGGATTTGCAGGTCTACATTGGCAGACTGACAGATTCCACAGCCAATGGTTATAATCCAGGCCCATGACTGGCAGGTGATGTCTGCGCAATTTTGAGGCGGTTGCTGGACAGGGGTGCAAAAGGACATGCCTTTTCCTATCCATATTCGGAGGCCGATAACATTGTTTCTCAGCCACTTCTCTCTGACCTGCCCAGCCTTTCATTGTTTCCCAGATAGGAAATCTGCCTCTTCGTTTTAATAGATTGTGATTAAGCTGATTATATCCGAGGTTATTAAACAAAATATGAAGAACTGGCCATGATGTACTGTGTCTCTCTTTCTCTCTCTTCTTGATGGATTGCATAACTGGCCAGAACACAAACAGAATTTTCTCAGGCGGTGATGAGGAGGGTTGTTCCAGTCCCTGAATGTTAACAAATTGGTGGCTCATGATGGTCTGTGTGTGTGTGTGCGCGCACTCCACCCTGAGAGCAGGCACAGACTAGAAGGACTGGATAAAACCGCACTCATTCACACATACACATCCACAACTACCAGGACAATTCAAATGTGAATTCCACACATTTTGCCAAGTGCCTGCATGATTGAATTCAAAGTCATTGTGCAATCAGAGTGCAATTTTGCATTGTAGAGATACTTTCTGACACTGATTTCTTCACAGTGGCGTTGATGGAAGTCATGATGGCACTTATATGCTATCCAAAATGACAAGTGAAAGTGCACATGTCTATGGGAACATGAAATAATGGTAAAACTGTGGTAAATCTGATATTAATCTGGTATATGCTCAGCGGGCAAAATAAAAAAAGAGTCCCTGTGCGTGTTTAAGGTGGTAGTAACTTCAGGATCCTGCAGATGGCGCTGCACTGGGATGATGGGGCTATAAATACCTGCATGTGACAGGATTCATAGATTGAGAAGAGGTTGTACAGTGCAAGTCTCATTCAGTGTGTGGAAAATGGTTCCAAAGCAGATGTTAATGATTGTCTGAAAGGAGTGATTGTATTTGGGCGAGCCAAAGGCCATAGCGTGAAGGAAGTAGCTGAATTTGCAGGTATATGGAAGTGTACGGTCATACGGGTCTACCAGTAGTGGCTAAAATCCCGGTCTACAGGAAACTCTCCTCAGAATTGTGCCAGGGACGCATCCACCAAATCTGGCCCAAACCAGGTGGCAGTTATTCGATGCAGGAGTGGCTGAACATCGATGGCGCCTACATCCAGAAGCTTGTCCAGTTCATGCCAAATCCAATCACAGCTGTTATTCATGCACCTAGAGGTATTACACACTAAGTTATGTAGGTTAATTTTGATTTATTTTTTTTGTCCAGTGAGCTAATACTCCTGTGAGTTTTGGCCTAAGTGATTGGTCTGACTGGTTGGAAGTGTTCTTCGTGTGCTGTTATTTCCTGAGTACTGGTTGCTAAATCAGAACTTGCTTTATACTAAATGACTTGTTATTATGCTATTGCTTAGGCTTACTACTGCTTTGTCACATATAAAAACAGAAGGTGCATATGCTAGATGATAACTTCTATAAGATAACATTTGACCTTTGCCCCATCTGGTCAGATTCCAAAGAAGAGTATGACAGCAGGACTTCTCCAAATTCTGAACCTGTTGTTGGCACTAGGCAAGCTTTTTGGTCTGGAGTTGGGTGAATGACTGAACAACTAGGAACGAACCAGAAACAAACAGAATCTACTGCAAACAAGACACAAAACACTTCACAGACTAAATGGAACTAAAAGAGATTCAGGATAATTGGTTAAATACTGATAAAGCTGAGCTGATACTGGCGACGTTTTATAACTCTGTCTATACAGATAAAGTGTGCTGCTTTTTTGGCAGGAGGTATGGTCAGCATTAAAGCACATTTGGTTCAGTTCTCAGGGCTTTTTGGTTTTAGTTTTTTCTTTATTTTGCTGACAAGTTTTTGTCATATTTATGGTCATAACTATTTCATAACTTTTACTGTGATGCAATTTGTAGAGGCATCAAGCGCTGCTTCCTGCTACCATCACTGACTTTCTCTAGACTGGAGCATTTCACATCAAACCATTCCAAATTACTTCATTTACAAACAGAAATTTAGCACAATTGGTGAAAAAATACCTTTGAAGTTTTCAATACACACTTTCTGAAGTCTGTATTACGGTATGCTTATAATATAAAGCAAATTGGAATGAATGAAGAGGCACTTTGGAGCTCTTTTAGTGTTTCAAAAAAAAAAAAAAACAGAAATAGTTGCATTTTTGCATCTTTTTTCTTGTTTTACTAGAAGGACACTTGGTCCTCACAAAGAGTTAATACAAATGTGTGCCCTCACAAACACACACACATACACACAAAGGAACACACGCACACAAACACACATACTCCCAGTATTCTCAAGGATAGCTTCGGAGTGAAGTTCTTCCCAGATTCCAGTGTTCTGTCTTGCCAAAATTCAGTTATAAAAATAAAAGCTACAATTTGAAACAAGAGAAAGAACAGATGGAAGAAAAAAAGGGGGGGACAAGAAAAGAGGCTTCTGCCCTCTGTGTGTGTGTGTGTGTGTGTTACCCACTCTCTCCAGGGGAGAAAATAGCCATGTGTGACCAAAAGCATTTGTTTATTTTGGGGAAGAATGCAATTGTGCCACAGGGGACACACACTCACTGACACACACACACACACACACACATACACACGCACACGCACATGCACACACACAAGCACACACACACACACACACACACACTCACACACTCACACGCACACACACACACACACAGACATATACACACACACACCTATACACACACACACACACGCACACAGACATATACACACATACACACCTATACACACACACACGCACACACACACAGACATATACACACACACACCTATACACACGCACACCGACACAGACGTATACACACACACACCTATACACACACACGCACACAGACACAGTGAGAAGTATGTTTTGGAGGACAGTGGAATGCACTTTGGCCACATGAGAAACACATTACTGCCTGTCCTCTTTTTGTACGTTTGGTCTTTTTATTCTCTTCTTCAGCACTTGGCGGGGAAGCAGTGGTATTTCAGCACGTTAAACAGCAGTTCAGCCAAAAATCTAATTTACACAATGTTCCCCTTAGCCCAAACACAGTTAATCGGCCAAGGCATGTTTGGGGTCCAAAGTTTCCTTTGTTTTAACTTTAACTCCGAAGCTAGAAAGCTAATGTAGCTATCTATCTACTACTTGTGGTACGTTTACAGTTATGTAAGATAAAGCCATTACTTTGCATTGATGTGTGAACCCATGAACTGAATCATCCCTTATGCTTTTGACATCCATTATAGGCTGTAAAATTTGTAAATGTAAATTGTTTCCCATAATATTCATTCAGCCCTGCTACCTGAACAAAATGTCACCCCCAGGACATCCTCACAACATTTGATTGTTATTGTTTTGGGTCTCAGAAACCATTTAAGGGACGTCTGATGTCCTCACAACATTCCAAGAATGTCCCCATTCTTGTAGAACCACATCTTTAGGACGTCCTAGGAATGGTTTGAAAGTCTACTGACACTGACTGATGAAAACTCAGCGTGGAAACTCAACCCTGTTACCTAAACTATGGACTGCAAATATCAGTTTAATATAAACCATTAGAATGGGTTCATATCCTCATGCTATTAGCGTGGATGCTAACTTTGTGCATTTGCTTATTCAGTGCTAAAAAAAATCAGCCCTGTTGCTTATTTACGTCATTGTCAGCATAGAAACCTTGCACAAAAGAGATGCAACCAAAAATCCAAAAGAAGTCAAGGCAGTATGTGTAATGCTGATAAATCAGAAAGCAGTAATCAGAAGGAAATGTCAGTTTGCTAATGCAACATGCCAGATGTCTCGGCACGGATTTGTAGAGGTTCCTAATGGTGTCCTGCGATAATCCATCCCATGCAGCTTGCATTTTCTCACACAGTTCCTGTGCAGATTATGCCGTAGGGGTGGAGGTGGAGTGACACCAGGTTTCCTGGACGTGTGACAATTCGTTGGACGTCTCCACCAGGACAAAAGTGGGACTCGTCACTGAAGATGACCGACTGCCATTCTGAGTCACTCCATGACAGTCTGGCATGACACCATTGCAGTCTTTGGCAACATTGAGGCCAGCGGTCGTTGTAATGGTCTGCGTGGTCCTGCGTTGTGCAGCCGTCTGCCAGTGGTGCTGGCACTACCAGGATGACTCATGGAGGGCATCACTGCTCACTGAACGTTCGCAATCGTGGCTGTTGGGTCAGTCAGGTACAGTGATAAGTCCTTGCTTATGTCACATGTGTGGCCGAGTGTGAGACATGAATCATTCGCATGTCTCACAATGTCAAACCTACCCACCAAATTTCATTCCTGCCAGTTGATTCCTTCTGTGTGCAACTATTTGTGTAACTATTCTTTTAACGATGAGTATATATATAAGTACAGATCTCTAGCACCTTTCTTGGCTCTTTATTATTATTATTATTATTATTATTATTATTATTTATTATTATTATTTATTGTATCATTTTGGAATTTTCCTTTAGTGTAATATCTGTTAACAGTCTGTGTTCTTGTTACATGTCATACATGTGTGCTCATACTAAGACAAATTCCTTGTGTGACGTACTTGGCTCTTATAGGACAGTTCCTATGCTAATAGATACTGGGTATATTAGGTTCTGCTGCTAATATGCCTCTTAGTAGATACATGTATATTTACATATTTCTATGCAAGTTGTTTTATGGAAGTTATTATGTAACTGAAGTAACACTACTTTAATCTGACTCTGGGTTTAGGCTACTCCATACCTATGGCTCTAAGATGCACCTTGTGTGGATTATGTGTGACTTTAAACAGACACCTCATGAACTAGAGAAGCTTGCCTCTCAGCACTCAATAGACATCATCTTAATCCTCATGATCTGTCTCTCTCCCACCTTAATGACTCAGTAATGAGGAGCAGGGCCGTAAAGGAATGTCCTGGTTATGCAATCTGGATGATTTGCTTCCAAAGAAAAGTGACAGGACAGCTCAAAGGCCAGGAAGGAGACACTGGGAGAAGTGAGGAGTCACGCTGAGAGAACCAAACACAGTGAGGAAGGTGGTGTATTAGTGCTTGTGAATTTGTGATATTGTTTGATTCTTTGTTGTTGATTTATATTGAAAAATGAATAAAAAAAAGAAATGGGATGAAAAAGTACACACACATCTACTGTACTTCTGCTTGACGAACTCACACTCGTCTGTTTGTCTTCCTCCCCCATCCCTCTTTCTCCCATAGAGTCCCATTCATTTTCACCCCCACTCAAATCATACTGGTTCCTTTGCCTGAGAGCCACCAAACTGCATCTGCACTTAGTCAGGGCAGGTCAAACTCTAATTCACCATACTGACCAGCACGCTTCTCATCCTCCAATAGAATCCCATTCATTTTTAGCAACACTTAATAACCAGCAAGCAACAAGCCAAACTATGCAACCGTTCTATTATTAACCATATAATTATACCCCTATCAGCCATAACATCAAAACCACGTCCCTGTTTCTACACTCACTGTCCATTTTATCAGCTCCACTTACCATATAGGAGCACTTTGTAGTTCTACAATTACAGACAGTAGTCCATCTGATTCTCTGTATAGCAGAGAATACAGAATCTATATACAGGGCAGGTATTATTTGGGTGGTGGATCATTCTCAGCACTGCAGTGACACTGACGTCGTGGTGGGGTGTTAGTGTGTGTTGGGCTGGTGTGAGTGGAACAGACACAGCAGTGCTGCTTTAGTGTTTAAACACTGTGTCCACTCACTGTCCACTCTATTAGACACTCCTACCTTGCTGGTCCACCTTGTAGATGTACAGTCAGAGATGATGCTCATCTGTTGCTGCACATGTTGTGATGGTCACCCTCTAGTCCTTAATCAGTGGTCACAGGACGCTGATGGCTGGATAGTTTTGGTTGGTGGCCTGATCTGAGTCCAGCAGTGACACTGAGGTGTTTAAGCACTCCAGCCGCACTGCTGTGTCTGATCCCCTCATATCAGCACAACACACACTTACACACCACCACCATGTCAGTGTCACTGCAGTGCTGAGAATGATCCCCCTCTCACATAATACCTGCTCTGTGGTGGTCCTGTGGGGGCCCTGGCCATTGAAGAACAGGGTGACAAAGTATGCAGAGAAACAGATGGACTACAGCCTGTAACTGTAGAACTACAAGGTGCACTTATGCTGTAAGTGGAGCTGATGAACTGGATAAAGAGTGCTACAGATACATTGAGGTGGTTTTAATGTTATGGCTGATTGGTGTATTTTCAACCTCCTGCCATATTGACTTAGTGCCAAACATGCTATCTTGATTTTTTTTTCTGCATAATTTAATTTACATACTCCTCTTACCAAAAAACAGACTTTCCCAAATCAGTAGCCATTTGTGGAAAACAATCGCATGACTCCTCATAGAAAGCACCCCAGTCATCACCTGAACCCAGGCCCTATCTTACTGTGAGGATACCTACTGCTCCACCTTTTGGGCTTTGAATTGAGCTCTGCTTAAGACTTAGACAATGCCACATCACAATGCTAACTGCTGTACAGTAGTTTAGCCTTGATAAGAAGCAAATCATCACTGTCAAGTGAAAAACAAGTATCTCCAAAACAGCAACTTTACAGGAGAGGGCAAAAACCTCATTTGATTCTAAAGTAAGTCAATAGAACCAGACAGTTTTTCCAAGCAATTCTGGGCCATTTCTGTTGGTCCATTCATCATGAAATTTTCACACAGTGTAAACAGCAGTTGTTGTGTTCAAATGGCGCATAAAAGAAAAAATCGATAAAAATAGAGCTACATGTTTTTCATTGGACAGGGACAAAGTATTGGGTACTAAATATGTCTTAGCTGATTAAAATAAAGGGGGTAAATTGGGAACATGAAATTGTTTTGCAAAGCTATCAAACCAGAACTTTAATTGAAGTTGTGCTGTTCCCTCCCTCCCCACCCCAAAAAAGCCTCTGTGCTGTTGTCTTAGGTTATGTAATGCTAAGTAAGGAGTTCAGGTCCAGAGCACCCGGGATTCCTTTGTCTTTAGAGATGTTTTCAATTCTAAATCCTTTTTTCCTGGAATGTTGTATGTTATTGTGGTTGTTGGTGGTCGTGGGCTCGGAATACCTTACTGTATATATCACATTAAAACAGCCAGGCTAAAGAAAAGCTAACCATAAACGCATACATACGCATGTCCAAACACACCGTGGAGTATGTAGAGCAGATCAGAAAAACAAACAGAACACAGTAGACTGAAGAACACGGCTTCTTTTCTACTGCTAAGGGAAGAACAATCAAGGGCAGATGAAAAAAAAGATGGCGGGATGAGATGTCTGAAAGAATAACTATCCTGATATACCACATATACTCTTGATTTATCACAAGATTATATTTTTAAAAAAAACTTTTATCTCCTTTTCTGCCCAGTTTAAAAGCACTAGTTCCCCTTTCAATTCTGTGAATATTCATGATGGACAGAACAATAGAACAGGTCCAAAATTGCATAGAAAAAAGTCTTGTTATATCAGCCTCCACTGCAGGTTAAGAAAGCTATTTTATACTCATGTAAAGTTCCATTTTGGAGGGTTTTTAAGGTGGACTGTATAATTTCATGAGTGCTATTTTATAGATTGATGTCTTCACTTTTATTCTAAAGTAAAGCATTAAGCTCAAAATAAGGAAACAGTTTATAAGAAGTCGTGTCTAAACGTTTGACTGGTACTGTATATACACAATCACCCAGCACTTCATTAGGTGCACTATGCTAATACTGAATATGCTATGCTAATACCCTTTGCTCTCAAAGCACTCTGATTTCCTCGTAGCATGGATTCCTAAGATGGAAATATTCCTGACCTGATTGTGTCATGAAGATTTTTTTAGGTGTACTTTCCTGCTGTAAGAAGGGCCTGGGTTTACCTTCTGGCTAGGGTGTCAGGGGTCCTTATGTGTGGAGTTTGTATGTTCTCCCTGTGTCCGCATAGGTTTCCTCCCATAGTCCAAAGACATGCAGTCAGGTGAACTGGAGATGCTAAACTGCTCCCTAGGTATGAGTGTGTGTCTGCCCTGTGATGGACTGGTGGCCTGTCCATGGTGTTTCCTGCCTTCTGCCCCAAGAGCACTGGGAAAGGCTCCAGCACCTCCGTACCCCTCGTGACCCAGAAGGATAAGCGACTTTAAATACAAATGAATGAATGAATGAATTAATTAATTAATGGACTTTCATGTCGCAAATATGACGTACTACCACATCCCAAAGCTGTTCTGTTGGATTCAGATTGCACTGAAGAACACTGAACTCACTGTCCATGAAACCAGTTTGACTTTTGCTTTGTGCCATTGTTATGCTGAAAATAGCTATTAGAAGATCGGTACATCGTGAGCAATGATCACCTTCATGAGCATTGGTCACCAACCCTGGTCCTGGAGATCTACTTTCCTGCAGAGTCTAGTTTCAACCACAATCTGCAACACCAACTCCAGTCTTTGATTTGCTGAATCAGCTGTATCAGAGGGGTTGGTAACTACTGGTCTAGAAACCGTTGGGCCTAAAAATCCCAGGAGATCAGAAATGATAAACTCAGTACTCCAATCAGCCCATCTGGCACCAACAGTCATGCCATGGTCAAGATCATATTTTTGCTGATGGTTGATGTGAATGTACCTGAAGCTGCCGGCCCATATCTGCATGATTTCATGCACCGTACTGCATGATAAACATGTTCCTAATAAAGTGCTTGGTAAATACAGTACATATATGGGTGTATGTGTACACCGTAAGGTACACCTTGCATCGACACTCATTGCCCATTTTACCATACAGGAGCATTTTGTAGCTACACAATTACAGACTGTAATCCATCTGTTTCTCTGCATACTTTGTTAGCCCCCTTTCACACTATGCGTTATTGGTCAGGACCCCACACCACGGGGCAGGCATTATGTGGGTGGTGGATCATTCTCAGCACTGAGTGGATCAGACACAGCGGTGCTGCTGAATCATAAGGAATCATTTGCATACAGGAACTGGACACCATAGAGTCTTCAGCTTAACTGCATTGAAAGCCGTTGGGATGTGCCAGAGAGTGATTTGACTCCATCGTCAATACAAGCTCTCAAGCAAAAATGAATGCAACTATGGATGCTTAATGCTGTGATGTTGCATGATGGTCAGGCCAACTAATAATAGTATGTTCAGTTTATATACACATAGATAGAGAGAAAGGGAGAGCGAACGTTCACATTCCAGGCTGAAAAACAGCAGGACGTTCCTTTTATTCCCCAGGGAAACGGAAACTCCTGAGACCCATGTGTGTATTGGAAGCGAGCCGAACTTCTCAGGAAAGTCGCGTTAAAGCAAGATTTATTGGCTCTTCTATTGTTTTATTTCTGTGTAAGAGGGTCAGAGAAGGAGAAATTGAAAGGTAGGAAACACAGATCATGTCCATGTTGCAAATTCATCCTAAATAGGACTGAGAGAGCAAGAGCGAGCGAGCGAGCGAGCGAGCGAGCGAGCGAGAGAGAGAGAGAGAGAGAGAGAGAGAGAGAGAGAGAGAGAACGAACGAACGAGAGAGAGAGAGAGAGAGAACGAACGAGAGAGAGAGAGAGAGAGAGAGAGAGAGAGAGAGAGAGAGAGAGAGAGAGAGAACGAACGAACGAGAGAGAGAGAGAGAGAGAACGAACGAGAGAGAGAGAGAGAGAGAGAGAGAGAGAGAGAGAGAGAGAGAGAGCTG
>CM067477.1:14833782-14861124 GCA_034552555.1 Semaprochilodus insignis | reverse complement strand
CAGGAGAGAGAGAGAGAGAGAGAGAGAGAGAGAGAGAGAGAGAGAGAGAGAGTGTATGTAAAGCACTCTCGGGGGCTGGAATTTCCTGTGTTGTTGTGCTTGTGTTTAGCTAATCAGATTGCAAAAAGCCTCTTCTAAACCTCAACAAAGCCCCCTTAAAACCTTCAGACCAGCAATAAAACGTGAGGAGTTGGCTTCTGTCTGATTTCAGGCCTACTGTGGCTACATTATCCTTAAGAGACAGCCATGCTTTGTGATTTGGTCCAATAACTCAACTGAGTAAAACAATCACACTTTAATACAAAAACGTACATTTATTACTCTTCAATACTTTGCCAGCAATGCCAATATTAATGAACCCATCAACAGAAGGCTCACTTGGACACAAGTGCAAACTCGCCTTAAGCACAGAGGAAACAAGTATAAAATTCTAAATTAATACAACAATCTTTATATTTTCTTACATATTCAACCTTCAAATACAATGCAAAATAGAAAAATACATTTTTTTTTTTTACACAACATTCTCTTTTAAAACCAAAAATTTACAGTGAATTTTTTTTTAATATACACTCCTCAAAATGTTCTCCCATAGTTCCCAGCTCCTAGAGCGTGATCTTAATAGCCCAAGTTAGGCTGCGGAATCATTCCTATGCCAGTAAGCAGAAGTTTAAAACTGAAACGGCACAGCTGCACCATCGGCATGGCGGGCTACGGGATGATGCTGAAGAACATTTTTGTGATGGTGGCCACTTTGTTGTTGTTTTTTTTTTTTTTTTTTTCCTCCATACCTATATGCAGCTCTGAAGAGAGTGACGTTACATACAACAGGTTCAGGTAAAAGAACAAAACAAAAAGTAACGGCCCCGAAATCATGAGTACTATACATGAAAAATCTGTGCAACAAAAGCAAAACGTCTTGAGTAAGTCTACAGGACAGAAAAGTGGTGCTGGTGGCACTTGGTAAAGAACAGTGATGGGAACGGATTACAGTAGTGGAGTGTGGGTTTGTACACATGCGTGAACATCTCTAACTCTACTAAACTGTGCTTTGTTTTAACCATGTTAACAAGTCTTCGGCACCATGCCACCTCTTTTGGCGCTTGTTCCGAGGTTAAACAGATTTTTTTCCTCTTTTTATCTTTCTCTGTCTGTCTTTTCTTTTTTTGTTTTTAAATAAAAAAAAAAAAAAAAAAAGTGCTTGAACAAAAGTCAGTTCTTCAGAGCGTTCATTGGAGATCCTATTCCCAACATGTTAAAGCATGCTAAAGGAAGAACCCAACATAAGTCCACACAGGTCCGCGGCATTGCAAAGCGGCAGAACGCAAAAGCTCCTCAGTGGTGACCACCTTCTAGCAGCCGGAGAGATCCTGCTTCATCAGTACACATGCC
Source organism: Semaprochilodus insignis (assembly GCA_034552555.1). Taxonomy (NCBI): domain Eukaryota; kingdom Metazoa; phylum Chordata; class Actinopteri; order Characiformes; family Prochilodontidae; genus Semaprochilodus; species Semaprochilodus insignis. The sequence goes on along the minus strand of CM067477.1, from coordinate 14,859,732 downwards.
AATCAGCCATTCAAATGAGTTCTCTTTAAAGAGTGTCCGTCATCCATGACCTCATTAGTTTTCACTGTGTTCAAAGTTCAGATCATCTCCAGATGAGGATTACTACCCACAGTTCTGAGCTGTCCGATGGTCAGTTCCCACAGAAAGCCCCCGTTTACACTGATGGATAGTAAGGAAATGCATGTATGCAGAGGAGAACCCATAAATAGACAAAGCTTGTTCGCTTAATTCAGACTGAAGATACAGTTTATGGTAGCATACTTAAAAACGACTTTATTAATAATAACTTACAAAATACTATATTAAGGGCTTGTCTAAGAGCCTTCTGAGGGCTCATGCACTTTCCAAAGGACGCAGACGAAAGTGCTTAGAATCTCTATCAACACCACATCTCCTCACACAGTACCCAAACACGGCATCTCAACCAGCAACATGCACACACATACATAAGCAGTTGGGGGCCAAAACACCTGAGTGCACCACCGATGAACAAAGCAAACCAGCTCACACCAGTGCAGGCAGGTTCTCGGTGTGAAAGTGAAGAACCTCATTGGCTGAGGAATTAACTCAGCCCTCCGTTGTTTGGCGTCCATGCCCATCACTCTTAACAGATGAGTTCCTGCTGTATTTCAGGGAGGGGGTGGAATGGCTCGGAGAAGCTGAAAGTATCCCGGCCTGTCTTCAGGTCCCCTTTCCCTGGGCACGTGTGGTACACTGGCATGATTAACATTTCGGGAGAGGGGGCGGGACTCTCTGGCTCAGATTCTGATTGGCTGGCCTCTTGTTCATCAAGTGATGTGGGAGCACTATGAGGGAGAGAGTGTGGGTTCAACCAGGGGTGGTTCAAACACTCTTCGGCTGTCGCTCGGTCTCTGAAGAAAGAGAAAAAAAGCAGGTAAGAAATAATTAGCGTAGGTATAACAGCAACAAACAAATTATGTTTTCCCCCCATTGTATCCAACTACTGAAGTCTAAAGTCTCCAAATTGACTTCATTTTGCTTCCTAGTTGTAAATATTTAGTAGATCCCGTATGATGACAGACATAACCTCAAATAAACAAACATTACTCAGTGCTGCCCTCTAAAGGCGTTATAGCATCAAGACAAAAGGTTGTCTTAACTCAATGAACGAAAACCCAATTCACATTCTGTTTATTGTCATGTTGACCTATGATGCAAGATAACTGTGGTCAGCTCAAATAACTCTGATCAGCAAAACTATAAATCAGGTGATAACGTTATAATGGTGACAGTCCTAACTGTACTGCTGCCTACCTCGATGGCAACATTGAGAACATCTGTGAACCCTTGATGGGACATGACTAAAGAGTTTTTGTTTGTTTTTTTCCCATGCGAATTCCCATATTCAAAAATCATGTGAATTCCCATATTCAAAACGTGAACAAAAGGATCTGCGAGTAGTCAGTATGCTCACAGAACACAATAAAAGCATTCAGTGGGATATATACACAATATGCCATGCATCCTTACTTGAGGTCAATTTCCATTTTCAATTAATACAGACGGAGTCGAATTTATGGTGAGGCGCTCCATAAAACGTGGTTTAAAACACAAGGCCGTGACTACAGAGGTCACGGATGCTTGCTTTTTCCAGGAGTTCCACAAAAACCTCAAAACTCAAAGCCTCATCTCCTTCTCCCCAGGTTTTTTCCCTCTTCTCTCCAGGATTACTCGCACGCAGAGGAATTTTTCCACATAGCTTTAACCTCTCTCATTTTTCCTCTCTGTCTCTCATACCACTGACGATCTGTGGCCATAAAGTTTTAGTAAGTGCAGATTACGGTGCTGGATCAGACGCAAGAGCTGCCATCGTTTCTCCATGTGCTGCAATGGTGATGGATCTGGGCTGCCATTAGTCACACTGACGGAGCCAAAACGGCCACCGCTGTGCATCAGCGTCAGCAGGGAGCCAGAGTAATGTGGGAAAGTTTCAGGACGGTGGGGTCAGCTCACTGTAAGTTTGAAACCAAGAGGCCATTGCATTTTTAATGAGATTAAGACTCGCGATTAGAACGCCGTGTTTATTTTTTCGTCGAGAGGAGCGAAGCCAAGTACTGCCGCTTCATTGGTCAGGTTATGTAAGCTCACTTAGATGCAACTGGAGCGTAAGAAGACAATTTTCCTGAGTTTAGATATAGCTAGATTTATAGCAGGAGGATGAAGTGGATAAAGCTGTTTTTTCCCAAGAACTTTAGACCTCTACTGCTCGACATTAAGCATGAAAAACTACTCCAGAAAAAAAAGTGCATCCGGAAAATAACCTGAGGCCTTCTGGCCGTTTAAGGCTCTGGCTTTGGGAACATTTAAATTTCTAAAGTGGGGGTAAAATGAAGTTGGAGCAAAACCATTAAAATGGGTGTATCCCACTTATCCATATATGGAGCAAGTCTGTATCAGATGGGTTTTTAATCAGACCATACAGGAACTATTTCTAGCACCCAGATATCTGCTGTTCTACCCTGCTTAATTTCCCACATAACCTCGGCCTAACTTTGAAAGCAAGCGCACAAAAAATATTTAAAGATCTTGATGGACAATGTCTCCCTCACCCCGTGTTCAAATTATGGCTATATATAACCCAGCGACATGGGCTCTTAACTTACCTAGGGTTTTTGTGGAGTAGTGACTGGATGAAATCCACAGCGAGGCCAGAGAATCCATGGAAAACATCTTGGGAGTAGTCTACATTGACCTGAGAGATGTTGAGGAAGGTCTCCTGCTTGGTATCACCCAGGAAAGGAGACTCACCCGTCAACATCACGTACGTCAACACTCCAATACTCCTGCACAGGGATAAAATAAGAGTGATTAAGTTCTAGGATATGGTGATGGCACTACAGTAATAGGATTAAAGAAAACACGTGCCGTTCTTTCTAACTGACACTTCAATTAGTGATGCAGACTGGCAGCCTTCAACTGTGTAACCACTAAACCTGTGCTGTAAAGGTTTTACACTACCCAAATATAAATGATTGTGAGGTAAGGTCATGGCACACTACTACAGTTTTCTACATTAAATGAATCTCAAAGCATTAATCAAGCACATGAGCCACACCGTTCATTCCCATTCACACACCCGTGCTTTTTGAACTTTTACTCACCACATGTCTGTAGCTGTGCTGATTGGCTCGTAGCTCAGAACCTCAGGAGCTGTTGGCAAAGGAGAGAATCATACTGTCAATTGCTAATAGTAACACTCAAATTTGGCTCAAAAGAACTGAAACGTTATCTATATAGAAGCTTTGCATAGCCACCAGACTGTAAAGTGAATGAGCAGGCAAACTTTCTACACCAACTCTTATAAAAAGGTCAGCAACATTATTTGGCTCATCAACTCTTCCCTAAGCCTAGACGTAATATTAACTAAGCTCAACCCATTCCAACTTTATCCATGGTCCCATCAACAGACACAGTCATATGCGAAAGTGGGAGCCAACATGAATTACATTTTCTACAGATCTCAGTGCACAGTGCAAAACTTATTTGCTCAGTTTATAATATAAACTAAAAATGACAAAATATAGCCTCTGCAAAAATGTCATGTTTTATTATTTTCAAATATGTTAAATTCAGCAAATAAAATAAAGAGTAATTGTGCCTTAAAATACGCAGAAGTTTGTAGTTCAATTGCAATTTCACCAGTGGCGTGACATTTCTACTGTGTGCTCCCAACAAATCCAGGTGACTCACCGACATATTCTGGCGTGCCCACAATCTCTCGCACTTCTGACGTGCTGTCTACACGTCGTGACAGGCCAAAATCTACAATCCTGATATCCCCCAATGGCTGGGCGCTGGTCAGCAAAATGTTCTGAGGCTGGATGACACAAAACACAGATAGAAACAAATGGAAATATTAAAACAGACACATCCACAAAAGAACAAACCATAAGCAAAATCAGTACAGACACACTGAAAATCATCTCATTCCGTGGTTAAGAAGCCCGTTCCAGGATGACGTCTGCATAAAAAGGCAGACACTAGCACTGCAAGGGTTCTAGTCCTCAGGCTGCAACACGCCTGATTCACTCTTTCATACAATAACTTGGAAATTGAAAGCTTTCAGCAGCAAATTACACAAGGCCAAGTATATGATGGATTGGTATGATGTCCAATTAGAGGTGTTCTTAGGAAAAGGGTTCTGTCAGGCTTTAATCAAGTACCCAGTGAACCTGAATCCATCATACTGGTAATAAATCACGGTGACTGATTCATCTTGTATTGTCTGTAGAAAGGCCATGGCACACTACCAAACCTTTCTATACTAAACGGCCCTCATAAAGCACAAACAATTATGCGTGCCATGGAGTTCACTCATGCACTCATCCCCCTTCCCCTCCCCCTCCCCCTCCGTCCACTTTCACGCTCTTGCTTTCTGAGCTCTTCCTCTCCACACGCTGACAAGAAAGATGCTGGTGTTGGTCAATTAAAGGGAGCTTAATGTGCACAGTGGTGAAGTGGAGCAACATTCCTGGGTTGTTTTAATTTGTACTTTAACTTGTCCATTTACCAGTGAGTGATCTGTGGTCTGGCGGCTCTGCCTGCGCATCTAAAGACAGCTGATGAATGACTTGGATAAGGCAAGACTTTTCCTCTGCAACGTTTTCACAGCCTTAATAAATCTCTCTATGCTCCTCTGCTCAGGCCTTTCATTCACATTAGGTCCAGTTTACTGTCGACAGCTTGTATCCAAAGTCTTTCTGATCTGATAAGGCAAGTTTATGGCTGGGAGGCTAAAAATCACATCCATAAATCTAAATACACACACACATGCACGCACACGATTTATGGCAACTCTCCTCCAGTCACTGCTTCAGACAGAACATAATTCAGTTCCCAGACTATTCAAAATAGTGACTATAGTGACTAGGGCTGTCAGTACTGATTACGTAAATGATCAATCCAACAATCAGTTTGATGGCTAATTAAAAAAGGCCAAAGAACAAAACAAAACAAAATAAAGAAAAAAAAAATAATAAAACAACATGCAGAGACTTCACAGGATGCACAAGAACACTTTAAATTAGGCTTAAAGGGTAAAAATTTGCATAAATAAAACAGGCAAAACAAAGTAAGTCAGAGTAGTTTGATGTGAAATGTTCCATTCTAGAGAAACTTGCTTAGTCAGACTTGATCAAAGTGGTGGTGATAGGACCCAGACGTCCAAAGGGTTGAAAGCCTCAAAGAAAGTTAGTATAGGAAATACGCTGCCTGTTGCCCAAGACACTGTTCTATAGCAATTTTGAGATAAACCTATGATCCAAAAACGTATCTGTTTTAACCCATTCAGGGTGAAGAGCTACATGTACAGTGTTCTAGAGCAAAAAAGTTCCCAAAGAAAAACCCTCAACATTTACCTGTATTCTACCATTTTCAATATTACATACAAAACTCAGAACTCAGAAGGGTATAGGTTCTCTGTTGGTTTGGGAATGTAAATAAAAATGATGCCCATGATGCTGAATCAGACATGGCGACCCTTTTGCTTCCACCACTACCACTGTATTCTGATTACAGGTTTCTCAACAACCCAGTATTTTACTTCAAACCACTTTGAACTACTTTGGTTTTACTGTTCAAGGTTTGAGCAATAGTCTTTGAGATCTAATCAAAGGAATTCCCCTTGAATTAAAACAAAAGCATAGCAAAAAATGGCTGTGTCCACCAGGCTCTTTGTCTGACTGCAAGAGAAACCTTCCTTAAATTCAAGTTGAACTGAATATTCGTGAGATCCCGAGTTGCCAATTGCTTCATCTTTTGTTATGCAATGCATTCCTTCACAGACACACACATACCTAATAATCGCCTGAAAGACAACAGCAAAGGTTTATTGGTCCTAGGAATCTAATAGCAGACACCCCAGCCGGAGTCGCAGCTCCTGTTTGTTATGTAACCCGCTCCCTCGCATATAAAAGCAGCTCACAGTGAGATTAGGAGCAGCAGAGAGATCAGGAGCAATTTATTAGACTACTACACACGTGCACATGTGTGTATACATGCAAGTATGCCTACCTTCAGGTCCAAATGGACAACATTGTTTCGGTGAAGGAAGGCCACGCCTGTTAGAATCTGCCGAGCCAACCGGATCACGTCTTTCTCTGTGAAGGCCTCGTCGTTTTCGGCAACACACTGGTTGAAAATCTCACCTCCGGCAGCACTGAAAGAGAGACAAAGAGATATAGAGAGATGCTTTAATAAATGTCAGGGGAAAAAAAATCATAATTATTTAAGTGCCATATTACATTTCAGAGGGTGAACTATGTTTAACCAGACTTCTTGCATCATTCATCCCTCACCTGTCAAAATAATCAGCACTAATGGACCAGTTTTAGCAATTGGTATTTGTTCTGTTATTCAGCATTATGTTTAATCTCCTTGGCCTTCAGCCATTCAAAAATGTGCCAAACCTCCAAGACAAAGGTGAAGAACATTACAGCATCGAGACTACAATTGAGAAACACACACACACACACACACACACACACACACACACACACACGTTACATAACATTTCCTTAGCACTTTACCCCAGCAATGAGGCACACACAAAGGCTAAAAAGTGACCTTGCAGCCAGAGCTACAGGACTCACAGCAATAAATCAGTACCCCCCACCCCTACGACAATACAGGCTGTAATTACTTCAGATTTACGGGTGCTATAATGAGGACAGGACCTGCTGGTCGTTGGCCTATGGAGATAACCGAAGGAGGATTCTAAAAGTCCTATGGCTATTACATGAATTATCAGGGTACTTAAGCTCAATAAAGTAAAACATAAAAAAAAAAAACCAAACAAAAAAAAAAACCCACAACTACTAAAGTTTTATCGTCAAGGTTGTTGTGGCGGATCAGATCAGACGGCAAGTTTGATGACAAGCCAGTAAGAGCAGGGGTCATTTACATACATCAGTTTTAAAAGCACAACCTAGTTACTGACTACAAGGGACAGAGAGTTTTGTACAATGGTCATGTAAATTATGAATGCATTTGATCCATATAAGTATATCATATCATAAGTAGGATATGGGCCCTTGAATGTGCTATTAAACAACCACTATTAATAACTAAACAATCATAATTAACATATTGGTAATAAAATCAAACCAACCACCAGAAGCACCAATAGATGAAACCTCACAGTAGGAAATTCCAATTACATTTTTTGTAGTTTGCAATTTTTAATATACTGTGATTAATGTCTACAGTTTCTAGGCATTCAAACAAAAGAGGCCACTACAGCTTTCCTATATTACAGTCATACATCCTTTAAGAGGACTACTGTGACCGTGCAGTCCACCAAGCTGATAGGGAAGTCAAAGCTATGTAAAGTTCTCTGGTCTACGTTTACTCTTCCTGTTGGACAGCCAGCGCACACTATATGCACCCCCCCCAACCTCATCGGCATCAGCTGCCAAACAGGATGCCCTACAACTACATAGGGATGGGGCAAGTCTGAGTTTTGCACAACCTCGGTGTGGGTTACCATTAACTGCAGGGATTTGTTGCTGGATGTGCTCTGAAGTGCTGAAAGGAAGGGGAACGAGAGACATGTGCGGAGGATTGTAGACCTGCATGTGTGCGTGCGCGTGTACCCATACACTGTATTTGTTACATAATTCCATTTCCAGCTGTGTAAATAATTGAGGGACTGGGAACGACTTATCAGCAGGGCCATCACCTTTCAGATAAACCAGGAGCTTCAGTTCCTCTGTGTGTGTGTGTGTGTGTGTGTGTGTGTGTGTGTGTGTGTGTGTGTGTGTGTGTGTGTGTGTGTTTGTCTTTAAGCACATGCACTAAAGACATGAAATCAATTATTAAATAATAAACTAGGGCCATATGATATTGGGAAAGTATTAGTTCTTGCAATCTATATTTCAATCTAAAAAAAATTTCAGACAGCTCTGGAAATCATCATTATAGAGTGATCAGGGAGTGCATCTGCATAGAAAATAAAAACAGCAAAAATACATAAATAAATAAATAAATAAATAAAGATTTGTGAATGCAAACCATCCTTTCTGTAACTGTAATGCTATAAAACTGGCTAAAATGCACCAATAAATAAATTAATAAATAAAAAAAGCAGGTGAGTGATGTGGCTACTCTGTATATCCTACACCCCTTAAACTAAAGTAAATTCCATCAAACACCATGGGAAATGACAACCATGTGAGACTTCCTTTTGTATCAAGCAGCAAAAAAATTAGAATGATGCGTTTGATCTAACTGGCTTTATTTTACATTGCAAGCTCTGTAGAATGCGACTGCTGTGCATATTGCAATGATGCTGAAACGATATATTGCCCAGCCCTAGCCTGAACTACTAATTCCACCGTAAATGCTTAGTTCCAATTCCAAAATCTGATTGGCTGAGCACATGCACGCATACATATGCATGGGACGGTATAGTCATGGCGTCACACCATAGTCATGGCCTACTGTAAACAGACTATATTGTGTGGTTTATTGTGATTACTACTAATAATAAATGACATTCATTGAACATTTGTGTATTTTACCATTTTGTAAAAGCAGTGAGTCACTTGAGGCTTAGAGGTCTTCACTGTGGTAAAACCACTGAAATGCATGGCCTCTCAGGGCTTACTGCTTTATTTACAGAGTGAGTGTTTGTGCCAGCGAGACAGGAAATTTGAAACATCCATAATGCGTTCTTTTGGAGCAGGTTCGAGTCATGGCTTCCAATGACTGCAAGGTTAAATAAAGAAACCTGATGTGCATCATATTTTTAATTCTTACTTCATTACTTCACTACCTCGGTCTATCACACTGGCACACGCACAAACATGCGTACATACAGACCCGACGGAACAGAAAGGAAGAACAGAAACAAAGGCAATCTATTATACCATTCTCTGGAACTAGAAACTGCCATTTCAGAGGGGTTAGGTGGAGGAGGGCTTAAACCAATGTTCAAATATTCTTCTAAATAAAGCATGGTGCTCCTTGCTCTCCTTAAGGCTTTAACCAAACATGAGCATGGAAAACCAGGAACCTGGTCTCGGACCAGAGCAAAACTTCCTTTGGCCTGAAACTGTGGTAGCTTTATAATGCCCCACGTGCTCAGCATGAAGAACACATCAGTTCTAGACAATTAAAGGGCACCATGACTGACAATTTAAAGACTGGACACATCAAAGGAACCCTGGCTGGGAGTAACAGTACTTTACCACCAGCACAGCCTTCCCAGACTACACAGTTCTGAAAAGGAATGACTTTCTGCTCATTTCTACACACAAGTTGACTTGCTTTTGACCCAAAATGCACCAGATGTCAAACGGAGGGCTCCGCTAGCCTACCTACTCTGCATTAGCCTGTACATCTGTAGTAGCTGAAAGCTGTAGAATGTATAGTTTGGCTGATATCGTTCGGGGGAGGGGGATGAAAGGAAAAATAATAAGCAGGAGATTAGGATGAAGGCGTGGTAGCGAAAAAGTTACATAAGAAGCATCAGGTCGGCTAATACCAGCCTATGATTAAGTAGTTCAAAGCGAGAAAGATAGAGGGATAGAAGGAGATATGCAGTGGTGGGGGAACTGGTCGTTCTTAATTAGAGATGAGTGAATAACATTAGTCATGTCACAGAAAAAGGTAAGCGGAGGTCAGAAATCCTGTGACACACAAGCTGAGAGGTTTGCTTAGATGAAGTTCAGGCCATTTTTAATTTGAGTTCTCTTATTAGTCACGGCCCACCAATCCAAAGACTTAACTGCAAGATAAGGACCAAACAAACCAACAGCCAAATGCTGACCAATGACCAGACCATGACCTGATTTCATTAGGACTAGGTTTCTTCTAAAGCCTTCTTGTTTGGTGTGGAAGCATTCATTGTCTCTGTGTCCTGCCTTTAAACTTTAAAGGGCAAGATAAGAAGTGTGCCACTTCTCTTGCACTCAGCAGCTCTGAGGATGTGGTTGTGGCTGCAGGCTAATGTGTGTCTGTTGCTGCTGCGCTGCTTTTAGCAGGCTTGCGAGAAAAGCCACAGGAAATGGAAAATTATTTCACTGCATCTCCTGCTCCCTCGCTCTTGTTCTCCCTCTTTGTTGCCCTGGTTCTTCTGGACCCCCCCACCCCCAACATATTTCAGGGAGAAAGGGAGAGAGAGAGAGCGTGACAGACGCAACCCCTTTTTTCAAAGCTCTTAGAACACAGAACATTACAAGGGACTTGCTGCTAGGACAGTGTTAAAAAGGTAAGCAAGAGAAGAGAAGAGAAGAGACGAGAAGAGACGAGACCATCAGAACTGACAGTCAGCTTAGAGTCAGCACAGCAATGAGAGTGACACCTTCCTAATAAGGAAAAGAGACACTCATTGTGTCTGGTGTGTGAAGCTGTTAACTGACGCACAGCTGATCTTCAGCAGAAGTCGGCTCAGGAAGTGGCTTGTTTCTCATTTTCAGCCCATTGAGAGTCAGACACAGATGCAATCTACCATTTCTCAAAATCTTCGTCACTCCATCGGCCAGCATCCTGTGTGTACACACGCTCACGTACACCACAGCAACCGTCAGAAAAAGGGTTCGAGTTTGTGAAAGCACAGCAGCTTTGACAATGAGAGGGAAAAATCTAGGTAAACCTCAAAATAAAAAAAATAAAAAAAGCTATAGAAAGATATAAAAAGCAGACCCAGAGATGGTGAGATGGCGAGGGAGTTTTAGTAAATGATTTTCATGTTTTTCAGGGTAAATAGCCTCTCATTTCCGCCTCATTAGGGTCTGTTATCAGCTCTTCGGATTTCCCTCCAGGAGCCGGAGTTCCACACAACAGCACACTCTGCACCATACAGTGCTGTTATGCAAAGTCCTTACAGCTACCATGAACAAAACATTGGGGATAAGGAAAAAGAATGGGACTGGAAGTTCCTTATGAGGAACCATAAAGGCGCCAGGGGTTCAGCCTCATGTTGCCATACCCATGCTGCATGTGCATTAGTAGTCCAGCTACTGTATGCATGACAACAACTGGACCACTAATGGTACATGGGTACATGGGTATGGCACACTACCTACGCAAAGCAGAATCAGGTCACGGCCAAGGTAAGTGGTCAGCTTCTGAGTGTTGTATTAGGTTTGAATCCAGCTAAGCTTGCTGAGGGAAATATGAAGACAGATAGAGAGAGACTATTTGGGCTGGATCCTGGCCTGGCTTTAGAGGGAAAAGCACAAGAACAGCCCATTCCCATGGAGGAAAGGTTATTTCCAGCTTACTGTTTCTCTGATTTCTTGTGGTTATTTTGTTGGAACACTCATCTGAAACCAGCAGCAAAATGCACCCCAGGGTTTATGGGCAGAAAATGGGCAGGACACATAGGCAATGTTTTTAGGCTTCTTTCTATCTTGTTTCTACTACACCCATAACATAGAAATATGTATCTATAAGAAGTGTATTTACAGTGTAGCAGGGTGTCCTGCAGGCCATAGCAGTTCTCTCTGCACTAATATACCTGAATCAGGTTGATAATTAGGTAATGAAATAATTCAGGTATACTGGACCTGAGAAAGTGCAACACGAAGCAGCACAGGGCATAGTTCTTTGGGATCTGGGGATCCCCATTCAAGGAATGATGTATGTATGACGCATGTATATCCGTGTATTTCTCGCTTACCATTCCAGCACCAAGATGATCTCCGAGCTGGTCTCATACACCTCGTGAAGCCCCACTATGTACGGGTTGGCCTTAGCTGACTCCAGCACAGCGACCTCATTTATGATGTCCTCGCGGCAGTCCTGGCCCTTCCGCCGTTTCCGTAAAAACTTGGCAGCGTGTTCCTTCCCTGTGGCCTTCTCCACACACTTCTTCACCACGGCAAACTTCCCCCTGAAGGCAGACAAAAACAGACACCACTTCATCACCAGCTTCATGTGATACTGACTGATGCCTGGGGTTGAGAGGCATCTAAAAACTCCAACTTCATATTTCTGGCCATTAGTTAAATTGTTACGAAACACCAGCTGCTCCTTAACACTGTGTGAACGCTTCATAAATGACAGACCAAAAAGTCTCACCACATTAAATGTGCAGCACCCTTCTTCTCCAACAAAGTCACAATGTTGGAGATACAACGCTAGAGCAGCCAAGATCACAAGCTTTGATTCTCGTGGGAACATCTTAAGTACTTTCAAAAACGTCTCATGTTGTTCATTCACAGTTTTGAACATGTGATCACCGAAGGGGAAGCTGTCTGGACAGAAATTAAGCTTGATCTTAGGCTTCCTGCGTTCACCACACAGTGTTAACGCAATTTAAACTGAAACTAAGTCTAACCCAAGTGTAGAAAAACACCTGCGTTCTCTAAAAAGCAGTATCAGCAGGAAACCTTAATCAGACAGTTGACCACCAAAGCCTAAATGACAGACCGATCGCATGCTTCACAGGCGCACCAGCAGAAGACGTTTCCCCACAAAGGGATGACAAACGACTGGCCTGCTTACCACAATGACTCAATTTGGACACATACTTCAAGCTGACATTAGACTGTCATTTACAGGGCTTTCATGTTGACTGACAGGAAGAGGGAAGGACAGCACAGCACGCTGGTGAGATCACAGCAGCGTGCATTTTGGCTTGGAAAAAAAAAAAAAAAAAAGAATGTTCTCATCACATCTGCCATTTTACCTACACACCCACAGCTATTCCATTTGGCTAATGATTATAATGGTTAAACATAGTCATTCAAGTAGAGCCATCACAAATGATGCATTCATGTACATTTTTACCTCTGCCGTTACTGACGTATTATGATTATCTATAATTTAAACTCTCCTAGCGGTCTCCTCTCATGCTGTAGGATAGAGACAGATGGACCCACGTATACATTGTATTGCCACAGTGTTTTTACATGTGGAAGTCCTCCTAGTTTCCCTCTTTATTTGGCATATGTGAAATCAACACATATTCGAGTCTTTTAAGGGCCCCTCATGGTATCTCATTGTAACATTTCATTGTTGGCCACCTGCAACAACTCAAGCCTGCATTGTACACATCCATCTCCCCCTCTTTCTACCTATAGCTCCAGGACTTTTCTCTTTTCTTTCTTTCGTCTTTCTTCAGCTTTCTTCTACTAGTACTGCTGCCTGACACTCAAGATAAGAGAGTGACAGTTGAAGGAGTCTGGAGGATCACACACACACACACACACACACACACACACACACACACACACACACNACACACACACACACACACACACACACACACACACACACACACACACACACACACACAGTCATTCTCCACATCTGATGTCCTGCCCACACACTTGCTTGACACCTCAGTGACCACTCAAAAGGAGAGAGAACTTGGCTCTGCATACACATGCGGGGAGGCAGACAGACAGACAAAGAGAGACGGGCCAATTTAGACATTCTCTTGTTTGACAGCAGCAAGAACAAATTGCTTCTAGCCCCACCTCTTCTTTAGGAAGCCTCACAATAAGAAACTGCTGCAGTGTGTCTGAGGGAGTGTGTGTTTGCATGCATGTGGGGGGTACAAAAGACCACCCACTCTACTATTACTAGAAATAAACTTCCTCTCTCACTTTTGCACTGCTATACTGGACCAGTGAGCAAAGCTCAACAGAAGGTCCCAAATGAGCCAAATCAGCTTTGCAGGGCCAGATAAGCTAGAACATCTAGGGTCTGATCAAGTCATTCTGGGTTAAATATGGACAGGAATATAGGCTAATTGGGGAGCCAACTGAATGTGAAACTTCTAAACCAAACCAATGCCTCACTAAAGCCAGAGCTCATAGCAAGGGGCATTCTGGAAGCCTCCTTCTAACCCCACAGTTGTAACTCAAGTTAGTGTGGCTAAATGTTGTACAGCCCTTGTAAAAGCTATAGGGCTTGGAGACAAACATGAATGTGAGAAAAGCACAATGCAAAGCTGTGAGGAGCATGAGCCACGGTTTCTTTCCAAGGTGTGAATATAAAGCCCAAATGACATCCCTGCTAAGTCCTGGTTGGCAGACGGTGGTACTGTGGGAACAGTCTGGTATCCGACCACCTCATTTTGTGTCCTGCATTCACCGGCAACCCAGTGTAATGCCTCAATGCCTCAGCAGCTTGGCACAAACAGGGTATTTCAAGCCTGCCAGTTCTCAGAAGAACAACTTCATTAGTTTGGCGCGTGAGGAAGCTTAGTGTGATTCCAAACAAAAATGACTCTCATACAGTCACACAACAAATTCTCCATGCATTCTCTTCTATCCAGCATCCAAGTCGCTCACACGCTGAGAAGTTCCACAGCTTCTTGAGGTCAGCTGAAGACAGACGGAGCGAAGTCAAGTTCGGGTGACCCAGTTAGGGTTCTGGGGCCGCAGAATAAAAACCAAATAAAAGAAAAACAAGAGCAAGAACAATGCAAAGCCATAGAAAAGAATGCAGAGCTTCTTGCTGAAGAATGTAGAGCCCAAAAGGCTGGCTGTGGGGGCATTTAAGAAAGCTGACAAAGGTCATGACACTTGTGATCATAATTCACTAAAACCATAACCCCATGTTGAACCAGTTGGGGAAAAGGACACCATTTGGTGGTCGAGTATAATATTAGCGTGCCCCACTTTCGGGGACTCTTCTATCAAGTTAGACGAGGGATGACAGCCTTTTAACCCTTTTAGCAACTGCTGTTATGCTTGTGCAACAAGCCACCCAGGCGCCATCCGTGTCCATTTGACTCCAAGGGTGCATGGTGCCTTCAGATGCCTTAAAAGGTTTTAAAAGGATGTTTTCATTCACGATACAGAGAGGAAACAGACACGGTGTGGTTTCATGACCCAGATGCAGTAGCGGTTGTGCATCCTGCATGAAACTAGACCACCACTGGCACTTTTTTCCTCCCTTCTTTGTCTCTAAGGCATGTGTATGTAGGCTGCAAACGGACCCAGTGATTTCTTTTTCACTCTCTAATTACTACAGGTGACCTCCAAATCCACATTATGTATGTAGACATGCTGAATCTCATTCAAAAGCTTTGCAGCTGCCCTTTTAAGATTATTTAAGCCTGGTAATATCTACTGTCCTCTGACACTGTGCCCAGGCCTTAATAAGCTGCTCTTCTGAAGTGGGCCCACGGTTGCGCATTAGCTGGCCAGCTGTACACACAGTAAGAAGAAGCCGGGAGAGGATAAACTCATTCTAGGATTCTCGGGGGGGGATTTCCTAAAATGACACGGTCCACCAAAAAAAGTCCCACTAGCTGAAATCAGGCCACCCTACTTATGTAACTCTAGAAAATGGGACACCCACAAGGGTATATATGAAACATTAGCAGGGTATAATGAGGGAGCTGCTCCTGAAGACATGACCTCTCCTCCCTCATCCTGCCAGATTCCACAGAAGCAGCAAATGACTGTTTTAACCCATCAATCCCACTGAACCCAACCCTGTCCCTGGAATGTACTTAAGCTGCAGTTTAGTTCCAACCTTAAACTAGCACACCTAATCAAAGAGGTCGTAAACTTGGTAACATTAAGATGAAAGTATGTTAAAGGGAAGGGTTAAGCATTTGAACATGTCGAAGGACACGTGGAAGCTAGAAGCAATTAGCAAGCCATTTGTGGTGGATTTCACTTACATTCATTGTTTTGGTCTAAACAACTCACTTTAATTAGTTACAGCTCTTAACATGGTCAGATAGGGCCCCCAAAGACAGGATCTGGTGGATATGCAATAGAGAAAGAGAACCAAGAACATTCCAACGGTGAACACCAATTCACAATATCCATCTTCACTGAATCAGCATCTGTCCTCTGTCCTACCCTGTGAAGTTGAACTGAGGAAACATCTGCCTCCATGGCTGTGTAGCAGGTTTACAGAGTCTTTTGAGCGCAGGAATGCAGAACATTTTGACTGACTGAGCTTGCGGCTCAATCTCTCCTTAGATCTATACTCCTCTTTCAACTGAAATCTGGTCAGAAAATCAAGATTGTGTGGGTTACATAAAGAACAGCCGGCCTTGTGACCCATGCATGTGGTGTCATGAATGTGTTTTATTCAGAGAAAAGGAACATTCCAATCAAGTTAGGTGGCCAGGCTCAGACTGCCTCTCTCTCTCTCACTCAAACCTGAATGCCAGCAGATATTCATCAGACGGGTCGCTGTTAAAATATGCAAACAGGGAATTTGTTAGACTGCATGCTAAATATTTGTCGGTGGACTGTTTAGAGCCTTCATGTGAGTCTGCACTGCAGGCATGTAAGTGAGAACTGAAAGAACATTTGAGACCAAAAGACATTGGAGACCAACATTTTCCCTTTGGCTTATGACTCAAATATCCCCCCAAAACCATACAGAAATGTAAACACTCTAGCATAATACTGATAAAAATAGCTTGTGGTGGTTTACTATTATGCAGAAACTAGCATTTGGTGATCAAACCTCTGTGAGAGGTTATACAGAAGTTAGAGAAGTTATCTTGCACTGATAACCCGTTGGCAATAGGTTACACAAACACTGTTCACCTGGAACCAATGTCGTGAAACAGACCCTAAAAGAGGAATTCCACCAGCTTTTCCAGAATTCTTGCTTAATGCAATGACTGATCTGTTGTGAAATGGCTCATTTGTGGAGAAACCCCTAAACTGCTACCTCCTTACAGTGATGGGAATAGGAACCAGAGGTCCTGATGTCTACAACACAAATATAGCCATTTTATTTAGGCTGCTATCGGAAACCACCAGTGAAATTACTTTAAAGAAAATTTATTTTATATGTAAATATGGGGGCTATTTTGTCTCAATACACCCTTCATGTATCACTCCACCACGCACGGATTGTTAATGTGTTTTAATCCAAACTACTATAAAACAATGCCTTAAACATCAGTCAGTGCATTCACAACCAATGAGCTTTCAGAGGCATTAAACTACTCAGACGTCTGGTTCCCTTCAACACCGCAGTGATAAGTTCTGAGTCTAAAGAACTGAGATTTCTACACCAAACCAATTCAAGGTATTTAATTAAGTAGAAATTTCGGTAGAGTTGCCCTTTAATGTTCTGTAATACAGTTCACATTCTTGGTTTACTTAAACACCCTCTAAGCAGCATTGTGAGTTTTAGAGCCTTCACGTGCGGATTTTCTAACATATACGCCAATTACAGAACTCCAAACTGTGGCTTTGTTTCCCCCCACCTCTATTCCGACAAGTCCCGCCTCCTGCGCTCCGACTGGCTAGTAGTAACTACCACGAGCGCAATAAATGGATAGCAGCTCGTGCTCACAAGCGATCAGCCAATCACAGTGCAGGAGGCTGAACCGGACGGAAATGAGGTGGGGGAAAAAACAGCGCTAACAGCCAAAGCGTCCGTCCAGCTCCCGGGATTAGCAGCTACACGTGCAAGAGGAAGCCCACCGCCAATATAAATGTGGCTTAATCCATCTGGCAGCAATTCGTGCTCCAATTAAAGAGGTTTATTTACCTCTACCCGCCGTTCCCACGTTTGCTAGTTAACTACTTACAACCCCTAATACACATACTTACACAAATCCCACAACCAAAACAAGCTTCTGAACTCAGCCTGCATGAACCTGTAGCCTATAAAAGAATATAATGGCTAAATAAAGAGAGACCCACCTGCCAAGCTCTTTGCCGACGAGGTCATAGTTGTTCTCAAACCTGTCCGTCCTTATTCTCGTGTGGACAGTCGTCACCATTCCGTTCTTGCTCATGATAGCGGAGTCCAGCATAGCAGTCCTGAGGAGGAGAGGAGTTTCTCTGAGTTTTCGAGGAGGAACCGGGATGTCTTCCAAGCTGAAAGAGCTGCTTTTAGTCCATTAGGCTGTCTTTTTCTTGAAGATGAAAAGATGCTAATATTGGATAGTTACTCAGCTGAATTAGTGCCTGTTTGAGTCACACGCAAAGAAAACAAACGCTAAGCACACGCGGGATAACACTGACTACAAACTTGTGGAAAGCAGGTAACAGCACTAAAGTACAATGCAAACAGGAGCGCGCGCGTTCGCAGACAGACTTCTGTTTAAAGAGTGAGAAGGACACGCACACCACACAGTGGTTGACTCCGCGAAACCACGCCCACATACCTTTACGCGACGCTGGTTGGCTAATTAGCGTTTAGGAGAAGTCGAAGTAGGCGGGGCTTTATTGTATGACCTCAGTGCTATGTGAAGTGTTACAGGTGCTTTCATTAACATGGAATTACATCCAAAATAAAAGAGAGAACAGAAAACTGCATAGCCTTGAGCTGAGAAGGCTGTAACAGTGCCAGACCTGCCCATTTTATCCTAAGTAGAGCTTTGCATAATGAACATACCTAATGTAGGTGTGTTAAAGAGAAAATCCACAGCTTTTTTCAGTTTTCAGGTCGCACAATTAAGTCATTGAGAAGTAAACAATGTCACACAGAGAAGTGGGCTGAATGAAATATATAGAGTCAGGACTGTTTACAGTGGTGATGGTAGTAACCAGATGCCCAAAGAGTTTAACCCATAAGAGTCCATGGAGACATATGTGTCACAAGCCCATAAACTCATGGAGTCCCTAAGTGAACTAGGTGTGTCCCAAATGTGCACTTAACACTAACACATACTTAATACATTAGTACTGGTGCGAATGTCTAAGTTGAGTATACTCAAAAATCCACAGTGCACTCTTAGAACCAGTCCATTTTTGAGTATGGTAATGATGGACACTACTGTCCCACAATGCAAAAGGGAAACAGAAAGGGAGGAGCTTCTCAAGCCTGGAAAATTCAGAAAACATGGTGGACTGCGATGCAATGGTGGCTGCGGTGGTGGCGGGACCAGAAATAGTGAGTTTAACCCAAATCTGTCAAAACAGTCTGTAACAATAAATGTATTCTAGCAAATAATGTGTTTATTTGTTTGTTTGTTTACCTCGCTGAAGCAGCCTCAAGCTTGGTATGGCATAAGCTTAATTACTGCAACAATGCAGTATGCTAATACTCTGTGTACTAGCCTCCAGAACTTTTACTACTCTTAAGATTAGTACATAGCATATACTGTGTAGTATTAGTGTGCAGTACACAATTGAGACGCACCCTTATACTGTACATCCTGGATGTAGTCACATGACAGTTTGTTGTGAACATGACAGTCAATTTGTGAACATGTGACCGCATTTACAAAACAGCAGTGTGCTTGGTTAATGCATAAGACAAAACCAGCTCATTTCAAAAGCTTGTGTGTTGTATCTTTAAGGCCTGTTCCAATCCATTTAACAATTCTAATGCTGTGATAACACGTTCTATATTACGTAGAACCCACTCTGACCCCAATGTCTAGAACAAAATGATTAAATACAATTTATGAAATGATTGTTGAGACTTGTTTTTGGTATTTTGACCTTAAACTAGTAACAGAAGACACCTCTTTGTTACAATAAGACTGATCTTTATAGTCTTATAACTGATCCCTCATCGTTTTCCTCTAAGGGTAAATGCGTCTGGGCTCTCCTTAAAGGTGCCATAGAGTGGAAAACTGTTTTTATGTTGGTGTAGTTTAATATAGAGACTGACACACTGTGAACCTCAAACACAGTTGTTCCTCCTTCAAATACAAATCCTGCATTTGGAAAACAGGCCGATTCCAAAATCCTAAACTGTTACATAACAGTCTTGACTTATTAATTTTCATGTCCCCAAAATTTGCATAGAACAACAGAGCAACAGCAACAAAACAGCAGCTGTGTGGAGAAATCTACTGTGAAGGTGGTTTCCCAAGGAAATGAACTGTCAACTGACATGATTGATGTTAATCTTTATGTGGCTTCTTAATCTCCAGCTTCTTAATTGAATGTTCCCTTCCACCTTAAATGCTATAGCTTGTGTGTACAGGTACCACAGTGTTACTCCAACACCATTTAAGGTGGAACGGAAAATACGCGAAACAAGCTGCCAAATAGGAAGCCAAATTCAACCCCCAATAATATGGAGCAGCTTTGTTGAGCATTTAACACTGAAGCGATTGAAGAAAGGGGCAATTCCACCTTTATTAGCATTACAACCCCAACAATAAGCTATTACATGTAATTGTTATGAACACTGGCCGCTGAATGTCTAAGACAGTGTTTTATGATAGTTTTGAGTTTCAATTATAGTCTAAAGTGACATTTTCAAACCTGTTTATGACAGAGAGGTACTTGCAGGATATTAAGGTAAACTGGCAACCCCCCCCCCCAAAAAAGCAAAAACAGATTTTCCATTTTGTTTAACATTATTAACATTATAAGGCATATGTAAGTTCCCTTGGGGTTTTGGATAGTAAATAAACCGCTTACATTTGTGTTGTAGACATTGCAACCCCCAGTTCCCATCAGCACCACTCTCTAAAATGTATCATTCCACATGAAAACATTCAGAATAACTTTGTTTACATCTCAACCATTTAATTATGCAGACATGTTGAACATTTTAAGTGGCATTCCCCTTCAACCCACTGTCCCCCCAGATGGTGGATGAACCTGTTGTCACTGGCAGCAGAACACGGCCAAACCCTGACCTGCTACATGCCATTAACTACCATGCGTGCCAGTTCACACCCACGCCCAGACACACACATTATGTAAGTAAGATACTATAACTGTCTGAAATGGAGCCATACCACCTGAGGTGCATTAGAATAGATATTCCAGGCCAGCATCGGTGCAGAACTAAATAAGATCCATGACATCCTAAAAATATCACATTTCCCAGTCTTTTGAGACCCTAAGAAAGGCTGCTGCTTTTGACGAGAACAGTTTGATAATTTAAGGAGGTTAGCGGAGGGCTTTGTGTGTGGAAGAGCTAGGCTGTGAGAATGAGGGAGCAGGGTTGTAGAGGAGGAAGGCATGGGTGGAATTCTCAAACTCATTAGGTCATTTGTGTTTACTGCCCTGAAGAGCGCATCATGTCAGCCGCTGCCTACCATGAGAAATCTGTCACCTCACCATCAGACGCTCCGGACCGTCTGCCTGTGTGTGTCTGTGTGGTCAGTTTTGGTAGCCAGTTAACAGACACACTGTAGCTGTAGTCTGAGAGGGTCATGACCTGCCTATGCAAAGTGAAAGAGACAGAGAGTATTGTAAAAGCCTATATCAGGGACACAGTGTTTTCTCTTGGTGGGCCAAAGGGCTGCAGTGTTTGTTGTGGGGCCAAGGGACAAAAAACAAAATATAAAACAAAACAATACAAATGACTGTAGATAGATTTGGACACAGGTTTAGATTTAGGGTGACTTTCTTGGAGGGCCAAATCAACTATCCCCAGTCCTGGCCTGTATACTGAATTGGCAAAAGCTCTTATCTAGAGACAATATTGCTTTGTTGTCCACTCAGACAATGTGTCCTTAGTACAAATAAGTCTTAACTACCCTTCAGCTAAGATACTGCGAGAAACAAGACACCTACTTAGAAAGACATGTAAGTGCAATGCAAGATATATTACTGTTTATTGAAATGCTTCACAAATAGATGGGTCTTCATTGGCCATTTGAGCAATTCAGACAACCAGTGGTGGAAGTTCGTTCTATACCTGGGCTCCAGGACAGAGACGAGTCATGGATGGCGAGTCAAGCCAAGTTGTGGGAGTGGGCAGAGTGGAAGGTCTAGCAGGGTTTTGAATCTGAAGTATAGGAGGCCAGTGAAGGGAAGGCAGCAGCAGTGTTACATAGGAATTTAAGAAGCCGTGCTGCTGCATTATAGTTGCAAGGCACTGTTACCCTGCATTGGATGACACATCAGGAGTGAGTTGCAGTAGTCAAGCCTTTAAATGACAATAGGCTTAACAATCATCTACACCTTGTGGTAGCAGAGAAAGAGCAGAATCCTCCAGATGCTGAGGTAAAGTCTGAGTGAGTCAAGTTTACAATATGATGTACCCACCCCTTCAAGAATGGCTTCTGCTCTCACTGATCAGAAGAGCTTTGAGTAACTCAGGTTAGTAATAAATAGGAAGACAGGAATTACTGTAATTGTTCTTCCCATGCTCCACCCAGAAATGCATTCTTTCCTAGCAACTGTTGCCGGGTTGGATAAAACTTCACGAAACTTTGGCATTCAGTCTAATCTGAAATTGCTCACTAAAATGCCTATATTCGGAGTGTGTTACTGATTTCTGAAAGAACACGCTGTTATGATGTATCATATGAAGATGTATTCTATAGCATCTCCAACCTGCTTAGGTTTGCTACAGCAACATAATCACAGCATTTTAACTTGTGAAATAAACATTATGTGGTGACTGAAGATAAGCAAGCAAGGAGCCAAAAAACAGGGGTTCTTGGGGTGGGATAGAGTCTGGGACTCCCTGGTTAACCTCTTATATCCCCTGAATATCTCAAAGTCAAAATCCATAATAAATGTACACTCATCATCAAAGAATAGCTGCACCCAGAAGGAAGTGTCAGATTGTAATGTTATTGGGAAGGAGGATAAAGGTTACCAGGAACAATAAATGACGATAAATTTGGGTAATATTTATTGAGCTACACATACAGAAGTAGTGTCTCTCAGTATGGCGTCAGGCCACCGTGTTTGCTAACGCAACATGCCAGATGTCTCAGCATGGAGTTGTAGAGGTTCCTAATGGTGTCCTGCGATAATCCATCCCGTGCATCTTGAATATTCTCACACAGGTCCTGGCGCTGACCATGGTGCCTCCATACATGGATTTGTTGGTCGTCTCCACCAAGACAAAAGCGGAGAGTCAGGTACAGTGATAAGGCTCGTCCTTGCTTACATCACACACAGTCGAGCGTGAAACCTGGATGATTCGCATGTCTCACAATGTGAAACCTACCCACCAAGTTTCATTCCTATCGGCTGATTCCTTCTGGGTTCAGCTACTTGTACAACTATTATTTTAATGATGAGTGGATTAAGATAGTATGCTGTTCATTAGATAAACATACATACACTCGCATACATATATATATATATATATATATATATATTCAGGGAAAGGTCATTGTGTAGCTGCTTCATCCACAATCATAGGAGCTTTTCTCTCTGGCATTCTTTACTAGCAAATTGGTTCACCCTGATGGTCCTTCACAGCCTAACATCTGGGATACCTCTTGAAAAGCTTTACAGTGTGCTGTAGCATATTTGTAAATCAGAAAACCTGCCCCAGTTTCCCAAGAATTTGGTGGAAGGAGTGAATTTTTACTCCTCCAAAGAGGAGACGTGTAAGATCTCAATTAATGAGCAAACTAGAAAAGAGCAGTTCCAGACGAAGAATTCTTAAACTATATATATAATGCTACTGAAGTGCCATCTATGGTGGGCACACTAGCAACTAGTCAACGCTGGAGTAGCTAGCCAACTTGGGACCCCCTGAATACCAGGGAGTGTTTCACACACTGTAAACAAGCATTGTGTGCTACACTTACTCATTCTCACTTGAATGGAATTCATACTGAAGCTTGTTCAACTTACAACTCCTGCTTCAAAATAGGTCATTTGGCAGTTTTTGTATTGCAGGAACGAACAGTTTTGTTTAATGTCAATGCGAACCAGACTCCATCCGATAAACTGCACTTTTAGTAGGGCCAAATGTGCAGTAAACCCAGAGCCCGTTCATGCTATGGCAGTAACATTCACACTAGCTTTACAGTATATATGAATTCACACGCCGTTTTTCTGTTAGACTATTTTTCCACAAATAGCAGCATGAACCCTGAACATGGCCTCCTACCACGCCAAACTGTGTTAGCGTAGTTGCTGCTGGCGAGAAAGTTCCAGTTTGCACAAATAAACAGAGTAATGAAAAGGAAATGCCGTTTCTATTTCTGTGCCTTGCGAGTATCTGCGTGCACGTGTGTGAGTAAGTGTGATTGTGCTCTCTGAAAGTCATGCTCCAGATGGTCTTCATTTAAACCAAAGGCATGTGATCAACCTACAGGCAAATAATAAATTGCTAAGCTAACACGTGCTAGGAGAAGAGGACATAACTGTATCAGTCTGTGTGCTGTTGACTAGTTTATGTAACATTGTTTACCTGGCCCTGATCTGGGCTTGGGTCATGAGTCCACATGACCCTAGCTGGGACTGAAATGAGGTCTTCTTGTAGTGTACTAGCTGCTTTCCAATACAAGCAGTGTGTTCACACTGGGAAATGAAGGACTCCTAATATACAGCTGTACTAGAATAGCCTACATGCTGAAGCAACTATTATTGCTGACATTGCACACCTCGCACTTCCTTTATGGACAACACCAATGGCATTTACTTGTAGTAAAGTGTTCCAAACCTGATATGTTTTTTTTTCAGTGTACATTTTCTTAAAGAATGCCTGTTAAATATGTGGTCTGAAATATGTGGTTGTTTATCAGTTGAAATATTAATAATGCTACATGCTACAAGCAAGCTAGCGCTAGCATACACTGAAGTTATGCAGCACCAATTAAACATACAGTATTATACATCAACACTAGCTACTCAAACTGTAGGCTACTACAAAAAGTCTTTTAAAGAAAAATTCCATCAACAATGTGTGTTTAATTCAATTGCTGAAATGTAAACAAAGTAATTCAGAGCTGTTTGATGTCAACTGGTGCACTGTAGAGAAATGTACACCCTCTTATTTGTTTACAGAGGTGGTAATGGGAACCAGGGGTGGCCAACACACAGCTAGTCATTTTACTTACTATCACAAACTACCAGTGAACCCACACAAGTTTGTATATCGTTGCTGTCCAGTGAAAACATGTATCTCCATTTTTGTTGATTTTTTTCTTTTATGCATCATTCTAACACAGCAGCCGCCGTTTACATTGAGTGAAAACTTCATGATGAATGGATCAACAGAAATGGCCCAAAGCCACTTGGAAAAACTGGTTCCATTGACTTACATTACAGTTAAACCAGGTTTTTGCCCTCCTCTGTAAAGTTACCATTTTAGAAATACTTTGGACGTTGACGATATGTAATGTTGGTGATGGAAAAAAGTGGAAAATATGAAAAGATAAGTTTTCTTTGGGGACTTCTCAACACAACTCCCTCTCTCTGTTTCTCGCTTCTTCTCTCTTCTCTCACTCTTTCTTTCTTTCTTTTTTCTTTCTTTCTTTCTGTTACTCTTTATTTGGATCTTTCTTTCTGTCTCCCACTCTTCTCTCAGTCTGTTTTCTTTCTTTCTTTCTTTCTTTTTTCTTACTTTCTTTCTCTTAGCCTTTCTTTCCATCTTTCCTCCTCTCTCTCGCTTTCTGTTTCACGCTTCTTCTCTCTCTTCTCTCATTCTTTCTTTCTTTCTTTCTTTATTTATTTCAGAGGTCTTCAGACATTTCTAGTTCTAGGCCGGTTTCTATAGAACGGAGCATTTCATGAGACCAGTCTGAATAGCTTCATCTACATTTGAATGATTTAATTATGCAGCAATACTGGAAAATCGGCAGAGGAGTTCCCCTTTAACTACCACACCGGAAAAAAAAACTGTGTGGCGTCTTTTGGTGAGGTTGCCTGTCTTATGATACACATCGACTTTGGATCATTTTTATTTAGCACCCGGCAGAGTATTTCCCACAGAGAGATCTGCTGACCCAGAGTTCCTCTTATGGATATGACACTGACTGTATAACGTTCCACACGGCATTGTTCCATGTTTTAAGACCTAAAAGACACCTATTCTAGTCACTGGACTCTAGTCACTGGTCCCCTATACAGCCCCATCCCTGTCCCCTATACAGCAGATAATCTCCACTCTACTACCTGAACAACGTTCTGTGGATCAGTGCTCTTCTATTGTATCTCTGTAGGGATAACTACCCAGCAAACAGTACTGACATCATCAGTGTGAGGAGTGCTCTGTGTTTGATGAAGGACTGATGTAATGATGCCCTCATTTCACACCTCCTTGATGATACTTAATACTCTGCCTTTCTCTTTACCTTTGAGTGTTTGTTTGGGTGGTTTGTGTGTGTTTGAATGTCCTCTCTCTCTCTCTCTCTCTCTCTCTCTCTCTCTC
>CM067477.1:14738209-14833383 GCA_034552555.1 Semaprochilodus insignis | reverse complement strand
TTTCTTTATTTTACTCTTTCTTTTCTTCTCTCTCTCTGTCTCTCGCTTCTTCTCTCTCTTCTCTTACTCTTTCTTTCGTTCTATCTTTCTTTCTTTGTTTTACATCTCACAGTTGATTCTTTACTTCTCTCCTTTATTCATTATCACGCCCCACTGAAGTACTTGTATGGTCTACAGGCCTTGAATCCTGGTTCATGTGTGTGTGTGTGTGTGTGTGTGTGCGAAGGTGAAAGGCTACCTGAGGGTGACGTCTGAACTGGGCAAACACCGTCTGTGCGTGAGAGCGTGTTTCTGCTTGGTGAAGGCTTAGCATTTTCGCATTCAGAAAGGCATGCTAGTTATTCACAACCATGGGCTCATTTTCCTCTTAATCCGTTTAGCTGGCAAAGCTGGAGGGAGGCCCAGAACAAAGCCATGGAGAAACAAACCCACCTGAGAAGAGTGAGGTCATCTTCCTGCTCAGAACCCAATCACACTGTTTGATTTAGCCCAAGTTCAAAAGAATCCAGGGACAAGAACGAATGAAGTCTAACAGCAGTTTAATCAGAATTAACTCAATCAAGTCGCACTGATTAACAAGATCAAGGCCTTAGTGAGTTTTCAACACAGGTTAGAAACAGTGAGGCGAGAGTATCTACAGATCAAATTCACACGGTTTGTGCCGCACCTCAAATGTAATCAATCAACCGAAACATGTTTGAGACAAGTGCACTGCATGCTGTACTTTTGCACTGGACCTTACAAGGCTAATGAAAACATGCATGCCTAAACCGTCACATGCTTGCTTCAAACCGTGTCAAGTTGTTAAGTAATCTCAAGTAGACTTGCTTATGTGGTTTCTGACTCTGTATGACGTACTCTTATTCATATCAATGGAGAAAAACACATAGTATAGCTAGAGATAGTAGCAGTAAGTATCTTGAAACCTGAATTTAATCTGCATTATGGTCTACTTTTAAAAATATTGTGTGTCATTCAGTGTTAGAAACCACATAAGCAAGTCTCAACACAGCACATATGATTTTTTAATACAATTTTAGTGACTATAAGCTTTCATTTCTATGTCATCCACATTAAAGTTGCCATAGAATGGACTGTATTTACATTGTCATAGTTGAATGTGATGAGTTTGGTACATAAAACTGACAAACTGTGAACCTCAAACACTGTTGTCTCCTCATTCAAATAGAAATCTTGCAAAGAAGGAACAGGCTTATTCCAAAACCCTAAATTGTTACAAAACACCCAGATAGCAAACTCGTTCTGGCCCAAATCTGGCCCATATTCATTATTTCTTGGCGGCACATAGACGGACTGCTCTCAGTTGCAAGATGTTTGCCACGTATGCATCACAATAGAGCCATGCGTTAGCCAAAAGTAGGCAACTCTGCCATATCTGTGTGAGAAGTGGGCCAGATCTGTTTTGGAACAGGTGGGCCAAATGTTTGTTTTAGACTTTGGCTCACATGCAGATTGCCAGTGCTGACAGTGGGCCAGCAGTGCCATGTATTTGCCAGATATGGCACACGTCCTCAAGCTGTATTTGTTACACCCCCAACTTTACATACATCTAGAGATGTTGGGCCGATTCATTGCCTCACAGCTCTAAATGATGCATAAATAGGCAAGTATCATGCTACTCTTTGTGATTCTACCCTGTACAAGTACAAGTACACTTTCAGATAGATGGCATTGCATAAGTAGCTAAGAACATCTCTGGCACTTTCAAAGGCCTCAAATGAGATTTCATTCCTGACTGTATCTGTAAAGAAACCACAAATGATCCTCCTATCAACTTGTTAGTAGTGCCAAACAAGAATTAAGGAAGTCATCTTCCTTTGGGGAATTTCTGAAGTCTACACGGAACACTTTAAATTCTGGCAAAGTGCCTAGAACATAATGTCTGAGGAACACACTCATACAGGTCATACCAGTAAACACCCAAAGCACACAGTCATCATGTGCACATTTGCATGGGTTTCAGGGACAGGGAGTAGATACTTTTACATGGTCGCTGTCCAAAATGTCAACTTTACAGGACAAGGCAAAAACGAACTTGATTTTAATGTAAGTCAAGGGAACCAGACTTCTATCCATGCAGTTTTGGGTCATTTCTGTTGGTCCATTCATCATGAAATTTTCACACAATGAAAACAGTAGTTGTTATATTCAAACAATGCATAAAAGTAAAAATCAGCAAAAATTGATATACATGTTTTTCTTTGGACAGCAATGTATATTTAATGTTCAGAATGCAAAACTGTTACAGTTACAGAAAAATAATGCACAGAAATGAAGATAAAGCAATTGCTGGTACCAGTATGCTAAACATTTTAAACTTAATCAGTTAATTTACACACTTCGTTTACTTCAGTACATTCATTTAATTGCAAGTGGCCACAGTTTTAACAGGTAATAGGTAGAGTGAAATGAAAGTACATGAGCACATTCTTGAGTTCAGTCCAGAGCTCAGCTGGGGAACTCCTTAGTTTTCCTCTTGAGGAATTCCGTGTTGGATATTATTTTGCGGATATGGTGTCCAGAGTGTTTTTCCAGACAAGGTATGCATTTCAGAGAAACCAAAACAGGTAATGAAGGTAGACTACCATCTAAACGTCATCAGCTTACAATGTCTCCCTCCCTCACACACACACACATGCACACTTGGATGTGAGGTTGACCCAGGAGCATTTGCTTTAGTCATTACACAGAGGTGAAAACTGAAGAGGGCCAGTGCAAACATAGCGTTTAGCTAGCCTTTTCAGCTGGCTTAAAGGAGCAAGAGGCTGTAGGCTAACAGCTAAACAAACTGCTCCATTCCCCTGTTTTAAATTCATAATGCAAATAACATGATTCAATTGATTATACTCAATAATAGGCCAACATGGATTGGCCTATCCTTGCTTTGCCTACAAATAAATTCTTTCCTGGTAGCTGTTGCTGGGTTAAAAAAGCTGAAAAAAATCTATTCAACATTATGAGAAACTGTAACACACAACTAACAATTATTTGTCACGATTTCTACATTTAGAGTGCATTATTAATGTCAAATGACAAAGATCAGATGTATGTCTTGTGTCATGTGACTGAGTTAGTGTTAGGCTAGTGGTAAATTCTACACGATCTATCATTTTTCCACATTTTGTGTTTTAATTAAATGGCATTTCCACTGCTACATTTCTACACAGGTCAGATGTTGAGACGTAAACAAAGTCATTCTGATTGTTTGGATGTGAATGCTTTCTTTACAGTCGTGGTGATTGGAACCAGGGGTGATAATATCTAATGAACCCAATTTTAACTAATGCAAAAATGGCCATTTTATTGCCCCTTAACCCATTTACCCAAATTAGTGGACCTTCATGTGTCTCCTGGTGCTTTACAAGTAATGTTGATGATGGTAAAATCTGAACTAAGAAATTTTGTTTGAGTACTGTTTTGCCTTACAACACCCGACATGAACCCCCTTCACCATGACTGGAAATATGAAATACAGTTTAGGTCAAAATCTTATTATAAAACTTTCAGAAAACATAACCATTTAATGTGATAATGTTATGTCATGTAGCTTTAAGCACTAAACTCTTCAGACATCTGGTTCCTACCACCACCACTATGTTATTTACCATTCAAACTGTTATTTAGAAAGGCACCTTTCACATAAAGTCACTGTGAATATTCATCTCTTAATGATCTACTTATGTAGAAATATTGAGAAATAGGCGGAATTTCCATATAAAAAACTGAACTTTCTTCACTTTTGCTTTGAAATAACAGTACAGGCAGTGGTGCTTGAAAGTTTGTGAACCTTTTTGAATTATTAATATTTCCACATTAATATTACCTATAACAGAATCATATTTTCACACCTAAATGGTATATTTATGGGTATAAAATGGGTATAAATATGTATATACATGAGACAAAAATATTAGACTTGTTCATTTACTTTTTGAGGAGGAAAATGATCAAATTCTATAATATTACATATCTGTGAGTGGCAAATGTATGCAAACATTTGCTTTCAGTATCTAGTGTAGCCTTCTTGTGCAGTAACTAAAGAACTGCAACTAAATGTTTCCTGTAACTGTTGATCAGACCTGCTCATCAGCTTGGAGGAATTTTAGCTCATTCCTCCATACAGAACAACATCATCTCTGTTATGTTGGAGGGTTTCCTCACATGGACTGCTTGCTTCAGGTCCTTCCACCACATTTCTATAGGATTGAGGTTCAGGCTGGTGTGCTTAGGGCCGTTGTCTTGCTACATGAGCCATGCTCTTTTGAGATTAAATTCAAGGACTGTTGTCCGGACATTTTCCTTTAAAATGCATTACTATAACTCAGAATTCATTGTTCCATCAAAGATTGCAAGCTAGCCTGGCCCAGATGCAGCAAAACAGGGCCGAGCCATGATACTACCACCACCATGTTTCACAGAGAGCATAAAGTTCTGAAATGCAGCATGTAAGAGTAATAATTTTTGAATAGTTTTGAATAACCTACATTTGTCACAATCTGTCTGACTGTAGATTGGTGGAGTCCAATTCTCTTGATATCATCTTGTAACCCTTTCCAGCCTGATGAGCATCAACAGCTCTTCTTCTGAGGTCCTCAGAAATACACTTCCACAAACATGTGTTATGAAGATCAGACTTTCATAGATCCCTCTTCTTTAATTACAACAGGGTGGCCACTCACACCTGATTGTCGTCCCATTGATTGAAAACACCGAATTCCAGTCTAATTTCAGTTTCAAATTAACTGTCTGTTGAATTATAAGGAAGAAAAAGAGGTTGGAAAATGGTAATGTAAAAAATGTATTGTGGCTATCTTTGGTAAATAAAACCAGAAATAAGTCATAAAAGAATGTACAGAAAATATAGGATATGACCCCTTTCACAATATTGTCTAGCTTGCTAGTGTGACCTTGTAAACTGGAAGCATAATGTGGCAACTCACAAAGATACCAAAGATAGCTTCAGTTTCAATAGTTTTAAATAGTTCAATAGTTTTCAATAGTTTCAATAGTAAATATCTATAAAGCTTGTCCAACCTAGCAACAGTTGCTATGAAAGTATGGATAGGCTGGGTGAAATTCTTTTAGTGAGTAACAGATTTTTACCCTCAAGAAGAACTTTTCTGTCATCTAAACCTTATACAAGTATATGATGCAATTAGACAGTAGGACAGTAGTCCTTCAGGGCCAAGGTGTGGCCTGTATTTACTGGGCCACACAGTATAACTGACAGAGACAAAGACTGTATGTAGTGCAGTACAATACCAAGTTACAGTGCTTGTACTACTACCCAATGTCTCTTCCCAACAGTATATAGGAACATAGATTAGTAGACTTACCATAACGTAAACCTTAAGAATCTAGTATCTACTTAAAGGATGTGGGAAAAAATAGATCAAAACTATATCTTAAATGACAATGACTGAAAGTGAGGTCACAGTCAAGGTTCTCAGTGGTGCATGAGATTTGATTGAGTCAGTTACTGACACAAGACATCCAGTTTCTTCAGAAGCCTTGTGGTGTGTATGCGAGTGACTTTCCCCCGCACTGTGTAGGAGGTCGATCAGGACACTGCAGAGAAGAATCAGCTACAAAAATGTTTGAAGAAGAAAAGATGAAAGACTTTTTTTGTAGGCAGCAGCATGAGATTCGGTTACCACATCCTGTAGTTTCAATTTACTCGCTTCTGCCTTCAACCGCAGTGTGCATATGTGTGCAGACTTGTATGTGAAGGTTGTGCTACAAAACTGCATGGTTATTGTAGTGTGTGCCATAATGTAAATGTTATTCAGGTATGCATACCTGTTTATGTGCATCACGTTTTGATTGCTGATTTGTTTGTATTGGGTTGCTATGGGGGCAGCACGCCAAGCACGTGGACTTTGGGCTCGTCCTCTGATTAATAGTGTGAGTTGGAGCTCAGGACGGTGAAGGTTGCATGATTGCATCATATATTGCCGTATTAATCTTGGTGAATCAGTTTTAGTGTAGCTTATCAATCATGCTCATTTAATAACTGTGCTGTGTAGACCTACAGCAGCTTGGAAAAGTGTATATAACTGTATAACTGGCTAATTTAAACTTTAAATTAAATACAAATAAAGATGAATACAAGATATTCTCGTTTCGCTACACATATATATTTACTGCAGCTCCATCCAAATTGCCTAGGTTTCTTTTAAAGCCACACTCCTTCTTTCTACCAAATCTGCATTTTCTGCATTTGTATGGATCCATCAGGTTACCACAGACAATCATTTCAAAGGGCTTCCCTGTACTTAGAAAAGACAAGAGAAACACTCTTAAAATAGAGGCTAGTGGGCAGAAGTGTCAATAGGTTTTATTATCTTTTCCTACCTACAAAGTCATATATCAAGATTATGGTAATTGACCATATCGTCGCTGTCCAAAGAAATACATGCATCTCCATTTTTGTCAGTTTTTACTATTATGCATTATTTGAACACAGCAGCTGCTGTTTACACTGTGTGACAATTCCATAATGAATGGACCAACAGAAATGACCCAAAATTGCTTGGAAAAAAGTTTGGTTCCATTGACTTACATTATAATGAAATGAGGTTTTTGCCCTCTCCTGTAAAGCTGCCATTTTGGAGATACTGAGGCTGAGGTAGCCATTTACATTTCTTCTAGGGTATAGTTTAATGGTGTACTGATTAACTGAACCATGTATTAAAAGGTAACTACAAATAAGCTGCCTTCAGGAGAGCTTTCGATCTGGTTGAGCTAAGATGCTAACAAATATAAAATCACAAATCTATGGATGGCCTGATCAGATCCAATCCAGTGCACAGCCATTACCCATAGAGCAACATGAGAAATACAGGGGGTCCTTGGGGTCTAGGACCTCCTCATTAACCTCTTGAATACCCCGAATGTCTCAGAACCAAAAATAAACATATTATGATGTAACGGTGCCCGTTAAAGATACCAAGACAGAAGCTCAAATGCAAACTCAGCCAAAGGTCATCATTTATCAGCTTCACCCGCAATTAGCGAGCTTCGGCCTTTGGTATCTTTAACTAACTAACTAACTAGGTCTGCCTCAGGGTGGTGTTCGGTTCCCCCCAATTGGTGCTTCATAGCCTAGAGACTGTAACTATGTCCAAGACACCTCTGATTAACTTTACAATATGCCGTTTGTAAATATGAAAACCTGCCAGATTTCCCGAGAGATTGGTGGAAGAAATAAATTGCTACTCATTTCTCAAACCAAAGACAAAAAAGGATGTGTAACCCTACGTTTACTCTAGCAGACGAGAAGTCACTTACGCCACCCCAAATTTGTCTGTTGTGTGTGTGTTCAAGGCTGCTCGTGTTTTCACATGTGGGTGTGTACAAGCTAGCTAGTTTTGTAAGCATATTTGTATGGAATTTGTATGGAAACCTAACTGCTTGCATTCGTTACTAGCTATATTGGCTGGTTAGCATGTGGACTAACCCAGCTAGCTATCGAGTGACTTAACTCACCAGAGACACCAACAATATGTGTGTGTGCTCAAGGCTGCTCGGGTTGTTGCACGTGGGCGTGTACAAGGTTCAGGAAAGCTAGCTAGTTTTGAAAGCACATATTTGTATGGAATTTATATGGAGACCTTTGGGAAAATCTCAACTCGATTTGCTACCATTTTGCTCACTAAATCATGGCTACAAGTCACATAATTTCTCATAGGAAATTACTGGTTACTTGTGTCTCTGTCACCTACTAGTTTGAACACAAGGTTAAATTAGTTTAGCCAAACATGTTGTTGCCACCAGTGCCTCTACGGTGAGTGAGTTGGCAGCAAGCTAATCTCACGTCACCAGAAGTGTGAATAGCCAATTAGAATGCAATTGGCAGACTGCTGACAGTGTGGCCAGATTAATGCACTAAAGACATCAGGCACTCCATCTACATGTGGGTGGAGCATTTGTGGCTGAGACTAGCAACCAGCCAATGCTGAATACTGAGGGGGTATTTCAGAAAATGACAAAATGCAATTTACCGCAAGCAATATGCCATCAAAACCAATTCACATCTGGTTAAAAATGAAACTACTGCGTAAACAGTCTGTGGTGTTTACTGTGTACATGTTAGAGAAATATGACATCATGCATATTAAGGTTTCAAATGATTATTTTACTTTAAAAGTTCACAAAACAAACAAAAAACATCACATTAGACCAGAAACATATCAAAAGCAAAGAATGTGAATGCATAATTTTATAAGTAGCCAAATTACCAGGAACATCAATTAAACATATTATTAAATATTGATCTTAGAAACTGTAGCCCAAAAAATAAAAAGAAATAAAGAAATAAAGAAATAAAGAAATAAATATTAGCCTAGATTATGTCGAATTATGTGCATACTAAAAACAAAAGTTTACTATTGATTGTTTTTTAAGCAACTAAAAACTACAGTATTTATCTGGGGTAAAAAGTACAAAACAAATCTGTTTTTTTAATAATGTCAAGCAGTTAACAGTGCTCATCCACAGCACACAACCATCATACCAAACAAACCCAAAGTTTCCATCAAAGTAAAGCTAATAAATTAGCAAAAAGTACTTAGCAAATAAATAGCAAAACTCAGTTTTTCCTATATTTCTATGTATTACTTTCTTTTTACAGATATTTTATTGTTTCTCTATAAATATAGAAAAACATAATTTTCTAAGGTGACCTTAGACTGATGCACATAACTGTAGGGGTGTGCATGAACTGCTTTTCCTTTGAAATCTCTTTACTAGTAGTGTGAAATCAGCAAAACCCGGAATTCCCATAATATTAAATGCAATGAAGGCCTCAGCCAGAAAGATCAGAAGGATCTTTCCACCATATTCTGTGTGATTGCCTGGGAACTCCATCATTTAAACAGGAGCAGACAGCGGTTTGGTCCTGGTTTGGATCGTACATCTGAGTTTTCAAAAATTAGGGAGCTGCCTTGTAAAATATGTGATGAAATGCAGAGAAATAAACGTTTGCAAAGCATAGGCCGCATACTGAGGGTCTTAAATAAACCGCAGGAGTTTCCATCAAATGACTGGAATTTATAGATGCACTGACCCACTTCAGGAGATTGCTGGTGTGAACAGAAAGCAGTGTTTGGATGTGCTATCAGTGTTTGGCTATTGGAGTTACCGGATAAATGTTTCTATCAAGCTGCGTTCTAGGGTCACACCATAAATGTAAACATAAAGCTGACATAATTCCAGTCAGTGGTGAGCCGCGCTGCTCACAAAAGCCAGATCAGCTGAGCATGCTGTTATATGTGTGTGTGTGTGTGTGGGAGAGAGAGTGAAAGAGAAACAAGTCCCCCAGCAGTACAGCACAGTGGACAGATTTCCGTATCTTTGTCAGGAATTTCCTGGATTTCCTGTGCCGGGTCATGCTCGGACACGGCTCCACGGACGGCTCTGAACCCCCCTCTGCCATTCTGCTTCAGCAGTACTGTGCACTTCCATCGATTAGGCACCAACTGCAGCACAATTAAAGTGCATAGTTCAGCAGAAAATGTAAAGTATTTCTCCTTTATTTCCAAACCTGAATTACACAGTCGAGTCACATTATCATGACCACCAGCTAATATCCAGAGTAACTGAGTAGCAGCAGCTAGAGAGGCTGGGAGGGACTCAGTAAGGTCCTGGTAGGTTGTCACAGGTATCTGCAGCCATGCTGACTGCAGTGCAACCCACAGCTGCTGGAGGGTGCATGGGGGACGATCCATAGAGCAAACGAAACAATCGAGATGGTCCCACAAATGCTCAGTTGGGTTAGAGTCTGGGGAATTAGGTGGCCAGGGTAGTACTTTGAAGACTTGATCATGCTCTTCCAACCAATGTCAGACACTAATAGCCATGTGACATGTCACATTGTCTTGCTGCAAGATCCCATCCGCCCAAGGGAAGACAGTTATCATGTATGGGTGTACATGATCTGCAAGGATGGATTCATACCCGAATCGGCGAGAATGCCTTCCATATGGATGAGTGGGCCCAGACAATGCCACAAAAATTTGACTTCCTTCACGAGCTATGTGCTCATGCTGTTAAAAGTAGGAAGTGGTAATAATAATGTGACTCGACTATGTATTTGTAGCTTTTTGTAGAGAGGACAGCACTATTCACTGCACCACCGTGCCACCCAGTCTTTCTAGGTGGAGAGCCTGGTGATTGCATGGTCCATATGTCTGGTTTCCTAATGGCTACCAATTGTTGGAAAGGGAACACCACGCTCTACCCGTGTAGTCTGGCTTAACAATTCCCCACTGATCTACAGTACAGTAAGATCAGATAGTGAAGATTGTTACCTCTGGCTTCCTGAAGTCTATAATATAATGTGGTGTGGTTGGAGAAGGGGGGATAACGCCCTACAATCCTGTAAGGTTTAAAGTCGGTTAGCCTTAGTTTTGCCCAGTTATGGCACTCTACATTTTCTGGCTTTTTAAGGCTATGTCACAGGCAAGCCACCAAGCCGGATGCTAATTTGCGAGAGTCCATAACTCCTGCGAGAATCCATAACTCCTCAAAGTTAGCAATGTGACCCGGGGCTTGTTGGAATAGGCACATTACGCTCTAGTTGCTTATTACAAAGCATTCCCTTCTCCTGTGGTTATATTCATGACATCATTGGTGATTAGTTGACGTTGACTTGGCATACATTATGCAGTTCTCTCTCACTCACTCATCTACCAAATCGCTTTATTCTTTGGGTCGCAGGGAGTGCTGGAGCCTATCCCAGCATTCAATGGGCAGAAGACAGGACACACCCTGGACAGGTCACCAGTCAATCACAGGGTAGACACACAGACTCACAGCTATCGTATCCTATTCACCTGACTGTATGTCTTTGGACTGTGGGAGGAAACTGGAGCACCCGGAGGAAACCCACTCAAGCATGGGGAGAACATGCAAACTCCACCCTGGACGCCCCAGACTGAAATCGAATTCAGGCCCTTCTTGCTGTGAGACGACTCTCTGCGCCACCATTCTGCCTGCTTACG
Organism: Semaprochilodus insignis; assembly: GCA_034552555.1. Classification (NCBI taxonomy): domain Eukaryota; kingdom Metazoa; phylum Chordata; class Actinopteri; order Characiformes; family Prochilodontidae; genus Semaprochilodus; species Semaprochilodus insignis. The sequence continues at coordinate 14,822,359 of CM067477.1, read as the reverse complement.
GCCATATCACCCTGAGAATCTCATTATATAATAGTCCCCTTAAAAAATCTAAAGTGAACAGAGTCATAAAACACTCTTCCTAGTTTGTGTGTGTATGAACAGCTTATGCTTTATAGCCTCATTAAATATGCTGTTATACTGTTTACCCCCCACAAGAAAGCATGTTTGCGCTTAATGGGCATTAGCCTGAATAACCATATGCAATCAATTTTCCTAAGTCATATGAACTTTTTCATAGTCTTTATTATTATTCTGAAATGTGGAAAAGAGTTAAAGATTCAAGAAAAAAAAAACACTGAACACTGTTCTTTAAATAGATGTGTTCAGATGTGTTCAGTTGACAGGCAGCCTGCATGCAAATTTCCCTAAAACTTTCCTGTGATGATGTGACAGTACTTTGCCTTTTATGCTGATGGGAATCTGTGGATTTTTTTGTGTGACGCATTGTTCACCACACACAGTCACTCATCTTCACCATCAGTCACACATCTGCACCATCAGTCACACATCTGCACCATCAGTCACACGTCTTCACAGCACACTGTCCTGCTGCCTGTCTCACACCCACACTGCAGCCTCATTATCACTGCTGGGTGTACATTCAGCTGTTTTAACCTTTCCAAGAAAAAGATCTGCTGCTGCATAACTGTTCACCCACACAACACCACATTCATATCTACACCACTCTGGACTGATTCAGAAAGAGAGAAGCAGATAAAGAAGGACGGGTTGATGAGAGACAGAGAGGTACAAAAAGAGAGAATGGAGAGAGACAGAAGAACAGAGACAGACAGAGCGAGAGCAAGGGAGAGAGAGAGAGAGAGTGCTCCGGAGAGAAAGTGAGTAAGGAGAGAAAGAGATACAGAGAGAAAAAATGGACAGAGACAGAAAGAGAGAGAGCAAGAGTGAAAGAGTGAGAAAGAGTGACAGAGAGAATGAGAGAGAGAGAGCAAGAGACAGTGACATTAAGAGAGACAGACAGACCGGGGGTGGGGGGGAATGAAGAGAGACAGAGACAGAAAGACACACAACCAGAGAGATAGAGGCAGGGAGAGAGTGAGAGGAGAGAGGAAAGAAAGGAAAGATAGACTGAGAGAGAGAAAGCAGTGAGTCGTGTGAATGTGGCAGAGTGTTTCACCTCAGGTGATGGTTTAAGCAGGTGACAACTCTGACTGTGTTTTCACTGGAACTCCTAGATGATGTGGTTCGTGTGAGGTGAAGACATTCTGCCACATTTATCTTTTCATCACTGAGAAAATCTCCAGTGTCACCAAGACCTCAACAACCTCTGCCTTTATTCACTCACTCTTGTCCTCCGTCTCGCTTAACCCTGTCACTGACTGCCTGTTCTGGTCTTCTGGTCGTGGAGGTTTCTGATTCTTCATGAGATTTTGGTTACTCCACCAACTAGGTGCAGTTTTCACTGTACCAACCTATGTAACAAGACTTTATATAACAAGTCATTCTGGAGTAGTTCTGTAACAGGGCGAGTCGTGTGAAGCATGCTGCTGCATCTTCTCAGTGAGAGAGAGGAAGCTACCACAGTGTTACTGAACAACTTCCTCTCTCTCACTCCTTCTCTCCCCTCATCTGTCCAGGAGGAGCTGTGACCTTCCCCATTCTGCTGTTGACACAGAAACACACCAACATGAAGAAGAATGTAGGCCTCATACAAAAGCTGTCGAGGAATCCTGACTGCTGACGTAAAAACCCCCACTGACCTCAACGGAGCCCTGCCATCTGCTTGGACACTGCTCTGTCCAGCTGATCTGAGACCAGCACCTCAGCCTGAACCCTGATTACAATGATCATCAGATGGAGACTAAAACTGACCTCAGAGCTAATGACTCATTCCATAGACTACGTCTTTGGGGTACTTCAGTCAGTGCCGTGCTAGAATGTGACGGCCTGGGTGAAAAACATTTACACAGACATGCATGCATACCTACAGGGAGCCAGAGAGAGAGAGAGGAACAGAGAGAGAGAGAAAGATGAGAGAGAGAGAGAGAGAGAGAGAGAGAGAGAGAGGGAGAGAGATGAGAGAGAGAAACAGAGAAACAGAGAGACAGAGGGGGAGAGAGAGATGAGAGAGAAAGAGAGAGAGAGAGATATGAGAGAGAGATACAGAGAGAGATGAGAAAGAGAGAAACAGAGAGAGAGAGAGATGAGAAATAGAGAAACAGAGAGAGATGAGAAAGAGAGAAACAGAGAGAGAGAGATGAGAAAGAGAGAAACAGAGAGAGAGAAACAGAGAGAGAGAGAGAAATAAGAAAAATAAATTGTCTTGGTGGTCAAAAACAAATGAAAATTTGACCATTTGAGTTGATCTGTATTGACCCTGATCCCCTAACAGCAACAGATATTCAAAACATTATTTTATATAGAAAATGCTTCATAAAGAAAATAATTATATAGAAAATACAATTAAAATGTGATCATTTTTGCAAGTCCAGTCCATTTGTCAAGACATATTTTTGGGTTTACACGTGATCTACAAGGCTAATGTAGCCGACAGGTAACATTAGCCCTGTGCAAGCTGCATACCTAAATCAACCTCAAACTGCCTTGAGTTGTTCTGTAATCTCACACAGACTTTCTTAGGTGGTTTCTTACACAATATGACAAAATGTAATCTTTAAAATCCGGCAAAAATCCAGACAAAATGTCCAGCTTGAAGACGACTACTGCTACTGTTTTTACCTGACCAGGTAAAAATTAAGTATAGTTTATTGTGCTAGAAATGTGCTTTAATACCAGCAAGTACATTTCAAGCACATTATTGTTTTGTGTCCTAAATACAAGTGCAATATACAGTGTATATTACAAATGAAAAAATTACAAGTACATTTTACCTCAGTAGTACTTCAGTGTACTGAATATAAGAATGAAAAGAAAATAATTTTATTAATATTATATACTAATTTGCATTTCCAGTTCATATGGCTAGAAATTGGCATTGTATGGAAGAGTATGACCAAGATTTCCAAGTACTACCCTGGCCTCCTCATTCCCCAGACTTGAACCCAATTGAGCATCTATGGGGCCACCTTAATCACCATGTTCACTCTATGGATCCTTCCCTACGCACCCTCCAGCAGCTGTGGGATGCACTGCAATTAGCATGGCTCCAGACACCTGTGACAACCTACAAGGACCTTACTGAGTCGCTCTCAGCCCGTCTAGCTGCTGTCCTGCTGCACTGTCTGTGTGTTACTCTGGATATAAGCTAGGATATTAGGTCATAATAATGTGACTCGACTGTGTAATAGCACTAATGATTATATCAAGCATACATAGTTAGTATATTGAAAATACCACACATTCAGTACATTAATCATGAGTACAAGAAAGTATACTAAGAATACTTCAGATTACTTTTTTTCTGCTGGGTATGCTATATACATTACCTCCAATGGAAAAAATGATTTGACCTTTTGCTAACCTTTTACTTTAAACAATAAGGACAAGGCCATGGCGCAAAGCTAACTAATTGTTGAGCAGTTTGGCCACTTGTTAGACAAATTGGCATTGACTGCAGAATGTGGACAGTCAGAAATAATGAAGTCTGCATTGTAAGTTTGGATGTGAAAGCTAGAAAAATGTTATACTTGGAATGATTGTGGGTAAAAGAGGAAAAAGATAGCCAACAACAAGATGAATGGATACAAAGAAGCATGAACAAGCTATTAAGAAACCTAAAGACCAGAACATAATGCTGTGTTCACATGTTTGCTGTAGACGGACGATGGCCAACCGGATATGGTGTTGTTTTCAATCGTGCCGTGATGGAAAATTCTGTAGACTGCAGCAGTGAGTGGAGCACTCTATCAAGAGTTCAGTTTTCCCAACTTCTGCCATTGACTACAGTGGAATAAGCCAGATGTTGATTTTATTGGAAACCATGAACGCCAAATGAACCTAGCATTATACAACAAGCCTTTTCCACCTTAAATAAACAGTATACACTGCTAAAGCCCTCCTCCGATAATCATCCATGCTCACCGCTAATACAGTCACCATTCTAGTGTTTGGCTGTGTACTGCTATGAAGTGGGTAATGATGCTTTTTTTAACAGCAAAAATGCAAACAAAGTCCAGATTTTCCAGGAGAAACACTACCCTAATGGACGCCAAGAGTCGAATCAGCTAGACAGATATGCAATGCAACTGCGTGTTTTTCCTCCGAGTGCTCCGGTTTCCTCCCACACTCCAAAGACATGAAGTCAGGTGAATTGGAGATACTTAATTGCCCCCTAGGTGTGAATGTTTAGTGAATGTGTATGTCTGTGTTTTTGCCCTGCAATGGATTGGTGGCCTGTCCAGGGTGTTTCCTGCCTTCCGCCCACTAAACGCTGGGATCGGCTCTAGCACCCCACCACAACCCAAAAGAATAAAGCACTTTAGAAGATGAGTGAGTAGGAGAGAGTGATGTGATACAGTAGTCCTCTATTGTATGGCTACCAGAGGCATAATTATCAGCAGTGCAGAGAAATCAAACGAGGGTCTGTAGCATAAAGGGGTCATGGTAACCTGTTTTATCACTAATTACACCATGACTTATTGGCAGCTACAATTCTTCCAATCATTGGTATGTTTAGAGCATTAGCTTGGTTGAGTCATTAGATTGACATTGTCACATATTTGTTATTCATTAAAGGTCATTTTTGTATGGAGGGGTCCACTGGGATCCATAAGATCCTACTGTTGCAACTGTCTTCTATTATAAAGTGTGGAGTCCCTTCAGCAGTCATTCACTTTCTGGGAATCTTCTGTGGTAAGCCTTCCACACCGCAGCTTATGAATCACGGATGCCACTCTGCCGGGCCCAATGCTGAGCTTTTATTCAATAAACAGCTCGGGAATATTCCCCTCCCTCCACAGACCTCTCTTCGTATTCTCTTGTGAGGTCATTTTAAAGGAATCCATGACCACTGACAGAAAGCTAACGTTTGCTATTGGTGAATACCAGTTAATACCCACCAATTAGCCTCACAGATAATGATTAAATGTTAAGCAATGGCCACTGGCATTCCTTAAGGAACGTCATCATTCTTGGACAAGAATGTCCTTTAATATGACAAATCCCAGTGGTAACGGACACGAGCTATTATGCAATTACACTCAGAAAGACAGATTGCTGGCCGGGCTCAGACATGGGAGGAGAGGAGGTCAGATACGCAAAAAGCTCTTTTGTCAGGAATTTGTCCAGTTCTGTGGGGACACATGCCGTGCGGCACGTCCGTTTACAGTGCAAAGATGCTGTAAATTTGCTTCTGTGTGACTTTGCTGAGGACGAGCAGATGCAGGCCGTTTGTTTAATAAGCACGTGCATGCTTTTTGTGTGTGGGGGGAGGAACATCAGCATAACTCATCTACATAACTGTTTTACTAGTCACTCTTTCTTCGTTTTCTTTTTTTAGAAGCCATTCTTTCCTATTTTTCTTTTTTTAGAAGACAGGAAATGATGAGGGTAAAAGATATAGCTTTGTCGCGCTGCTACCGCAACGAAAAGCATTATTATGTGTGAGCCCACAATACTACCCCACCCCCTTCACCCAGCAGAAGGTAACATGCCTGAGCCCTTTCGTAAGTTTAATGCAGGTGATGAATTTGAGCGTGTTTTCATTGGAACTCCCACATGATGTGGTTCGTGTGAGGTGAAGACATTTTGCCACATTTATCTTTTCATCATCTCCAGTGTCACGTGAACAACCTCTGCTTTTATTCACTCACTCTTTTCCTTCGTCTCGCTTAACCCCACCACAGAGAGTCTGTTCTGGTCTTCTGGTTATGAAGGGTTTTGGATTTTTCATGAAGCTTGGGTTACTCTACCAACTAGGCCCAGTTTTCAACATATTAACCTTCTTTAAACCTTCTATCTCCAAAACTGTAACAGGAGAAAGGTTGACAGTAAGTTTATGTAATAAGAATTTATTGGAAACATTTTACATTAAGTATTGACTAACATGAAGTAATGCATTAGTTAACATGAAGTAATACATTAGCAATGGTTAACCACTGTTAAGTAAACATATAACAACTGTTACATATTTACTTAATATGTAAACATATAGTTATTATATGTTTACTTAACATTAGTTAAGCACTATAACCATTGTTAATGTATAACTTAATGTTAACTAATGCATTACATCATGTTAGTAAGCCAGTTCCTGATGTATAATGTTACCAGTTTATTAACTATAAAGTAATTTCAGAGTAGTTCTGTTAGAAATATGCCAAAGCTAAAATTCCTGGAAACTATAATTCAGGACTCACCTGGCTAGAAATCAAAACTAGGCTACAAAGAGCATACATTTTCATTATTGACACAGTCTGGTTTCAATAAGGCAAAACTGAGCTGACATTTAATAAAAAAAACGGTGAGATTACAGCACGTAGGCTATAAAATGTGCCACAAACTCCAGCATCCTCTCAAACAGAGAACGGTGGGTCATTCAAATCGATGGGTCCCATGATTTTTAGTCATAGGTTGCATTTTGCCACTGTTCTATACAAAGTTTTTCTGTTATTTTAAAAATTGCGACTACGGCAACATTGTACTGGTGTTTTGCTATATTCTGTGTATTGAAATTGCATCATGTTTCCAAGTGGTATCAAATAGAGCTGTGTGATATGACCAAAATCTCCTATCCCGATATAGGTCATTTAATATCCAGATAATGATACATAGCACATTAGCTTCTGTAAATTCAACAAACTAATGGTTTCTATAAAATGGAAAGACCTATTTATTATTAAACTTTAAATTATATACTCGACATCTAAAAGGTAGTTGCTCATATTTGACTATTTTTTCCCTTTAATTTAGAATATTTGTGCAAATTTTCAATTAAGAATTGAATTATTATTGTATCAATGCATTAATGTAACAAAATAAATATAAGCCTTTAACTGTGCAAATGGTCAAAAATATAAAGCATAGATGATGTAATACTTTGGCCTGACACTCTTGACATACATTTGGCAGCTCAACCCAAGTAAAGTGTTTTCAGTTTGTGTATCTTGGGTTGTGTGTTAGCACCTGCTTGTTCTCCTCTCACCTCTGATCTCTCGGACTCCATTTCCCATAACCCACCACCCAATGAAGTCACCATCACATGTCCACCATCTTCCAATCCTATTCCGTTCTCCAGATATGCATCCCCAGAATACCAATCACACACACATGCTCCTCATCAAGTCTGTTTGTATGTATACTCCTCTCTCACACTGCTCCATTGTGAAATATTGCCACTCTGTTGCATACTGAGCAGTTTCCCCCTGTTATTGAGCTTGTTCGTTACCCTGGCTTTGACTTTAGTCCTCTTGTTTTTTCCCTTTGGTACATCTGCCTCATCTGATTGTTTGCTTGGTTTTCACTCTTGCCTGTTTATGGACCCTGACTCTATCTTTGCCCCTTTGTTATGTCTGCTTTGCTCTTGTTAACTGCTGTGTCTGACTTCAAAACTGTTTAATTGGAAATTTGTGGTTTACGCCTTCATTTTAGCTCAGCGGTCGTCACAATCTGTTCATCCATCAACACACACCAATTCACCGACCCCCCATTTTTCAACTGTGGCTTTATAAATGTAAGTTGCAACAGCAGCCATGTTGCATGTTTCTTGATTCAATTTCCCATCAAGTTGAAGTCCTTGGGCGCATGCATTTACTCAGAATCAACACCAAACTGCAGTGGAACTATGTAAAGGAAAGAATTTCAGGGAATATTTTTTCTTTGAGCCAACTGAAAATACAACTTTTGATCATTTTTGGCCGAAATATTTTGGTGTTGGGTGTTTCTAATTTCTGTTGGTTTGTTTATTATTATGTTCATGTATAGCTTTATTTATCGATTTATCAATTTATCAATAGTGTAGCTTTATTTATCAACAACAGTCACAGCTTGGTTTTAATCCACTGTTTTCCAACCTGTCTTTATTCCTTACAATTAAAAACAGTCTGATCTATGTAAATGAGCTCTATTCTGATTGGGTGCCCTGTGTTGTGCCTTGTTGAACAAGTGTTCCAGGCTGAAAGCTTCCTTATAATTTCAACGTTAATAGGTGGAGCTAAACTTCTGTAAGCTGAATAGTTGTGTATACTGTATGTTAAGGTGTTGTATTTTGGGTCATAACAGAAACAATGGATTCAAAACAGACAGTTTTTGCAGATTCGTTCCCAAATACGGACTGTACAGCCTGGGGAGAACAGCATGTTTTGAGACTTTACCAATGTTTATGCAATATGTCCAACTCAATTAACTGAAAAATATGGGAAATATTCAGTTTTCTGTGATATGGGCTCTTTAAGTCTTCCTTATTCCAAATGGAATACTGGATTTCTGGATGCATTGCACTCCTCGTATTCCTGCTTTCTTCGTATACTTCATGGTGAAGCAGCTGTCATACTTTTTCCATGTAAGTGGATGGCAATCAATGACTTTTATTCCTTTTATGGTCAATAATAAGAGTCCCATCAATTAGTCATTTGTAGCAATGCGGAACTCTGTGAGGATGATGAGGGCTTGGACTAAGTGGGAAATAATTAAGCAACTGAACAAAACGAGATAAGGAAATACCATGATAAGGCAAGCATGCTTCCTGGAATCAGGACATTTGGGTTTCAATGGATGAAATATTTTTGTCATTTTAAATACGCATATCCTATATTTTTTGTACCTTATTTTTCCTCCAAAGTCCACTCGTAAGAATAGCCATAATTCCTATTTAAGGGCTGCTAGACAGGCTGTGTTTGTTGCTCTACCTTCAAGGATGATACATGCAAATGAGCTCTGTTTCAATTGTCTAACAGTATTGTGCTTCATTCAAAAGCAGTGCAGACTGAAACACTCCTTAACAGGATCTACATACTACACCAACCTCATTTATTTATTTGTTTGTTTGTTTGTTTGTTTTAGACAAAGGAAATTTTGGTTTTCCATGACAGTCGTACATGCAAAGGTTTGTGTGCCCCTGGTCAAAGGTGTAAAGGTGGACTGGAAAACTGCATTTACATTGGCATAGTTGAATAAGCAGAATATGGTACATACTGGAACTGACATATCCTGAACCTCAAACACTGCTGTTCCTCCTGCGTGTCAAGGTGCTAGTTTTTGTATCATCACAGAAACAACAGATTCAAAAACAGGCTTTTTTTGCACCTTAGTTTCCGTGTATGGACTGTACAGCCTAGGGAGAACAGCACGTTCTGCAACTTTACCAGTGTTTATATACTATGTCAAACTCATTTAACTGAAAATAAGTAGGGCAAATTCAGTTTTCCATGATATGGGCCCTTTAAGGCCTCCCTATTCCAAATGGAATACTGGATTTCTGGATACACTGCATTCCTCATAATCCTGCTTTCTTCATATACTTCATGGTAAAGTAGTCTGAAACTGAACCCTCAATGGCTGAACAGATAGGATCATTGATGTATAGAGTAGATATGACAGCTATTTTTTTTCTGTGACGTGGTGGCACTGAAACTGTGCATGAACCAGAAAGAAACCTTTCCAGGACATTTCATGCTCACAGGCTGTCAAACATTATACATGTCAAGTAAGTGGCAATGCCTCTGAGGAATGTTCACAATGAAGGATAGGAACGCAGCATCTCACTCTCTTATTATTGTACACTGGCCAATGAAATGTGTCCCCAACAACTTATCACCTTCAAAGCACTGTAAAACCATTTATAAGTCATACTGAAGATAAATGTGAGGGTTATTAAAGGACGGCCTAATCTATAGTTTTCTAGTTTTCTACCATGGAAAACAACAAAGCTCTTTAATACAAGACTCATGTACATTTTGACTCTGAGATCTTGGATCAGGATGCAATTCATGTGATGTAAATCAAGAGACAAAATTCATACTGTTCAAAGAATTACAAGACCATTTATACATTATACAGTATGTAAAACTCATATAGCTGCTGGCCACTTTATTAGAAACGTCCACCTTGTAGGTGCTGGTGTACATGCATAGACTGCAGCTCATTTGCTGATGCACAATTTATACCAGTCATCCTCTTAGCCTTCATAAATGATTATTTTCTGACTACAGAACCGCTTCTCTGTGAATAGGATTGGTGTCCAAAGAAGAATAAGTATCTCCAAAATGGCAACTTTACAGGAGAGGGCAAAAACATCATTCAAATCTAATGTAAGTCAATGGAATCACACTTTTTTTCAAGTGATTTTGGACCATTTCTGTTGGTCCATTCATCATGAATCAAGTTTCACACAATGTAAACAGCAGCTGAGGTGTTCAAATGATGCAAAAAAAGTAAAAAAAAATGGACAAAAATGGAGATACATGCATTTCTTTGGCCTGAAATCATGGCTCAATGCTACAGAGGAGCCAAACTTAGCATGACCCCTCCCCTAACACTCTAACATTACAAAAACTACAGTGCATCAGCATCAGTGGTTCTCCTGCTCAGTTGTGAGTTATTACACTTATTACAGCATACAGTTTGCTAGCTAGCAATGTCTTCATCCCACAAATGCATCTTCCTTCTAAGCCAGAATTTGAAGAACAGCTCACTTCCCTTATTTCAGGTATGCCACTGTGGTCTCCGCTATGTCGGCCAGTCTGCCCTACTCAAACCCCTTCATTCTGTGCTTGATCTATGTCAGTGCCCAGTGGCTACATTTCACTGGGAACCATTTTTACTGCTACACCACAAACCTACACAACTTACCGGCCCTCTTCTACAGTGGTAAGGCACTATTAGCCAGTCAGTCTTACTCTAGCCCAGGGTTTCTCAACCCGGGGGTCACGGACCACCAGTGAGCCAACCTTCAGTGGTAGTGAAGATACATAGAGATACATGTTTTTCTTTGGACAGTGACGATATCATTCTCTTGTAAAGATGACATTTGCTTGTTCTTTACCGCTTTGTTCTTCAAGCCTTAAAACCAGGTCATCAAGTTGTTTTGACCCGAACACAAGAGCTTCAGGTTCAAATACAAACTGTAGAATCTAGTTGCGAAACTGTACTTGAACCGTAAAGGAACGCACAACATTTCATGGCATGCTCTCTGGTCGTTTATGGTAATAAATTAGCATGGCATTGCCACTGTGGAATGATCGGAATGAGGCCAGGTGACATTTCTTCCAAGTGAATTAATTTTTTCTGTTCCTGTAAGCACTCGCACACAGGCCTCCGGATTAGGCCACGCATGTTAGTGATGCAGAAAACGCCCAGTGCCACTCCGGCCTGACACCGAGCGGTCAGGTGACGGATAAGCTTCTGTAATGCTCAGTCTGAAAGCGAAATAATACACATAGACAGTTTGGGTGAGTCACTGCACAACACACGCATACAAAGGACTGAGACATGCGAAAAGCAAGAAGACGTCTCAGCATGCGTGGAATTTCGTAACCCATTGTTCTAATAGTTCTTCACTTACATAAGCTGCTGTGTGGATTTGTTTGTTGACAGCTGTCGTTCTTGTTTCCATGTAAGTGGAAGGCAAACATTAACATTTATTCCTTATATGGTCAATAATACGAGTCCAGTCAATTAGTCATTTGTGGCAATGCGGAACACTGAGGCCGATAAGGACCTGGACTAAGTGGAAAATAATTAAGAAGCTGAAATAAATTAGACAAGGAAATGCCATGATAAGGTGAGCATGCTTCTAGGAATCAGGACATTTGGGTTTCAAAGAAAGGACTATTACTGTCATTTAAATTTTCCTCCGAAGTCCAGTTATGTGAACAGAGATAATTCCTTTTTACAGGCTGTTAAACAGGCTATGTTTGATGCTGTAGCAGATACATGCAAATGAGCTCTGTTCTAATTGCCTAATGGTATTTTGCTTCATTTAAAAGGCAGTGCAGACTGAAACACAACCTCTTTTATTTCTTTCTGTCTTTTTTTAAAGGAAATTCTGATGAATTGGAGATGCTAAGTTGCCCCCTAGGTGTGAGTGTGTGTGTGTGTGAATGTGAATGTCTGCCCTGTGATGGACTGGCAGCCTGTCCAGGGTGTTTCCTGCCTTCTGCCCATTGAACACTGGGATAGGCTCCAGCATCCCCCCATGACCCAGAAGGATAAAGTGGTTTAGAATATGAGTGAGTAAATGAGTGAGTAAATGAGTGAGTGAGTGAGTGAGTGAGTGTTATGCAAACGTTTGTGCGCCTCTGGTCACATGACATAAACATGTTCGGGCGCATTTTAAAGGTGGAATGGAAAACTGCATTTACATTAGCATGGGTGAATAACAAGAATACAGTACATAGAACTGACAAACTGTGTACCTCAAACACTGTTGTTCCTCCTTCCTCCTTCAAATACAAATCCAGAAGGCAGAGGCTGATCCCAAATCCAAGACACATAACAGTCTGGAATCATTAATATTTAGACCCCCAAACATTTACATACAATGACAAAGAAGCAACAGCAACAAAAATATGTGGAGAAGTGTAACGTTCCTGGTTATGAAAGGCACTTTTCATTCCCTTCCCAACAAACCAAACTGTCAACAGACATTGTTGATGTTCATCTTTAAACGAGACAGAAACTGGCAATCTATTGTCCAGCTTCTTAACTAAATGTTCAGTTCCACCTGAAATGCTACATTTAAGCTTATACCAGCACCTGAATGTTATTGTGGCACCATTTAAGGTAGAACTGAAGATTTGCTAAACAAGTTGGCGAACAGGAAGCCCAACATCAGCTCCCACATCTTTAACAAGATCCTGGACAAAGTTAATTCAGTGTGCTCTGCACATTTCACACCGGACAGTTTCTCAAACAATGCACAATATGGAGAAGCTTCGCTCAGTGTTTGTCCCTGAAGAGACTGAAGAGAGAGCTTGCTGTAAGTAGCAACCTGTAAGTAGCAGCCATGCTATGTGATTGTATCATGGTTTGCTTGTTGAAGCAGACCATTTTAAACTGAAAGTTTCATAGTGAGGAACAACTTTAATTTACTTACTTAAATTACTGTGTTGATGTTGAGCTTCAAAGCAAGAACAGTGGTGCTCAAAAGTTTGTGAACTCTTCAGCACGTTCTGTATTTCTGTATTTTATATTTGACCTAAAACTTCCTAAAAGTCCTAAAAGTTAGACTTGGTCATTTATTTAGTAAGGAAAATGATCCAATATTACAGATCTGTGAGTGGCAAAAGTATGTAAACCTTTAGGATTAGCAGATCATTTGAAGGTGAAATTAGAGTCAGGTGTTTTCAATCAAAGGCATGACAGTCAGGTGTGAGTGGGAACCCTATTCTAATTTAAAGAACAGGGATCTATAAAAGTCTGATCTTCACAACACGTGTGTGGAAATGTATCATGGCATCAATAAAGCAGATTTCTAAGGGACTCCGAAGAAAAAGTTTGATGCTCATCAGTCTGGAAAAGGCTACAAAACCATCTCTGAAGACTTTGGAATGTACCAATCCACAATCAGATAGTGTGTGTACAAATGGAGGAAATTCAAGACCATTATTACCCTCCCCAGGTGTGGTCAACCAACAAAGATCACGCCAAGAGCAAGGCGTGTAATAGTCTGTGAGGTCATAAAGGAACCCAAGGTAACTTTTAAGCAACTATAGGCCTTTCTAACATTGGCTAATGTTAATGTTTATGAGCCCACCATCAGGAGAACACTGAACAACAGTTGTGTGAATGGCATGGTTGTAGCCACTTCTCTCCGAAAAGAACACTGCTGCCCATCTGCAGTTCACATGGACAAGCCAGAAGGCTACTCGAACAATGTTTTATGGACAGATGAATCCAAAATAGAGCTTTTTGGTTTAAATTAGAAGCGTTATGTTTGGAGAAAGGAAAACACTGCATTCCAGCATAAAAACCTTGTCCCATCTTTGAAACACGGTGGTGGTAGTATTATGTAGACAATTTAAAATGCTGAATAAATTATAATATATTGAAGAAAAATTAAGACATAAAATACACATTTTATATTTAAGGGTGTTTCCTGTTAAGGATGTGTTACCTTGTGTACGTGTAAGCAGGCAATTTGGCCTGGGGTTCTCAAACTTTTGCACACAACTGTATGAGTTTCTCCTATTGTTTACTGTCTATTAGAATTGTTTTGACCCTCAAGTTGCTTTTTGTGCCCTTTCTTTGTTAGGTTTTCCTTTGTATAGGTCAGCTCAGGTGTACACGTGCCGAACATTCTCATGTCGTAGACTCCTTCCTGTTTTCTTGCTTTCTTTTCTTTCCTTCTTTCTTACTTTAAGACCGCCATCCTGTTTTCTTTCTTTGAGGTGAGGATGTCACTCTGCGTGTTTGTTTTTCACATCCTTCAAGCACACTCTTCCATGAGCTGTAGAAATACACAGTGTTAATCATGAATCATGTTCTAGACATTTGTGTTTAGTGTCCAGGGGTATTTTCATACCAGACATTATTGTGTTATCAGTGTGCCACCCTGAAATATCCAGCCATGAGTAGTGGTCAGAAAATGACCGTTTACGCGGGCTAGAGAATGATTAGCACAAACTGTGTATCGACAGACAAGCTATTGTTTCCAATTAACTGTATAGTAGCACCTAATAAAGTCACCAGCAGGTATTATTTTTTTCTAGAGGTATGTGTGCATTGCTATGCTGTGCTCTTGAAAATAAAGGGTTCTAAATGGTTGTATTGGTTCTCCTTTGGTTGGGGTATGTGGAGGTTCTCTAACCGTATTATTGAAAGAATACTCCAGTATACTCTAATGTAATCTCTCAAGAATTTTGATGCTTATCTTCACAACAAAATGAGTTGGGGTTGGGTGGGCTTCTCTTACTTGTGGCTTTACCAGCAAGCCCAGCGGCACTTTTTTTGGAAGGACAGGACTTTCCCTTACTATAATTACTATAAATCACTCTGTGACCGCTATGGATCACTGAATAACCACTACGAATCACTCAGTAACCACTATGAAGTGATCAGTAATGTCTTTGAATCACTCAGTGACCACTATGAATCACTCAGTAACCACTATGAAGTGATCAGTAATGTCTTTGAATCACTCAGTAACCACTATGAATCACTCAGTATCCACTATGAGTTACTGAGAAAGCGCTATGACTTACTCAGTAACCACTATGAATTAAATAATGACTGTTACTATGAATTGCTTAGTAACCACTATTAATTACCTGGCAACTACTATGAATTACTAAGCAACCACTATGAATTGCTCAGTAAATACTATGAATTGCTCAGTAAGCAGTATTAATTATTTAGTAACTACTATGAATTATTATGAATAACATGGTAACTACTATATTACCGAGTAACTATTATGAATTATTAATCAGTAACTGCTACGAATCACCTGGTGGCCATTATGGATTACTCACTGACTACTATGAATCAATCAATAACCACTATGAATTACTGAGTGACAGCTTTGATTTTTTTCACTAACTGCTATGAATGAATCAGTAACTACTATGAAATACTTGATAGCCACTTTGAATAACTTAATTGCATTATTCAGTACCTACTATGAAGTCATTAGTGGGGACTAATACTTATTCAGAAACCACTATGATTTTTTTGTGACTATTGTGAATTATGCAGTAACCACTATGAATTATTCAGCAACTACTATGATTTACTCAGCAACCACTTTTACTCAGAAACCACTATGAATTACTGAGTGACCACTGTGACATTTTAGTAGCTGCTATGAATTAATCAGTAACTACTATGAATTACTTAATAGCCACTATGCATTACTTGTTAACCTCTATGCATTATTTAGTACCTACTGTGAAGTAATCAGTGGGTACTAGTAATTATTCAGAAACCACTATTAATTTTTCAGTGACTACTGTGAATTATGCAGTAATTACTATGAAGTATGCAGTAACTACTGTGAATTACTCAGTAACCACTGTGAAATATTTAATAACTACTTTGAATTACTCAGTAACCACTATGAAACATATATGTACGTTATGCAGTTATGAGAGTGAGAAACAGAAGTGTAGGCCTAGCCGTTGAAAGGGCTAACTAACCATTAGCTAATGTAACCTTTGTCAGGTAAAATGTCACCTTTAACGGCATTTTAAGTCTGGACCACTTCTGTTAGTCCAGTCATCATTAAATCTTCACATGCTGTTTTAAAAACTGAAACAAAAACGATGTTCTTATATATAATTATATTATTATTATACAATTTCTTTGTAAAAATGCGAGAGAAATACCAGTGATGCCTTCGAACTGCTTTGGCACGATGATTGCTGTCACGCCCATGAGACAGAATCCTTCAGAATCTTTTAGAGTTGATTCAGTCTTCCTCATCTGCAGGTGTGGCCCCCACCCATCTGCCTGACATTCCTTTCCTCCCTCCACCGCGCTCTCACACTCATTTTCCACTGTTTCTCAGCCACCTTCTGCTGGAGATCAAAACATTCCACTCTTTCGTTTCATCAAAGCAATTATATGGTACAACAGGTGAATGAGAGGGACTCTTAAATTTCACTTGTAACAGAGGGCTGGCAGAACCTTGGCTAGGACAGAGTAAAGCCCTCAGGCCTTTCTGCAGGCCACTGCATAGTGTCATGGCACGCATAAGCAGAGACTCTGAGTAGACATATAAGGGAAAGTAAAGAATTGTAAAGGCCCCATATCATAGAAAACTGAATTATCCTTGCTTTTTGTAAATAACAGTCGGTAAATCTTTAAAATGTCCTCTCCATATAGTTCATATATGGCAACTAAGCTGCAAAAACAGCCTGTTTTGAGGGTCATGAAAAGCAAAACATAAATATGTATATATAAATGAATAAAAGCCCACCGGATGGTGCTGTACAAAGACGATGAGGCTATATGTCATGCCTCCGGGTTGCCCTGACACCACCGATCTTCCGAACTCCACTTCCCAGAGTGCACTACCCGATAATGTCACCCTCACATGTTCCCAGTCACCCAATCACACCTCATTCTCCCATTCCAACTCTCCTGAGTACTGATTACACACACCTGCTTCTCATCGCCCAGTCTGTATTTAAACCCACCACAAACACACTCACATTGCGAAGTTCTACCAAACGTAGTTTGCTATTCCAAGCGTTTTCTCCTGCCGTTCTCTTTGCAACTCTGGTTCTGACTCCCTTTGACTTTGACTCTTTCTCTCTCTCTCTCTCTCTCTCTCTCTTCTCAAAAGAAAAAAAAAAAAAAAAGCAAATGAACAATATCTTGGTATTACAGGGTCTAACCCCTGCCCTCACTCTGGCTATTATGGTTGTGTAATTTCAAACTTGCAGCAGAATTTGTTTAGTAAACTGGAATTGTACTTGCATTCTCATTATGTCATGTCAACAATAGCCTAAGAATGCACTCAGTACCAAACAGTCAAACAGAGCTTTGACGTAATCCCTGATTTGCAGCAGAAGGTCAGATAGATGAGTTTTTCCTCTTACAAACATACATGCTCACACATAGTCTATGCATACAGTATTGTAGGGATGTAAAAACACTATTAAACATTAGCCTTAGCCTAGATTAACATGAATGCAGTAAAACAAAAGCTGCTGATGTGTTGTTAAGATGGTCAAAAGACCTGATTTTCATTCCAGTTCTCCTCTAGGTACCTCCAGCTATTTTCCAAAATGTCTGTTAAATTCTATCACGGTCATTCAGAGTGGTTTGATGTAAACGGTGCATTATAGAAATATAGACTCGGATTCCTTTACAGTGGTGGTGATGGGAACCAGGTGTCTTAATGCCTACAAGGTAAATATATAGCCATTTTGTTTACTATATGTCATGTAGCGGTACAGCCAACCCCTTGTCATAAAGCAAGGTCGTAACCATTGCATGCCAGAACTTTCAGTAAGGGTGGCTTTGAGAGACATTAAAGGAGCAATATGTAAGATGACATGACCTTAAACCAATCTGAATGACTTTGTTAACACCTTAACTATTTAATTGTGCTGGGAAATTTGGCAAATAGATGGAATGCCCTTTTTAACTTCATTAAGATAAGTGGTTAGCTGAAGAAGGTATTGGATATTAGCAGTCTAGGAGAGATTAACACACTGACAAACAATATGTACCTATTCTAATGACAATATGATGTTTGCATGTACTATCTCTCATACTAGCACAGACACAGTAGCAGCAGCAGCAGCAGCAGCAGCAGCTCTGACCTGAAAGCCCCCCAGTGCGGAAGCAGGAAGGGGATGTTCCTCATGTGGAGCAGAGGGAGCAGAATAAAGCATAACTCTCGGCCGCACAAGCTTGGGGCCGCTTCCCACGGCTCACTTCCCAAGCCCCTCTTCCCCAGTGGCTCAACCCAGGCACTTAAACTAGAGCTGCCCAAGTCTGAGGTCAGAGGTCACGATCAGAATGCTTATGGTTGACGCAGGCCTCTCTCCTCCTGAGAAAAAAATGGCATATATTATGAATATATTCCAAAAACGTACACAGAATAAAAGCACACAGGGTATGAAATACGGTGTGGCCATATTTTGTGAGAGTGGCAGTGACCCCTGGGTCAGACGGCTAACCAATCAGATGCCCTTTGACCTCATTTGCTAGGTTTCCCTCGCTTTCCCTCAGGCCCTGGTTAGAAGCTCTAAATATGACCTAGGACAAATAACAAGCCTCTCTCTGTGGCCGTTTGTTTTGAGAGTAGAGCTCTTCTATTCTGGTCTGGCTCCTAAGCTGTCCATTGACCACAGAAGAAAGAATGCACTCAAAAAGAGGCTGGTCCGGGAGCAGCTTCAGTGCACTCGCTGAGGTGAATTATGGGGCAAGACTGGCCTAGATCAGTAGCAGTGTTCAAAAGAAGTGCAACAAGCATTTCAATTACATTTGACTATTGCCTCACAACGGGCCTAGAAGAGCAACTTCACAGCGTTTCTTGTGCTGCAGAAGTGTGTCATTTGGAGTAAGGGGAAAATCTGATTTGTAAAATGTGTGTAAGTTTAAGAGGAGTTGCAAAATGTCCACATAATTAAATCATAAAGATGTAAACAAAGCTATTCACACTTCTTTCATGTGAAATTGAGCCTTCTAGGGAATCTTACTAAATCATTTTATCCTTTTAAACTATTCTGTATTTTTGAAAGTCTAAGTATGCACCGTAAATAAGTTTCCCATTGACTTTCTCATGGATAAAGGGCTAAAATGAAAATGCCCTTTTCCCAAAAAATGCCCTTTCACCATTTGGGTTATTCATCATGAAATTCCCACACAATGTAAAGGACAAGAGACATTCACCGTCAATAGTTGGATAAACAGCTGCACCCTGAAGGAATCAACCCACAGGAATGAAACTTGGTGGGTAGGTTTGACATTGTGAGACATGCAAATGACCCAAGTTTCACGCTCGGCCGTGCATGTGACGTAAGCAAGGACGGGCCTTATCGCTGTACCTGACTAACCCAACAACCACAGTTGCGGCCATTCAGTGAGCAGTGATGTCCTCCAAAACATATATTTACCAGTATTTTGTTGTTGTGTACATTAAATATAAACACTTAGAGGACACATGTAAATTCAACCTCCGGTTCCTATTGACACCACTGTAAAGACAATCCGATTTGTTTCACATCAAACCATTCTGAACGACTGTTTGTACCTCAGGAGGTCAGGTTTGGCCAGCCTCACAGCAACCAGAAAGACAATATTGAAAATGTGGTTTGAACCTTCCGTTCCTGCTCATATTCTTTGGCTCACGTATTTTGGGGACTTACTCTTCTAGAGTGTACAACAGCCAGGATAGATGGTCTCATACTGAGAAGGAACTGTTGAAATTAATGAGAGCTTAGTGACATTTGTAACCAATATGAGTGTGAAACTCTAAATTATTTAATTACTTATTTTTAATTACTTATTTTTAATTATGGTGACATGTATGTCCTCTCCCTGTACGTGAGTGTACCACTGATCATTAATATTGTCATTAATAATGATCTACTGTTGCTATTGATATACCTAGAGTAAAGAACCTTACAAGCATATCTTGGGTTCTGTGTACATGGTTCTTGTGTTCCACATGCTAACTTGTTAATAAAACATTGACCTCAAAGGAGCTGAAGTCAGGTACTGAAAAATCTGTGGAATTCTCCTTTAAGTTTTGTCTGAAGCATCCCATTAATATGGCAACCTAAAAGCTTTAAGTTAGGAGTGTGCTTCCACGCACATGTGGAAACAGATTTAAAAGACTTTACACCTAGACACACACCTAGAGGCGATACCTGTCCACATCATGCTCTGCATCTGCTGAGCCCTGATGACTTTCCCAGCAAAACCCAAACTTATCCTCCACTGACACACACTGGAAAAAATGCCCCGCTGGAGAATTCCCAAACACACACGCACACACACACACACACACATATTCACACGCACATACACATTCATTTTGTGCTTTGTAAGCAGGGGCACCGTATGCTGCTGTTGGCTGCCTTTGGCCTGCTGCTGTGTGTTCCTGATTTGTTTTACAGGTCTTTCAGATCCTATTTATACCTCCCAGAGCCAGAACAGTTCAACGACTGTACAGCACATATTCTACACCAAATATCCAAATACATCACCATTTGTTGTTTATACCCAGACAGTAGCGTCACTGTTGGAACAAAACTTCTTATCTCATATCTCAAAATAGCAACTTTCCAGGAGAAGGAAAGAACGTTCGTAACTTGTAATGGAATTTTTTGAAGTAATTTTGGATCATTTCTGTTGGTCTGTTAGTTATGAGATTTTTATCTGATGCGAGTTTTCAAATTATGCAAAAATAGAAATGCAAAATGAGAACGATATGCATGTATGTTTGAAATGCATATTGATGATTGTGAAAAGAATTTAACACATCCTTTACAAAGTACTTTCTTAAATATCTGCGATATAAATAAATAACAGATTTTTGTTCATAATTTATTAACATTGTTTGACTGAAAAGCAATGAATTACTTGATTCAAATGTGTTTATCAATTCCACATAACTAAAAGTATATTAACACAAATACTGCCAAAGGAGCCTACACTTACTATTAAGTTTCCATAAATCTGTTGATACAGTATATATATGGTGGCACTGCCTCACGGCAGGAAAGGCCTGGGTTGAATTCCCCAGAAAAGCGACCAGGCTCCTTTCTCTGTGGAAGTGCTGCAGTTCCATTGTCTTCGTCTATGCCCACAGCGGATTATGTTGATGTCATTCACTGTTTTATTTTAGTAGCCCAAACCTATTATTCAATGTACATAATTCTCTTGTTATAGTATATATATATATGTATATGGTGGCACTCTGGAAGTGCCTGCATTCAGGTCCCCAGAGGGGCATCCTTTTTGTGTGGAATTTGCATGTTCTTCCCATGTCTGCATGAGTTTCCTCCGTGTATTCGAGTTTCCTCTTGCAGTCCAAAGACATGCAGTCAGGCGAGTGTGTAAATGCCTATATGTGGTATTTGCCCTGTGATGGACTGCTGGCTTGCCCAGGGTGCTTTCTTTTGAGTGCTGGGACAGGCTCTAGCCCCATTCGTGGTACAGATGATGACGAATGAGTGAACAAAAATGAACATATTTTATTCATTTGGCAATGGCACATCTGGCACATTTTAAAATCATTTCAAATAATTGTATGACCTTTATCAATCCTACTATAAACTTGGTAGCATTCAATGTATTGTGATGCCCGCCACTGGCCACACTGCTACAGGAGCATTGGAGGTTTAGATATGCATAGGAGCCATGCAAAAGGGCCCTCAGGAGGGACACTAATTTGCTGCTGCTGTTGTTGTTGTTATTGTTGTTCAAATTTCCAAGTTTATGGTTTTATATTCTTGTGGTGTTTAACACAAGACCATTTGCCTGTAAGTGTAGTGGTTCCAACGTCTATGCCAACAGCACATTGTTTTGGTGGCGTTCACTGTTTTATTTTAGACTCATTCAATGTACTTTCACAGGTGCTGGTATTTCCTGCCTCCTAGTTACACTAATCAGCATGCAGTAGGCCAGTAGGCCTACAGCACTGCATAGAGAAATGTGAAAATCAGCTTGTTTTATAAGCGTCTTGGTCTTTGCATGTGAAGAAGTGCAACATCCTGTCTGAGTGCGTGAGAAATGACTTACCTGAAACGTGCGGTTGCTGTGTGGCTTTAAACAGGTCTTTCACTTCAACAATAAGCTGTTCTGTTTTTCTTGCATTCAGTAGAACAGCAAATAGTGATGTGCAACTCCTGCATTTCTGCATGCACACCATACACGCCAGAATGCTTGCTCATTAAGCATGCTTTTGCTCACCATTTCTGACATTGTGTCACTGAGATCTTTCTATAGTTGGACAGCACTTGCTGCAGGATGCATGAAACTCAAATGCACACTTTTTTAACGCCCCCGCAAACCATTTTTTCCTATACTGTGCATTGAAATGTTTGCACATAAACTCAACAGTCTAGCTGCAACATACAGATGGTAATTGTTGTTATTATAGGCCATTGTTACTGTCGATGGATTTAGCTGATAGCCGAGTAAAGATCTGTCCCTTATCCGTCGTCGGTGCAGCCGGACAGCAGCAGGATCTGATCCGAGAGCAGCTGAAGGAACCTGCGAAAATGAGCGGAAATTCCACTTAGAGCAGCTCCCAGCAACAGAGAATGCCTTGAAAAGCAGACCAAGGGAATGTTACATAAGGATATAAGGACTTAAACTTAGCTCAGAAGGAATGCTTTTCCCTTGGGAAAGAGAGAAAGAGGACATAACAGGCTATTACTTCTAAAAACCCAGTGCAGCTGGAGTTGAATAGGCGGTCAATGGTCAGCTGACGGTGGTAGTCCTTTAGACTTACGTCTATTAGGTTATTTTTGTGTGATATTCCCAGACGTGACAGCAGTGACAATGTTAAGGCAAAACTATCACAGATGATTTTTCACTTGCAACTGTATTTAATATTCTCAACCCAGCTGGTAAAAGTGTTTTGGCCCATATTGCCCATTTTCATCTGGCCCGTTTGCCGCATGGATTGACTGCACTTGGGCGGACTGCTCTCGGTGGTGACATATGGGCCACATAAGCATCAGATTAGGGCCATGCATCAGCCAAAAGTAGGCAACTCTGCCGCATCTCTGCCAGAAGTGGACCAGTTTTGGGACGGGTGGGCCACTTTTGGCTCACTGCATATTGCCAGTGCTGACAGTGGGCCAGCAATGCCATCTCTTTGCCAGATGTGGCCCATATCCGCATGCTATCTGCGTTTTCTTCTTAGCTGCTTCTCTGAATTGTAACGTATTTTCTCAGTTCCTGGAATTTTATCTCTTCTTTTGTTTCTTTTAAGCTGCCTATTTCACTTGATTATCTAATCTTAGTTATTTTCTGTCTGCTTTGTTAGCGGCTTCTTTGATCTTATTTTCCATTTGTGTTAGCTGCTTTGCTTGCTTTCATTCGGGATTGTATCTTGTTCTCAGTTCTTGTTAGCTGCTTTGCTAGTATCCTCGTGCGTGTCTTCACTGTTATGCCAGCTGCTTCTCTGAAGTGTATCTTATTTTTTAATTTTTTTTGTAGCTGCTTCTTGAGATTGTATCTTCTAAGTTCTTTGTTAGCCACTTTGCTAGCTGCTACTTTCTATTGTATCTTATCTTAGTTCTTTTATAGCTGCATTGTTGGCTGATTCTTTTGATTGTGTCTTTTTCCCAGTGTTTTAAGATGCTGTTCTTGGTTCTTTACTTGAGGTGTATCTGTTCCTTAGTTCCTTGTTAGCTGCTTTGCTACTTGCTCCTTAGGTGTTTTGTAGGCTTCTTTGTTGCACTTGTTGGCTGATTTGCTAGCTGCTTCTTGAAGCTGTAACTGGTTTTTCAGTTTTGTTTGCTACTTTGTTAGTTCTTTTTTTTTTTTTTTTTTTAGAATTTGACCTTTTTTCTTCAGTTTTTTAGCTGCTTTCTTAGCTGCTTCTTTGTACGTTTCTGTTGCTTGTTTTGCTTAGCTGTTTTGCTAGCTATACCATGTTATTTATTACATTCTCAGTTTTTGTAGGCTTCTTTGCAAGCATCTTCTTGTTGGCAGTTTTCTTCTAGCTGCTTCTTCAGATTTTGTCTTATTTTTGCAGTTCTCAGTTCTTTTGTAAGCTTTCATAAAAGCATCTTCTTTCACATGAAATCATATCTCATTTCTCAGTTAGTGTTTGCTAATTGCTTTTTGACATTTTTGTACTAAAAGGTTTGTATATAATTGTAAAAAAAAAAAAGAGGTTAGCAATATCAACTTGTGATGGAGCTGTTACTGTACCTGAGGAAAATATCTTCTGGGCTACTGAGGACATGCAATGCAAGAATGAAGTTTTAGCGCCATCCGGTGGATATACTTTATATTTTGTGTACATGTATATTGTAATGGCTAAAAAGCAAAGGCTAGAACTGTTGCAATAATATACCTGATTTGCAAGAAACAAAGTTGCTTGGTAAGAAAAAAAGTTCCTGTCTGATACACCAAGGACCTTCTCTTAAATTAACATACTCTGTCTCTTTTAATTACATGAATTTCACTGTGTTGTCCTGTGTCAGCTGTTGGAATAGAATGGGGCCTTATCATGTGTCATTGCACTCGCTATTCATGCATAACAATCATAACAATAACTTTTCATGCATTTTTCTTTCCCTCAATGGGCAATATCATTCAACACTCTTTTAAAATTCACTTGCAGTGCTTATCTGAGCATGTCACCAGACACTGAACCTGGCGTACAACCTCCTGGGGTTGATATCCTATCCACTGTTTCCTGGATTTTGTTACTGTGCTAGTTTTACTATCACCACAACATCGCCAGGGACAAGCCAATTTGGTGTTTGGATCAGCTGTTACAAGCAAGAGAAGAAACAGTGACGCACTAGTTAACCCCTATTATTCATTATTAACACTACAACTTATTTTTAAGGCTTTTTGGCAGGTCATAATCATATAACATTAAAGCATTTCCCTCAATTTAACAGTGCCCACTACTGGCTACTTTATTAAGCATGGCTAATTTACAGTGCACTATATAGATGCACAATTAAAGACTGTACATCATCTGTTGCTGCACAGTTTGTCAGCCATTCTCTAACCCATTGATCACTGGTTGGTTCAGATCACATGGTCTCTCTTGTTTTCTCTCTACAGAGTAGTGACACTGTCATGCTAGTGACATGATAGTGTGTGTTGCCCTGGTTCTAGGCACAGTGCTGTTGCTGGGGTCCATACTTAACCAAGAGTGGCTCTCTGCTTAGAAACTGCTCATTAAAGTGGAGCTTGAGGATGTCTAATGCAACCGAGGTCTACACCCTCTGCTTCTGGCTACTGTCAAGCTTAGTGTATCTTATAAAGTGACCACTGAGTGTACACCTCTGTAGTTTAAAGAGTATATTTGCCATCAAACCTGATAAAACTCTGAACTCTCGTCAGAAGAGTCAGCTTGGATGAATGCAACACTTGGCCCTGTGTTCTTGTATGCTCTGTGGTAGGAGGCACAAGCTTAAGTGCTGAGCTTCAGTGTGGGTGGCGGTCACAAAGCCCCCTCATCACTGAGCCTTCAGTGAGCCCTCCAGGTTGTGTCCTTGAGGTTCCACACATGCATGTTCAGTGTCCTGACACATTCTCTGCCTTTCAGTTTCTCAAGGCAGCTGTGTCACATGACCAGAGCCAGGCAGAGGTGAAGAGGGAAAGAACATACTAAGGGTTGCAGGGTACATATAAACAGAAGAATAAACCTGAAAATTGTGGAAAAAAACAAATTATTAAAAACACTAAAAAACCTCAAGGGCAGTATATGCAGTACAGTCAATGGCAGTATTGGTCTCCATTAAGAAGGGTTAAATGCTTTGTTTTAATGGATTTCTGTAGGATTCCCATAGTAGCCATTCCACCAGTGAAATGGAAAATTGATATCCTTTATAAAGCATTTAACTGTCTTCGGTTTTATTAGGACAGTGTTGGTTCTCTCTGACCATGTTTACACCTGGTTACTTCATGTGACTAGAATCTGGAATCTGTATCTTGATCAAATTTTGCCACATGTATTTACACATGGTAGTCATCAATGTGTCTCCATTTGGTCAAACTGAAATCTGACTGCTGTGAGGGAAGGAACATGCAATTCCGCTCGTAACCGGACAACCAACTACCATGTGTTCATGCATTCAGCTTCTATCGTCCGCAGTTTGTTTTGCACAGTAGTGTGTCTCCATATTCCTACTAGGCATTTTGTTTCATCTGGTTTCCAACCTTGTGTGTCCTCCATGATTATCCTCCTCACTGATACAGATCACATGCCCAGTGACGTACTGCTTGGGAAGGAGTTTGTTGTACTGGGAAGGGTTTTGGTTGTACTGGGAGGAGTTGCAGTTGTACTGGGATGAGTTTTAGTGGTACTGGGAGGGGTTTTGGTTGTACTGGGAGGGGTTTTGGTTGTAACAGCAGATGTCTTGAAATGTACTGGGAGGGGTTGTGGTTGTAGTGGGATAACTCTTGAGTTGTACTGGGTGAGGTTTTGGTTGTACTGAGAGGAGTCTTGAGTTGTACTGGGAGAGGTTTTGGTTGTACCTGGAGTGGTTTTGCTTGTACTGGGAGGAGTTGCAGTTGTATTGGGAGAAGTTTCAGTTGTACTGGGAGGGGTTTTGGTTGTGCTGGGATGGGGTTTAGTGGGACTGGGAGGGGTTTTGATTGTACTAGGAGGAGTCTAGAGTTGTACTGATAGAAGTTTCATTTGTACTAGGAGGAGTTTTGGTTGTAACAGCTGATGTCTTGAATTGTGCTGGGAGGGGTTTTGGTTGTACTGGGTGCAGTCTTGAGTTGTACTGAGAGAGGTTTTGCTTGTACTGGAAGGAGTCTGAGTTGTACTGAGAGGGGTTTGAGTTGTACTGGGAGAGGTTTTGCTTGTACTGGAAGGAGTCTGAGTTGTACTGGGAGGGGTTTTGGTTGTGGAATGTGTCTCTGGGGGTGACGGATTTGTTTAAACTGCAATAACAAGGAGGCTCACATTCGTCTCAGACCACCTCCTAAAGTGGTTTGAGTGATTGGACTATTGGACTAGTAAAGACTAGTTTTCACTAACTAGTATACCAGAGCAATCCTTTGGTTATTCGCACCTATTGTGAGGTGCTCTGAGAATAGCACAGCGGCTCTAAACCTTTGAAGACACTTGTTTGTAGTCTGGACAGCGTGCTATACATAGCTCACCCAACACGAGGAGCAGGTGTTGGCTGGTACTGTGCCTGCAAGGGCCAACAAAGGTACCTAGAGGCGACAGGGCTGACGTGTTGGGAACTTATGCCCACTCAAGCATGAACCCCCCTCTGGTAATGTGAGTAGGCTGAAGTCTAGTTCTGGCCTGGCAGGGGGGGCAGTAGTACTAGCTGGAATGAAACAAGGCCGAGATTGCAGATGTGTTTAATGAGTAGCATGCCTAGTTTTAGAGCACACACTCATTTTTTTGAGCTATCAAATTACCGTTGGCAATCCTGATCCCAGATCAGCATACATCTACCTTCTAATACTGTGCCACTTTATCTTTAGCGTTAGCTTTGTGTAACTGGATGTCTCATCACAGTCTTATATATTAGCAGCAATCATCAAGCCTGAATCTTGTCCATATTGTTGTCCATTGTTAGTTCATCCTATACTAACTATTCTCACACCAAAGGTTAAGAACCAAAAATCATATACAAAGCATTTCTGCTGAAAACCATTAGAACCATTATAATCAAAACATGGTGCTTTTGCCTTCTAAAGGGAGCTGGCTTAATAGAGACCACTATTTTTGGTAGGACACCTTTAGATCCAATCAGAAAACCATCAAATGCACCTCGAATCAGTCACAGTTCACCTGTTGCACTATTAGGTTCTCCTACATTGGGATATCCACCCATCAAAGACATTACAAAACCCCTAGGAACCAAAATAAACATAATAAATAAACAGTTTCTATGTATTTGGTAAATCCTGTACATTAGAATCACCAGTTTCAAAAATTGCATACAAGATATAGTCACAATCAAGTTCAATTGCATTTTATGAATGTAAGGAATAGTTAAGTCTAGTGGTGAAACTAGCATCAGTCAGCACACACAATAAAAATGTCAACCCAAGCTGAAAGTTACAGTCAGTAAATAAAATATGGCTTGTAATTTCCTTGTTTACCTCTATAAAACCGATGCTCCCAGGACATGCTACTCCAGCCACTAGCATTTAACATTAACCTAAATGTATACATTAGACTACAAACTTCAGATTTTTAATATATAAATAACTAATATATCATGTTGCAATGGCTGTGAAGGATCTGTCTTAAAAGGTTTACCATGGATGAGATGCATTATGATTAAGAGGGGGATAAATTAACGTCAGAGCCGCCTATGTGGTGGTAATGATTCTGCTGAGGTATACTGTTAGGGCTCAATAAAGATTTTAGCAGGCCTGGTCACCACAGGTCCCCCTGTTCCAGCCCCAGTGCAATTGACCCTTTGTCCCCCCCTAGTTGTGTCAGTTGGGTCAGTGGAGCACTGGTTGAGCAAGTGGAACAACATATATATAGTACCTTATACATGCTATATATAGTGGCGAATTGCCACCAGTGACTCTCATGGAATGATTCTAAATGATGTGTGTTGACCTCTGCATGTCTTGAAACATAAATACCCAACTAACCTTGAAGTCTAAAGTCAGTCAGGAAAAGAAGAAGACAGGAGGATAAATACTGTAACATAATATCATGTAAGACATTACATAGATCATAGCACAGTCACATTCATTTCCACTTTGAATTTCTCTATCTTAATGGGATTGTCCATTGAAAAGCCTTTTTTATGATCGAGCTCCGTATAATGGGTTATAGGACATAGATTTACCATAGTTCATAATTTGACTTTACGTGCTTACAGTTGCACAGAACCATGATGTATGTGCATACAGACTTCAATACATTTGGTTTTATTCAAGCCAAAGAGTAATATTTACACTAGCTTTGCATGTTCGATGGCAAAAATTCACATTCACTCATTCTCAGAACTGACTTTAAATGGGCAATATGCAAGATTTGTAGTTTAAAACATTCCAAAATTAACTACATTTATCAACAGAATATGAAGAAATAATGGCTTTGATGGTATGTGTATGCTGTCCAGCTAATCCCACCCCGTCCTGTCTCGTAATACCACTTTGCATCTCAGAAGGCAACAGTGAGTCAATGTAGTGACAAATCAAACAAGTGCAGACAAGGGGATGACGAAGGATCACTGCCCTGACAGCGTATTCTAACCTGTTGTCAGTCAGGTTGACATTGATGCTGCTTTCCACCGCTGGAGACAAACTTGTTGAGTAAAGGGATGGCTGGTAAGAACTGAGGAGGCAGGACTGGGCATTTTCTGGTGATATGTTGCCCTGTTTGAAGTATGAATTAGAAAGGTTGTGTCATCATATAAATTGCTCCTTTAAGTTATCTTGCACCGTAAGTGTCAATGTCACTGTTAATCTATATTATATATTCAGTTCACAGATGGGAATGGCAGTTTTATGTTATTCCCAGCTGCCTCCTCTTCCTTAATTTATGGCAGACACTCCCAGTTAATACAGCAGAAAACATGCAGATGGACAGCACGGGGACAACACGGTCAGTGAACTACACAGTGCAATAAGGAAATAAAAGACAATGTGCATATTACATGGATATAATATTGCATATAATACATTCTACCACAAGATGAATCCCAGTGTATATACACAGTGTAGATGAACTGGACCACTATCACCATATGATGATGTTATAAATGTTTACAGTGCTACAAAATGGCATACACTGAAGACTGGACCGCATTACTCCATTCAGTTAAGTTAAGAAGTCACATTTTTAAACAAGGGCTGTCAGAATCCAATTACTGTAATAACATACAGGTTATCACTGAAGATTAATCCAAAGTTTTTAACAATGGGCAAAGAATCCAAATACACTGATCATGTAAAGAATAGTTGCACAAACAGTTTAATCCAGAAGGAATCAACCGACAGGGTAGGTTTAACATTGTGAGACATGCGAATGATTCAAGCTTCGCACTTGGTCGTGCATGTGAGATAAGCAAGGATGGGCCTTATCACTGTATCTGACTGACCTAACAGCCACGATTGCGGACATTCAGCAAGCAGAGATGCCCTCCATGAGTCACCTGTTGCACCATTGGCAGCACCATTGGCAGACGGCTGCACAACGCAGGACTACAGGCACGCAGACGTTACAACGACTACCCATAACACCACGTCAACGTGCCAACGACTGCAATGGTGTTGCGCCAGACTGTCATGGAGTGACTCAGAATGGTAGCGGGTCATCTTCAGTGAGGAGTCCTGCTTTTGTCTTGGTGGAGATGACCAACGAATCTGTGTGTGGAGGCACCATGGTCAGCGCCAAGATGAACGGTTTGTGGTCACGTCACATGTGCAGAAGGCCTGGTGTCACTCCACCTCCACTCCACCTCCACTCCTACCACACAATCTGCAGGAACTGTGTGTGAACATTCAAGCTTCATGGGATGGGCACCATTAGGAACCTCTACAACTCCATGCCGAGACATCTGGCATGTTGCGCTAGCAAACATGGCGGCCCAACACCATACTGAGATACACTACTTCTGTACATGTATCCCTCAATAAATATTGTCCACACCAGTCTAAATTTATCATCATTTATTGTTCCTGGTAACCTTTATCTTCCTTCCCAATAGCACTGCCATCCCACACTTCCTTCTGGGTGCAACTATTCTTTTGATGATGGATGTAGATTCACCTAAACAACAGCAAACCATGCATAGTCTTTTAATGATTCTCAGCACTTTTACTGGAAAGGGGTAAATAAGGAGGTGCTAGAAAACATTAGGAAAAACTGCATATAAACGAGTGTGTCCATAAATACCAACAAATTATTGCCAATTCACTGAGAAGTGAAGAAAACTTTAAAGCAAAATTCAGGTTTAGTGACTTGAGCCAGACTCACACCATGGTGCTGAGGGTGGACGATTCCTCTGTCTTGCCCTGCTTGTTGGGTAGTGACTTGAGATATTCCAGATGGCGTCGAGCGTCCTCTCGGTTTTGCCTTACGTAGTAAACCAGGTAAGAGATGACCATGGTGAACCAACCAAACATAGTCACCAGCATGGCCACGTCGGTGGTCCTCTTGAGGGTAGCGCAGAGGTCCAGATCAGCGGCGACCAGCACGAAGGGCACACCACGGGCCCCCACGTCCTCTGGGTCCGAGCCATTACAAACCACTCCGGCCAGGGAGGAGGGCTCCAGGTGCAGCTGAGGCATGGCCACCTGCAGGCGGCAGTCACACATCCAGGGATTGTGGGTGAGGTTGGCCTGTGCCCTCAGCTCGCCCAGAGCCTCAGGGTCCAGCGTCTCCAGCAGGTTGGAGGAAAGATCCAGGCTGGTCAGCGAGTCAGCCAGGCCGTGGAAGGCTCCGGGCTCCAGCTGGACCAGCCTGTTGTGGGACAGGTCCAGTTCAACCAGCAGAGGGAGCCTCAGAAAGGAGTCTGTGGGTATGCTGACCAGCAGGTTGTAATCCAGGTACAGACGACGTGTCTTGTTGGGCAGGTTCCGCGGCACTGCTAGAAGGTTCATGTTGCTGCAGCGCACCGCCAGCCCACCATCCCAGCTCTCTGAGCAGTAGCAGCTCTCCGGACATCCAGCTGCCAGCTGGCGAGACCCTGACCCTAGGCCTGGGCAGGAAAAACATGAGCAGTATTAATTCAAATGTGAGACATTTGAGGCATTTCTGCTAAACAGTTATATAGTTCAGTTCCTCCAAATGATGATGTTAACATCTAACACCTGAACTTTGAGAAATGAATTACTGAACACTGAAAATGAGCAAAATAAGGACCCTTCAAAGCTATTTCGTTTTTATTTTTGGCCATATTAAGCCCTACCCCACACCCAGTACAGACCCAACACTCGGAGCAGCAGACAAGGCAAGGCCAGTCGCAGCAACAGGGAGCCCACTGGATGGAGCATGGCAGGACACAGGCATCTCCTACCCGGGGGGGCACTGAGACACTGGACCATCAGAGAGTGGCAGGCTAGTCACGCTGCCTCGAAAACATAACTGCAAAGAAACAAGCAGGATGCAGGCACAGGAAAACAAGTTATTACAATTGACACCCTGCTATCACTGCCACAACTGATTGTTGTAGAGTTATTCTGAGGGGAAAGTGGCCCTGTCGTTAAGCTTAATTATCATCAAGCAACTATGTAGTTAGAACAAAGATTGGGAGGGTGATACTGCAGCTGGGAGGAAATGAATGAGAGAGGGAGAGAGAGAGAGAGAAATGAAAGCATCTATTTCTGCATGTATTAACTACTATAAAGATCAACACTGCATCCTTTAAGTTTCAGTGGTGTCATATTCAGTCCATATCACTCACTCTCCTATTTATTCTCTTCATCAAATACCTAGAAGGGGATAGAGCTAATTAGTTTGTCACCACCCTTTCAGGAAGAAGGTAATTTGTTTTGACATTCTGGCCTACTTTCCGAGGTTCCTTGTGGCGCCTGCGGACTCTTTTTGCTGTATTCACTTTAAGTACATCTTGGGTCAGTGCGTCTCGTGTTCCGTGGTCAGTGAGTAATCAACAGTTCACTGAAACACAACACAAGGGGTTTTCAGCACATTCTCTGTCCCGTAGTACACGTAGTACACATCAGGAAACACGACAGGATACCACTGCATTTAAGATTTTCTCATATTAAAGGAGCAATATGTATTTTTTTGTTCGACACATTTTAACACTAACTAGGATTATCAACAGAATGTGAAGAAATAACAGTTGCGTCAAAGACATTGATGTACTGTGTTGCTGAGATATCTACTGAAATTAGCATAGCTAAAAATAGCTAGCCCTGAGCCGTCCTGTCTCATAATACCACTTTGTAATTCAAGAGGTGATAGTAAGTCTTCCATCAATCAAATATATGATGTTGAAGAAGTAGCACTGCTATAATGGCGTTCTGTAATCTCTTCTAGCTATATTGTTTAAGGACAGCTAGCCAATGGAAGCTCTTGGTAAACAGCCATTATAATGATCACCGCTGCCTGGTTGCGTCAAGAAACCACGTTCAGAAGCAAACAACAAAAGCGATATACTATAAATGGAAGCAAAACCAGAATTATCATCTGGCATTGCTTTCCACTGGTGGCAACAACGATCTTAGCGAGTATGGATGAAAGGGATGAAAACTGATGCCGAACTCACAACATTTCTATTAGACTTGTTAGCAAACAACCATTAATGCTAACATTGAGGAGGAGGGACTGTATGTTTCTTACAATAGAACTTTATGGTGCTCTGTTGGCCCTTATTGTTTGAAGTACGAATCCGACAGGTTGTATCATCTTACACATTGCTCCTTTAAGGCAAGTTGAGCTTCATGAGGTTTAGTTTTCTGCTAGCTTAGTTTGAGAACTCAAAGGCTCTGTGGAAATGACAGTTAGCCAGTGGCAAACCTAGGTATATTATTCATCTGAATACAGCAAAGTGGCCTTGACTGTGGTTGTTAACAACCCTTAAGAACCAAGGCTGCCAGTAATGAGAGAGAGACAGAGAGATAGAGAGAGAGAGAGATGACCCATCAGCACTGTGGCATATGTGGGCATGCTCTGAGATGCATTAAGGAGTAATATCCCCTGCTTTACCTTCCTTCCTGTATTGGAGCGTTAAGAGGCGTACAGACAAGGTGAAAGAAAGAGGGGGGTAATGGAGTCTAATATATCTCATGCAGTAAAGAGGTGTATTTCTGCTCCACAATTCATGTCATGGTATAAATCAATATTGTGAATTGATCTACACATGATCGTTTATGGAGACAGACTTACAAGAGCAATAGTGCAGCAGACAATTAGAAGCTATATGATTCTATAATATAGTATAATGAAAATAAAGTATTCATGCATTTCAAGGCAATGTGTTTGGGACTGCTCTTAATTGATATAGGGCTTCTGTAAAAACCATGTGGAAGTCCTATAGTGCATAGAAATGCACATAGACACAGAGAAGATGAGTAGATCTGTAGTAGAACTATAATACAGATAACACGGCTTTATCTATCAGCTGATTCATATACAGCACAGACACATCAATCTACTTACCATGTAGTCTGTAGTCTGAGCAGACTTCCCTTCCACCATGAATCCCAGACCACGAGGCTAATTCATCCAGAAACTTTTCCTCTCCAGTCTCAGCATTTTCTCTCGTTTTTTGAGTTACAGTCCCTGTAGGCACAGGCTAACAGTCTGCTCCCACTGCATGCTGGAGTTCACACTGCCGTACAGCCTCAGAGACTCCAGGGAACTGGACACCAGCGAGCCGCTCACAGAGCCCCGCGAGGGTGTGATGTCCACTCCGCCCGCTAGATGGCGCCAGATCGTCGTGTGTTTCCGCTGACGCAGGCGTTTGCCAAGTTATTCAGCTTATTTGCAATAAAGGCTTTCTTCCATTAGGATGAAGGCAACCAAGAGAGCTAATTACATCCCTTTTACAGCATCAGCAGCTAGGCTAAGTGGATCTAAATGGCCTAATTAATTAATTAATTAATTAATGGATACCCTAATGAGCCCCAGTGTTTATTCCAGTCCAGCCAAAAATACTCTAAATAGACTAATTGCATTTTAATGTACGTACTTAGTACATTAAGCCATTATCAGCGCAGTAGCCGAGGTTTGGGAAGCTGTGTAAGGGTTCCTTTGGGCTAAAGTAAAAAGTTAAAGTCCCAAAGTGTACACAATTGAAAACCTAGTAAAATAAGATTAAGTACTAAAGTATTTACCCTCAAATAAGTATGGACAGTAAACGTAGCATGATTTATTATGGCTCTAATGTCCTATTATCAATTCTGGAACAAAACTCATTTTAGGTGTCACTCTCAGTCCACCAATCTTTTAATAAAAGGTCATTAATTAGTCTGACACTGGAGTCTATTCAAATGATCATAAGCACAAAACACTGAAGGAGAACAGTTTCCATTAGCTAGAACCAAGCTCTGTCCAACAGGTCAAAACAAGCTCAAAACAAAATGGCCACTGTATCCTGATTGGTGGGCTCATTTCACGCTTCTTTCGTATGGACGTATTACATTTTTATACGCACATAAACCAAAAGGAAGGACAGATTTGGCTATAATGTAGTGGAGTAAACAGTAAGAAATTAGACTTTTAAATGTAGAGGAGTTAAAGTAAAAAGTCACCCAGAATGGAAATACCTCAGTAAAGATACACCAAAACTACTTTAATACAGTAACCAATTCCATTTACTGAGTTACTGTCCACCACTGGTCTCCATAATATTAGAAAGCTGTTGGCACCAAGGATTTCCTATAATGCGAGTGGGTGGACAACAGTGAGAAACCTTACCAAGTCACCAAAGCAGCAACCCTGATGAGGGGTTAAATGTCCCTGAAGAAGCTAGTGATCCACTGGAGGTGTCTGTTGCTAAAGGTAACAGTGGACTTGGGGTTGGAGTGGAGATAGTGTTCTGTTAATCTGCTGGATGTCCTGAAATGGTGTTCAGTGGTAAAGGTGGAACCTCCACAAAGTAGCCAATAATGGGTCTTTCTTTGCCACATGATTGCAAAGTGTGACTGGCCTAGAAGTAAGGCCTAGTAGTGTAAGGTGCTGCTAGGGCACCTTGAGTAGAAGGTGGCAGTGTGCTTGGTCCTGTCTGTGGTCTATTGCCTATTGTTGATGGGGCAGTCTGTGTTTTAGAGAGCTGGAACTGGAGCTGTACATCTTCCTGACAGTATCCTCAGCAGAACTGTTGGGTGAAGTGCTTCTGTATTTTCATGATGCCAAGATCTCATCACCAGGGCATTCACTGATGAGATTTTATTACTGTAGACTGTTCTGCAGATCTTTCCACCGTCTGAGACTGAGTGAGGGCAGCTCATGGTCAGGGTGATGGCTTTGTCGTCTTCTGCTGTCACTACTAAAGGAGTCAACAACAGCAGTGCCGATCAGGTGGGCTGGAGCAGACTGATGCTCTTGTGCCAACTGGAGTAGCCCATTATAAAGCCTCCCAGTCCTGCCATTACATGTCAGCAGCCATCACTATCATTGGTTCCACGTGTCAACCAACGTCAACTTTGTTTCAGCCTTAGCAGTTGCCGCATCATTAGTAATGTATGTCCACTCCTGGCTCTCCTTCTTTCTTGATAGTGATGTCAGGTCTGTGCCTTCAGTTCCAATTGACAGACAACTATTTATGGCACTGTAGCTTGGTGGGTCACCTGTGTCACTGCCTTAGCATTGCTCCTCTTGTCATCACTGACTGTAAAGCCAGGTCAGCATTGCAATGTCAGGGAAACTATGGTGAGCATCTGCGGAGTAGCCCAGATCCGAGGAACCTTTACAGAAGACCACCCTTGTATCTTTGCTTGTGGCTGTTTTACTTTTGCATTTGGTGTTGCCTTTCCAGAAGATAGCAGGCCAGTGTACAAAGAAATCACAACCGAGGCATTCTGTCTTTTAATGTATTTATTGAACAGCACAGCATTTATATGCATAGAACATTATAACCAACAAATAGATCAAAAATGAGGACTTACTTTAGTCGTTATAAGGGTTGGCTTTTCAAGAAATACAAATGACTGAAGGAGTAATACAATACTATGTAATATAAGAAACTCTGCTAATGGTAAACATAAAAAGGCGCTTGTTTCGTATGCTTTGAGTGTTTTAGGTTATTGCAATGGTAAAGGGCACTTCCATCTTTGAACATGTCCATGTTTAGCCTAGATGTTCTCTAAAGCAGCACCTATAAGAATCATTAGGTTCTGGTCCTACAATCATGAAAACACAATGGACATTTGAACAATACAGACCTTCTCATACATGTCATACGTATAAGCTCACCGGACAAAAAAATAGTCACATGGCATGTTTGAGGTGCTCCTGCAGATGGCGATGCACAAGGATGATGGGGCTATAAATACCTGCGGGATGTAAGTGACGCGATTCATAGTTTGAGAAGAGATGGTACAGTGCAGTGAATGTCTCGTTCCATGTGTGGAAAATGGCTTCAAAGCAGATGATAATGATTGGCTAAAAGGAGTGATTGCATTTGGGTGTGCCACAGACCATAGTGTGAAGTTTGCAGGTGTATGGAAGCGTACGGTCATATGGGTCTACCAGCAGTGGCTAAAATCCCAGTCTACAGGAAACTCTCCTCAGAATTGTGCAAAAAAGGCATCCACTAAATCTGGCCCAACTGAGCAATTCCTTTATGCAAGAGTGGCTGAACACTGATGTGGCCTACACTGAGAAACTTGTCCAGTCCATGCCAGATTGTGGCGCTATTTGGTAAGTTTCAGTCACAAGTGACTCATTTTTTTTGTCTGGTGAGCCTATATATAGTTACAGAATTTCCTGAAAAGACCAGGGAACCTTCCCAAAGCCACAGAACCTGCGTGAAGTCTGTCTTACTCCAAAATGCCCCTGTCTCCATGCTGGATCTATGATCTCTTCCACTTGCGGAACTCGTCTGCCTCCTCCGCCTGCATGGCCTTCACATCACCCACAGCAATCAGCAGCTGGGCTAGGAAGTATGTTACCATCACAATTTGCCTGCCGTATTCCAGATGCTCGATGACTTTGAAAAGCTGCACCGCAAGCGTGAGGTCAGAGACCATGAAGACCATGCCGCCCAGCATGACCAGTGGGTGCCGTGTACGTGCCCCCAAAGTCGCCATGACAACAATGAGGAATGTGTAACCCCCTACAGCTGGGACGAAGACATTGGGCTCTGGAGACTTCTGCAGGAAGGGCAGCAGGTACAAATAAGCTCCACCGGCTATTCCCCACAGCACTAGGTAGACAATGTAGATGCCGTAAGAGGAATAGGAGTAAGAGGAATACCGTGAGGAAAGGAAGGAAAGAGAGTACAGCAGGTGGGCCAGAGCAAAACTGCCCATTCCTGCAAGAGGAGTGGAAAGTATTGAGAGAGAGAGCGAGAGAGAGAGAGAGAGAGAGAGAGAGAGAAAGGGAGAGAAGATGAAAATGGTCATTAGTATGTGGATCAATATTGAAAATGGCACTGCAGTCACCAATGTGGGATAGCTAATAATTACTTCTGTCAAAATGTATAATAGGATTAATTTACTTATTACCTCCTGGGAAAAGTAATCTCGGTACCCATTACATCTCTCTCTGAAATACTTCCAAATTTGTACCAACTAAAACTGAAATAAACTCAAGAACAGCGGCCTATCCCAGATCTGCCTCGCCCGATTATTGACTATGTTTACCTGTTGAATGGTCTATATAAGCTGTTTGCATATATAATCTGATTCATTGCAAAGTATCGTCTCAGTTTCCTGTGCGTACCAAGCCTTCTCTGTAATTAAGTATCCTTCTGGTTTTTGACTTTTGGCTTGTTTAATATTGTTCTCTTGGACACATGACAGTAATGCAAGTAATGAAATGTGTATTAGTAACCACTGTAAACATTTTGGTGTCTTAGCTTAAAAAGTTCACTGAACTTGTAAGACGTTAACAGGATGTGAGACACAGATTTTTTCTGTTACCTAACCAACACAAGTTGAATTTTATTGCAGCATGACTTACTACTCACTACCAATTTGGGATTGGCATATGTAATGGGATTACAAAGTTTGAAACCGCAATGCAGTACTTTGTGCACCATGCAGCCGAACAATACTGCACTATGTAGCTGAGTAGCCAAAAAACCCACAGTGACACTGGACACAGGTGGAGATTTCAGTGTGTGGTGTCGCCTGTTTACAAGAACCGATCAACTTCAGTTTCAGCAGTTTTTTTCAGTTTTTTTTCAGGCACAAAAATGGACAGCCTATTTTCTATTACACAGCTTCATTATTACTTGACAGTTATGTCCCCCAGACAGGACTACTATTAATGGGTGGCACAGACCAGTCAACCTTTCGACTTTACTGCTTGGTGATGATGCTGTAAGCTTGATGTTGACTTGTTGCTGGTCACATGATTACGACATTAACAACATGGATGCCTCACAGAATAGAACAGGTGAGGAGCCTGGAGATCGCAGTTCTTAAAAGTTATAAAGTTCACTGAATTTGTAATAAGTTAACAGAATGCAAGAGAGATTTTTTTCAGTTAAATAATAAATAGAAGCTGAATTTTATTGCAGCATGGTTACTTACTACTCACTACTAATTTGGGATTGGCATATGTAATGGGATTACAAAGTTTGAAACCATAGTGTGGTACTTTGCGTAATACTGTAGGTGAAATAGTGTTTCGAACATGATTCGTTTTACCAGAGAGGTCCAGTAATGTAATCTGTGTGTGATCTGACTGGCCGATTCATACGTAATAAAGTATAGGTGTAATTACTGATCACGCTGATCATGTGATTATGACACTAACGACATGGATGCCTTAGAGAATACAACAGGTGAGGAGCCTGGCAACCTCGGTTCTTGAAAGTTTCCTTAATGTGATCAAAAGGCTTATTGGAAAGGACAGGTTATGCTTGAGTGGCCTGTGGAGTTTACTTTAGCCTTATCCTAACATTTCTTAACGGATCTACAGTGCTTCAAAGATAAGATATATCTCTGATTCCCTGAAGGCTTACAGTGCAATCCAGGGTTCGGGCTTTACTGACCTATGGAATTTGGCTTTGTTACTTAAAGTCACTTAAAGTGCTTCACTACATGACAAAGGAACCAAATACTGTAGCTGTATGTTACTTTGTACTGCATTGCATTTGTACTACAATGGATATAGGGTCATGCTTCTTTACCAAGGAGAAAAAGATCTGGCCAAATGAGACAGATGTCTCCACCAACTGAAAACAGCAACCCTCCGGCCACACCCAGCAGACTCCATCCCCCATTGTAACTCAGCACCATAAGAGCCAATGAGAGCACAGGGGCGGCCTTCACACCAGCTGCCAGGAGAGATGGTGCTGATTCTGGGATCCACAGGTAGAAATACACTGCTGTGAAAGCAAAGAAAGGGAGAACAGAAAAAAACAGAGCACAGGACTGGAAAAAGAGAGATGAAGTAGAAAAAAAGAGAGTTGTACAGTGATGGACTGTTTGCGGAACTAGTCAATATTAAGAGTACTGGTCAATACTAAGCTCAGAGCATGACAGTAAGGAAATACGGATGGTACACTTTATAATTACAGCTGGACTACACACTCAGATTCAGATCTCAATCAGAGAGAACGTAGAAGAAGGCATATTTGGGTGAGGAACAAATGCTAGATTACGTATCATCATGTCAGCAAACCTGTTATACATGAGAGTAAGTGAGGACCAATCTAGGTCTCTCTTCATGTCAATGTGTCTTGGCAGTCATTACCGTGTTCCTGCGTTGTTTGCGATCGTAGGCATTCGTGTCAAGGATATCCATCTTTCTGTCCTGTCACACAAAGTGAAAATGGAAGGTGCGTCTCCCACAGGGTCCTACGGTGCCTTCAAATGTCAGTATATGTGGCACTGTGTATAACGCCGGCTAGGCTAACAGTGAACTTTAGACCAATATGTGTGATGTGTTATCTGTCAGATTGTTCAGTCATAAACACAGCACGGCCTTCCCCCCGTTATTTAGAACTTGTGATCCTGCGGCCACATTGTCAATATGAGCAAAGGTTTCATGACTTAATAATGGCTTACGGATAAACTCGCTTTGCAAACGAGCCTCTGTTGCCTCGTTCCAGTTCAACAGGCTCTTTATTACCTGGCTAAGAAATTGCTCCCTGGAATTTCAGCCTACATTTAACCTTAATACATCTCTTATGGTCTTATGCAGCTATAGACCCTGGAACAGAAAGGAAAATGATGACATATCATGTGAGTCATGTGCAGTAGTACTTCACTGGTCCTCATGAGGGCACCATAGAGATGATCTGGTGCCAAGAGAAAGTAGCCATTTTGTGGACTATAGATAAGTCCACAGAAGTATAGTTACTTTTGTGAACCAGGCAAATGACTCTTCATGAGGAGCGCAAGTTCCTAAGCAGGTTATGTTGCAACTGCAATGAGTAACTTCTCTTAGATGGCAGACAGATCTTGGATCTTGAGTCACACAGTCATTTGCTGAAGATATTGTCAAAGTGTTGATTTGCCTGTATAGTGATGTGGTATAAAACCCTCTGCTTGTGCCTGAGAAGGGTGTTCAGCCTTTGAAATTACCTATAGACTGGGTCCTATCTCTGAGAGGTCTGATTGGCTGAACAGTTGAACTGAGGTCAGTGGACAACGCAACTGCTTGTTTACTGATCTTCCATTGATGCCCTATGAGAGACACGGTGAACAAAAAGTCTAAGGATGGT
Source organism: Semaprochilodus insignis (assembly GCA_034552555.1). Taxonomy (NCBI): domain Eukaryota; kingdom Metazoa; phylum Chordata; class Actinopteri; order Characiformes; family Prochilodontidae; genus Semaprochilodus; species Semaprochilodus insignis. The sequence continues at coordinate 14,781,092 of CM067477.1, read as the reverse complement.
GTAGAAACCATGTACCAATAAAAATGGTATACACTATGTGCAGTTTAAGTGAATGAGAGAAAATGAGAATGAACAAAAGTACAGTAGTATAGTATACATGCAGTTGTGTGCCAACATTTGGGCACACCTGGTCAAATTTCATGTGTAGTTGATTTTTTAAGTGAAGATAAGTGAACACCATGTACAGAGAACATACTTCTGCACACTAATACTATATATATATATATATATATATATATATATATATATATATATATATATAGTGTCTTGTGCAAATGTGATGGCACATTTTGTATTATCTGGTTCAGTGTTTTTTCCATAATATGTTGAACTCAAAACAGTAGCACTTGTGCACAAAAATCAGCTGAAACGTACCCTATTTAAGTGTGTTCTATGCAGAAGATGTGTTTTGTGTTTTTCAATGAAACATGTCATTTCATCAGGTGTGTTCGAACATTTGCATAAACTGTCCTAAGCAAAACAAGTATTTCACGATGAAAACTGTATAACAGATGACAAAAACATTCTTTACCTTCAGTGTAAGTCAATGTAAAGAGGTTTTATTCCAAGCACTTTTGGAGCACTTTTAGAGGTCCAACCGTCATGAAATCCTCACACAAAGTAAAGTGCAGCTGGCGGACTCAATGATGTATAAGTCAAAATAAATGTTTAAGTCAAAATAAAAAAAAAATGGAGATACATGTGTTTCTATGGACAGCAGCGGCATATCTGCTCATAGTGCCAAAGAACTGAAGGCACTATTCTTCTTCTAGCCAACAATGCTGAAGCTAGAAAGTGTCAGTCTGGAACAGTCTAGTCGCTGAACCAACAAAGCAGATAGAAACTGAACCCACAGAAGAATTAGGAACTCAGTGTGAACGCTGAAGTGGAACTGAGCAAATACGAGTGAGTAGTTCCTCTTCTACTTGAACAAGAATGGTTTGATAGTGCCGTATGTATTGGAATAATGTAGAATGGTAGGCGGCGTGAGTGAGTGGGTGAGTTAGACAGAGAAGAAAAAGAGCGGCAGCAGAAATACGGCGACACCTGTCTAGTAGCAGCTACAAGTAGCTTGAGAGCAGCGTTCAACATTAAAAAGTGAACTTCATGAACGAGTCTCCTTCGCTTCATTTCTTGGTTCAACCACGCTACCCATCGCCAACTCAACTAACCCACAGCCCAAGTCTGAGTCAGACCAACAACCTCTTTTCCACTTTCACACTTAGATAGTTCGACTTGAGTGGAAGCATTTTGTAAGTACTGGGAATATTCATCAAAATTGTTCTTAAGTGCATTTAACTGAGTAAAGGTAACTAGTTACTACCTGCATACTACACTCATCATCAAAAGAATAGTTGGTCAAATAGTCGCACCCAGAAGGAATCAACGGACAGGAATGAAACTTGGAGGGTAGTTTTGACATTTTGAGACTTGCTAACGATTCAAGTTTCACACTCAGCCGCACGTGTGGTAAGCAAGGACGGCTCATGCCCTCCATGAGGCATCCTGTTAGTGCCAGCACCATTGGCACGACACAGGACTACATGCACGAAGACCGTTAGAACGACTGCACTTAACACCATGTCAACATCACCAAAAACTGCAATGGTGTTGTGCCAGACTGTCATGGAGTGACTCAGAATGTCAGCGTGTCATCTTCAGTGAAGAGTCCCGCTTTTGTCTTGGTGGGGACGACCAACAAATCCATGTGTTTAGGCACCCTGGTCAGCACCAAGATGAATGGTTTGTTGTCACACATCACACGTCCAGAAGGCCTGGTGTCACTCCACCTTCACCCCACCGCACAATCTGCAGGAACTGTGTGAAAATATTCAAGCTGCATGGGATGGATTATCACAGGACACCATTAGGAACCCCTACAACTCCTTGCTGAGACGCCTGGGATGTTGCGTTAACCAGACGCCATGCTGAGAGACACTACTTCTGTATGTGTAGCTCAATAAATATTGCCCATATCAGTCTAAATTTATCATCATTTATTGTTATAATTTATTACCTTTATCTTCCTTCCCAATAGCACTGCAATCCCACACTTCCTTCTGGGTGCAGCTATTCTTTTGAGGATGAGTGTACATTAAAATGAGCAGAAGTGTGTTCTCTGTAGAGAATGTGTTAACATAAGCAACAGACCTTGTTATTGGACCAGGAGTGCCCAAACCTTTGCATGCAGCTACGTGAGTGTGTTTGAACTTTGGATTTTTGCTGATTTGCGATGCTGTAGATTGTAGATAAATATGCTCCAGAATTTGCGAAACAGCTTGTCAGTCTAGAATTACACGTTGTCTAGAGTATGAGTCAACAGCAGAGGTGTAATCATTAACGCACATGCTCTGCAATGAACTTCAGCCCTCTTTTCCCATAATCCTCCTGTGATTCTCATAGCACTGTGGTTCAGAAAGAGTAGAAGAGCTTCAGAAGTGAGAGATAGGGAGCAGAGGGAGCGAGAGAAGTAGAGAAAAGGTGAGGAATTGGCAGGTAAGTGAAGGTTGTGAAAGGCTTGAGGAGGTTGCATTGAGAGTAGGTGAAATGAGATAGTGGTTGGGGAGGAGAGATAGATAGCGGAGAAGGAGGAAGAGAGGAGGAGCTATGATGAAAGTTGAGGTCAGTTTTATTCCTGAGTCATGGCTTTTTGTTCAGGATTGTCACAAATAGCAAAGCCTGTGGTCTGTCATGTTTACTTCACTTTTGACTTGGCATTGACTTTTGACTCGCTGGTAATTTTGCACATGACTGTATATGGACAGAACAGACACTACCCACACTGGCACTTCAAACTGTTCCATGACTTCTTTTGTTTTTGTACAGACATGACTGATATAGCCTCACCCATAAGAGTTGGCATTGTGGGATATGGACATTTAGGTAAGTCATAGGCATAGCTGTTCCATAAATGACCTTAGAACGTAATGGACGTGACCATTTGATCCATGGCAAACAAATACCCCATATTTGCCCTGTATTCTGATTGGTCTCAAAAATGACCATATGTTTAGTTGATATATCTTGAAAGTGTCATTTTAGGAGATTTTAAACTAATTATAAGGTTATTTAACTTATTTCAAGATGTTTTAGTAATTTTAGTAAACCAAATTTTCTCTCTAGATTGGCTTGTTTCTCTTTAGACTAGATTTCTCTTTAGTCTTGTATAAGTGCAATGTTGCTGTTGTTTATATTAAGGTATTTAAAGTTTTGTAGCATATATAAGCTCAACAGACAAAGAATGAGTCACCTTGAGTTTTTAGGTTCTGGTCCTACAATCATGAAAACACAATGGACACATTTGAACAATACAGACCTTCTCAAACATGTCATACGTATAAGCTCACCATACAAAACATTAGTTACCTTTTGTGTTTAAGGTGGAAGTAATTTCACACTTCTGCAGATGGCGTTGGTTGAGGATGATGGGGATGATATAAATACCTGCAGGGTGTGAGTGACTGGATTCATAGATTGGGAAGAGATGGTACAGTGCAGTAAGTGTCTCATTTAATGTGTGGAAAGAAGGTCCAAAGCAGATGTTAATGATTGGCTAAAAGGAGTGATTGCATTTGGGTGTGCCAAAGGCCATAGTGTGAAGTAAGTAGCTGAGTTTGCCCGTGTATAGAAGCAAAATCCCAGTCTACAGGAGACTTTCCTCAGAATTGTGCCAGGGAAGGCATCCATCAAATCTGGTCCTTCTGTGCAATTCTTTGATGGCTGAACATTGATGTGGCCTTCATCCAGAAACTTGTCCAGTCTAGGCGAAATCAAAGTGCTGCTCTTATTCGTTCTTGTGGAGGTATTACAAGCCATTAAGTACGTTTCAGTCACAGGTGACTCATTTTTTGTCCAGTTAGCTTATATTTGCATAGAAATTATGTTATTATGTCACCATTTATCTCTTCCTCAACTTCTATAGGTCAGTTCCTGGTGGATCGCATACAGAAAGAGGGGCTCACAGCAGGCATTAGATTGGCCTTTGTTTGGAATAGAAATCCAGATAAACTCAATGACTCAGTCCCAAAGGATCTGATCCTGACTGAGCTCTCAGAGTTTACACAAATGTACGCATCTACATAGAGGCAGATGTGTACAAACATTCATAAATATATAAAGTAGGGTAACATTCATTATTTACATATTCCTTTTGTCCTTGTGTGTTCCAGAAAGGCTGACCTGATCGTGGAGGTCTGCCATCCACAGATAGTGAAAGATTTTGGGGTTCAATTCTTAACACATGCAAACTTTCTGGTATCTGGTATCATGTTTGATTCTGGATATGATTATTATAAAGAATGAGATGAGAAGTATGATCTCTGGATTTTCCTTTCTAACAGGTAGGCAGCCCCTCTGCTCTGTCAGACTCTCAGCTGGACCAGGAGCTCCGGCTTACTACAAGGAAACACGGGAAGACGCTTTATATTCCCAGCGGTGCATTATGGGGTGGCCAAGACATCCAGCGACTGAATGACAGTGGATCATTAAAAGTGAGGCCATTGGACATGATATCCTGAGAAATGAAGACCAAGAAACTTAAATATCCAGCATTTTATGAACAAGATACTACTGTCTGTTTTAACCCCAGACTTACTAAATGCACACTCATCATTAACAGAATAGTTGCACCCAGAAGGAAGTGTAGGATAGCAGTGCTATTGGGAAGGAAGATAAAGGTTACCAGGAACAATAAATGATAAATGACTGATATGGCCAATATTTATTGAGCAACACATACAGAAGTAGTGTCTCTCAGTATGGTGTCAGACCACCATGTTTGCTAACGCAACATGCATATGTCTCAGCATGGAGTTGTAGATGTTCCTAATGGTGTCCTGCGATAATCCATCCCATGCAGCTTGAATATTCTCACACAGTTCCTGCAGATTTTGCGGTAGGGGTGAAGGTGGAGTGACTCCAGGCCTTCTGGATGTGTGATGCATGTCAACAAACCAGTTATCTTGGTGCTGACCACGATGCCTTCGAACATGGATTCATTGGTCGTCTCCACCAAGACAAAAGTGGGACTCGTCACTGAAAATGACCCGCTGTCAGTGGTGCTGGCACTAATGGGACAACTCAGGGAGGGCATCACTGCTTGGTGAATGTCCGCAATCGTGGCTGTTGGGTCAGTCAGCTACAGCGATAAGGCCCGTCCTTACCTACATCACATGCGCAGTCGAGCATGAAACTTGAATCATTGGCATGTCTCACAATGCCAAACCTACCCACCAAGTTTCATTCCTGTTGGTTGTTTCTTTCTGGGTGCAATTATTTGTACAACTATTTTTTTGATAATGAGTGTAATATTACATAATTACAAGGACTACAGTGCAAACTATTGGGCTTTTCTTAGGTTATAGAAGTGTATAGTAACTTCTTGGGCCTGTTGGCCTGTTGTAGTGGTGGCATGTAGTAAGACACAGGGGAGGCAATAATCCTGCTGTGCTCTTAGTTAGAATCTGAGACCTTGCACAGTTTGTCTGATGTTTATCTGGCCCCATTGCAGGCCCTCTCCATCCGTATGTCAAAGCACCCCTCCTGTTTCCGCCTGGCTGGAGGCTTGCTCTCGGACTGGGCAGAAGAGGAGGGGAGGCGTGTCTTGTTTCACGGCTCAGTGGCAGAACTCTGCCCCATCGCCCCTAACAATGTGAACACCATGGCAGCCGCCGCCATTGCCGCATCAACCCTGGGCTTCCATGGAGTCACTGGAGAGATTGTGTCTGATACTGCGTGAGTTGCTCAGCAAAACGTCTAGCTACTGGTCAGGTTGTATAAGGCCTACCCCCCCACCTCACACCAATCCCACCAACTCATCTCTGCCTGCTTTAGGTCTGCGAAAGGTTTCAGTCATCCAGGGGATTGTGTCACAAAGCAGGATTTCTCAGTAAGCTGGATAAGTTAAGATGAAAGTGAAGAGTGTCCAATAGCAGCGTCTCACATCTCTCTTCTTACTGGCTAGTTCCTTAAGCTACCTGGCCAACTGAGAAATCCTGCTTTGCGGAATACCACCCCCTAACCCCCAGGTCAGGGGCATTACGGCTGGAGGAAGAATGGTACTGATTATTCAGGGCCCCGTGGTTAAGGAGGGATTTTTGTTGGATGCGCTGTGTGGAGTTTGAGAGTGCTGGGAGTAGGGCATAGAGGCGATATTTCCATATGCACCAGAAATCTGTCCACAATTTGTGCTGCATCATTGAATTGTCTAGTAGCAGTAAGTCAACTTGGGTGGTGGGAATATTCTCTGGCATGTGGCTCGTAATATTATACGTGTGAACCAATTGATAAGTAATGTATCGCTCAGTTGAACTGATAACACCCCTTGGGTGCTACATCCTCAGTAGAAATCAAGTCCAGTCTTGATTTCCTGGTACCTGACAATGAAGAGTTAGCAAATGGTTACTATGATAACTAGAAAAGTCCATTTCCTGAAGGAAACGTGGAATGGTTGCGCACCTTAAATGGTCCCCCTTCCTGCTAGTCTGTGGTTGCTATGGAAGGAACAAGAGATGAATAAACGAAACAAAGAGGAGTGTGGGTCAGCATGGCTGTGGATTAGTTTGGGGATCCACCCTGAGTGAGTACATGCAGTTTGGTGGCTGTACGTTACAGGTTTGAAAGGGGTAAAAATGAATATGACTCTTAAGAGAGAAATGAAGGATAGAATAAAAAAGACAAACAGACAAGTGCTGGTCAGACCAACACTGAATTTGTGCTTAGGGGTCTGCCCTGAAACAGTGTATGCGTAACAGTGTCTGTCGGTCAAGGACATTAGAATTATTCAAGTTTCACACTCGGACACCCATGTGACCGGGCCTTATCGCTGTACCCGTCTGACCCAACAGTCATGATTGCAGACATTCAGGGAGCAGTGATGCCCTCCATGAGTCATCCTGTTAGTGCCAGCACCATTGGCAGACGGCTGCACAACGCAAGATTACATGCATGCAGACCGTTACGACAAGTGCCCTAAACACCAAGTCAACGTCGCCAAAGACTGCAATGGTGTCGTGCCAGATAGTCATGGAGTGACCCATGTTGGCTAATTCTAGCTTCAGTGGCAACAAAATTCTTCTTTTGGAAATGCTCTTTTCTAGTTTGGTAATGTTACATTCAACACCTATCTACTCTTTTGTCCTTGGTTTCGGATTCTACCACTACTTTATTTTATCAGCATCAAACATAAAACTCACCTGGAGGTGCACTGGTCATTTAAGGGAGCAAATAAAATGGTTATATTGCTCTGTAGATATTGTAATAGTTCATATGACCACCACTGTAAAGAAAACAAGGTCTGTAAGTTTCTCTTGAATGGGGCATTTCAAATCAAACCATTTTTGCTAATTAAATAACCCCTCTGAGATGCATGACTTAATGGTTTTGTTTATAGATATCTGGCCAACATGACAGAAAAGATATGCATGTGTGAGTTAATATCCGTTTGTTTAACTGACCAGTGATCTGCATTATGCCTGTTATCTGAATTCAGCCGAAAACCCCACCCCCAAAGAACAAGTACGACCAATAGACTCTTTGCAGGCGGGTGCGAGCCTGCCACCAGACGCATGTCTAAACCCAGCACCCTCGAGGTTGCTTGCCCTACTGATCTACATGTTGCATGTTGTTGACATCACTAAAGTGTGGACTTACATCAGACACAACCACACGTCCCACAATTCAAACTAATAATTCAATGCATCCCCAGCAAACAGTCTAAAGTACAGTTAATTTCCACCTCCAGTCTAGCTGACTACCACCTAGTGGAAGTCGAGGTGACAGGCCCTGACGGCTTCTCAGTGAAAACAGTGAGACGCAACCCAGCCAAGCTCGGAGCTGTTACTGGGAGCGCCACCTACAGCTCATTCTGGAGCAGCTTACTGGGTATGACCACATGAACCGAACTATCACTTTATTAATGATCTGTGTGTGCATGGTTTTGAGATCTATTGTGTTGTCTTTCAGTCTGCAAGGGTCACGGAGGGAGAGTTTATCTGTGCTGAAACAACATCCACACCAACACAGAAGCTGTGCATAAGAGATCAAAATGGAGAAAAGGCTGATGAATTTAGGAAATAAGGAAAGACAAGTCACTGGTAACAATACTATATAGTTTTTAATTTCTCTTCCACAGCTGTGACACAAATAAACATTTTTTATGTGTGTACATTGAAGTACATAAATTGCTCTCGCACATTTTGCTAGTATGCTATAGCCATAGATTGCCCTTTTTTTTGTATCTGGTCATGTCCGAGGCGACTGTGGGCCTGTGGATGTGCTACGCTGAAAACAGACTCCATGGACAGACATTTGAGAAATGATTTATTCTGTCAGCAAGATGTCCATCAGTTTATTTTTTTGCCTTGACCGCCATAAAACTGGGACAAGCCCAAGAAGATGCAAGAAGTAAAAAAGATCAGATGGTGGCAAAAATATTGCACAGTATTCTCCAATACTAATTAGCAATGGAATACCTTGTCTTGATATAAGCCCATTTTTGGTAGAAAAGAAGGATTCTTAAGCTTTCTCCTGACTGATCTATCAGTAGTAAAGCACCGGAGTACGGAAGAGGCTGAAGAAAAAGAAAAAGGCTGATTTTCCACAATAATGTCATCCATGAGGTTCAACTAGCTGCCGTTAACGCAGCCTGTTTCACTTCATACTGGAGCGGCCTTTCACAGTCTGAGTGAATGAACATGTTCAGGTAAGTCTCTCTGTCTACTAACACACGAGGAAGACGTCAATACATCGGTCTTGATGATAAAATACAGTGGCTCCTCACAGTAATAAGAATTCTACATCATACAGTATAACGTTCTCACACAGATATCTCTGCTTATTCCTAAACCCCAGTAAATGCAGGACCAACAGGTAAGGAGGGGATAGGTCAGGAGTGCATTAGCAGTGTGTGTGTGTGTGCGTGTGTGTGTGTGTGTGTGTGTGTGTGCGTGCAAGTAGAAATGTTTGCAAAAGGAGGTAAAGCGTGTGCATGAGCAAGTGCATGTGTGTAGTGTCAGTTTTTCTCAGGCAGGTCAACTGGCAGCTCTGGGTCTGCTGGCAGGCTCTTGTTCTTGGGGTGGGGTGCATTGTAAGGCTGGCGGATGTTCACGCGGTCTTTCTCAGCCTCCAGCTCTTCATCGTATCTCTCTTCCTCATCCTCGGCCTCGCTGTGATGGGGGGAGGAGTGGAGCGAGTGGGCAGGCGAGGGGGGCACTGAGGCAGGCCGTGGGTAACGGAATCCCGTGGTCTTCGGGGGGGGGGGGACACAAACATAAATGAAGGGAGAACATGGTCTCACATAAAGCCAGAATCTATGTAAAAAGCTACCATATATGTCCAAAAGTATTGAGACACCCCTTTGGAAAAAATTTCATAACATGAATTATACAGCAAAATTTGTAGCCTGTTTACACCTTCCGTTAACATGCGTTTTTATGACCAAATCATATACGGATATACTGGATTCCATTTACACTGTTCACTAAAATGGGTGCCCAGTTTGACTTGAGTGACCAGATGAAATCTGATTTTACCTTCCATGTGTAAAATGCACATCAACACGTTTACTACCCATTGTTGTGGTAGTTGACAAGTTCGGCCTTGACACTTTCATCAGAAGGCACTTGGTTTGGGGATAATTCCAGCCTTACGTATCCTCCATGTATCATTACCCTTATGTATTCCCTCACCTTCTAATCAGCAAATGCATTTCCGCTCATATTATTGCATATGGATAACGAAACTTATTCCATTTACACTTGTGTTAAACTTGGTGAAGATTTGTCTCTTGACTACCTGGTTTATAATCCAATCATAAAACAATCACAGTGCATCCTGGGGGTGTTTATAACTGGCTTTCCATGTGCTTAATTGAAATCTGAGCATAAGCATCACCAAAAATGTGTCAGGTCAAGTCACAGCCAAATCATAAAATGTTATTTAATTAATTAAGGAGGATAAAATAATATTGAAAAATAATAAAAAGATAAAGTGTATATCTGCCAGACATCTCCTTTAGAGACCACACATCTATTATATACACCCACCACCCAACACCTCCTTGTATCTACATGCATAGTCCGTTTTATCAACTCTATCTACAGATATAGGTGCACTTTGTAGTCCTACAATTACAGACTGTAGTCCATGTGTTTCTCTGCATACTGTGTTAATCCCCTTTCACTCTGTTCTTCAAAAGTCAAGACCCCCACAGGACCCTCACAGAGCAGGTATTATTTGTGTTGTGCAAATAACAGCAGTGATGCTGGGAGTGCTTAAACACCTCAGTGTCACTGCTGGACTGAGAATAATCCACCAACCAAACTATCCAGCTAACATCCTGTAACCACTGATGAAGGACTAGAGGATGACAAACACAAACTATGCAGCAGCAGATGAGCTGTTGATCTCATCTGACTTTATATCCACAATGTAGGAGTGTCTAACAGAGTGGACAGTGAGTGGACACAGTGTTTAAACACTCCAGCAGCACTGCTGTGTCTGATCCACTCACACCATAACAACACACACTAACACACCACCACCACCACATCAGTGTCACTGCAGTGCTGAGAATGATCCACCACCCAAATAGTACCTGCACTGTGGTGGTCCATGTACTTTGTAGATGACTGTTTAGACCTTATAGCAGTTACAACAATTTACAGTAGTCAAAATCTTCTACATCAATTTGATATGAAAACTAAATGAAAGCTTCATTCCTTATGATTATCATTTTCACATCAACCTTTCTTTATACCCCCATTGCTCAAATCTATTGAAAACAAATCTGCATATGTGGGGGAAAAAAAAAGTAATATATATATATATATATATATATATATATATATATTATTATTATTATTTTTTTTTTTATATATATATATTTTATATGCCGTGTAAGGAAAAGGACAGATTCTGTTACAGAATTCTCTGTTATAGGCAGAGACCCTGACTGTTCCTAAAATCAAAACTGTTCTAATCTATGCTATTCAAGTGTTGGCCGCACTGCAGTAGAACTCCCAAGCACTGGACTGTGGAGAGCAGAGGGCCCCTCAGATGGTCCGCATTCATGCTTCAGTCTAATTGCAACATGGAACCGAGATATAAGCAAAGCTCCCACAACTAGTGGAAAGCTTTTCCAGAAGAACAGAGGCTGTTATTGCTGCAAAGGCTGGAATGAACTCCCCATTAATACCAATGCTTTTGGAAGAAATGCTAGACAGTATCTGGATATACTAGATATACACTATACCAGGAAGGTTCTGAATTTACAATGAAATACTTCAGAAAAAGCCTCTGAAATCCACTCTGACTCTCTCATATACTGGCACACATATAATATGAAGGCTTACCGAAGTTGGATCATGGGGCTCATACACATACGCGTCAGGGAAGGCTTTGGCCAGGGCCATATGGCGAGCAGATACATAGTACTGAGAGACAGAAAAACAGAAAAAGACATTAAAAACATTCACTGGCTTTGCTGGACGGAGGGGCGGAAATGATTACAAGCTCGAAGGGAAGATGAAAACTTATAGAGCCCGTGTTCTATATTTTATTTCTTACCCTGAAGTCCACTTATGGCATTTGTTTGCCTTTATGGATCATAAATAGTCATAATGTATTTGTCCATGACATGTTTAACTCTTCTTTTATTTCTTGAAATGAATGAAAAGGTTGTTTTAGTTACTGTGCTGTTAAGACTGATCTATGTAAATGAGCTCTGTTTTGATTGGCTGCCCTGTATTACGTTGTTGCAGCTTATTTTCCGTATATAGACCGTATGGAATTGGGAGTGAATGGTGCTTTTTAAAACTTTTAACAGAGCTTCCATACTTTCATTTCATCAAAGCAAGGAAATTATGGTTTTCCGTGATAGAGAGCCTTTAGGCCCAGTCTCCCAATCCATTTAGGGGAGTTTAAGTAATTTGTAATTTATGTGTATGTGCTGGATATTTCCAGTCCAGCAGGTCACTTAGGCGCCCTGTGTGGTTTTAAATGAGTGAATGAACGTGTGTGTGTGTGTCTAACCCGGCCCAGGTATCTCCAGTCCAGCAGGTCACTAAGGCGCTCTGTGCGGTTCCTCTGAATAATGCGTTGTCTGCGGCTCTGCTGACAGAACTGGAAGAGGAAAGAGGTCAGCTGGTTACACGACTCGTCCACGCTGCGATACCGCCGGTCTAGTATATAGATTCCTGAGTGAGGGAAAAGAGAGACATAGGTATTAGAAGCGCATCAAACTGTTTCAAAACAAAATCATTTATAACTCTACTTTTTATGGTTTGTGGTGCTTGATCTGCTTATTACCGTAGGCAGATGGGTCTGCTATGTGTTCCTCCATGAAACAACCAAACCCAGAGAGGTTAGTGGAGACTGATGGAATCCCCATCACAGTACACTCGGCTAAGGGAGAGAGAGGGAGGAAAAAAAGGTTTTCTGGTTGCCTTTCACGTCGAAGGTTTCCTGCATATCTTTTTAAGTGATGATAAAGAGTCTACAGTCTTATATTCTCACAGTATCTAGGACAAACATTAATGGCATTATGTGATACATGTTCATACACATTACTGACACAGCAAAACTTTGAAGAAGGAAAAAAAAAAACTCAACACATAAAACCTCATATTCTTTCTCAAAGTGTGAATCTGTGTTTTCCACCAACCAGGTGTGTAGCCCCAAGGCTCATAGTAAGAGGGGAAGACCCCAAGGTGGCAGCCCCTAACAAACTCCTCGTAGTCCATGGGCAGAAGAGGAGAGGTAGAGGACAAAAACTCCGGATGGAAAATCACCTGGCACAGAAGGCATATAGAGTTGAAACAATTCCTCAACATTACAGATAATATTTCTGCAGAATAGTTTACAGTATTTTATAATATTATAATCAATAATATTCTTGTTTTACATTTTCAATACAAGATCCCACACCAGAGCAGTTATGGAATGAGTTAAGAACTTAACCTGTAGGGGGCAGCAGTTCACTTAGAGTGCTGTATTTATTCGAGCAGCATAATCTTAAAACGAAGGATACAGTAATCACACATAACATAACAATGCAAATTTGACTTTCCACTGAAGCACAATGTTACCTCCGACCAGCGGAAATGAAAACATGCTAGTGTAGGAGCAGCATGATGGACGTAGATGTAAATGGACAAAGCTGAAGTTCTTACATGATCGCTGAGTGCAACTGAGGCATCATTTAAAGCGGGACAGCAAATGTGAATCTGGTCAAGAGGAAGCTTTAGCTTCCCTTCCGCTATGGTGTTCCAAAAAACTAAGATAGCGCATCACCTTACGTTACTACTGCTAGACAATGGAACATTCTAAGCTGCTTTAGTGTCTGTTAATTGGAAGTATTTAGCACTGTTATTGGCTACTTCAGAGAACTGCTGACAATTTGGCAGATTATCAAGTAAGTATTACTAGTTATATGTCTTATAATACAACTCATTGTAAACATTTTTGAGGGAAAAAAAAAAAATCTGTCCATCCTGGAAACCTGTTCACACAGTAGCTTGTCTAGTAAACTAGCACAGTAAAGGGTTAAACTGATGAATTAGCTTGCGGCTTGAAGAGCTAGAACATTAATCTACATATTTATTTTTATATCACTATTAAAACTCAAAATGAAGGACAGGCTTAAACCAAACACTACATGTGTTTTTTCAATGGTGGTAATTTAGGCCTTGGTGAAAGTTTGGCATTCCAGCTCATCACATTTACAGGACACATTTAAACAAATGGACTGATTTCATTAATTAATCATGAGTTGGTTAATTCAGATGAACAATCAAATATCATATAGTTCCATTGTATTCAAATATGTGCTTATGCATGCACCTGCAACACAGGTGACCGGGTTAGTATATGTGTTGGCTTGGGTGATAAAAACAAACAATCAAAATCATTTTTTTTTTTCATATTAATAAAAGGTGTTTTTTAATGAAGGGTATTCATATGGAAGGTACTGAGGTATCCTTCTCCCAAACTATTATTAGCTGCAAAGATTTGAACATGAACACTAGATGGCGATGTACCCTATTTACTGCCTACATGAAACACGAGAAGTTGTCTAGCCATTCACTCATAATACCACAAACTAGTGCAGCAGCTAGGAGAGATAACTGGCTTGCTAAGTGCTGAAATTACTTAAACTTACTTACTGTACTATCTTGATAACTATGTATATCACACCCAAATGAGACTTTTATTTTCTTCAGGCTCAAGATAAGATTAATTCTTTGTTAAGATTTTTGGCCATACTGCTGAGAGAGTTTACCTTAACCCGGTCCTGAGAGCTATTGAAAAGGCCGATGCGGCGGATGCAGGTGAGAATGGGGTCAGAGCTGTCCTCCAACATGTTGTGGGTGCAGATGGGCGGCAGACACTGGCGCTGTGTGGCAAAGATGGCCCTTTTCATCATAGTGAAATCTTCCTTGTCCAGCATTTTAGACACTTCTGGCAGCTGGCCACTAGAGGGAGAGGGAGAGGGAGAAAGTAGTTTGTTGCCTCTGAAATGATTTACATGGCATTCAAAGGTGGGTTAAAGGAAAGCCACTCACACTAATAACGACTCATAGAGCTTCTTCCCAAAGCGCTCTTTCACAGTCTGGGCTGTATCCCTGATAACAACAACAACAACAATGACAACAATAATAATATCGTCAGTATGAACCAACCACTTGTACCAACATGCCATCAACTGTTATACTCTTTCTCCTGTGTGAGGATAATCTGGCTAGGGGTGTCACTAAATGCATGCATGTCTAGCTGTCCAGACTAAATGTGAACGCAGCCTAGTTGTGTGAAACGCAGGTCAAAACAGCTCTAATATTGTTTTATTTAAATTTTTTTCTGAGCTTTTTTATTGTTTTCTTTGCCTGCTTTGCAAATATGCAACATGTATTTATAGAAATCAGTAATAATTCTCCACCATAATGTAAATGGTTTTGTTGGGAGCTGAATCTGCATAGACATCTGTACAGGTTCTGTCCAATAAAGGGTTCATTTTAGCTGTTGGACACCATGGTGGATAACCAGTATAAAAGCTGTTCAGGCAGGAGCACCACTGCTATAGCAATATACTCCTAAGGCTGCATCCGCCTACTACTGTAAATCACTCTGCATAGAAATGTGTACTAAATATGTAAATGCAAAATAAAAGAGCATGATGGTTTTTGCTGTTTAACCAACATACTAAAAGCAAGAGCTTCCATAAAAACAGAAGGTCCTGCTTCTTCATTACTTTATTTTATTACAAACAGCACGGTGTTCAGGGGGAACGATCCTGGGCAGTGAGCTAGTCAGGTGTGTTGTGTGCTAAACGGAGGTGAGCAGTCCTCACAGTGCCTTGTCATGGTTACCAGAGCTGTTTCCGTACGGCTTGGCCCTTCAGCGTCTCCACATTGAAGTTGTTGGTACGAGCAGGCATGATGAAAAACGCTATCACCGTAATGTCGCTGTGGTTTACCTGAGGACACACACACACACACACACACACACACACACACACACAAAAACAATGAGTGAAAGCTGGGATTTTAAGGTTTCCTGAAAACGCTGTATGGTGCACTTTTTATCCATTTCAGTAAGCACACTTTAGCACAGTATAAAGAGATTCAGGTGCGTGCACACACGCACACAGACACACAGACACACACACATGCACACATACCCTCAGTAGGTAGTTGAGTCTAGCCAGTGCTTCAAGGAAAATATCAGCTCCCTTATTCGAGAACTCATAGCGTCCAGCAATGAAGAGGAACACGGTCTTATCCAGATTAAAATCTAAATGTCTATAAAAGAAGAACATGATGAGTAAGGGGGGTGGTATGCAGGTCTGTATCTGTGCTGATGAGGTGTGAGTCTTTTAATGTATAAGTGTGAGTGCTCTGACCCATAGAAGTGCCCTCTGATGAACTCTTGAATGCGAGCCTTGCTCTGAGCATGGAGGTTCTGGAACTCGTGCATGGCTGAGAACTTTTTCACATTTAAACCATTCGGGGTCACAACGTCTGTGAGAAATGGACACAGCAACATAAATTCCAGCAGGCATGATCGGAAAATACTTCTTCTTACAGTAAATGTGCCTTTAAGTACTTCTAATCTAAAATGTGAAACTGCATGCAGTATGCAGCAGAACATTTTGGCAGTTGCGTTTTGGTTGAGGTGAGTATTCAAAGAGAACTCAAGTCAAAACATGACATGTCTTCTGAGGATATGAATTTTCAACGATTACCATCATATCTATATCGGTTAATTGATGTTTTTGCATTTAAGACCTAAACATCAAGCCAGACATTCTTTTTGATCTTAAAGTATTAGCCGTAACGAGCAGCTTGATTGACAACTGTGAGCCCACTCCGCCCTTCATACAGAACTAACATCATAGGAATAACGGGAACTAGATGAGAAAGTCATGGACGGACGAGAGTGCAGACGGACGCACAAATAAACGGACGGACAAAGCAACGGATAAATGAGCAATGTTGGTTTAATAACACATGACAAGCTCCTACAGACAAGTGGTCTAGCTTGCTAGCTGTTGGTTATGCTGAGTTAGCATTAGCTCCCTATGTTTCTCTGACTCTGAAACTGTTTTTTTTGTGGGCGGGGCAAGAGATGTCAGTCTTGTGATTGGCTAGGAAATGCTTACAGAAGCATTGCCCAAGATTAAGACCACCCAGTTTTAATTAGTACATGTTTACTGTTTGCCTGCAAAAACAATATTAACCTGATTAGAAAGAAACCTTAGACTTGGGTTTTCTAAGACTTTAAGAATAATGGCATTACATAGTTTATTTCGAAAATGTAATAAGGGAAAAATTTATAAACCAAAGGACCATTAAACAGCACTTTAAAATAACTGGTATTACAGATTGCCATGACCTCATTAGTAGAGTGGCTGATATGTCCAAATATAAAAAAAAATCCAGAATAACAATTACTAATAATTATAATATATATTCTACTATTCTACTATTTAAGTCTGAACACTATTTTTAACCCCGAGGAAGACAAATGGCTTATTTGGGTTCTAGCATAAATAGCATACAGCTAATTATATATGGGGAAAATATGCATACAATAAAAATATATTTATTTTTAAATATATATTTATATTTAAAATAGCTACCTGGCGAACTATGCTACCTGTTTTGCTGTGTTGTGCTGTAGGGAGAGAATGGCTAGACTACCCCTTCCATAGACTCACCATAGTATGTTAAGTAAAAGGCACATACTGGCACCTAGTGGATTAAAGTAGCTATTGTTGTAATAAAATGATTTAATACATGTTTTATTTATATTGGAAAACAGTGTGCTTTAGATGTGATCCAACTGTGTTAACCAAGGTAAACTGTGTGTGTGTGAGCAGGAGTGGGGTATAGAAGGCCACCTGGTTTCCTTTTGAGCAAGTGCTCCGCCTCGATGGCAGTGATTTGAGACACAGTAGTGAAAACATGGGCACAGCGTGCTGCAGCTCGCTCCAAACAGTAACGGTGATAGATCTGCCTGTCTCCCGCCTCCTTATCTACATTAAACTGCAGACAGGTGTAGACAGAGAGAGAGAGGGAAAGAGAGAGACTGACATATCATATACTGGTTGTTACATTACTTCTTTGTGAAGTTGTCTACACAGAAACACACACCTCAGCGAGGTTGTTATAAAAGTCGACATTCCCGGCACACAGGTATCGTCCGAGCAGCGTGGCATGTGTGGTGAAAATGGTTGCTACGGGTAACTGCCGCTGCCGGCATAAAACCAGGCCCAGGCCAGCCAACCATTCATGAAAATGAGCCAGGATGTGTGGAGGGTCCTCACACTGTGCTGCATACTGAAACAGCACATAGACACATGAACACCATTAATTCATAAGCATGGTTACATAAACAGCCAGCACATTCAAACACACACACACACACACACCTCTCCGAGCAGCCAGGCAGTGAGAAAGCCGAAGAGGACGGCATCGTTGGCCTCCCGATCGAACCAGGGCACTCCTATGGCACAGTTCTCCCACAGCTCACTCTTCCAGCGGTCCAGAGACCAGGCCGTGAAGCCCACATCCAGCAGGATCACATATGGAGAACCCTCGATCAGCCAGCGACCAAAATACACCTACACACACACACACACACACACACACACACACACATATTACTGTCTTTATAGAGTGTTTGTACTGCACTGTGCATTGTTATTGTTATCCTAAATGTTAAACTTCAAAAGCAATCTTTAAAAGTTCCATAATTTTGGTGGCAAACAGAGTGAAAAGTCACCATAGCTTTCAAGGTTTCATGTTTAACATCATGGTGGGTATATTCGGTCCCTGTTAGGAAATAAACATACACCCTCATGCAAAGAAGGCAAAGACTTTAGGACAGCAGCTGGGTTTAATAACAGCTAATTAAGTGGCAGAAGGAAAAAACTAATCAGATTATGGCAGTATTTATGTATGACTCGCTTATCTGCTGTCCAGCTCAAATTTTGCCACAGCTATATTTTCCTGATAAAACTGATACGTCAATAAAGATAAAAATAAATGCTAACTAAAGGAGGTTTTAATAAATCTGCCCAAAGAAAACACATGCAATCTCCATCTACATCATTTGAGCATGACAGCTGTTCCTCACATGACATTTCATGATGAATGGGCCAATGGAAATGCTCCAAAATGACTCGGAATTAAATCTCTTTCACTCTTTTCATTAATTTACACTGACGGTAAAGGATGCTTTGCCCTCTTCTTTGAGGTTACTATTATACATGTTTTTATTTAGACAATGTTGAAATATTATGAATTTGAACCATTTGAACCATTTATGCACACAGTGTACCACGTTAAACCCATCCAATAAGTGAAACATACACACACTAGTGAACACACACTCTAAGGCTCAGTGAGCGCACTTGCACGGAGCAGTGGGCAGCCCATCCTTGGCACCTGGGTACCAGGGTACCTCAGTCGTGTTCTGTTGGTTCAGGGAATCGAACCGACGACCCTCCAGTCATTAAGCTGGTTCCCCATCCTCCAGCCCACAACTGCCCCCCCAGAAGGCTTGCACCAGCTTTAACAGTATCTAAAAGCTGTGAGCTCAGGTTGTATATCCCTGTATTGCACGTTTAGGTCCAGTTATGCTGTTTATATACAAAAAATATTCATGACCAACATCCAACCATCTTGTGTTGTTTAGAATAAACAGGCTGCGTTTACTGTACCTTCAGGAGTGATGTATGAAAATGATGGGGTGTTCTGGCCTACACTGTGTTAAAAAGAAATCCAGGCTAAAATGCTCCCTAGAACCTCAGTGACCTCATGTAATACCTAATACGATGTAATACGATTCCACTGAAGCGAACTTAAAGACCTTCATTCAGAGCTACTCCTACCTGAGCTACTATTCCATGGACATAACTTTTGTGTGAGGATGCCCACACACACACAGACACATTACCTCTCTCAAGGGAATTCAGTGAAAGAACTGAAATAGACTGCCGTCTGTGTGTGAGACACAGATATAGCTTTTAACCTTTACACGCGCATACCAGGGAGGTGGCGCGCACACACACACTTCAAAATGACGGTTTAGGGTTTCACTGAGGCTGAGGGCAGAATGTAAACTGAATGTGGGAGAGAGACAGAAATTATATACATGGATAATCAGGAGACGTATGGAGATAAAAAGGCACTACTGGGCTCCCCACATTGTTATTTGTGTACCTTGCATCCACTGCTGTTCATCTTGTCAATGGTCCTCCTGAGAACTGGGTTGGTGGGCTCAATCAGCTCAACCTGTGTTCTGACGTTGGACTCCATGTATGGTCCAACCAGGAAGTAGTTCTCTCCCCATTCCTCACAGGTCAAACGGGCCTTCGTCTGAATCACTGTATAGATCCCTCCAACTGCCACACAAGCACAAAGACATTGAGTGCTATCATAATACTAATATTAATTTCACATCCGATATCTTGATAATTCAATTCAATTCAACTTTATTGTCATTATACCAATACAAGGTTGTATAGTATAACGAAACACTACCGGGCTACTTCTCCAGTGCAGTAATTAAAGAAACAGACAAATTAGTAAGTAATAGTGCAAAGACAAAAATACATGATGTCATACATGTATATAATACATGATATGATAAGCTGGAACTTAGTCCATTATACTCCTAAATATAACAACCACAAACATAAGAACAACACTTTTTGGGAATATAAATATACAGTATATCATGCCATCACTAGGTGCTGGGGTCTTGTTCCAGTAACTGGATATTAATATACATTAGCAAATTCACTCTTTTTTTGCCACTGATGTTTAAAAGTGCATCACATCACGGTGCTATAAAACAAAACACAAACTGTATCAAGACAACTGTGTATTGTTACACACACAAAAAGGTTTGTGTAAAATCCACTGGCATCGAGTCTCTGATGAAACGGCTGACTGACTTCTATGAAAGAAGAAGGTCACCGAGTCTCAGTTTATCTGAGCTGAATCTCTAAGCCGCACTCATGTTGCATATCACAATATCCATTTGACCCCTCTGTCATTTAGGCGTTACAGTATTAACATGCCTATCATTTAGATGCTCATGCACTAACCTTAAGCAACTGACCTATACCTACCTAAATCATATGACCTTTACACTGCTGTTCAAAAGGTTGGAAGCTGTCTATGTATACATCTATCTATCTGTAAATACTTAATACTATAGTCTGTGTGTGTGTGTGTGTGTGTGTGTGTGTATGTGTGTGTGTATATACATATATATATACACACACACACACACACACACACACACACACACACACACATAAATAAATTAGCTTAGATTGTATTTGCACACACACACACACACACACACACACACACACACACACACGTTCAAACAACAACTTGCACAGGAAGCTGATCACGGGTAGGACAGTTTAATAATCTAAACTGGTGTCCTGGAGGCACCCTGCCCTGCACATTTTAGTGGTTCCCTGCTTTAGCACACCCCCTGCAACTCTGAAAGGGCTTGTTAACGAGCTGATATGTTGAATTAAGTGTGCTGGGAACAGGGAAAGAACTAAAATGTGCAGGGCAGGGAGCCTCCAGGACAAGGGTTCAGAAACACTTGCCTAAATGTCCTTGACAGAAAATGTTTTCAGCATTAAAATAGCAATTACAGTTTTTACAGAGTTTTGATAGCCTATACTGGTTTATTTGTAGGAAAGTGGTGATATTAACCTGAGTGTGTACTGAATTAAAGTGGCACCAGCACAGCACGAACAGAATTTCTCATGCAAATTGGTTTAGCATTACTGATCTGGTAAAGAGCCATGTTTGCTCTGAAACTAACAAAACAACTTCTCTCCTGCAACATGTACTGTTAAAGAAAGTCTGAGAGGCAATGCTTGCCTCACCCTGCGTGCACGCTGCTTTCAACAAAACTGGCAAGGCAGCCGGAAGTCATGAATATTGAATGAGAGCCAGCAACACTCAGTGGTGAGACCAGTTGCAATGCAAAGCAAGCCGTCTAAGCGCCATGAAGGTGGGATCTGCTCAGTTTTTGATGGTAATGGGCACACATTTTCAAACCTTTGGCACACAAGCCCTCTTATTTCATTCAGTGAATTAAGAGCTTAGAAATTCTAATAAACAGTTTAGCAATGCATGAGATATTCTTTATTACATCATTATTAATAGCTAACTGATTGTTATATTTGGCTGGTGCAACTCTGCAGTTTAGCTGTGTAACACTGTCCCATCCAGACTGAATCCAATTGAGTGCCATAGCCTTAGCTTGCAAGTATGCAGTCACAGGCTTCATATAGAGGGACGGGGGTATGTGCTGGCCTTTGGCCTTCCAAGCTAGTGACAGTCGTGTGACAGTGGAAAGACCAACTATACTGGGACTTAGTTTCCACTACACTGGAAGAAGCGGGTGGGAAGGAGCGGGGGTGCAGATACCCAAAGGGTCAGATAAGTAGATAAACTTCAAGGTCAGTTACCATATACATATATCATAGCTCAAAAAATAAATAAATAAATAAATAAATAAATAAATAAATAAATAACATGCGCCACTGTGCAAATACAATCTAAGCTAATTTATTTACAACTACTTACATGTGTTTTTGCCAGTAAAAATACTAAACAGCACAAAAATGAATAAAAACATAAACATAAATACAGCCAACAGTAATAAGAATTGATCTAGTGAGCTTATTAGAAATACGTGTGTTTTTAGAAATACAAATGTTTGGTTCTGGACTTATCCGTGTCACTGCCGGTAATTAAACAGATTTGGTCTATTGTACCACCAGTTTAGTGGGTTTGATTAATAGAGTATTGATTGGGCCAGAACAGGTGTTGGAATATCACTGCATTCAATACTGGCTGCCTCAAGGAGAGGTTTGGAAATGGTTGAACAAACACATTGACACGCCTAAAATCATTTTTTGTATTTACTGAATATTGAGTCATGAAGATAAACGCTTACTGGCCAGACAAATAGTTTATGAAATGTTCACAGGTGCCTAAAATCTTTGCACAGTACACAGTACATCTGTACATCAATACATATCATTACCGTCAAGTTCATCTTCATTTTCGTTGTTCATAATCTGAAAGTGGCAGAAGTCTCTTTCATTATGTAAACTTCTCATGAGGAATAGGTCAATAACAATGGTCCAAGGACCTCAAATGGCTGAGATTAGCACACTATATATGTATTTTGAAACTGTATGTCCAGAATTGAATTGTGCATACGTGGCCATATCCCAAATTGGATTTGCTTCTCAAATCAGATCGTTTGAGACGACTTTCCACATGTTATTTTAGCAAGGTCAGATCAGATTTGTTCAGATCAGATTTGTGTGTCCAGACATCACCAACTTCTCTGCATGAGTTGCTGGTGTAATGTAACAATGTAGGTGTCAGTAACTACACGCTGGTGACATGACTTATGTCTCATATGTGGATGCAGGAGGGACGGCGGTTCATCATTTCACTCTTAAAACAATTGCTTTGTCAAGTTATGGTTCACAACCGTAACCCAGCACTTTCGTCACTCTAGATTTGACATTGTCGTTGTTTGTGGGTTGGAAAGTGTCACAAAAGACCAGATTAAAAACCGGATTAGAATCACATGTCAAACCACCTACAAATGCAATGATTTTTGCAAACAGGATTTTGTGTGATTTTTAGCTGTCCAGACTATCAAAATCAATCTGGATATGTCAAAAATCTGAATTTGGACTGGGAGTCTGAACATAGCTTCTGTCGGATATATTACGCAATGTCTATGTAGTGCACTGCACAGGCAGCATTTGAGCCCAAAATTACTTGAAAATTAATCAATCAATCTTGTTCCATCACCATACATTAAAAGCTAAGAAGATTCATTCTTTCTCCTGTAAAGTTACCATTCTGGAGATAAGTTTTGCTACAACAGTGACAACATACAGCTGTCAGATGACTACTGGGCACCTGGTGCAAAAAAAGTAATGCCAGTAATCTAACAGACTAAAAGGAAAAGGAAAACCCCAAAACCACAAGCTGAAGTCAGAAACACAATTTACATAAGCATAATTTTCTTCAGTAAAATACTTGCAAGCAAACAGAGGCAGGAAAGCATTTCTTCAGAAAGAAGAAATATCATGTGGTATATTACAATGTACAGATCCCTGATATGGCCAAAAGTATGTGGACACCCCTCTTAATTACTGGGTTAACATGGCACATTGCATAGGATTCCAGTCAGCTCATTGCACTTCTGCCCAGCTAGATCTGCCCTGGTGAACTGTAGGTACTATTATTGTGAAATGGAAGCATCTAGGAACAGCTATCCACAAAGTGGTAGACCACACAAAGTGAAAGAGTGGGACTACAAAGTGCTTAAGTGTGCAACACATAAAGAGCACCCATCATCTGTTGCATTACTCACTACAGGTCTAAACTGCTTGTAGAAGCAACATCAGCCAAAGAACAGCATCTGGAGCAATTCCATATTAATGTCCATGGTTTAAATGGGATGTTCAACAAGATCATGTAGGTGTGATGGTCAAGTGTCTTCATACTTTTGGCCATAAAACGTACATTCCACTTCACACTGCTTTCTAATCCCAAACTTAAACACTATACAGCTCCCTCCAAATCTGATTGGTTAAAAGTAGAAGGAACAAAAATGAACAGCTGGACAACACTCATACCTTTATTAGCCACCTCCCACGCGATCTCGAACAGAACCGCATCGTCCAAATCAAACTCCTCGTCCCACTCATCCAGCCCAGACAAGGAGGTGACTGAGAAACTCCGTGCCAACGGCATGCTGAGGAAACACAACAATGTTATTACTCATTGGAATTTCTCAATTCCAAGAACACAAAAAACGGACTTGTGGTCTTGGGAAGCACGTCCCTGATAAGTTACCTTACAGGAAGAAACTCAGAAGAACACAAGCACTGAGAATGTACATACAGGAGTGTGAGATCTGCTGTGTACTCGCTATTATACCATGGTCCACTCTAGGTCCGGATAACCTCATCATAATTAAGACACTATTTAGCAACGTATAATATTATAATACTATACATGGGATACAAAAACACTTTTGTGCAATACACATACACAGGGAAAAGGTGCTGCTACTGCCATAAATGCTGAACTGAGGTGCTGATAGAGAGGCCACCTACTATACAGCCACTTATCTTCAGCTGTGGCTATTTGCTGGGATGGATAATGTGTAAACAGCCATTTAATTCTCTCCTCTCTTTATGTTTAAGGTCTTTAGGGGTTACAAAGACTGAAATTACAAAGTGTGAACACCTAAATAACAAATAACCAAACAACAAATCTCAAATAAATTTTCGGTTCATTCTCTTTGGCAATTCTTGATATTTGGGCGGGGATAAAGAACACATCTGGGATCTCAAATGCTCTTGCTACATGTGTTCTTGAATACTGGATTGCACCTTGGGCAGTGGAAGATGACATCAAGCAAGTACATGAGGACATAATAAGACACAAGAGCGCAGATTGAGAAACAGCCCACACAAGGACATATGACACACTATTATAACAAAAGCCACAGTTGCAGTAGAGTTTGGCAGTTTGGGTTGCCTTGTGAAATAGGCATGACCCCGCCTAGGGTGGCAACGTAAAAAATCCTCCACATCTCTGCAGTAAGCTAAACCGCTAACCATAAACAGTAACAAGTGAGTCCATAATGAATAGGTTCCCATGGAGCCATCCATCCTTGGCAACCTTCTTAAACCGCTTAATCCAGCCAGGGTTGCTGGTTGCAGTAGGGAAAGCAGTGAGGGAGGCCTGGGAGGTCCTATGGCCTTACAGTTTGTAAACACTTAATAATTTTTCTCTTATCATTTTAGAAACATACTCTATTTTTCAGAACGCAGAATATTTTACAATTCCAATCATACGACTATAAGTCAGTGAGCACGAACTCATAATTTTGTTTCCATTACACTCATCATCAAAAGAACAGTTGAACCCAGAAGGAAGTGTGGGATTGCAGTGCTATTGGGAAGGAAGATAAAGGTTACCAGGGACAATAAATGATGATACATTTAGAATGATATGGGCAATATTTATTGAGCTACACATACAGAAGTAGTGTCTCTCAGTATGGCATCGGACCACCATGTTTACTAATGCATGGAGTTGTAGAGTTTCCTAATGGTGTCCTGCGATAATCCATCCCATGCAGCTTGAATATTCTTCTCCTTAAATAGTGCAGCAGTTACGTTCTGGTACATGAGGTTGCTGTACCATTTAAGGTGGAATGAGGAAATTCGATCAATCTGGCGATTAAAAACCTAAGTTCAGCTTCATATCACTGAAGAATTCTTGGCGGATAATAAATAATTGCAGTGAGGAGCTGAACTGTACCCTCCTCTGCTATCACTGGAGACTGGCAGGGTCGCCTACAGAGCACCGCTCACCGACTTAATGAAGTCATGTAGTTTTTTCGTGTGTGCTCTTTTTTATTCAGTGACTCGTTAGATTGATTGATGTATAAAACTGAAGTCCATGCTTTTCGTCTGTTTACATAAAAGTTTCAAGGGGGAAGGTGATACTCGAAAACAAGGGGTAGGGGTAAAAATAAGAAATGGGATTGGGCCTATGACAGTCTTGAACAACACCATTGCAGTCTTTGGTGATGTTGACGTGGTGTAAAGGGCAGTCATCATAACGGTCTGCATGCATGTAGTCCTGCGTTGTGCAGCCGTCTGCCAACGGTGCTGATACTAACAAGATGACTCATGGAGGACATCACTGCTCGCTGAATGTCCACAATCGTGGCTGTTGGGTCAGTCAGGTACAGCGATAAGGTCCGTCCTTGCTTACGTCACATGCGTGGCCGTGTGTTAAACTTGAATCATTTGCATGTCTGACAATGTCTACCCACCAAGTTTCATTCCTGTTGGTCGATTCCTTCTGGTGGCAACAATTTGTGCAACTATTCTTTAGACAATGAGTACCTAGACATCTTTTACATACCATCAATACTGTTATTTCTTCACACTTTACAGATAATTGTAGCTGTTTTTTTATGTTGTAACCTAAAGAATCTTACATATTACTCCTTTAAAGCTGGTCATATTAAAAAACGAGTGATTTATTTTAAGAACATATTCAAATATAATGCTAAGTAAGCCATTTAAACCAACCTAATAAATTTTAACCTTAATGCATTAGCATTTTTCATCCTAACCTGCCACATATATATACCAATGGCCGATTATCACAGGCAATCATTTTGACAGGGTTTTATTGTACTCAGGAAAAACCCTTGAACCGAAAACCCACAAATTCAAAACGCCAGAAAGCACTGGAGCATCCTGTTAAATAGCGCGTAGCACAGAAATTTGGGAAAGTGCTTTTAATATCCATTTAAAACTATTACTCACATTAGACGTAATGACAGAGCGCTATTGACCGTGGTGTAATATGTTTTTGCAGGGATTTAATTTCATTCACAGATCGTTTCAGGTTTACTGCAAGTGCATGTGTGTCTGACTGTGTTTGTTAGTATTGCACACTCACATCACTGCTTTAGATGACCACAACATACTGTATGAGTCTGTATGAGCATGTGGCAGAATAGCCCATTTTATCAGTATATTCATTGTCACTCTCTCCTCATACAGAGAATTTCCCGTGCTAATGGATAATTTGATGACTGCCCCCAAAAAAGGAACTCTTTAAGCACCCTCTGATACTGTGGTCGACACTGTGGACAAGATCGTATAAGTTAATGGTTAGGACCTCATCTTCAGGGTCAGAGAGAGCATGGATTACAGCAAGAGGTGGTGGAGATTGAGAAATGAAGGAAGGAAGTGGAGTTTTGAGGTCACACCAAGCCAACACTCACTACAAGTCAGAACATGACTTCTTACATCAGTCATCTGGGCTACACACAAAGAGTCAAATTACAGAGTCAATGATCTCACAGTTCTTAATACTACGGCTTAATATGTTTGAATATCAGTGGCAAACCATACTTTCTTTCTTTTTTACAAAACTGATCATTAAAAATCAAAACATGATAGATTGATTCATCTCTGAGTTCCCATTGTTGTTATGTTATGTTAATGGTAATCTGACACATTAGGTCTTCGGTGCAGCTCCTGAAGCCCTAACCAATGGGAAAGCTCGCTTGACTGCATCTACCTGCATACCATGGAGAAAAAAAGACCTGACTGGCTAATTTCTAAGTGGAAGTAATTTCCATCCAATCCAATACGTATCTTGTGTTCACACTAACAGGCGACCGAGGGACAAGCGGGCAGTCATTTCCTTTGGGTGTACGCAATATGTAGCTGTTATTTAGCGACAAGTGGCAACCGACACATCGTCAGAACGTCAAGCATCAAATCCAGTTACGATTTTCTTAACTTTATGCAAATGAATTATGACGTACTGAAGCGACATTCTAAGCGTTTGGCTCCAACAGATTCTTTAGACATATCGTAGACAGGGGGGTCCGAAGTCTCCGACTCCTGCTCTCTGAACTTTCTCTTCCTACTGGCATTTTGTTCCTGTTCCGCGTGTAAAGATAAAGAAAGCGTGGAAGAAAGTAGCGGATTTTGTTGGTGCCTGTGGTGAGTTAGGTAACTCGATAGCTAGCTAGATCAATAAACATAGCCACAAATGCAAGCAGTTAGGTTTCCATACAACTTCCATACAAGTACAGTATGTGCTTTCAAAACTAGCTACACAGCCACACACCTGACAACGCAAGCGACCTCGAACACACCCACAACAGACAAACCTGGGGCTGGTGTGGAGACAGGGTTACATGGTTTATCTGCACCAAGTATTAATATTTATATTTATATTATATTAAGCACAAACAACCAAAAATTACAGACAGATTTAGAAAATACAGAGAATGGGGCTACAGGTACCTGAATTAGCACTACATAAGCAGCCTACATCATCAAATATCGGTTTGAAACATTGGTCAAATATAAACACCAGTTTTCTTAAGCAGCTGTCTGCTGATATTAATATGATTCATATGTAATTGTGCATCCCTGATCAGAACAAGCTCTGTGGCATTTTTCCCATCATAGTACATCCAGTCACGGGTGATGATATGCTGTAGTCCTACTCAAGTCTGATCTTGGTCTTATCCCAGTCTTGGGATACGATAGACTTAGAAATTGCTGTTGAAAGCCAATTTCTCGTCTGAGGTAACTAAAAGCTGTATTACTGATGAATATTAATAAAACCAGATTACTTTTTACAGCATCAAAGGCTCCCAAACTCTTGTAACTGGCAGCCCACACAAACGACCACAGAAGCTTCCATGGATTTGACTATCAGATCGTCTTCCTCTGACTCACCTAACGAGAAATCAGATTCAGCAGCTACAGAGTGCTGGATGCCAGGCTGAAGAGCAGAAAGCTGCAAACAGAGTTCTGCCTCAGTTTGACGGGTTAAGGTATCTATTTGTTATGTTTAGTCTCTGAGTGACAGTGTAAGTTGTTGGGTTTCAAAGCTTCATTTGCAGACGCCTGAACAAACAGCACACAGTGTTTGCCCAGAGCTACATACTCAATGCTGTATTTCCATCATTTCAAATTAAGCTTGCACTGAAAAGATCATGAGTACTAGCTAACATTTTGTCGGAACAGTCAATGAGGTCAACACAAATATAATGTTTATTTTTCCAAATAATTAAGCAATAATACACAAGATGGCGTGCTATATATCTCACAAAATAGCACAAACCTCGAGTGTATTACTGTGATTATACCGCAGTTCATTATCATCATTTATTGATGGATTTTAAGATAAAGGGAACAGAAAAAACAACTTCTTTGTTTATTAAAAGATTATTCCATGAGGTAAAATAGTTCCATTCTATAAAGCACCCTGCTGCTAAAACAACATCATCAGTCTATTAGTCTTCAGTCATAATAGTCGAGGAACAGTTCATAATTTCCCATCATCAGGGTTACAAGCAACAGCCAAAACATTAGGCGATGTTACAGGTTATATTAATCCCATGGCTACAAACACGGCCAAAAGTGTTAAACCCGCTCTGTATTCGAATGATCCACCCTGCATCAACTGATCAACTGCTGCAGCAGATCAAGCTCCCTCTGATTGGCTGATCTAATTTCGTGTCTCAAACCACACAATGTACCCGACCTACCTACCCAGCTACCTAGAAGCTGTTTTAACCCCACTGTGTCTGTGTTTAGCGTACTTATGTGCAGATTTGGAAGCCATGCGAATAACAGCCTGAAATCTCCAGCATATAGCTTATGTTTCAATTTAGTTTTCATTCGTGATAACTACAATACCTAATAAAACACAGTAAATTAATTCTGGCTCATTCACGTGTGTTACTATAACACTGCCGCTTTGTTATGACTGGCGTCGTAACTAGTTACATGTGTTTGTGGCGGAGTAATACTTGAAGAGCTTCGGTCAGAATGCCGGTATAGCGCAATACTAGCGCCATAGAACGTCTCTCAGCCAATCACACCGCGGGGTCGGAACTAACTCTGGTATAATCAACAATGTGTGTCAATCTGGCTCCGGTCTTGACTAGCAGTCTTGACTACAACACTAGAGGGGTGAATGGGTTTAAGTGGGACATCTTAAGCAACTCAAGGTCAACGTGATAGAGGTGAGAGAAGACCGGGGGAAGGGGGGAGGGAGGGATGGTGGGACGGTGGGATGGATCAAATGGCTCCCTACTGCCTATTTAGTGCACTACATAGGTCAGCAACGATGGCACTATGTGTCCAGAAACCATTTTCGAGTGAGTGATTGAGACAGACCCGTTATAAAACTGACAGAAGTCCGAGTTACAACACGGAGACAACCCGCCCCCTTCAAGATGCGAGCACGCGCATTTACACACCCCCTTCTTCCCAACTAGAGACAGTTGCTTTATGAAAAGACACGCTTATATCCCTCAGCTCGGCCTCAGGCTGAAAGAAGCTTCGTGTAAGACTGGGGCCTTGTGTCCTTTTACGGACTCTCTCACACATCCTCACACACTGGACACGCACAGGCGCGAGCGCGCGCGCGCTCCCCAGCTTGGCGTACGTGCCTTCTTTCTCGCCACGCTGAACGTCACAAGGCAACCACAACAGTAGTGCGCGTGCACTCGCCTCATAATGATAACGACCGCTGCACGCTAGCTACAGCACATTTCCATCAAAACCAAATGACTCCTGTGCAAGATCGCCCCCTTCACTCTTCCCACTTCACACACTTTCCTGGACAAGCGCCATCAGGAAGGACAGAAAAGTGGGGTTTCTATTTTCACGAGCTGCACGGTTATGATTTCGACTTTCACGCGAGGACGCGCACGATGTTCTACATACTTTCATTCGTATACCGGTGTCGGTTCATACAGAGCGCATCACAAGCACAAGAAAAGGTGAAATATTAGGAAAGCGCGGAGCTCACCCTACAGTAGCGGCGTCCTCCCCAGCGACGCTCTCTCGCATCTGCGCGGATCAATCACCAAACAGCACGACGTGACCGCGGAGGAGGAGCCCGACCAATCAGGGGACTCGCAGCTTCTGACGTATAGGTATTGAGCGTTGTGATTGGCTAACGCGGAGGCACTACATTCATTTGATTGGCTAAGCCTCGCGTCAGTTAGGCCACCGCGGCTACTGAGGAACGTGAGACTGTTTTTAATGTTGAATGATTTTTTTCCTCCCAGCGGAGAAAGGGAGACAAGGGCAGCAGGAGCAGCGTGGTTATTTATACCGCATCCTAGCGGGCAAATCAGAATATAGTAGTGACTACAACATCACGAGATGTTACGATTTCACATACATACATAACGTGCACAGGGCAGGTTCTGAACATTTACTGCAGGTCCCTGTGTACCAGTGGCGTTGGGGACCATTATGCAGGGCCTTAACATCTTTACTGGGCACCTCATATAGATAGTGTTACAACTGTGCATTCAAGATCAAGTTTCTTAACAACAGTCCTTAAGAGCTCTGTGCAGACAGCACTGACATCTGTTTTTCTCTCCTTTATTCATAATGCTTGTTATTGTATATCTCATAATGCGTGTTGTAGTAAGTGTTTCAACTGGATCATTCATAACCTGTAAATTTATTATTTACAATTATAACACCTTAAATATGTAAACTAGTGCAGTGGTTCCAGGCCCAGATCATCAAATTACAGGTCCCTGGGCATTGATACTGGGTGGCTCTTTACCTATCTACATTTTTATCCTTTTAGATGGTCAAGGAATTTATTACTAAAGTGATCTGTTTTTGGGTTTACATTTTAATCATTAACATTTACCTACCTTTTCTTTTTTGTGTTTAATTCCGTCATGCTATGTGGTGGTGGTGGTGGTGCTACTATATTATACTATAATTTTAGACAAAGGTCACACCAAAAAGGAAAGAACAGTTCCTAAACAAATTTCTTGTTGATAGGTGCTGAATGTAGTAATTAGGTTCACGGTTTTTGTTCTTGAAATTGAGTTTTAAAGGCTACTCTACCGATCAAACTTAAAAGAAAACCACAATTCACAATTCTTTTTAATGCAAACATAAAAATATTATAATAAGCCTCAACAGCCATCAATGATTAAACTACAAAATTCAAAACAGAAAAGAAAAAAACATCAGTTTGTACACAGACACTACATTATATCAGTGTTTTTTATTATTATATCAGTGTTTCTTTTTTATTATATAGTAAGCCTTCTTACTATTAGAACCAGTGAAGTTTTCAAGTTTATTTGGCTTCATTAACAAATTCAATTTAAAGGGGCTTTTAATTTGAAACTTCACTTTTATGAGCTTAAAATGTAGCTGACAGTAAAATAAGATTGATTATATAGTATTTATCGGCCTTATTAGGGAACAACGTTGTAAAACCAAGCCAGATATGTTTAAAACAACGAGAACATGTATTATAAATGTTATGTGTATTGAAAGAATGAAATAATCGATCTACACTTTCTTCATTATAGATGACTTTTATTTTGTAATCCACGGTTGAACATGGCGCCTGCCGCTTCCTCAACGTAAGCCAATACATTCTCGTGCTCGCTGTCATGCAATTTTGCCGGGAAAACGGAACTCGCGCGCCGGGGGAGGTTCAGTGAGTGAGTGCAGTGGAAGTGGCGGGAGTTTCAGTCTGGATAAAGAAGTAACTGAACTCATTATTTATCTAAAATGTTCGCGCTGGAACATAACTATACAAAACCGTGTCTAATAGAGCAGTTTGGTTTTGAACAGATTAGCGCGCTAGCAGTTTGTTAAGCAGGTCTTGCAGTATGGTTAGCATGTGCACGGCTAAAGTTAGCTGGTTAAGTTGTTTGTCCGGTTTGTTGCTGCTGCTAGTCAGGTTGTAGCTAATGCTGAAATTGAACTTGCCAAGGTTACAGAGGCATATTTCCGTCTGGGTGAATATATTCGGTTTTAGTGTTCTGTTATTTGAAATAAATGGGGAAGTATTAGCTAGTAATATTAGCTTTAGTGTTAGCAAGTAGGTTGACGTTATTTCTGTATATAATTCAACTCGGTTATAGCTAATAAGTTATTATTTACTTGGAGCTTCTTTGTTTCCGACCTACGCCAATTTTCACGGTTTGTTATGAATATAATATGCATAAGTATAGGCTAATATTCTTATTTTTACTTTGTAGTTAGCGTTTTTAGTCACTGCTGTATTACGACCCGCTACTAGTAATGTAATAAGAGTTGTGATTAGTTGTTTTTATTAGAGAACATAGAAAAATAAAACTTTAAGCAAGAACAAGCAGAAGGTGGATTTTTCAAGACATTTGTTTGCAGCGTTATTGCGTTGTTGCAAGCAGAATCTCATGTGTCTCACATGTGAGGGAGACAAAAATCATAATGAAGGATCTTAAAGGGGAACTCCACCAGTGTTCCAAACTTTCTGTATAATTTGGTCATTGAGATATAATCAGGTTCGCTCAGAGTGGCTTCATGAAAACTGATAAATTGTAGAGAAACCTTCTAGCTCCAGATTTCGGTACACTGGTGGTGATGGGAACCAGGGGTCACAAGGTCTTTTTACAGGGTCACATATTTTTACTACTTGACACACGTGAACCTACATGTGTCATCTGAGTTTTATATGTAATGTTGATGAGGCTAAAATAATCGCATCTGAAAAAACAAGTTTAAACTCCAGTTCCTGTCATCACCACTGTGAACAAGTCTGACTCTGAAGTTGCTCTAGAACAGAGTATCCAGTGCTAAATCCCTCCAAACGTTAATAACACTTACTTAATAAATGAGGTGTGAACTGCTCATAACATGAGTGTAACAAGTATTACAGCAAGAATTCTATGTTATGTACCTCCTAGTAGTTATTGCTGACCTCCTTCTGTTTGCTACACTGAGACTTTGGGTTGATGTCATATGTACAAGGAAAAGCCACATGATGCATTAGTCCGTCTCAGCGATTAGTCCAGAGTCCATCTAATATGTTTGTGTTTCCATATAGCTGCTAAGGATGGATGTTAAGAGAAGGAATGGCGGGCCTATGCTAGGCGGAGCCTCCCAGGCTAAGAGGGGAAAAATGGGTAACGAGTGGGAGGATGGCCCGTCCCAGTTTGAGGAAGAACTTGCCCTATTTGATGAGATGGAGATGGAGGCGGAGTCAGGAGAAGGGCAGGCGGGTCACAATGTAGTACCAGTGGGTAAGTGGTACTGTCAGTGTGTGAGATGGAGAAAAGCAGGGTGAGAAATACATGGTAACCTTTTTGCAGGGTTCCTACAAGTCATGGACTATGTGGAATTTCAAAAAGTCAATTCCAGGGATCTTTCACTTTGTATATTTCTATTTGGGGTTGTTATGGTGTTTCCTTGCCCATTTATACTCTTTCCACTCATCAACAACTGGCAATAGCTTCAGACACATAGTCTCTTGTCCCTGCTAACAAAGTTAAACATGTAAATTTACATATATGTAATATGTAAATGTAAATTTTGAATTCCGTTTAAGCAGTGAAACATTTGTGTACTGAAATCTAGTAAGTAAAGCTCACACATTGATGGGTTTAAAATACTGTTGCTGGTTTTTGTGTGCTCATCACAAAGACAGTCTGTTTTTCCATTCATTATAGGTCAAGGAAATTCAGCCTTTGGTTCAGTAAAAGTCAAGGAATTTGATATTTGACATTGGGAACCTGTTTTTGACCCTGTCTTCTTTTGGATAGGGGAGTTGTTCTCTGCTGATCTGAACCCTCGTTGGCGTCGTCCTACTGCGCCTCCTCTCCAGCCCAAAGAAGATGTACTCATCTTCCAGCAGATAGACTTGGACTATTATCTCGGTAAGGTACTCTTAACTGGTAGAGAGTAAAAATGAACAATGAGTACACTGTGTTGCTGTTTCTGACTCTGTGTCTGTGTACAGGCCCTGCAGTGGCTGGGATGCCAGGACAGGTCCAGGGGAAGGTCCCAGTGGTCCGTATGTTTGGAGTGACAGATAGTGGGAACAGTGTCTGCTGTCATGTGCATGGATTTGCACCCTACTTTTACGTTCCTGCTCCAGCTGGTAAATTACAGCCGCCATCACTCCAGCTTGCTCATTCACAGGCATTACAGATCATTAACTGTCCTTATTCACCTATTGTGGGCTTGACAAGTTAACTTGTTATTTTGTTATATATGGGAGATCTGATTCGGATTCTGTTTTGTTGACCAGCTATTTGGAAATGGATTTAACCCATTGGTCTTCTCTCTCTTTCAGGCTTTACTCGTTCTCACCTGGCTGACTTTCAGAAGGAGCTGAATTCAGCGGTGTTGAAGGACATGCGCTCCAATAAAGACAACATATCAGTCACTGTTCTGGCAGTGGATATGAGCCGCAAAGAAAGTGAGTCTTGTGTCTGCATGTTTGTGTTAACTTGTGAACGTCTTTTGCTAATTGTCTTTTGTCTTTATTGAGGTATGTATGGTTTCCACGGAAACCGTCCTTTGGACTTCCTACGCATCACCATGGCCATGCCACGTTTGGTCGCCCCGGCGAAACGTATCCTGGAACAGGGCCTCAAGTTTGCAAACTTCTCCCTCCATAACTACTCAGCTTTTGAGGCCAACATCGACTTTGAGATCAGGTATGTGAGTGTATATGGTGCTCACCTGCTTTAATATTGTTTTGTGCATGTGATTCCTAAGTGCACTACTCGTTTTAGACTTCCTACTACTGAATTACACTAATCGTCAAAAGAATAGCTGCACCCAGAAGGACCTGTGGGATTGCAGTGCTATTAGGAAGGAAGATACAGATGTAGTGACTCTCAGTATGGCATCAGACCCCCACGTCTCGGCATGGAGTTGTAGAGGTTCCTAATGGTATCCTGTGATAATCCATCCCATGCAGCTTGAATATTCTCACACAGTTCCTGCAGATTGTGCAGTGGGGGTGGAGGTGGAGTGACACAAGGCCTTCTGGACATGTGATGTGTGACAACAAACGGTTCATCTTGGCGCTGACCGTAGTTGGTCATCAAGATTCACATATGCCTCTCACTAAGATTCACTCCTGTTGGTTGTTTTCTTCTGGGTGCAGCTATTTGTTCTCTTCAACTATTCTTTTGATGTTGAGTGTAAATCAGACATGACTGCTTGACTTACTACTGAACTAAAGTAATCACTCAGCTCATTTCAGTTGGCCTGAATTACAGCTGACCTGTCCAGTCCTATGATAGGCATGTCTCTTCTGTACAGTAGTATGTGAGGAAATCCTTGTATCTGTGTGGTACATGTAATAGATCAGATCTGATTATTTGTACGTGTGAAGTTGGCTATACTTCCTGGTTGATAACTTGTGTTAGGTCAGCAGTGGATTCAGCTACCGGTGAATACAGATAGAACAGGTGGAACCTAAATATTAGCAGTAATAGTAAAACCTTGTCATGTTATATAAACAAGAACATACTGAGTGTTTGAGGTTTTTCTGTTCTTAGCACCCCATGCATTCTAAGAACTTTCCATTCCAGAAAGCTCGCTAGCCTGCCCGCTCTCAAGTGTTCTTGTGAATGAATGTAGCAGGAAGCATACTAGCTAGCAATTAGGAGGAATAAGAAACTTACTTGGTCTACACTTGAACCAGTTGTCTCCCTGAATCAGTTACAAATTGAGCCCTGACAGCCATGCAGGTCTCCAAAGAGTCTGGTGTCCAGAGCTAGCAACAGTGTGCTAGTAGTGACAACCTGGTATGTAGCCTAATAAACAGACATAGGAGCATGGTTTCATAATGTCAGTCTCTGAATGGCTTTATCATTAGAATGTTCATTCTAATGATCAAATGTATTGAATATTTGTTGCTTCCATACTCTGAAAGGAACTCACCGTATTATTGCAAAAGCATGTTGTTCCAATGCAGTGCTACAGCTGCTGTCCACCCAGAAGGAAGTTCTTTGATAATTCTTTTCATGCTGATAATCGTCCTGTAATTTCTTTTACACTGTCTTTTACCATTATTATTCGTCACTTAACCTGTTGAATAATCAGACCTCTTGTACTTTACCAGTGGAGAATCTGATTGATGTTGCATGTATGTGTGGTTGTGGGGAAACAGGTTCATGGTAGACAGTAATGTGGTGGGCTGCTGTTGGATTGAGCTGCCTAAAGGGAAGTACAAACTGAGGGAGGAGAAGAATGCTGGAGAGACAGACTCCTCTTCTCCGGGCAAGGTAAAGTGACTCTTAGCTGTTAAGGGAGTATGAGGTTAAACATGATATTTTATTTACATTGCTCAGCATGCTTTACAGAAAATACACAAAAGGATACAAAACAAAATAATGATCAGACATTAATGTTACGTTAATAAATGTATGTTGATAAAAATAAATGCAGACAAAATAAATAATTAAGTCACTACATGGGTTACATCACTGCATACACCTCAGTACATCGTCTTGATATTGCTTGTGTGTGTTCTCTTTAGAGGCTTAGACCTACTTCTCAATACAGAAGAGCTTTATTAGCACGACTATGTGAAATACATATAATATATAACTAAAGAACAATAAAAACAACTACAACAACCATAACCATATTACTACAGGAATATCATTTCTGTCATTAGAATTATACTAGTCAGCAAACTAAAGGCATATTTGTAAATATGATGTCTAGTGGTGGAGGTCAGTCAGGTGGGGGTATCAGGGGGTGTTACCAACTGTCTCTCAGTCAGTGTGACATGTTATATACAGTATATAGCAGCAAGGGGGGTGAGAATTTCACGGTCTGAATTTTTCACAGTGCATCTCTGTCTTGATCTCTCTGACAGCCAGGAGACACTCTTCCAATTCATACTATGTTTTTAGGGCCAGATAGCATTTTAGTTTGTTCTGAGTTTTCATGTCTTTTTTTTTTTTCGTCATTTCATCACACAGTCACTTTCACTGTGTTTGATTATGTGATCAGTGTTTAGTATAGACTGTAAAGCAGTGCTGGTCTGTTAGGAGCTGTTAGAGGGTTAATAGGCCTCAAAACAAGCTGTCTAAGGGAACGCTTCTCAGCTTGGTAGCCTCTTAAAATGCTGTGTGTCTCTGGGATCCGTCTTTAAGTGCACCCAGAAGTGCATTCAAGTGCATTTCCTCTGTCACTGTGTGTTTCTAAGGTTTCTCTGTGTCAGTACGAGGTGGATGTGGGATGGACAGATTTGATCAGTCACCCAGCAGAGGGAGACTGGCAGAGAATCGCTCCGCTCAGGGTCCTCAGCTTTGACATTGAGTGTGCTGGCAGGAAAGGTAAGTGTGTGTTCGAGAGAGGAAATGTCACTGTGCAGTCAGTTGGAACATTAAAGAAGAATAAACGTGTGTAAACCTGATGCCCTTAGATGTAGGGATGGGCAATATTATGCTGTTTAGCATTACCATGATTATTTACAGGATGTTAAAACATGTTTTATTGAGCACATACATTTTTACTTGAAGAAGACATTCTAACAGCATGCTACATGAAAAGGCTCATCAAATGTCAGGAAACTTGTTAATTAAGGGGTTAAATAGTGATATCCTTACAGTACCATTTGGACTTGAGTTTAAAGGCCCACAGATATGTTTGTGTCTTGTAGGTGTGTTTCCAGAGGCTGAGGTGGACCCTGTGATTCAGATTGCCTCTATGGTGCAGCGTCAAGGAGAGAAGGAGCCCTTCATCCGTACTGTTTTTACCTTACAGAGCTGTGCTAGTATAGTGGGCTCTCAGATCCTCTGCTTCACTCAAGAGAAGCTACTACTACAGGTATGCAAGCACCATCAAACCCTATCTAGAGCTGCCCACTAAAAGACGAAGTGTCAAATCGTCAACTGAGGTTTTTCAAGTGAAGGAGTCGAGGTTTTTATTTTATTGTCAGTGAGCGTGATTTAAAACTAATAGGATTAAACCGAAAAATGTAATAACGGAATAACGTTTCAATAAGGAATTATAAATTGGCAGCCTATGCAGTGATTTATTTTTATTTTTTTATCTAAATTATTTCATTTGTTTATTTATTTGCACATTGTTTTTAATAGTTAAATAGTCGATTAGTTGGTGATGTCATTAAGACCGGTGATTGTGTAATTTGTGATTCTGTGATCAGAATTAGTTGAAATTGAAAATATACATTTAGATAGATTTTATTATTTACTTGGCTAATGAAAAGCTGATGTAGTATCATTAGTGCTACATTGCACATCCTTGTTTTTACATTTTTGACAGGAAAAATATATCAGAGTTTTGTTGATTTTTTGTGGTAGCTGAAAAAGTTCATAAACCGTTTTTGAATTAGGTATTCATTTTTATTTTCTTCATTGTAAGTTAGCAACTGCATAAAAACAATCAGGCTGAATTTAAAAATGATAGCTATGTAAGATCCATGATCCAAATAATTGATTTGTTTCAATAATCGATAGGTGATTATTTGCATACCAAAGTAGTCATTTGTTGCAGCCCTAAAGACTAGCATTTAGCTTCACATGCTGCACTGTACTCATTCCAGTTAAACAGGCCTAATTATGCTCTGTTTGAAACATGCTGTTGATGAGTGCTCTTTAAGTACTACGTGCAGACTATGCTTAAAAAGCATATTGTGATCGAACAACAACCCTCATGTTGCTTGGTTTTTATCTTTGTATATATAATTCATATTAAGTATAAGTCTTGTTGATTTTGTGTTGATCTGATGAACCCTCTGTGATCTATTGATTGCTGAGTGATTAATCTCATTTGTGTTCTCAGAGCTGGGCAGAGTTTGTGAGGACAGTAGATCCTGATATCATCACAGGTTACAATATTCAAAATTTTGACCTCCCGTACCTGCTCAACAGAGCTGCTGCTCTAAAGGTGTGTATACTCTATATATTTAAGCAAATTCATCCTTTTGTGCATGTTGTTGTACAGTACAGTACAGTGCAGTGATTCACAATTGGTTAGTTCCTCATGTTCATATGGGTGTGGTGACAAAATTTGGAATGTTTGTGTTTCTCTGTCTGTAGGTGGCTTTTTTCCCTTATCTGGGTCGAGTTAGGGGCATTAAATCTGTTCTGAAGGACTCCAGCTTCCAGAGCAAGCAGATGGGTCGCAGAGAAAACAAAACTGTCAACATGGAGGGAAGAGTGCAGTTTGACCTTTTGCAGGTAGAGTTAGTCTTTGCAAATTGATAACATGTAAAGGATGCGCACAACCTGTAAGCTTCAGTGTGATGTGCTCTCTCTTACAGGTGTTGTTGAGGGACTATAAACTGCGCTCTTACACTCTCAACGCCGTCAGTTTCCACTTCCTGCAGGAGCAGAAGGAGGATGTTCAACACTCCATCATCACTGACCTGCAGGTACACAACTTTTCTGGTCTTACAGCCAGTCAGTGTTCAGGATGCAGCTTTGGGTTTTGTATAATGAACTACAAAAACCAAAACCGCAAAGTGGTATCTTTTTTGTTTGAAACATATTAAAGATGTTGCGAGATTTTTGCTGATGCATGGTGCCTTAGGCATGCATCTTGATGGCTGCATATAGTAGCATAATCATCAGACATTGTAACTCAGTTTATGCTTACCCTTAACAGCTATAAAATGATGCAGGCATGTCTAGTCATCAGTCCTTCAATTAATGTGAGCTACTTCGCTCTCTCTCCTTCTGTATCTGCAGAATGGTAATGAGCAGACTAGACGGCGTTTGGCAGTTTACTGTCTGAAGGATGCCTACTTGCCGCTGCGCTTGCTGCAGAAGTTGATGTGTGTGATTAACTACATGGAGATGGCCAGAGTGACTGGTGTGCCTCTGACCTACCTTCTGTCCCGTGGGCAGCAGATTAAAGTAGTGTCGCAGCTACTGCGACAGGTGGGTGAATCCATGCATGTGAATAATGCAGTACACCCACACAGATAAACCAAGCACGTCATACACAAGGGAGCTTTTTTGATATTTGGTGTATGTGTGTTGGTGTAGGCTATGAAGCAGGACTTAGTTATGCCAGTAGTCAAGACTGAGGGAGGTGAAGATTACACTGGAGCTACGGTCATTGAGCCAGAGAAAGGGTGAGTGTGTTCGCCATTTTGTTAACCTGCCTAACTGCTCAGATTCAAGACCAGATTCATAAACCTCCTGTATTAGCTGTCGTCATTTTTAAAATGTGTTCATTAAAATTAAGAGTAGTTTTTAAAAACATCATGCTCACCATTTCTATACTTCTATAATAACTTAAACTCATTGTAATTGTAAATTGTTTTGTGGGTGTATAAACAGGTACTACAGTGTTCCCATAGCCACTCTGGATTTCTCCTCACTGTACCCATCTATTATGATGGCTCATAATCTGTGTTACACTACCCTGCTGAAGAAAGGGCAGGCGGAAAGCTTGGGGTCAGTATGGTCATGTTCGTGATTTAGTTTTGTGGTCTTACTTTGAACATGCCATGTTTTGGTGAAATGCACTATATGTTTACGGTTACTTGCATGTGTGTAGGCTCTCTTCAGATGACTTCATCAAGACTCCTACAGGAGATTACTTTGTTAAAAGCTCGGTGAGGAAGGGCCTTCTGCCTGAGATCCTGGAGAACCTGCTGAGTGCCAGGAAGAGGTGAGAAAACAAAGCCACGCCTATTTGTGTTAGATGGTGATTTGTTAGTTCACACAGGTTTCAGCAGGTGTTGTCATGACCTAAACTTATGAGTGACTGATTAATGAAATACAGTCCCAGCACTTCAGTCACACTCCTAAATCAGCAATTTATTAGACTGTTTTGCAGTGGGACTCTGAAATGTTTACAGAGATGATAAAACATGAATGCCAAAATGCATGAGTAGCTTTCGTTTTGCTGAATTGTTTTAAAATGGCAAAGTAATTGGACAGATTTGCTGGTTTGGGACTTTGGCATCCCTGGTGAGCTGTGTAGCATCTTTTATGCTGTGATCATACTGCCTTTTTTCATCTTCTTGGTATTATTTTCATCATTATCTTCAATTAATATTCTTGTAATTCTCTGTTATTCTCGGCTTGCAACCCCATTTAAAATGTTACGATCAGTTTTTACTTCATAGTAGCAGTCAGCAACCGGTAATGACCTATGTGTAGACCATGCAAAGATGTGATATAGGCTAATACATTTAAAATTGGTTAGTATGTAAATACTTTAATGGTAAAAATGAGCCTTAAATACACAATACTGTTAATGTTAATATATATAATTATATTGTAGTAATGAAATAATGGCATTCTGCTTTGTAAACATTGTACTGGTCCATTGCCTGGTGATTAGGAACCTCTCCTCTAAGCCGGAAGTTTACATTTAGTATGGGTTATGTGTGTTGTTGTACAGGTCATGAATTCTTAGACCTAATCCTGAGACCCACTGCATTTATTCTTAAGCTTTTTGTGAGGTCAGGTATGTCTGGTATTATAAAGCAGGAAAAGTGCAAAAATGTGCA
Organism: Semaprochilodus insignis; assembly: GCA_034552555.1. Lineage (NCBI taxonomy): Eukaryota > Metazoa > Chordata > Actinopteri > Characiformes > Prochilodontidae > Semaprochilodus > Semaprochilodus insignis. The sequence goes on along the minus strand of CM067477.1, from coordinate 14,738,673 downwards.
TTCCATGAGTATGACAAACATCCATATGAACCCTCAGCCTTGTTGGATTGTGCTTTTAGGGCAAAGGCTGAGCTGAAGAAGGAGACTGATCCATTTAAGAAGCAAGTGCTGGACGGCAGGCAGCTTGCTCTGAAGATTAGCGCAAACTCTGTGTATGGTTTTACTGGGGCACAAGTGGGCAAACTGCCCTGCTTGGAAATCTCACAGGTCAGTCTTACTCTTCACATCTCATCAGAAACTAAACATGAGTATATATATTTTTTAACCATGAGTGTTTTAATGAATAGTATTCAAATATCACACAAATATTGTACTTGAATGTGTTTATTGTCCACAGCTAACTGAAGCATAAGTGGTGATTCATATCTGATGGTTCAGCTGGTTCAGTTATTTGTCTTTGTCTTGAACAATACTACTGAACAATAGCTTGTACAACTTAAGCCCTATTCGGACAGGATTCGGAC
>CM067477.1:14457227-14738114 GCA_034552555.1 Semaprochilodus insignis | reverse complement strand
AGTCCCTAAATGCCAAGTTGACAGTGGGATATTTCAGGCAAACCTTTTGAAATATGTCTTTCCAGACAGAATGGTAATGTACCATTTGTTCAAACTGTTTTTGAATTCACCCCAAACTGAAATTAGACTCAAAGTTTCTGCCCTTGTCCAGTTGCGTGTTCGTTTTCCTTTGGTTGGTGCCTTGTTTTCTAGTTGTGGGCAGCGGAAGCCATGTGCTACACATTTAAAAAATTTTTTATTTATTTATTTATTTATTTTTGGAGGTGATGGCAGTGTGTAAATCGAATTGCCACTCCCATCTCAGATAGTTATGCTTAATTTTTTTTTCTATTTTTTTTTTTGTAATTTCATGCGAATCGGTCATACATTTTACCCACATCCTGTAGTAAAACTGCATTACCCCACCTCCCCAAGTAAAATTAATCCCGTCTGAATAGGTCTTTAGACTGTAAGAATTTGCCATCTGGTTGTTTAAAATAGTTCTATACATAGCTCTTTTTGAATGTCATCAGTTTGCTTAATTCGAGACAGTGCTGGCTGTTTGTCTCATTATTCTTTATGGTTCTGTGTCACATGCTCAGTCAAAAATGTGTGAGAGGACACTTTTTTAAATTTATTACAACTTTGACTTCCTTGTGTTTGTACATAGAGTGTGACTGGTTTTGGCAGGCAAATGATTGAACAGACTAAACAGCTTGTGGAATCCAAGTACACAATCTCTAATGGATATCAAGCTGATGCCAAGGTAAGACACCCCCAGGGCAGATACTGGTACAGGTGACATGCAGAAACTACGGACAAGCATATCTGTAGAACCAGTTTACTATTTGAATATCAGGCTTAGCCTTAGCCTTTCTTGTCTTTTTAGCAAACCGTGCTAAGGACTTTTTTTGGTCTGTTTAGGTCATCTATGGAGACACAGACTCTGTTATGGTGAAACTTGGAGTGGACACTGTGCAGGAGGCAATGACTGTGGGAAAGGAGGCAGCTGATTGGGTGTCCTCTCACTTTGTTCCACCAATCAAACTAGAGTTTGAAAAGGTACGTATAGCAGGGAGGCATTTAATGGTATAAAGGCATGATCTCTAAGTGTATACTTGTTAACTTTTCTGTCTGCCTCTCAGGTGTATTACCCCTACCTGCTGATCAATAAAAAGAGGTATGCTGGGCTGTATTTCTCATCCAGTTCAGAACATCATGATAAAATGGACTGCAAGGGGATTGAAACCGTTAGGCGAGACAATTGCCCCCTAGTGGCCAACCTCATCAACACATGCCTCCAAAAGATCCTCATAGACAGGTACACACAAATAAGCGCCACAGAGTGTGTTAGTCAAGAGGTTTCCAATGAGGCAAATGTGTTTTGATTGCATGAATATGTATCCGTGTGCGTGTGTGTTGTAGAGACCCTGATGGAGCTGTAGGCCATGCTAAAGAGGTGATCTCAGATCTACTATGTAACCGCATTGACATCAGTCAGCTGGTGATTACCAAGGAACTGACACGCACAGCACAGGAGTATGCAGGCAAACAGGCGCATGTGGAACTGGCTGAGAGGTGGGTATGAGGATGTAAATATTGGATGGAACATTAATAATGATATTTTGAAATGCAGAGATGTGGCTAAAATGAGGCTCTGTGGACTAAAACACTGTTTCAGTAGTGACTTGAAAATGCAGAATGACTTAACGCAAATAGTTTGGTTTTTTTTATATTTAAATATGTAACTAATTATGAATCTAAACGTTTTAAATTAATGTAAAAAAATCCATTAATGAAATCATTTTTTAATACATTTTGGGACTGCAGTATTATGGTAGAATGGTCCACATTTGCTAAGTATGTGTGTGCATTTGTAGGATGCGCAAGCGAGACGCGGGCAGCGCTCCTAATCTTGGCGATCGAGTTCCTTATGTCATCATTAAGGCAGCCAAAGGAGTAGCAGCATACATGAAGTCAGAGGTAAGTAGTGTGTTTCTGTGTGTCTATCCGATTTTGGAATGGCCTGTTTATAACCTTATTGTTGATGTGGTTTCAACATAATTTAGTAGCCAAGATGTTGACATCATTTAGAGTGGTTTAATTTAAAATTATCCGTTCTGGAGAAACCTGCAGCCATAGTGATAGGAACCAAAAATCTGAGGCATTTAACACTTGCGTTCCCATATACAAGTTATTACATGATATGGTTTATAATACATTGCTTGATTCCTGAGACTTTGCTTTACAGATTTTTCTTTTTCTTTTTTATTTATTTATTTATTCATTTTTTGTAAGAATTTGCCTAAAATGCATTTATTCATGGTGGAGAGGTATATTTTAGGGCAAAATGGTTCTCAAAAAGAAACCCATTTGCAGTATTTTGGCATCATTACATTACGTATACATTTCAGACAAATGCAGGATCACTGTTCATTTTAGGTAAATAATAATGGTTGTATTTGCAAAGACCACATCACGACCTATAGTGTTTTATCACCACCTCTGTAAAGAGACTGTCATTACATTTCACATACTACAAAGCCTTTGTTTATATCTCAGCAACTGAATTATGCAGGATTGTAACTTGGAAAATGTGTGGAATTCTCCTTTAATAAGAGAAGGGAGAACGATCTGAGCAACAATTAAGTTAACATTGGACTGTTTCCATTAATTCATCATGAAATGTTCACACAGTGTAAGATTCAGCAGACATTATCAAATTGTATTAAAAAAACATTTCTTGATTTCTTGTTTTAATCCATGATTATGTATTACTTTCAGAAGAATGAAAGTAGTCAGCTAGTAATAGTTAACATCAGGCTACATTTTAGCAGACGATGCAGACAATTTCTACTGTACTGTAGTTTTGTGGCACCAACTGAATTATTTCAGTTCTACAGTAATGTCTAACAAAACATTCAGTGTTGTTCAATACTGTCATTCAATACTGAATACTTAATACCTGACAGCTGATTGGTTGTCTCTGAAGCATCAGTGTTTCTTCATCAGTCTGCAGTCTGTTGCAGTAAAATGCCCACTTTGATGCAGTTCACACTCATATCTGGTTTAATCCACGCCTATTTTTTGCTAATGTATAAAGAAATCCAAAAAGTGTATTTCAGGAATCAGCATTGAAGTTATAGTATCGGCATCAGTATTGCATCATTATTGGCATCATATTCTTCAGCAGAACTCACCCCTAACATGTCCTGAACTGAAAAACATTTCTGCTGTTTTGTGTATTTAGGACCCTATTTATGTGCTGGAGAACAACATACCTATCGACACCCAGTACTACCTGGAGCAGCAGCTGTCTAAACCTCTCCTGCGTATCTTTGAGCCCATACTGGGAGAGACTAAGGCTGAGAGTGTATTGCTCAGTAAGTGAGAAGTGTTTGTATGTGTGTGTGTAAACAATAGTGGTGCAACAATTCATCAATTTAATCTACTAAAATTGACAATCAAATGAATAGTCACCTAGTTGGTGACATCATTTTCTCTGTGATTGTAGAATTTAGTTGCAGAGTAGACCGACAAAGCACAGAATGAAGAAATAATTTTATTCATCTTTTCAGTTCATTTAAACAGTGAATTTTTGAATAAGGTGTTCATTGTCACCATTGTTAGTTAATACCAATGCCTAAAACAACCTCAAAATAAATTTAAAAGCTGATATCTACATATGCTATTAACTAAATTAGTGATTCATAATTTTGAATTTGAATAATCAATTATTTGTTTAATTAATAATAGCTTATTCGACCATCAAAATAGTTGTTTGTTGCAGCTCTAGTAATCATTGGTATATTGGTCCGCCTGAGATATTACTGGAAGCATGTATTTCCAATCATGTGAGCACTTGTTTTTATTATCCATTGTGTCCTTTTGAGATGGAGAGTAATTCCAGAAATTTCATGTGCTCTTTTTTGATTTCTACAAACCTCTAGCTACTGTTAGGGTGGAGTGCCAGTGTACAGTTTGATGATAATGATCATAATTTCGTGCCTGATTGTAGTCTACATGCTAGTTTTTGAAACATTAATATACGAGTAGAGTAATGTCGTATTCGTTGCACCTGGCTTGTCAGGAGCACTCCATTTCACTAGGTATTGCCACAGTGGTGAACTGTTGATTGTTTAAATAGATATGTAACTTCTGTGTTGGTGTCTGTTTCAGAGGGGGATCACACACGCTGTAAGACTGTTCTGACCTCCAGAGTGGGTGGCCTCATGGCCTTTGCCCAGAAACGTAGCACTTGCATCGGCTGCAGAGCTGTTCTCAAAACGGATGGTACGTTTGAGTGGAGGTCTGGAATGCACAAAGAAATTCAGACTATCCTTACAAGTCCTTAGAATATATCGGACAGAAGCTCTATTCGGACAGAATCAGTTCTATATGGTGAGGTGGGGTAAAGTAATTGTCCTGCAGAACAGCTGTAATGTCTACCAGTTTCCACAAGACAAGAAATCTTGGTATACAGAGAAGGGAGGGGCTATCTGATCGTTTGCATTACAGTTCCATATGTAATGCATTCAACTGCTTACCACTGGGAAACGTGTACAAGCTTAACTTGATTATGTATAATCAATATACACATCAGTATACATTTATCGTAGCCATCATTTAAATGCAGCATCATCAATAAGCTTGGGAATTTGAAACCAGCAGTCAGCATCACGTATAAAATCCAACTTTGTATCATTTTGCACGTTTTAATGTAAATAATCATGCACTTGAAGTAGCACAGTACATTTCAGTACCATGTAGAGGTGGAGAATACAGCAAAACAGTGTCACAATATTTATTTTTTCTTACATATCCAAGTCAGAAGAATACCTTCAAAAACTAGTTATTTGTATTCAGCATTTTACAGACTATCCAGCATGAAATCCCATTAAACAGGATTAACTATGCTCTTTGTAATCAAACATGCAGGACTGGGTGTTTCTATTATGTACTCAGAAAAGCATAGTGTGATGTGATTTATCACGATAACAGTAAATATTGTCTCATTGCCAGTTCTACTTGTATGTATTACCACTGTCTGAATAGTGCTTTAAAATGTTGAAAATTCAGATTTTGTTCCGTGTTCTAATCACTCTGTCTTGTCCTGTAGCTGCTGTCTGTGATTTCTGCAAGAAAAAAGAATCGGAGCTGTATCAAAAAGAGGTATGCACGTGTTTATCATTAGTTTTACATGGTCTTGAATTCTGTGTATGTGTAGGATAGTGTTAGGTAGTTCCAGTCCTCGAGGGTTGAGTCACAGCATACCACAACTGACTTGTGCCATAATTAGCTTGACTGAGGCGAATCAGTAGTGTTGGAGCAGAAAGACACTAACCAGAGTACCGCTGACTTTTAAATCACAGTTTGTTTGTTGGGAAAGAACCCTGTTTAATAAATGTTCTGGCGATAGGTGTGGTATGTTAAATATTTGTCTGTAATATGGGTGTATGCTCTTCAGATTGCTCATCTATCAGCTCTGGAGGAGAAATTCTCTCGCCTGTGGACTCAGTGTCAGCGCTGCCAAGGGTCACTGCATGAAGATGTGTTGTGTACCAGGTGTGTGTCCGCACATTTGAATGCTCAAAGTGTCTTGATAAATACATTATACATACAATGCATTTTTCAAGCAATCTCACAGAATTTTTCCGTCTATCTGTCTGTGTAGCCGAGACTGCCCCATCTTCTATATGAGGAAGAAGGTTCAGAAAGACCTGGGTGATCAAGAGAAGCTTGTGTCACGTTTCGGCTGGTGAGGGGATTCACTTATTCACACCTTCGCACTTTCTGAGAGGGGGTGTTGTGTGTGTTTTTTTTTTTTTTTTGTAAAGAATGTTAAATGACTTTTTTTATACAATTAAAATAAATAAAATGTGAGTTTTTCTAAGTGCTACTTTGGTCTGTTTTTTTTTAGCTTAATCACTAATAATCACCCTGAAAAGACAGACTAGCTGCAAACCTAAGCTGTCTAATTGGTGCATTAGTTGGTTCTATTTCAGTAGTTTTATGTTCTGCTCTGTTGTTGAGATGTCAGTTTATTAAGTACACCTACCTTTTGGATTCTCTCCCTAGCACAAGAGGTGTCATTGTAGGTTTATGCTTATTGACCTGAGCTTGTTGCTGCACAGTTTATTAGCTGCCCTCTCTACTCTGTCATCAGTTGAATATGACCACCGTAGAACCAGCGCTGACCAGATATGATCTGGATGACAGATCATTAAGTGCGGAAGTGTTGCTTGGATTCTTTTTATTTTTACCTGTCAGGGTCCCACCCAGATTAAGAATTGTTGGCCCAAACTATCAGGAACTGTGTCTAGAACAGGTATGCACACAATTCAACTCCTCAGTTAGAGGCACTTGGGCCAAAATGGAAAAACATGATTATTGCTTCATCTTGCCTGCCACAGCAGTACCACAACAGTTCCAAGAATGAGATATTCTGGTTTAAAGACTAGGACCTCACATTTGTATTTATTAGCCCAATTCTTTATCGCTGTGGGATGGAAATTCCCAATGATTGTGTGATGTATATGCACAATGCACACTGGGTATTGCAGTGCCAGAACTTCAGTTGCTGAAAATTTGTAAATTTGGTCAAACTGATAAATATTAGGGCATCCTGATGATGAAATTTTAGCCATTAATTGTAAAATAATTGTGATTTACAGTTGAACTGTATTCTGTTTCGTTTTTGCAGCTATTTAAAATATAAGCTCAACGTAGCAACCTTGCTCGTTAACCATGTTTTCTTGGTAGTTAACCCTGGTTGTACTGTCTAATCAGTGCTGTGCATACACATCCTAATGTCTACAGTTATACAGAAATATGTGCTGAATTAAGCAAAGGTGTATTCATCCCAAGAGTAAAAATATAAGCATGTACGCTGGCAAAATGAGCTTTCTGTTTAAAACATTAGAATTAGCTTCATAGCTAACAAATACACTGATCAGCCATAACCTTAAGACCACCTTTTTGTAGCTACACTCTATCAGCTCTACTTACCATATATGAGCACTTTGTGGTTCTACAGTTATAGACTTTTAGTCCATCTGTTTCTCTGTATACTTTATTATCCCCCTTTTACCCTGTTCTTCAATTGTCAGGACCTCCACAGAGCATGTATTATGTGGGTGGTGGATCATTCTCAGCACTGCAGGGACACTGATGTGGTGGTGCTGGTGTGAGTGGATCAGACACAGCAGTGCTGCTGGAGTGTTTAAACACTGTGTCCACCCACTGTCCACTCTATTAGACACTCCTACCCTGCTGGTCCACCTTGTAGATGTACAGTCAGAGACTATAGCTCATCTGCTGCTGCAGAGTTTACGTTGGTCATTCTCTACACAGGACGCTGTTGGCTGGATAGTTTTGGTTGGTGGACTTTTCTCAGTCCAGCAGTGACACTGAGGTGTTTATAAACTCCAGCAGCACTGCTGTGTCTGATCCACTCACGTCAGTACAATACACACACACTAACACACCACCACGTGAGTGTCACTGCAGTGCTGAGAATGGTCCACCACCCACATAACACCTGCTCTGTGGTGGTCCTGATCGTTGCAAAACTACAAAGTGCCCTTATGTAGCAAGTGGAGCTGATAAAATAGGCAATAAGTGTAGATACAGTTTTAATGTTATTGCTGATCTGAGTACATAACCATTACTCAGCACTGTCCTCTGAACATGCAAGAGCATCAGAAGTTGTGAAAGCTCACAACCGTCGGAAATGATAGCAGTCAGCTCAAATAGCTGCAATTGTGTAATTGTAATTGTAAGAGCCGTCCTACACACTACATGTAACCTGACAAATAACAGGAGGAAAATCACCAAAGTGTGCCTCTAAACTTTAAACCCTATTTGCCTAAAGAATTACTAGCATACAGTACACAAAGATGAGTTACACATTTTAATCTGTAAGGTATAACAACATGGTCTGACAACACAGCTACTTGTCAGTCATTCCAACAAGACAGTGATCAGGTCCTAAGTCTGGAGACACTAAGTTGTCATCAACACACAGGCCACAACAACATTTTAGCCAAAATTCTCTTTATTCACAAAAAAAAAAGAAAGAAAACCCTAAAACTGTCTCATCGCTGTGACAACAGGAATGTATCAGACAGGTGGTCAGATCACATTATAGGCCTGTTCTACGTTTCTGTTGCATTCTTCCCTCATTTATAAGCAAGGGTGGGCGAATGCACTACCAAATGATCTTACTCTGGGCCTTGTCAAGAGCATCCACTTTGAGGGATGGCACTATTGGAAAAAGTGGGATTAGGCCAGGGACATGAACAGACACAGGAATGGGAGGGATCCGAATGCAACTTTCCCAAGGGCCTGTTGAGAGGGCATATTAGAGCAGGAGTTTAGAATCCTTTAACCACCAAAACTCACTCATAAAAGAGGAGAGCAGCTGGGCTGTACACTTAAAACACTTGAGTTCTAAATCCACAGGACAAAATACAAAATGAAGCACAGTCCCTTGCTGGTTACAGTTAGGAAAATCAGTTGAGGTAACTAGAGCTCAGTTATGAACAAGAACACTTGATGCACATATGGGAAAAAAAAGTTAAATTGGAAAGGGGCAGAAGAATCCAGCATGGCCTGGCAGGTCAGCTAAAGTTTCAAGCATCTTTGAGGCTCTTCAGAGTAAAGGGAGAATTTGGTGGTAGAACCGGTCAGTGTTTTATAAATCAATGACCATGAGAATGCAAGGCGGAATAAAAGTTGGTGAGAAATGATCCTGACATTCCAAGTGAGGTTCATACATTAAGTTCCAATCAGGAACCTCTGCAGTTGGCAAGCAATGTGTTCCCTTGATAGCAGAACAGCACCCATGAAAAGTAGCAGTACATTCACTGTAAATACATTGCTAGTAAAACTAGACCTGTAACAGTCATGGCACTGTTGCTGAAGTTCCTGATTCGGGACTCTTACATATCACTTCCGCTATGATCTCATCGTTTCGCACTAACAAGACCAAGTGAGCTTTTCCTTTACAGAGAAAGTGGAGGGGGAGGGGTTGAGATGCTACAGCAGAATGTGTGTGCACAGTGCTATTCCAGGAATGTAGTGCAAGAGTGGGTGTAAGTATTGCTATAAAAGAATGCAACGTCTCTGTGTGTGTTTCTTGCTTTTCTTGTTGCTGCGGTTTGTCTCCTTATATCTCCTGATCTCCCGAACCAGAGAGTAAAAGGCCTCTTCTACACCCTGTAAAGAGATCAACCTTCATTAATTACATGCATCTGATGATCATGAGCAAGTTTCTCTATAACTTCAACTGATTGTATCAGAACAGCCAGACCTGATGCATTTTTGGAGTTATGCAACTGAAGTGCCCTCGTCTTATCATGCTTCTCCTCATGCTCGGACATGAAACCGTTAGGTCAGTCCTTTGGATATGCAACTTCAAAATATGTCATTCCTCTAAGCAAAGTTGGCTAAATACTGAATTTCTGATCCATAATTACTATATGGTTGCCTTGATATGCATTTATTAATTTGACATGTTCATAACTGATAGCTAATTTGTCTTAGAATTGCTTAGAAACACTCTTCTACTGAAATGGAGGGTTTTTTCTAACTGGGCATAAATTAAAAACTACTTTCATGTTTCCTGTTAACTTCACATTTACCAGAAAATAGTGTAGACGTAAAGGGTCCATCTGGAAACCCAAATGTGCTTAACTTTTTTTTTAAACTGTATAATAATGTAATAAACAGACATCGTTAAAGCCCCTGAACACATCAAATTAAATATTTGAATATTTGTATGATACAAAACATCGGTGTAGCTAATGAGCCGCTTGACTGACAACTACCTATCCAACACTTCTAGCCCACTCTGCCACTCACACAGAACTAAAATCGTTATCACAGAAATGAACAAATGGACAAAGTAATGTGAAAAGGAACAGACGTGTGGACAGACAAACAAACGAAGGCATGGACATGGATGCACAAATGCTTGCTAGCTTTTGGGTAGGCTGGGTTAGCTTTAGCTTGCCAAGTTTCTCCGGCTCTGAAACCATTTTGTGCGAGTGGGGCAGGAGACGGCAGTCGTTTGTTTTTGGTAAGGAAATGCTTACAGAAGCATAACCCAAGATTAGGACCCCCAGATTACATGATATATGGTGAAATATATCTGTAATTCATCAGACTTTGGTAAGGTATTCATGAGTTGTATTTTGTACATGTATATTGTGGCCCAGTGGAGCAACATTATTAGAAAGTAGTTGTTCTTGGGGCTATAAACTTTCCAAATGTGCTTATGCCCCATATATGGACACTGCGGCCTGTTTGTGATGTCACCAAAAAAAAAAAAAAAAAAACCTCACCTGTCGTGTTTTGGCAGATGTCTCAACAAAAGGGATACCATATCCACGAGCAAGCTCTTGTGCTTGACGTGTCTCCACTGTGCGAGAGCTCAGATCACTCTTGTTCCCCACCAAGACCATCGGGACGCTGTCGCTGTCCTTCACCCGGTTTATCTGCTCCCTAAACACCAAAACAGACGTGGTTATTTTAGAAATGGGTAAAATGGGTACAAATGAGTCTGCAAAGTGGAACATCAAAGTGAACATATAAATTCCTTAAAGGAGAAGTTAATCCCTTACTCATCAACTTATCTTTTTATGCCTTCTTTGGCAAAAAAGGAACTTGCTACATTGTGTGCAATATCATTATTATCATGTAACTGACTGGCAACTTAGTATCACTTAGTATCATACCTAACTGACTGCAGAATTCCAAAAACTGGAAACTGGATTCAAGTTCCAGATCTGAAAGCCTCTGGTCTAAATCTGAAATTGGTGTAAAATTTAAAGAGCGTCGGAAGGCCTGTAAAAAGCAGCAAGCTTTCTCAGTGTAATGGTTGGGGGTTTTGGGGGGAAACGGGGACACAAGAAAGTACCTGTAGAGATGCACGTCTTCAAAAGACTTTACGTTATTGATGGCAAACACACAGAGGAAGCCCTCGCCAGTCCTCATGTACTGGTCCCTCATGGCGCTGTACTCCTCCTGACCTGCAGTGTCCAGGATGTCCAGTAGACACGTCTCCCCATCGATCACCACCTGTTTCCTGTAAGAGTCCTAAAAGGAACAGAGGGTAAGTGGTCAATAACCCCACTTGGTGGATGTATACCTGGAGCAGTATGGGTAGGAGGTGCTTTCTGATGCTGGTAATTAGCATGTTTTGCAGATCCTCTCATAAATGGCTTCACAATGTAAAATACCATGAAATTCAGTTTGCACCATTAATACAGTAGCCACACATGTCCACAAAAATAATCAACTGAAATTAAATATATAAAATACAACGCAATATGCTGACATCCCATCAGCAACTTTACATTTTATGCAAATATGCACTGGTTGTTCACAGGCTCTCTACAGTTCTAGATATATCTAGAATGCACTGATGATAGTTAGTCTTCTAGAAGAGCTGACAGCATTCATGAAACCAAAAAACAAACAAACATTTTTAGTTGTGCCACTACTGGACCTTTTTTTTGGTCTGTTCCAGCTCATCATGCCTCAGAATAAATGCAAATCCTGATGCATGTCAAGAATGTATTAAAGTATTGTGATGCTATACTTCGCGCACCGCATGTATTGTGACGTAATTGAACACATTAACAAAAATACTGTCTTATTATGGTGCTAATGGCAGCCGTTGATACTCCCCCTGGAGGTTTCACTCCTTAAAAAGAGTTTAGTTACTACTCTAACGTGACACACCCGAATGCTAGAGTCGGGTGTGTTAAGATTATGCTTGGGATTAAAACTCCGCAGGCTGGTGGAACTCCAGCAGCAGGGCAGGGCAGCTTTGAATTAAGGTACGGCTTTACGCTGTAGAGGTTCAGCACGTGCTGTAACATTTGGCTTTTAGTTTAAGACTGCTGACTGTATTCCAAACAGCATCTCACTGACAAAAAGTAAAACATTAAAACATGCATTCACTGACAAAACTCATGCATAGATTAATAAAGGCTTAAACAGAACATGGCTTCATAAAACTAGCCCTAGATCCAGATCAGTGGGTGTGTAATGTTCTCGGCTACTGAACAAAAACAGCAACTAGGCATTTGTAGAAGAGTTACGTCACACTATTAATACTCTACTGATATTTTCCTTAACTTTACACAAGCTACAGCCTATGACAATATATAATACAAGACTCATAAACAGATCCATTAAGCCTAAAACATTGTGAACCGCATATGTAGGTGTGAAACGCCTTACAAACAGCTGACAGTATACATCACAGTACGTCATACTATGATCCTTTATCGGCATTAACTCCCATCATTAAAACCACATCCTATATCACATAACACATGCTCTTCATAATTTCTCAAAGATGAAGTTGAAGGGGAACTCCACTGATTGTTCTAAATTTCTGCATGATTACATGGTTTGCATATCAAAAAAGTCCTTCAGAGTGGTTTGGTGGGAAATGCTCCATTCTGGAGAAGAGTCAGGACTGTTCACAGTGGTGGTGATAGGAGCCAGACGTCTCAACAGTTAAATGCCTCTCAAAGCTCCTTTACATGAAATGGTTGTGTATACAGTACCCTGATGTCTCATGTGGTACATATGGTAGCTTTGGTCTAAAACTCATCTTTAATCAGTATCCATGCATGGTGGAGGGATACATGCAGGGCACTGTGAGGCAAAATAGTCTCCAAAGTCACGTAGTAGAAAACACGTGTAGGTTCACAGGTGGTCCTGTACAGTAAATAAAATGGCTATATTTGTGTTGAAGACATGGAGACTCCTGGTTCCCATCACCACCACCACTATAGAGAAATCAGAGTTGGAAAGTTTCTCTACAACTGACATCAAACCACTCTGAATCAACCAGACGTCCCAAGAGTTAGGCTAAATGCCTCTGAAAGCTCCTTCGGAGACCATTATTACGTGAAATGGTTGTGAATACACTACCCTGATGTTTCAGGCATTGTTTTATGGTAGATTTATGATGCAGTCTTTTAGTGTAAAACACATCTTTAATCAACCTGCATCCTAACGACCGGATTACAGAATAGAAATGTTGACGGAAGGGGCGGAATTCCGCTTTTAAGACAAGGAGCAGTGAAACGTACCTCAATAGTGGGGTCATACTCGTCCACAAAGTGGTTCTGGATGAGCTGGATGGTCAGTGCGCTTTTGCCAACGCCTCCTGCCCCGACTACCACCAACTTGTATTCTGTCATCCTGGGAGAAGAGACCACACCAAACACCACAAATCAAGCTGACATCTGAAACACAGCGATGTGTTTTTGTACAGTCATACTTAATGTTAGTCATGGACAGCTACTCAAACAGCTGTGAGACAGCGCAGTCAATTTCACTGGAAACCTCAAATTGTGACACACAAGGAAGCAGATAAACTCAAAGCAGTAAACACAAAAGGTAACACTAAAGAAAACCAGAACTTGCCTGTTTAAGTTACGGCTGTGTTGATCTGTTATTGGCCGCCACTCAGCGTCGTCAAACCTCCGAAGAACATTCGTCTAACGTTAGCTAATCTTGCTAAGTGGCTAGCTAGCTAACTTATACCTATTCCAGTACTTTTTACCGACCACTTGTAAACAGACACCAAACAGCGACAAAATAAAGCGAATTATAAAAACACTGATTGTTTTTACCTTAGGAGGAGTCAAAAACAAATCAATCCCGTATTCCCAGAAGAAACTCACAGAAAGCCAATTTAGTTTGAATGAAGAGGAAGGATTAGCCACTGAGCCTCATTACGTTCGCTCTCAACTATTCGTATCCACTCGTACAGGGAATATTTAGCGTGTATCGAATTTAAAACTAATCGTATTTCGTTACAGTTATCATTTATATGCGTTTTGTTCCCAGTTTCGCCAGAAATATCCAAATAAATCTGGTCAAAGCGGCGCACGTTAGCTCTCCTCGGCTAAGACGCTCCCTGATTCATTGTGGGCGAGGAGGGGCGGGATCATAAAAACAACTGACCAATGGCGACTCACTGCTTGTTATAAACTCACACACTATTGGTCTATGCGTAAGCAGAAGTCAAAGCGGGCCAATCAGAGTGGACAGCAGCGTTCCAGTTTCTTTCTCGTGTTTTCCTATCCGTTTCCTGACCAATCGGCCGGCGTGTGCCGCATTAAAAAGACAGAAGAGGTCAGCAAAGAGTTACTGCGGAAAAAGCCAGACTCGAAGAAAAAACTATGTAAAAGTTTTTGTTTTTTGCAGTTGTGCTTTATTTTCTTTCTTTTAATCTAAATTAGCTATTTTTATGAACTCAACGAAGGATACAATATGACTTGTTTTAAGTAACCTCATAATGTATGACTACAAGGTTTCTTAAAGTTTTGTGACTTGCTACACACGGGCATGGGAAGGGCGACTCCAGTCCTGGATTCGGATGACCCGCACAGTTCGGGGATTTTTCATGCAAATATGGTAGCTTGTTGAGTTGAATACGCTGTTACTAGCACAGGGATATCAACATACTGTTCCCTGGCCAAGCGGAAAGAGGCCCTCTATCTGGATCTCGTTATACTGTTTAACTAGATCCTATAATATAGAAAAAATAGTTTTTATTTAGATAATACACAAAGAGCTTTACCTAAGAGGAGCATTAAAGTGAAATGTATTAAAATGAAAACAAAACATCGCTGAAAACAGCGTACTTCACAACAAGGGCCGATATTAAAGGAGCCATTAGTAATATGACACAACCTTTCGAAATCAAACTTCAGAGATTAAGGGGAAACATATCACCAGAAAATGCACAGTCCCTCCTCCTCCATCTTCAATTCCTTCCAGTCTATAAGAAATATTAAAAGTTCAGCATCAAACTTCACCCCTTTACCTACCAAGAATATCTCCAGCAGCATCAGTGCTAACTTTTGCTTGGCTAGTTTGCTGTCAAACACGTTCCTGAAGTGATTATAATAATGGTTTGCCAAGAGAGCTTCAGCCATGTTTTTTTTCCATTGGCTATCTGTCCTTAAATGATCTAACAAGTATAAGAACATCACCAGATTGATAAGAGGTGCTACGTAATTTAATATTTTAGTAATTAGAAAAGACACCAACAGGTTGGTCTATAGCAATAATAATGATAATAATAATAATAATAATCATCATCATCATCATCACCAAAAATCGAATCAACAAATGTCAAAAAAAATGTATCAATGCGTCGAGTACTGATTGGCCTTTGCCTGTATTTACTCCTCTTCACCGCTAGATGTCACCAGCGGTGCAGGAGAACAGGGTTGACTGTACAGCTCTTCCCCCCAATGACAGATGGATGGAGGGATTATCTTGGTGATTTTAGGCAAAGATTAGAGGAGAGCAGATGCCCTCAGTGGGAGGAGAGAGAGAGAGAGACAGAGAGAGAGAGAGAGAGAGAGGATGGGCATGATAAGAATGAGATAGATGGAAAAAGAGGGATAAGCAAGAAGAGAGGACGTGTTGGAAAAAAGGGCAGTGGAGTGTAAATGTCATCAGATGGAAAGTGTACTACCTGCCAGTGCTATCATCAGGAGTACTCTTTAGAACAGTTACTCCACAATTACTGTCCAATTTCACATCAGGAAATAAAGAATAACAAAAGCTCTTAGGATTTATGTTTCCTCGGTTTTATTTTACACAGGGAAATCTCACATGTACAGTTTGTCCACATATTATCATTCTTTTACTCCAAAAAAAGAAAAAAGCATAGCTAATATTTTTACATATTCTTCACAGGTTGCATGACATCATGAGAAAATGAATCATTTTCGGGGAGGAGCACAGAAACGACAAACAAAACAACAAAACGCAGAAACAACATCAAATTGAAGTGGCCAGAATGTCCTGATTTGTCCTTCTGATCCTGCTCTTTCTGAAGGAGGTATGAATATTAAAGTAATATTAAAGAAATCAGAACATCAAAACAGATTAAATGTAGCATCAGTGTGCTGTAGGAGATATATCAATAATACTGTCAATAATAATAATATCAATAATAAAATATCAATACACTTGGGAATGGCAATATTATCTTTTGTGATACTCTATTAATAATCAATTAATGCAAATTAACATGCAGTTTGGCAAGTTTGGTGGCAGACAGTGGTTCAATTTATGTGGTTTTTAAACCCCTGATGGCTAGATAACAATGATTTAATCTTTAGTCACTAGACTCTTCCACTCCAAGGTAAACAAGTAGAATAAGGGCTCACCGCTAATGTTAGCATTAGCAAATCTATGCAAATAATAGTGTGTTTTAATGCTATAACCGTTTTATTAAAATCAGATTAAACAATGCATTATATTGTCACAGCACTGCAGATTCTTGCAATACATTGATCTGTAACTTCTGTATCATGATACATATAATATAGCCAGGTTCTTGTCGTTACACAACCCTACTAGCACAGCACAGCCATGTATCACTTCTTCACTTTTTTGTGCCTTATTTTACATCAGTTGAACATTTTATCAAATTTCTAGTGAAAAAAATAGTGTTAAAGGGTCCATCACGGCCCATCTCCCATGTTTTTCTGTTGTGTCATTTCTTTCCCCCCAGAGATCCACTTATGACATTTTTGGAGGGTTTACGTTCCTCTTAAAATGAAATTTTACATGCCCATTTTTCCACCTCTCCCAGATTTAAACACACTGTTTTTTTGTTACTGTGCCTTTAAAAGTGACATATGCTCTGATTGGCTGCCCTGTATTATGCCTCATTCATAAAGCAGTCTGGGTTGAAACACTTCTTCCTTCAGTGCGACTGGGCAGAGCTAAAGTCCTGTATCCTGAACAGGCAGATATATGTAAATGTGTTGATTTTTGTGACATCACTAAAACTCGGAATTCAACAGGCTGTTTATGCAGCCCAGTTTCTGTATATGGACCATATATATGGACTATAGAGTAAACAGTATGTTTGAAGGTGACTAACAATATTTAGTTAATGCTTCAAACTCTTTTATTTCATTTCCATATTCCATGATAGGGGCCCTTTAAATGATATCTGCCTCATGGTCACCACTCCAATACGAAGAGGTACAATCACTCAATATAAACTGTATTGCCAAAAGTATTCGCTCGTCTGCCTTCACACGCATATGAACTAGAGTGACATCCCATTCTTAATCCATAGGGTTTAATATGATGTCGGCCCACCCTTTACAGCTATAACAGCTTCAACACTTCTGGGAAGGTTTAGGAATGAGTTTATGGGAATTTTTGACCATTCTTCCAGAAGCACGCAGTCACAGTGTATCGCAGTCTCTGCTCTAATTCATCCTAAAGGTGTTCTATTGGGTTGAAGTAAGGACTCTGTGCAGGCCAGTCAAGTTCTTCCACACCAAACTCGCTCATCCATGTCTTTATGGACCTTGGTTTGTGCACTGGTGCGCAGTCATGTTGGAACAGGAAGGGGCTATCCGTAAACTGTTCCCACAAAGTTGGGAGCATGAAATCGTCCAGAATCTCTTGGTCTGCTGAAGCATTAAGGGTTCCTTTCACCGGAACTAAGGGGCCGAGCCCAACTCCTGAAAAACAACCCCACACCATAATCCCCCCTCCACCAAACTTTACACTTGGCACAATGCAGTCAGACAAGTACCATTCTCCTGGCAACCACCAAACCCAGACTCGTCCATCAGATTGCCAGACGGAGAAGCGTGATTTGCCCCCCCAGAGAACACGTCTCCACTGCTCTAGAGTCCAGTGGCGGTGCGCTTTACCCCACTGCATTTGACGCTTTGCAATGTGCTTGGTGACGTAAGGCTTGGATGAAGCTGCTCGGCCATGGAAACCCATTCCATGAAGCTCTCTACGTAGTGTTCTTGAGCTAATCTGAAGGCCACATGAAGTTTGGAGCTCTGTAGCAATTGACTCTGCAGAAAGTTGGCAAACTCTGCGCACTATGCGCCTCAGCATCCGCTGACCCTGCTCTGTCATTTTACGTGTTCTACCACTTTGTGGCTGAGTTGCTGTCGTTCCCAGTCACTCCTACTTTGTTATAACACCACTGACAGTTGACTGTGGAATATTTAGCAGTGAGGAAATTTTACGACTGGACAGATCCTATCACGGTACCACGCTGGAATTCACTGAGCTCCTGAGAGCAACCCATTCTTTCACTAATGTCTGTAGAAGAAGTCTGCATGCCTAGGTGCTGTTTTATACACCTGTGGCCATGGGAGTGATTGGAAAACCTGAATTCAATTTGGATGGTGAATGAATACTTTTGGCAATACAGTGTACAAGGCATTCTAGATGTTAGCTTCACTGTCTATTGAAAACCAAAGCCATTCTAAAGCTGCAGCTTTGGAGATGCAAGCTTTTCTTACAGCAGCATCAGAATGTTTGCGAGTGCAAGCCATATTTTTAATTGCCAAACGTGGTAGGAAGAGTGACTGTGAAGTTGTAGGAGGGGGAAAGCATTAAGAGAACTAGGCTATTGTTGATTTGCTTTGTGCTAAAGAACATTGTGCTTAGAAGGCTGGACCGCCGTGGCTGAAGACCCAGAAGTGAGAAGAGGGACAGATGGTGATGGAGTGCATAAACTCATTGTGGAGAACAGTAGTGATGAGTGGGCAATGGATTTATTGGACGGCGAGACCATCAGGCGTTTGTCTTTCTCCAAAACTTCAGCTATTGCATAATTCACACCACACGTAACATTACCACATCCACTTTCAATCATGTAGGCTACACATTCACCCATCTGAGAACATCAACACTCATTAACCATATAAAGCATGGAAACACAAGGAGCTGTGCACAGCAAAGAAACACACACACACACACATTACACCCCCCCCCCCCCGCCCCAACCACACACACAAACCCACACACGCAATTCTGTGCATAAGTCAGAGACCTCCTTTCAATTATGTNCACCCCCCCCCCCCCCGCCCCAACCACACACACAAACCCACACACGCAATTCTGTGCATAAGTCAGAGACCTCCTTTCAATTATGTAATCTTAGCTTTTGACAGCTACGCATCCTTTCAGACCCATAGCACTGAAGTGTTTTCACACAGTGGAAGGATGGACAGAAACAGATGTGGATGTTTTCAGATCTCAAGCAAGAGCTGAGCTTGCTTTTCTTCTCTCTCTTAAAGATGCAAAGCTTCAGGACTGCTTGCTTATCTGATGGGGACAGTCTGGTGGTCTTCCTGGTCTAGTACAGTCGATAGGAGTGCCAGTTTCTTTGATCTTCTAATTTTTTTAATGTAATATTTTAAGTGTTTATTCCTCTCCTATATCTACTCTCCTCAGAAATGTCATATAGAAAATAATAATTTTTACTTAAAGCAGCATTATGCAACAATTGGTATGCTTTGCTCTTGGGGTCCTACTACAGTTGCAGAGTGCAATTCACTTTTACACCACTAATGCAAATCATGCTTTGAGCCCCCTCGTGGACGACTGTACACGTTCCTTGGATCATGAACTGAAGTGCAGAATCCAGTTCCCCTTTGCATGCATGCACGCCACACAGGCATATGGACACTGCAGATTGCACTTGCAATTTTGCAGTTTCTATGGATCCAAAATTTGAGTGCAACCTGCAGAGTGACGTGCAAGCTTGCAAAGGGGAGTCAATAAGGGTTGTAAATTTTAGCCTGAACTTCTATGAGGTTAAATGATTTTTGGCATCCAAAACTCAGGGATGACACACTGGCAGGGATGAGCACTCACATGCTGTCAGATTTTTGTTGTATTCCCGTTGTTGTTGTATTCACACTGTCAGCCCAGAGTGGCAATGACAGAGACATCACCCTCCTTATTATAAATCAGTAAGATGAGTAAAATCAGTACATATTGTTGCGTTAAAGGCCATTTTATTTTGACTGATAATTAAATCAGTAAATGGTGGTCCCTGACTTTTGCACAGTACTGCACACACACACACACACACACACACACACACACACACACACACACACACACACACAGACCAACACACATATGCCTTCAGTATCCGATATTCATCTTAATATTAAGTGCATTACAGCGATTTTGGCAGAAAGCCTAAAATACTGAAGTTAAAACACAGCACCGTCATTGTCCAGACCGACAAACCCGCGCACAAGCGCTGTAGCACATTCATGCATCTGCACAGCTTCTGTCAGTTTGACACAACAAATCTCATTCACCTACACACAGTCATACTCATTCACTCACCACAACGGTACAGTTTTACTGCCTAGTCACAGTAAAATTTACCATGTTAATGAATTTAAGTTCATTTCACACTGGAGATTTTACTGTGGACAGTATGTCATTACATTATCCTGTTCACTTGTGTACTAATGCTCTCTTACTTTTAAGTATATACTGTATTACGATCTATATTATGCCACTATGTAAGCTCCCTGTCTGCCTCCTCTCCATAAAGATAGCTATTTCTGCCCACTGGTTGTACATATTCTTCTGTTTTGTCCCAGTCTGAGACCCATCCCCCTCCTCCCCCAGCCCCGCCCCCATTAGGCCCTGCAGGATTTGGTTGGTTTATTGCACCATACTGCCCACCCGTCCTGTACAGCTCTTCTGTCTCATTGGCCAGCTCGTCTTCTCCCAGGATGCCGCACTTCTCCTCGCTGGTATCCTCTGCATCTGCCCAAGGCTGTTTCTCTCCTGATGCAAATATACCTGAGAAAGAGGAGGGCAAAAGTAGTTTTCCCATGTTACACTGAAGCATTGAAGCTACTGTAGTAGGTGCAATGATACACGCATTCAGCTCACCACACAAAAATGAGTCACCTGTGACTGAAATGTACCGAATAGCATGGAATTCATGCTATTCACAAGCACAAATAACAGCTGTGATTGGAATCGGCATGGACTGAACAAGTTTCTGGACAGAGGCCGCATCAATTTTCAGACACTCTTGCATCAAAGAATTGGGCAGTTGGGCCAGATTTGGGGTATGCCTTCCCTGGCACAATTCTGAGGAGAGTTTTCTGTAGACTAGGATTTTCGCCACTGCTGGTAGACCCGTATGACCATACACTTCCATACACCTGCAAATTCAGCTACTTCCTTCACACAATGGTCTTTGACACGCCCAAATGCAGTCACTCCTTTTAGCCAATCATTAACATCTGGTTTGGACCCATTTTCCACACATGAAATGAGACATTCACTGCACTGTACCACCTCTTCTCAATCTATGAATCCCGTCACTTAAACCCATCATACTTGTGCACTGCCATCTGCAGGAGCCTGAAGTTACTACCACCTTAAAGATGAAAGGTGACTCATTTTGATATATATTATAATTGTCTACATAAATACACATAAGCAGGTTCACTACATACAAGATACATACGTACATATGTACACACAACCTCATGTGACAATCTCTCTATCATTTGGTTGTTATTCAGCAGTGCTTTTAGAGAACACACCACAGATTGATGGAGAATGTGTTGTATTTGGTTCTATATGGAACCTAATTGAAAAGGCTTCTATATAGCACCAGAACGGGTGC
This sequence comes from Semaprochilodus insignis, assembly GCA_034552555.1. NCBI lineage: Eukaryota > Metazoa > Chordata > Actinopteri > Characiformes > Prochilodontidae > Semaprochilodus > Semaprochilodus insignis. The sequence continues at coordinate 14,716,639 of CM067477.1, read as the reverse complement.
TGCTATTGCTAAATGAATTATTTTTTAATTAAACTTCATAAGACGATCTATTTAAGATTACATAACACTGTTATACACTTTGAGCCAAGTGTGATTTTAGTCAGGCCCAACTGCGCAATTCTTGCAGTTAGCACAATGTTAACCTGGTGGTTAAAAGTTTTCCCTACTGGTTAGCTAGCTTAGCCCAGAAGCTAACAAACTTTGGATACTGCATTCATGTTCAGTTTTTTTAACTAGATCTTTCGAATTTTCAATTAGATTTTTCAACCAAACCATCATGTCTGTACACTCAAAGCTGTCAGAGACTGCGTAGCCTGGAAATATCTGACATGTGCTGCTGATTCTCAGTGTAACTGTAATAGAACACAGTGGAAGAACACAATGTAGAAGATTCTAAATGTATCTTAAATAGGATACGGAATGTGCCAGCTATTTACTGTACATTAGTGAATGTGTGTTAACCCATGTGACTGAGGTTTATGAGGCATACCATAGAAGACCACGCCCCCATAGTGCACCAGTGATGCAATGAGGAAGACATACTGCCACTCTTCACGTGTCTGTATACACAAAGAACATGCATTATAGACATTACTGTAGCAGTACTAGCAGTACAGGTGTTTGTACAAGTGTACCAACTGCAGTACAGATAGAAGTGAAAATAAGTCTCTATGTAGGACAGTTGTTGAAGTATGATGATGGTTCAGGGTTTCAGGTCAACTATAACTGATGCTCTGATCATATTCTGGGTTTATGGGCTGCTTCTCCCATATAGCTTTTAAGTGCAGCACTTAATTTATTTTTGATTCCACTGTATAGCATTGCTATTGCAAAAAAAACTTTAAGCAGAAGCACAAAAATGTTCTTAATTGTAATGTATAGTAACGCAAAAAGTGTTGCTCTTTTTAGAAGGTGCAATTAAATCAAGCTATAGCTGTATCTATAAATCAAAACCTTGATAAACGTTTACAAATGCTTCAGAAGCAAAATGCAATGATGCATCAATGAGTACAAGCATGTCTGTGTGTTGGGGGCCTGGTATTACTAGCATGTACCTTATGTTTAGTCATGGCTCCCACTATTAGGGGGCACACCATGCCGGATAAAGTGCCCACTCCATTAGAAATGCCCATCAGGATGCTGGCATAACGAGGAGCTATGTCCAGATGATTCACATTAAAGCCTGTCACAAAGAGAAAGAGAGAGACATTCTGTGATTAACGGTTGTTTTGAACCAGCAACTCAAGCAAGTCACGCATCACCTCTCACTCAAAGCTTATTGGCTGGACGTATTCTGAGGAGAACCATTTCACTGGGAAAGACCACTATTGTTGAAAAAACGTGAAGGTAAAAAGGAAGAAGAAGACCAGTTATAGGACACATACATACAGTAAGAGGAATCATGAACAAACCCTTCAGAACAGTTAAGAGAAGACAGGATATTCTGGAGGTACACTATATGGTCCATATGGTCAACAGGATTCACACCTGAATTAATAATTAAGAAGGGCTTATTGTATATATATATATATATATATATATATATATATATATATATATATGATTCAAGTTTCATGCACCACTGCACATGTGGCGTCAGCAAGGATGGGCCTCATTGCCGTACCTGAATGACCCAACAGCCAACAGCTATTGGGGACATTCAGCGAGCAGTGATGCCCTCCATGAGTCCTGTTAATGGCAGCACTATTGGCAGGTGGCTACACAATGCAGGACTACATGCATGCAGGGCCGTTACGATGACTGCCCTTAACACCACGTCAACATCACTGCAATGATGTTGTGCCAGACTGTCATGGAGTGACTCAGAACGACAGCAGATCATCTTCAGTGACGAGTCCCACTTTTGTCTTGGTGGAGACGACCAACAAATCCATGTGTGGAGGCACCGTGATCAGTGCCAGGTGGACGGTTTGTTGTTACACGTCACACGTCAAAAGGCCGGGTATCTTCCTTTCGAATACTTTCCGATATCGTGTAGGATGTCACATAAGATAGTCTTACGCAAAAGAGAGGGTTTTGCCTGCATAATAATTTGACAGTTTTCTTTTTCAAATTGCTGTTAAAAGCACATTATTTGGTGCACAATTTGGTTCAAAGGTGGTTAACACTCCTGAAAAAGTTTACGTGCTGACATCACAACACAAGGGCAAATTATGCGGAATTGTATGTAGAATAATTAGAAAGTTATACTGAACTGACATATGTTCAAGTGGAAGGTGGGATCAGGGAGGGTCTCTGAGTTATCTGCATGTTCAAGGATAAGAGGGAGTTGCATGAAGGGGAGGTGGAACATCACATTATGGGTTGATTTTTTTCTCCACCTGTGGGTTCACACTCACAAATTCAAGAACCATGGTGATGTCTTTGATGTGGGCAACAGTGAGTATACTTTAATTTAATATTTTAATATAATATATTAATATTTAATATTTTATATAATCTGATATCCCGAATTACATGAATTGGCAGGGTTTAAAAAAGTCAGGTTGACTTTATGCTGTGTTACAGTACTGAAAACTGACAGGTGAGAGAAGCCACGTTGGAGAAGCTAGGTGTCCCAAAACCTTTGACGGGCAGTGTTTGCGCAGTAGTGGGTTGTATAGTTAGTGTTAAGTGTAGTGTGTGTCCTGTGTGTGCACTTACCTGAGATAGCGAATCCACTGAAGCCAACAGCTAATACGAGGAATGATATAGCCACTCCTTTAGTGTGGGAGAAACCCACCACCAACAGCAGAGTGGCTTCCATTCCAAATCCTGCAGCATACACATACATTAACCACAATACACTGAATTTTGTGCAATAAACCAAACCAACAAGTCTATCTATCTATCTATCTATCTATCTATCTATCTATCTATCTATCTATCTATACCAATCACACTTTCAAGCACATGTAGTTGTTAGTCTGTACCTGTTACTTTTCAACCCTGTTTATGGCCTTTATGGCCATATTGGTTTGTGATTATTCAGTACTATGAAGCATGAGCATCCATGCACAGAACATATAAGTTGTACTTAGCGAGGAACTGAAGGGTGCCTAAATACATTGGAGTGGGAGGAGCAGGGGCTTCCAGGTGACACGTTCCCGATCATCCACACCTGAGCGTATTGTATTTTATAGTTTATGGTCTGTGTGGAACTGTTCGCTGCTGTGTGAAATATTACTGAATCTCTTATGCATCTGTGTCAGTTTAATGTTCCAATGTCTGTGTATAAGCATGACTGTGTTATGCATCAGTGATTATTGCCCCAGCTGCTAAACCTGAACCAGACACTGCAAACACTGACACACACACATACACACAGTCCTGTGTATTCTCTCTCTCTCCATCTCCCTCTCTCGCTCACCTCCACAGTTCATGAGCTTGCGGACATTTGTAGTGCTCATTAGGTTGTGTGACCTCAGGTAGTCAGCCAGCTGCCCCCCCACCGGCACTACAATAGTCATCACCAGGTGAGGAAGTGCAGACACCAACCCCACCTAAGAGAGAGAGAGAGAGACAGAGAGAGGGGGAGAGAGAGGGAAAGAGAGAGCCGGAGTGAGTTAAGGTTGTAATAGATGAGTCAGCTAATCAGTTGTACTGTTATTGGTGACAGTGCTCCATCTGTTTGTTTGTTTGTTAGCCTACTGCTAAAACTGTAGATATTCCTGCAAATGGAAGCCACTTAGCTGGTGACGTTCTGTACAGCCTAAGTTAAAGTGTCATTCTATTTTAGTCAATGTATTTTTGATGTGCATCTGTGTGAGGAGGATGCAACACAAAAATGGCTGTGAACATGATACCAAGAGGGTAGAGTACAAATTCAATACACAGTATAGCACAATAGCAGTACACAGTATGGCATACAGTCTAGGCCTGTACAGAAGTCTCAGGCGAGAAAATGATTTGATATTTAAAGCCATTCATATGGGCTGTAAGGATTTATTGGTAACACTTTACCAATGGTGGACGAAGTACACAAACCACGTAGTTGAGTTAAAGTAGAGAGACCCAAAACAAAACATTCCTTCAGTAAAAGTAGAAGTTCCTCCCTTTAGACCTCCAGTTGAGTAAAAGTACGAAAGTATTTACCTTCAAATATATTTAAGTATGGAGAGTAACAGTAGCATGATTTATTATGGTTCTAATGTCCTATTATCATTTCTGGAACAAGACTCTTAACCAACTCATTTCAGGTGAAGAGACTCTAGTGTCTCTCTCAGTCCACCAGTCTTTAATAGAAGCTCATTAATTAGTCTGACACTGGAGTCTATTCAAAGGATCAGAAGCACACAACACTGAAGGAGAACAGTTTCCATAAGCAAGAACCAAGCTCTGTCCAACAGGTCAAACCGAGCTCAAAACAAACTGACCGCTGTACCCTGATTGGTGGGCTCACTTTGTGCTTTTTGACATGTTATGTTTTTATGCACACATAAGTCGAAAGGAAGGACAGATACATCAACACACTACTTACAGTACACTAACACATTACACTTACTGAGTCACTGTACATCGACACACTACTTACTGTACACTAACACATTACACTTACTGAGTCACTGTACACCAACACACCACTTACAGTACACTAACACATTACACTTACTGAGTTACTGTACACCGACACACTACTTACAGTACACTAACACATTACACTTACTGAGTCACTGTACACCAACACACCACTTACAGTACATTAACACATTACACTTACTGAGTTACTGTACACCAACACACCACTTACAGTACACTAACACATTACACTTACTGAGTTACTGTACACCGACACACTACTTACAGTATGTTATTTATACATTAGCCTTTCCAGGGAAGGGAGTAGTTAGCTTAGCTATTAATTGATATTCAGGCCTTTTGGTTGCCTATTTGGACAGGATTACATTTACATGAGTCCTCCTTTACATGCGCTCCTCTGTGGTTCTATTGCCAATGTCAGTCCCTTAAAGATCTAATGTTACATTCTGATAAAATAAAATACAGGCCACTAAAAACGCATTTGTCCTGTGGTCATTTTATTGCCATCCATGTGTGAGATTGTTTGTTACTGAGGAGACTAGTTAAAAAACATCTGACAGACGTCGTCTTGATAAAGAAATTCAGTCCAAATAGGGCTTAAGGCAAGGCTTAGGCCGAATGAACAGGCCACTGCGGTCTTTTGAATACAACTGCGTATGTCTGTGCCCTTGCTTAACTGCATGTACTGTGATCTTTGCGAGCAGGTATGGGTTTCACCTTGCTGATCTCAAAGCCAAACACCTCCTCGAAGTATGCAGGCTGGCTGATGAGGAGCAGGTAGAAGGTCCAGCTCCTGCAGAAGTTAGCCACAATGATGGCGTACACTGGCATAGAGGTGAAGAAATGACGCCAGGGTGTCTTAAATTTCTGCAGAGAACAAAAAAACAGAGGTCTCTGTCTCTCTTTCACACGTACACACACAGCTCAGCAGATTACAGTAGCAGCAAAATAAGAGAAATGAGGAGAGAGAAAATACACCCTGAAAGCGAGCCAGTGAAGGAGAAAGGAAATGTGGATGAAATATCTCTGTGTAAGTATGCTAATGCTAAGGAAACCTCATTCATACAAAACAGAAGATGCTTCCTAGACGCTTATCATAAGTTTAACTTCAAATTCGACTGTCTATTGAATTCACCTAATGCAAACCCTTGATCTAACATCAACTCAAAACCTAAAACTAACACTCAACCTGGTCCCAAGCCTAACCCTGATCTTAATAATAATAATCTTAACCCTAACACTGTTTAGAATCAACTTACTTCCACTAGATTTGATAATAATGAAAAACATATCGTTGTTGTTCATACATGTATCTCCATTTTTGTCAAAAATGTACTTTTATGATGAATGGACCAACAGAAACGGCCCAAAATCTCTTGGGGAAAAAAGTCTGGTTCCATTGACTTACATTAAAATTAAATGAGGTTTTTGCTCTCTCCTATAAAGTTGCCATTTTGGAGATACTTGTTTTTTTTGTGTAGCCAAGTGAAGGCACCAGTGTGCTTATTTTCAAAAAATGGAGCTGTTGCTTTAAGACTCCCCCTTCCTTCTCCTAAATCGGCACGTTATACTGGTCGCGCACACGTACAGAAAGTGATCAGGCACTCGAAGCATGGGCGAGTAATGTTCTGCTTCAGTTACAGCAGCGGCTGACACGTTCGGTTTCATTAGGTAAATATTAGGATTTACCTGCACATTTTCATCAACAAATGTATATAAACACCCTGAGATGCATATTTTTCATGTTTTGGGTGTAGATGGCGCTTTGGTGCTGGATTGCACTGGATTATTCAGCATTCTCTTTGGCGATTTTCGCTCAAAGTGGTGAGTTTAATGCACTTTAAAGAGAGGAAATTGTGTGGCAGGTAACTGTTAAATGTAAAATGGGTTCTAATACATGTTCATAAACTGTTGATGTCTAATTGCTGAGAGTATTGCAAAAACTGTCTATATGAAAACGTTTTATACTGTGAGTGAATTACCTTATGAGAGCTAGTGGGATTAGCTACACAGTCACACAGAAGTAAGTTCTGTTTTGAAGCTCTTGTGTATTTTCTCATTCTAAAGTTTTGTGAGAAGTGGCTAATTGTGTTTTTTTGTTATTTCTTTATCATTTGTACAGTAGCCACTACCGTATTTGTTTATATATGATTTAAACTTCTGTATCTTCCTAGTTTTGTATTCACCGCTCAGAGTGGGAATTGAGCTGGTGTCAGTCTATTTTATTGTGGTCTGAACAGAGTTTTGAGAGACAGACACAAGTAAAAAAGAAATCTAACATAAGAAAGACTGGTGTAAATATTTTAATTTATGCCAGAATAAAAAACCCCAAAGACATTTATTGTGTTTTTTTTGTATTTGGCTAAGTATACTGGCCCACATTTGGACATACTTATCTCAAGGTGGAAGGTTCTCTACAAATGAACCATTTGATGTATCCCTGACTATAAATGACTTTATATCACTGAATTATGCAGAATCAGTACAATTCCGCTTTTGGTTGAACAAACAGAAGGCTGAAACACCTAGTGGAAAACTGTTCCGTCAGGATAGCGTTATCTAGGTAGATAAAGTCAAGCGAGCGTTCCCATTGGTTAGAAAACACAAGTCCTAACAAATAAGATTAACCCACTAGAACAATTAGGAAGTAGCAGTGGAATCAACCAATTATGAATTGCAGTGAATTGGACTAATTTTAAAAGACAAATATCAACGTAGCCTCTCTGGAAGTCTGAGACCAGTCACTTGTTAGAAATGGTGGCAGCTCTGTGCCAGGGCCCAAGAGTACAAAGAGCTTCACTGCCACATACAAGGTCAAATATATGCCAATCTGTCTTTTACAATCTTAAAATAAAACCTATAGAATGTCTTCTGTAGGCTCCAAATGTTTGTGTTTAATGGTTATTTTGACATTTGTTGACCCCAAATGAAAGCCTAGCTCTAATAGTCATGGTGAGTATGTTAGTGTGTGAGTGTGCGAAGGTGTGGTAATCCTAATATTTAGAGAAAGACAAAATTGGTTAAAGTAGACCTAATTTAAGAACTCAAATGTATACCTGAAGGGGATTAACCAGTCCTGCTGATTCTCCAATTGCATCCTCTATGTATTTCCTTTCCTCTGGGGTGATGGTAGGATGGACAGCTGGACTTTCATAGGACACTAAGATCCAGAACAGGTACCATAGTATCCCAAAACTACCTAAAAGAGAGAGAAGAAAGAAAAAAGAGGGAGAAGAGAAAGAAAAAGGAATCATCATTATTAGTCATTAGTTATACAGGACAGTCTCACCTAGTGGAGTCAGTCTGATTGGCTATGCATACCATATTTAAGGCAACAAATCTTACCTTATCCTACGTTTGCACCGAGATCTCTGATTTATGTATGAAATGTAACATTTAATGACATTATGTTGATTAACTAACATGACGTAATGCATTACTTAACATAAAGTAATACATTAACAGTGGATAACTAATGTTAAGTAAACATGTAACAACTGCTAGCAGTAGTTGTAACATGTTTTCTTAACATTAGTTAAAGATAACTATTAACCACAGTTAATGTATTACTTCATGGTAACTAACACATTACTTCATGTTAGTCAGTCAGTCAATACTTAATGTAAAGTGTTACCAAAAATGTCTTGCTTTTTGTGTATAACAGGATTAGATGCCCTGTCCTGTGATGTGTAGTGTTGTTACTGCAGACAGGAAGCTGAGTTATGTAAACGTGGGGAAAATGATGAGATGTTGTGCTAATTCTGATGGTTAGGAATCAAATATATTGGTGCAGTTTTCCAAAAGATCCAGATATCCAAAAGAAATGGCTGAAGTTTAGTTTTTCCAATGTCGTTGACAATTTCAGTCCCGGTTTAACCATTTGTCCTGTACATTTCAGTCCAGACAGCTTTTTGGACTGTTCAAGGGTCGTTTATATATTTAATTCTTATAGGCAAAGTAACATGTGCAGCCTGTTTAAAGCAGTATGTCCCACAGTTGCTAATAAACACTAGGAGTAAAAAGTCAATAGTCCATAAATACATCCACAACACCTCTCTCAATCCATTCAAACCACATCCAGATCTCGCGAAGACTTGCCAATATGAGCACACTGACTTACCTGAAGTCAATAACTTAATACAACAGGTGTACCGAACTCATCCTTCATGTGCATAACAGTGCTATAGAATGAATGTTCAAACTGAAGATATGTTAATGAATAAAAACAACAAAAATGACAAATACAATTTAGTATCCATATGTCTCTGTGAAATGCATGCATGCGAAGGAATGTTGCATCCTTCAGTGGAGATAAATTGTGGAGTTGAGTCGAGTGAATATGATTTGAGCAGGTTGAGATAAGTTTTGAACATGTATTTACAGAAAACATCTGGGTGACTATTGATTTGTAGTGTTTGTTATCAATGTTAGCCTCGTAGCTACAGCGGTAAATTAAAAAAAAGCTGAATCTTCACCCCAGACATGCCTTGTCGCATATGTCAGTGGTCAAAATGATGTACATTTGATTTTTTGCCAAACCATTTCTTTATACTGAAGGGATAAAAACATGAAAAAAGAGAATTGTTCTGTTTTGCTTCAATTTAAAGTTATTTTCAGAAAAATCCCTTTAAATGTCCCATTTGTGCAGACAAATGAATGTTTGTCGTGTCTGCACATGGTTGTTACTTACCGTATACATAAAACACAGAAGTCCATCCAGAGTACTGCACTAACACTCCAGCTAAAGGCATGGCCACCACAGCTCCAGCATACGAGCCTAATTCAGACAAACGTCCGCAAAACACACGCATCATAAATAAATCAATCCGCAAGAACAGTCAATGTACAAGATCGACGTAAAATAACTTAGGCTAAAACTGGCTTCCTATCTGCCATCTCATGTAAATTTTCTGTTCCACCTTAAATGGTGCAGCAGCCACAGGTGCTAGAATGGAACTGTGGCACCATTTAAGGTGGAATGGAAAATCTGAAAAAGAACTCAACAGATAAGAAGCATATTTTAGCTTTGTTTAATTTTCCTCAGTAATGGAAAGATTTTGAATGGCAGTGCAAAAAACAAAGGTTTTGAGTTTTTGGACGCTGTGGGTAACTAGACTCATAAGTTCAAAGACTACTTGTAGCCCCCAAGCAGGTTAAAGTGCCCCTGCCTACAGCCTCTAAACGTCTAGGCACTTTCTTAAGTTTAGAACTGAAATAAAGTATAATTAGCACATATGACAAACTTTATTGTAATTGGTTGGTATCTCACCACAGAAAGCTGTCGTGGCCAATCGGCTTCTCTCGAGAGGCGGAGCCCATTTGGCCCAGATCCCGTGGCAGGCGGGATATGACACTCCCTGTGGATGTAGCAATAAGAGGAAAACAAGAAGAGCATTAGCATCTCAAGTAACAGGCAAATGCTAAACAAACAAAGTTAAGCATTATTGCTGATGCTGCGTTGAGCAGAGGTGTGTGTCCACCCTTTGTGTTAATTCCAGTTTCCATTCATTTCAGTACATCTGAAATCTACAGGGATATTTTTCCTCACAAAAGTCAGTCAAGTTGGACTTTCTGCTTCTCACAAACCAAATACAGTGATTCCAAATGCATTCAGGGATGCCGAGGTCTGGACTCTGGGGTGGTCAGTCTATTGTTCTGAGCACACCAGGAGCTTCTTTTTTGAGCTTCTACTTTTTAGTCTGTTTTCTTTTCTCAGTAAGGGCTTTTACATCCCTTAAAACCCAAAGCGTGTGAAGATAGATTTTTGCCACTTTCTCAAAGATGAAAGCTTTAAATGCTGCTTATCTAATGGGGATAGTTTTGGTGGTCTAGCAGGTCTCGCACAGTCCCATGTTTAACTTTAAATAGTTTTTTGAATTGCAGCTTTTGGAAATTTTACTTTTCTCACTTCTATATCTAATCAATGCAGAAATATCACTTGGAAAAATAATAAATTATACTTGATGACTGCTTTGTCTCGTAGCTAAATAAATGAAAGTGGGACATTTGCATAGTACCGTGTGATTTTATAAGGGTTGCATTTTATGTGATTCTGAATTCCAGAATCCTGAGCATTAAACTCAGTTTCATTTGTATAACATTTTTAAATTGATGACTGTTACAAAGCAGTTTGTACAGGTAGTGGAAAAAGAGGATTTATGTTGTGCTGCTTTATAATGATGTGAAAACAGATAAACACACACCAGCACAATTCAAATGAAAAAAAATGGAAAATGGTAATACTGAATATGAAAAACATTTTAGCACTAAACAGAAGTTTAGGAACGCAGTGAACTGGATACATTTACACTCTCGTACACACACAGAGCACAGATGGCGCACCTCCACAAGACCCTGGCATATCCTGACCATCATGACACATCCATAGTGGACTCGTGCCGCGGCTGGTATCAGCATGTTCAGAGTGGACGTGGCCACAATCGCAAAGCCAAACACTCTGTAACAGACAGAAACACAAACCCTTCAAAACATGTTTACAACAGCGTACACAGTTCTTTTTTATCAGCACACAGAGATTAAACAGCAGGAGAAACCAGGAACCTGTTGGCAGCAAACTTCTGACAGATGAATCCTCCGGGGATCTGCGTGACAATGTAACCCCAGAAAAACGATCCATGGATCATCCCCACTGTCTCCGGATCCCATGTGAACTGAGCAGCCTAGAGAGAGCAGGGGGAGGATAAAGAAAGAGAGAGAAGGAAAGAAAGAGAGGAGTAAAGAAAAAGACAGGGAAAGCAAAATGAGGAAAGAGAAAGAAGAAGAGAAATAAGAGAGAGAAAGAGAGATGGGAGAAGAGAGAGGGGGAGGAGAGAAAAGGGAAATGAGAGAAAGAGAAGGATAGAGAGAGAGGGGGTGAAGAAAAAAGAGGGAAACCAAAGTGAGGAAAGAGAATGAGAAAAGAGAAAGAAAGAGAAATAAGAGAGAGAAAGAGAGATGGGAGAAGAAAGAGGGGGAGGAGAGAAAAGGGACATGAGAGAAAGAGAAGGATAGAGACACAGGGAGTAAAGAAAAAAGAGGGAAAGCAAAGTGAGGAGAGAGAATGAGAAATGAGAGAAAGAAAGAAAAAGAGAAATAAGAAAAGGAAAAGAAAGAGAAATAAGATTCAGAGAAATGGGGAGGGGGTGACAGTAAAGAGAGAGTGAGTGTGTGTGAAAACAAAAGAGAGAAAATGAGAGAGAGAGCAAGTGAGAGAATAGAGCAAAAGAGACAGAGAGATTAAGAAAGAGAAAAAGAAAATGAGGGAGTAAGGAGAGTGCAAAAGAGGTAAAGAGAAAAGAGAAAGTGTAAGAGCGAAAGGTTAAAGAGAAAGGATAATAAGAGAGAGAGAAGGAAGAGAAAGAGAAAAAAATATAAGAGAGAAATAAGGGAAAAGGCAGTAAAGAGAAAGACAAAATGAACAGAGAGAAATAGAGAGATCAAGTTGGAGAAAGAGAGACAGAGACAAAGAGAGAAATAGTCAGACAGACAGAGAAAGAATGGGAAATGAGAGAGAAAGAGAAAGAGAGAGAGAAGTAAGGGAGAGATAGATGAATAATGCCTGATATCCAGAAACTCTTTCTGCACACACGTAACCAGCTTGTGTCTTCTTCAAACAGACGCCTCGTTTACAGTTTAAACTAGGACATTATAAACTCCTCTTAACGCTGAACTGCAGCACAGCATGTATTAATCAGTGCTGTACTTCTGTTCTCTCAAATCCCTGGAAGTGCGGGAAGACATGCAGTCCGTCAGTGAGCTCCCAGGAAATGATTACTTAATAATAGGAGTTTTGTGCGTTTCTCACAACGTCTAAAAATCGGATAAAAATCACCAATACTGCTCTTCATTATTAGTGACACTTTACTGCACGGCTATGGAATATTCATCAGACTGTACAGTAACTGCACTGTTCCTGCACTGTGAGCACTTTTACAATACAGTGTAATATGAACTGGTTTAGGATTAAAGCCAGCATCAAAACCATGACTCAGTGATGCTCATCCACAGAGAACTGTGCCCAGGCATTCGAGACACAGGACAGCAGAGTAATTAATTCGAAACTTCTCAGCCAATCAGATGGCTCGTCTCATTTACATTTAAGCAGCTGCGTAATCACATCAGGAGCTTAAAGCAGAACTGAAAGACCAGACAAAGCAATAACAAAACTGAACACACAGTTGACCTGTAATTATTGCTAAAGCAAAGTAAAAAAGTACACTCTTCATCAAGAATATAGTTGCACAAATAGTTGCACCCAATAGGAATCAACTGAAAGGAATGAACCTTGGAGGGTAGGTTTGACATCGTGAGACATGCAAATGATTTCATGATAGTTCACACTCAGCCACACATGTGACGTAGCAAGGATGGGCCATATCGCTATACCTGACTGACCCAACAGCCACGATTGTGGGTGTTGCAGCCAGCAGTGATACCCTCCATGAGTCTTCCTGTTAGTGTCAGCACCATTGGCAGACTGCATGACGCAGAACTACATGCACACAGATTGTTACGACGACTGCTCTTAACACCACGTCAACATCGTCAAAGACTGCAATAGTGTCGTGCCAGACTGTCATGGAGTGACTCAGAATGGCAGCGGGTCATCTTCAGTGACGAGTCCCACTTTTGTCTTGGTGAAGACAGCCAATGAATCTGTGTGTTGAGGCACCATGGTCAGCGCCAAGATAGACAGATTGTTGTCACGTGCCACACGCCCAGAAGACCAGGTGTCACTCCACCTCCACCCCTACCTCACAATCTGCAGGTACTGCTTCAGAATATTCAAGCTGCATGGGATGGATTATCACAGGACACCATTAGGAACCTCTACAACTCCATCCTGAGACATCTGGCATGTTGTGTTAGGAAACATGGCGCCCCAACGGCATACTGAGTGACACTACTTCTGTATGTGTAGCTCAATAAATATTCCCCATATCAGTCTAAATTTATCATCATTTATTGTTCCGGGTAACCTTTATCTTCCTTCCCAATAGCACTCCAGTCCCACACTTCCTTCCAGGTGTAACTATTCTTTTGATGATGAGTGTACATTTACTCAAAATTAAACAAAATATTTTTTTATCTAGAAATTCAAATGAAAATATTGTTATATATACAATATCATAACTGAGGCATGTTACCACTAAATCACAATGACTACAGTGAAAAAAGCAAAACAGGACACATTTATTATATCCTCTCACAGTGAGAAAGATGGTCAAACAGGAAAACAGTTTCTGCAAGGTTGACGGCTAAAGCTTTACAAAAGATGGTTGCATCTTGGGGGACCAAGTTCCGAAATAAGATACAATCAATCTTCATGCCCACAAATTATGGGGAAGAAAGTATTTTCTTTCCTCCAACCACAAATATACGACTGCAACTTAGACTGGAAGTAGATTCCATGGACTTTTTGTTTGCAGTCAATGCAGATTCTGCATTACAAGGACAGTTATAGAGAAAACACACTAATCCCCACCACCTAAATCCCAGCATTATTACACACTAAGGCTTATTGTTCAGTAACTACATGGGCTGCAATGCAAACAGGCAAACTGTGTGTAGTAAAATGTGGGTCCTGGCCATTTAAAGTGTTAATGGTGGAGGGTCTGTGATGTTTTGTGGCTGTTTTCCTCCAAAGGCCCTGGGAACCATGTTATCTATAATAGTGCCCAAGTGAACTTAAATGAAATTCTGTCTACCTCTGCCAAAAAGCCAAAACTTGGATGTGACAGTGAGATAATGAACTAAATATACTATATGCCCATAAACAAACAAACAAACAAACAAACAAACAAACAAATAAACAAATAAATAAATATCAAGGTATGCATGCAACAGGTGTAAGGAGGAGGAAAGGAGAAAGGGGCAAAAAAGCAGGAAAGACTTGGTCTACAAGAATCAAGCTAACACCAATGTTGAAACTAACCTGTGAACCGAAATAACAAGAAGCTACAATAATGTACTAGATGGCATTGTGAATTTTAGCCATCTCACTCACACCTACTAATAGCTGAATACTAAATCTGTCAAGGCCAGAGAGGTCAAAACCCTACAGTTCATTGTCCTACAGCTCACAGTGGATGTGAACTAGTATATGTGACCTGAACATGCAATAAAGTACTAGAGTACACCAAAGTAGCTTCTTCATTCTATCAAAACATCTTTGTTTTTTGATCTAACACATGATAGCCACTGAATGTGAAGACAAAATATCTGCTCTGCTGGGTGCCGTGCCTGGCGCAACACTACCAGGAATTATCCAAATCCGATCCCTCTTGATAGGTCACACAGGGACGAGACACATACCAAAACCTTTAGCCAGTGGCAGAGCAGGATTGCCCTTCTGATCCATTGATTTTTGTTTTGGCATTTTGAGAGAGGAGCCACAAAACCAAACGTACAATTATTCAGCTTCAAATGCAGCCGGCATGCAACTGGTGCTTCATCTGAGAGCTTCGTTAACATTATCTCAGGATATTCAAAGCATATTACCTAAAGAGCCCATATACTACAGTTTCTCACATTTAACTTTTTATTTGTGGTTCACTTTATAACTACAGTATATGGTTTTGTAACTTATTATAACTTCTGTGCTGTGTGCATGGGCGGAGCTAAAGAGTTGAAGGTTAATAATCCCCAGATGCTACCCCAACATTTCTGCCATGCCATTGGCCTCCACCTCACTGTGGGGTGAGTGTTTGTGTAATTTAGAGGAGAGTTGTTTTGCTACTTGGCAGAATAACTCAACTCTGCCTCACACATTCACAACCATCCACCTCCCTGCCATACATTCTCACTGTGAGCTTGTGTCTGTCCAGCTTTAGCTTTAAGAGAGGTAAGTGAATTGGCTATCAGGGCGAACAACTCTATCGAACAACTCTCAGACACTCCACCCTCTGCTTGCTGTTTCTCGTGGTGAGTTGTATCGGCGGACACTGCCCCCCACCACCACCCCAACCCATCATGCTTGCACATCACCCCTTTACCATCTAATGCAACTAGATATATGTGTTTTTGTGACATCACAGAAACAGTGATTTTTAAACAGGCTGTTTTTAGAGCTTGGTTGCCATTAACATATGTATGGGCGCAGGAGTGAATGGTAAACGGTTCTATTGGTGTTTTAATGACACTTGAACAATACTGTTCACTAGAACCCAAAGGCATGATGTACCTGTACTCCACAATGAGCAACAAACATGTACATTTCTGCTATTCTTATGCTCAGCTAAATTAGATGCACTGAAAAAAGTATGGACTTTACACTGTAAAACTGTAAAATATTAATTTTACAGAAAATTACAAATTTTTTTACGGTATGTTTTCGGCTTTTTAATAAAAACTCATATCACATACAAATTCATGTAAAATGACAATAAATAGCAGCAATTGAATATGCAGCACATTATATAAAGGTTTATGTCCATACTAACGATTAAAGTTTTTTTCTTTGTACATTTCAAGGTAAATCTTACTAGTGTTATAAAGAGTAGCCAGATGCAGGTTTGCTTCCCATACCTCCCTGTTCATGCCCCACTCACCTCTATGATCTCCTTCTTTCCATGGAAAACAGTGTGCTCGTTGACCATGCTGACAATGGCCACACCCAGGTTGCAGCGGATGCCGAAAGAGATGCAGAAGCCCAGACCGGAGAGGATAGCGATGATGTAACGGCGCGGCAGGCCGAAGCATGTGCAGTCCACGACGGGCAGCTCCTTTTCCTCCACCAGCTCTGGCCTGCCCTCCGCCGACAGCTCAATGGTCTCTCCATTCTCCTGACGCTTCTCAAGGATTCTGGAGGAAGAAGAAGAACACTTCCAACTGATTTTAAGGCAAAAGGTGTTTGGACTATTTGGAAACAAGCAGCTTAAAACTGGATTTTAAGACATTTTATTCAGTAACTACAATCAATTATTCATTACATACTATAAAACGAATACCACACCGCTGTTGGGACAAGACTTTGTATATCCAAAAGAGTAACTTTCCAGAAGAAAGAAAAAGCATTGATGATGTTTTTAATGTTAGTTTTACTCCAAGTAATTTTGGAGGGTTTCTATTGATCCATTCCTCAAACAGTTTAAAGGCCAGCTATGAATTTCAAATTAAGTAAAAAAAAAAAAACAATCAATATATCTAAGTTGAGGAATGCAGACCCTTAGAGTTAAGAAGTTAAAATGTTTATCTAATAAACTCACATCTTATTACTCTGCAAGAGGAACATATTTCAGGTAAAGATAGGGTTGAGCTTAAGCATTAAGCCACATAAGCAAGTCTATTTGAGCTTACTTAACAGCTCCAGCCATGAGTGACGATTTCGACATACAGTTTGCATAATGCTGATTGTATATAGACTTGCATTACTTGTTAGTTACGTCCTCAGAACTCCAGATCATTATTTAGACAAAACCGAAACACAGTTTACAGAAATTAGAAAAAAGGATTGCAGAAAAAGGGGCTTTAGAAGAACCCTGTATGTGTTGTACTTAAGCTCACTTTTTTATAAGTAACAGTGAGCAAAATTCATATTTCAGAAGAATGTAACATTTGGTTTAATTGCACTTCACAACATGAGACTCGCTTTCTTAAAGACACAGGATCTCTCATGTTCAATAACATCTGCCCAGTGCTTCTAATGTACAGCTGTATAAACCACATCACACACCCACATCTGCATGAGGGGGGGAGAAAGAGAGAGAGAAAGACGGAGAGAGAGAGAGAAGGAAAAAAGAGACAGATAAAGAAAAAGAAATAGAGAGAGGTGGAAAGAGCAACAGAGAGAGGGGAGAGAGAAAGAGAGACAGAAACAGATACAGAGAGATAGAAACAGAGAGTCAGAAAAGGAGAAAGGAAGAGAGAAAGGAAAAGTTGAGGGATTGAGAAAGAGAGAAAAAGGTGAATAAAGAATGAGAGACAGAGAGATAGAGCAACAGAAAGAAGGAGAGAGAGACAGAGAGAAAGATAGAGGCTGAGAGATGGAGAAAGTGAGAGAAAGAAAAAAGAGACAGATAAAGAAAAAGAAATAGAGAGAGAAGGATATATAGAGATATATAGAAACGAAGAGAAAGGGAGAGTGTGAGAGATAGGGAGAGAAAGGGGAGTCAGAAAGAAAGACAGAGAAAGGAAGACAGAGACAGAGCAAGAGAGAGATAAAGAGAGAGACAGAACGACAGAGAGAAAAGAGAGAGAGAGAGAGAGAGAGAGAGAGAGAGGAGAAGGTGAGGGGGTGTCTCAGTGGATATCAGAACATGGGCGTTAAGCAGAGACCTGAAGAGAGACCATCTGGGTACTGCAACCTGCCCCACTACACACACACGCACACACACACAAGCCAATGCACAGGTAACTTCGATGCACACAAAAAAATCGCACATCAGGTGTAACTGTTTATCTGACCATGAATCAAACAAATCAAGGCCATCAGCCCAGCATGGTATTTCTGTCTTCATTCCATGATATCACATTTTACAAGCTCATTGCTCAAAAACACATACATAAACATACACTAGGATTAGCAGCTGTTTTCATGTGTGTTGACCACGAAACCTATTCTGTTCAAAATTCTGTTCAGCTAAAGTCCCAGTAAACACTGTCTGTATTACAGTAGACCTATGTGGTCCTAATATTCTGATGAGCATGTGTGACAGTGCTCAGTCCAACACTCCCAGCATGCTGCCCTGTTCATACAGAACTAAAGACCATAGCATCGAAACGGGCAGAAATGAGTGACTCTGCATATTCTGGTGGTGTTGTAGACCCCACTGTGTGATTGAGTTTTAACGTGGCACCACGTTTAAGAAGGTCACGCTGGGTCTGCATCAGTGGATAGAGGAATGAACTAAAGGATGGTCATATGCATGGTTCATTTGGCTCTGAAACTGTGCTGGGAAATGCATGGAGAGGGAAAATTCAACCACTTTGGATGTTGTGTGGACAGCAGTGAAAAATGAATAAGCAGTTTCTTTAATTGACTTAATCAAGGCTAGTGGAACACCTACACCCAGATCCTACCTCACAAAGCATGATTTCCTTGATAGGCAACTAACAAATCGAGTGGAGTCTGGTCTGATTACGCTTGACCACGATGAAAACCTGCAGTTGTTGCTATAAAATCCCAGGTGGTTGCTACTTGCTAGGGTGTACTGGGTCATTCCTATAGTATGCCAGGAGGTTGTTGAGGTGTTACCAAGTCATTACTTCAGTATCCCATCTCCACTTAACGTGGCCAAAAAAACCTTGACAATGGAGGCCATCTTGAAAATGGAGCCACGACAAAAACAGTCCCTCGGGAAACACAGACGGTTTCTCCTCTTGCTTCTGTTGAGCCTTACAGTTACACTTCCCATGATTTACCATTCCATGAGGTCAACGCCATGTGCCAGCAATCACTCACTTCATCCTTCTGAGTTACAGGGGGTGCTGGAGCCTATCCCAGCATTCAATATGAAAGGCAGGAAACGCATCACAGGGCAGACATACACACACACACACATTCACACACGCACATTCACACCCAGGGGGAATTTAGCATCTCCAATCCACCTGACCACATGTCTTTGGACTGTGGGAGGAAACGAGAGCACCCAGAGGAAACCCACGCAGACACGGGGAGAACATTCAAACATAACATGGAAAGGACCCCAGACGTCCAGCCGGGAATCAAACCCAGTCCTTTCTTGCTGTGAGGCAACAGCGCCACAGTGTCACCAATCAAACAACCATGAACTGTTTGCCCGTTCATCATAACCTGAATTCTAATTACACTGACATGTTCCTCATTGACTTGCTTGTATAAATACACCTTCGTTTGTTCATCTTGTTGCACAGTATTATCAACTCTTGTATTGCATACTGAGCTAAACTGAGTAGTCTGATCCTTGCTTTGTCTTTTGGTTTTCCGGTTCTGGTTTCTTCCTGTGCTTTGGTTGCTCGGCTGTTTCGTATTTTTGCTATTTTGACTACACCTTACCCATGCCTGTTTTGGTCACCTTTGTTCTTGCACTCTGGCTGGCATTCTGTTTTTCTGATTGACAGTGGTGGACCAAGTACACAAGGCATGTATTTGAGTTATAGTAGAGATACCCAAGGTAAAACATTCCTCCAGTAAAAGTAGAAGATCCTCCCTTCCTTACTGTCCACCACTGCTGATTGCCAAGCATAATTAAGATGGAACATCAGAGCTTAGATTCATGCTGGACAAGTCAAAGGGCTACACAGAAGCATACATATGTGGAAGAGCAGATAGCCAATCAAAATGCAAATGGCAGAATCCTGACAGCGTGGCCAGTGTGGTTAGTGTGCTAAAGATACCAGGCTCTCTGTCTGCATGTGGGCGGAGCCTCTGTGGCTAAAGCAACCCTACAGATCAATAAGAATTAGACGACTGTGGGCAAAACGCGCAAACCATGAAATGCATACAGTATACATACAAGAAGATGCTGCTACATAAGAAAACAAACAATCAAACGAAAAGTAATGCTTGAGCAACTCCTTTGGACTGCAGTGCATAACATTGCACAGTATAACGATTCCCTGAAGATGGACAAATTTCACAAATACTACGCCACAATCCATCTATTAATCTCTCTCTCTCCATCTCTCTCTCTCCCCCTCTACCTCACATTCCCGATCCCGTCGTAATCCCTTCAACCTGAAACAACACACAATCATGGAGGGATATAGTGACACGAGAGACCAATTTCTGTGTGTTCTGTGTGTGTACACGTGCCAGCAAGAGATTTACATCTTTGAAAGCAGATTTTTGTGTGTTTGAAGTGACCAGTCCTATAAATAAGAACGTATGTGCTTTCTGTCATGTGTGTGAGTGAGGGACATATATGGCCTAAAGCTCTCTCGCCCACCACTTCCACCCTTTTCACCCTCTCTCAACACTCGCTCTTTCGCTCACAGATAATCTGCAACTCCACTCTCAGATTAGGATTACAGAAATTATTCACTTCCGGAAATGAATGTGAGCGGCAGCGAGATGGAGATGGGAATGACGTGTGATACATGCCCACTCTTGATTTGTCTTTCTTATTCGCTTCAACCACTGTAGGGGTCCACTGTACAATAATGACCTATAATGAATAGCAAAAAAAATATTGTAACGTGATTATTTATTTGCTATTGTGGTATTTATAGCTAGTGGTGTCTTCCTAAACCGTCAACATGGTTGAGGTATTATTATTTGATACTAGTGCTGAAAAATGCCCATCAATGTTGTACTTAACTGGGAAACTGTAGTGTTCCCAAACAGGAGATGAACATGACAATGACCTCAATTTGTTGCCATTTCATATAACTCGGCTAGTCTGCTATCCAGGGTAGACTCCAGCTATTACAGTTATGTTGTGACAAAATTGTGACAACCTGTACTTTTGGTGTTGCATCACAAGTATAATATCTCGGAAAGTTGTGACAACGTAATCTGACCATATTGCCATGTAGTATTAGGAATACCTTTTGACAACTTAACAAAATTCCATGAGGTTGTACATGTACATGTGCAACATAAGCATATGGATTGTAGGAGGTTGTGACAAGGTACTGATAATGTTGCCGCTAAGTTGTCACAGCATCCCAGATCCTCACTCTTATGTTGTACATGGAACTTAATGGAATGTTTGCTGGGACTAAGCTTCTTATTTTCCAACATATTACTCTTAATTTTCTGTTCCAGATTAAATATTTAGCACTATTCGGAATATCATGGATTGTGTTATAGAGCCCTATTCAGGCATTTATACCCCCTAGTATTTAGGGGTCCCTATGTTGGCTAGCTGTGAAGTTACCCAACATGGTGGCACTACTGCTAGCTTCGGTAGCAGCATTTTTTTTTTTGGTTAACACTTTAACACATACATTGAGATCTTGCACCTTTCCGATTTTGGAAAAGTGTGTTTGGTTTGAGAAATAAGTAACAATTAACTTTTTCCACCAATCTTGTGGGAGATTTGGCAGTGTTCCACAGCTACAGTGCCACCCTGAGGTAGACCAGTGCTGCATCTCTAGTTACTTAAGACAAAAGCTCACCATTTTTGTGTGTTAAGCAACTAAACAATGAGCTGAATTTGTACTAGAACATCTATTGTAACAGTATGATGTCTTTTTCAGGGACTCATGAAGTTGATTTTCAGGGACCTCCCAGAATTTTGATTTTGAGTCATTCAGGGGTTCCAAGATGTCAGTTACAAAGTCCCAACTCCCCCAGCACACCTTGTATTTTTCATTTAACAGGATGAAATTGAATGGTGTTTGTTTCACAGGTGGCATTGTCTCGTGACCCCATATTGAAAATAACGTATACTGACTCGCAGGTGTACAATAGCGCACCGAGCAAAATAAGGGGAACCGATATACACACATCATCAAAAGAATAGTTGCATAAATAGTTGCATTCAGAAGGAAACAACCAACAGGAATGAAACTTGGTGGGTAGGTTTGACATTGTGAAACATGCGAATCACACTCAGCCGTGCATGTGACAAGAATGCAAGAATGGTCCTTGTCGCTGTACCTGACTGACCCCACAGCCATGACTGCAGACATTCAGCAAGCAGTGATGGCCCTCCATGAGTCATCCACCCCTACCGCAAAATCTGCAGAAACTGTGTGAGAATATTCAAACTGCATGGGATGGATTATCACAGGACACCATTAGGAACCTCTAAAACTCCATGCCGAGTCGTCTGGCATGTTGCGATAGCAAACATGGCAGCCTGATGCCATACTGAGAGACACTACTTCTGTATGTGTAGCTCAATAAATATTGCCCATATCAGTCTAAAATTATTATCATTTATTGTTCCTGGTAACCTTTATCTTCCTTCCCAATAGCACTGCCATCCCACATTTCCTTCTGGGTGCAACTAATCTTTTGATGATGAGTGCAGATGAGAAGTGATGGGCCCCACTGCTATTGCTCTGCTTGCATTGCTGTTAGTTGCAGCGCTGCTTTAGGTCATTGCTTTGTGATTTTCTGTTTCAGACCTGCTGAATCATGTATTAAAGAAAGAATGTGTAATTAAGGATAACTCTGTCTACAGACAGATTGTAGGCCAACTGCAGCACATATGTTACTTGCTAATGAGAATAGCCATCGGCTGCAATTAGTGCTGATTTTACAGCATATTCTTCATGAGTGTGTGTCTGTGTATGGGTGGGGGTGAGGGGTCCGAGTGTGTGTCTGTGTATGGGTGGGGGTGAGGGGTCCGTGTGTGTGCATGTTTCGCCATGTGTGCACAGGGGATGAAAAAAATCTAGGATTACAGAT
Organism: Semaprochilodus insignis; assembly: GCA_034552555.1. Taxonomy (NCBI): domain Eukaryota; kingdom Metazoa; phylum Chordata; class Actinopteri; order Characiformes; family Prochilodontidae; genus Semaprochilodus; species Semaprochilodus insignis. The sequence goes on along the minus strand of CM067477.1, from coordinate 14,693,817 downwards.
TATGTACTTGTGAGTCTTCCTCCGCTGCAGAAAACAGTCTGCACGCTGCAGCTTATCTAGATTTCATTCTGTAGCGCACCATAGAGCTACGAAACAGCTGATGATGTGTGCATATGCAGATTTAAGTTCCCTGATGACAAGCAGGTGTGCGGCAGTAGGAGGCAGAATTCTGCTATCGCAAACATGGAGAATCCCACTGAACTGATGCTGCTCCTGCGCCAGCACCATCCTGATGCTACAGTCTGTAACACACTCTTATCACACACAAGCACATACAACATATCTTCCTCCTGGGGGACATGCCCTGAGCCTCGCCATTAATGAAAATCAAAGCGGGAAATACATATCCATGAACAAGTGAGAGAAAATTTTGCTATCAAACAAGCCAGTTATAGTGGGTCTTTGCACATCATAATTATCAACACTCATTGTCTGTTTCATCAGCTCTACTTACCACATAGGTACACTTTGTAGTTCTACAGTTACAGACTGTAGTCCATCTGATTCCCTGCAGAGTTTGTTACCCTGTTCTTCAAAGGACCACTGCAGAGCAGGTATTATGTGGGTGGTGGATCATTCTCAGCACTGAAGTGACACTGATGTGGTGGAGGTGTGTTGTATGGTGTGAGTGGATCAGACACAGCAGTGCTGCTGGAGTGTTTAAACAGCTCATTGTCACTGCTGGACTGAGAATAGTCCACCAACCAAATCTATCCAGCCAACAGTGTCCTGTGGGCAGCATCCTGTGAACTAGAGGATGACCAACACAAACTCTGCAGACCAGATGAGCTATCATCTCTGACTGTATATCTACGAGGTGGACCAGAAAGGTAGGAGAGTGTCTCATAGAGTGGACAGTGAAACAGATGTACTACAGTCTGTAACTGTAGAACTACAATGTGGACCTTTTTGGTAAGCAGAGCTGATAAAATGGACAGTGAGAGCAGAAACAGGGAGGCCAGTGGATCAGCATTGTGTGTCTTGCATTGATTTAACTGGCTTTAAATATAGAATAATACTGCAATTACATTAAAATAAATTTAATATTAATCTGAGCTTTAACCATTATCTGCTGAAAATGTCGTTAAAGTTAGTGGTTGTGACGGCCAGAAACACATTCACTGCTTTATGAAGTGGGCATGGAATGTGCGAACTGTCTAGTTATACTGTAATTCTCTCTCTCTCTCTCTCTCTCTCTCTCTCTCTCTCACAAACAGTTCTTTTTAATCTCGCAGTAAGAGGATGAGGCCTGCACAGTAAAAAATTACATAATCCCACTGTCCTCCCTCTGTCTCTGTCTCTGACTCTGACTCTGTCAATGTCTCTGAGTCTGTCACTGTCTCTGTCTCTGTCTTTGTCTCAGTTTCTGTCTATGGCACTATCTTTGTCTCAGTCTCTGTTTCTGTCTACATTACTGTCTTTGCCTCAGTCTCTTTCTCAGTCTCTCACTGTCACTGTCGCTGTCTTTGTCACTGCCTCTGTCTCTGCCTCTGTCTCTGTCTCTGCATCCATCCATCCGTTTTGGTATTGTGCTATTTCATTGCTCCACTAAAAACTCAATCAACCCTTAGCGCTGTTGATTTTAACCTGCAGTGAACAGTCTGACAGGTGAACACCGGTCTGACCTTCTTCAGTAACCTACATCTCATCATCAGTGGAACACTGTGCTCTCTGTGATGATACTGAAATAGGTGACAGATTAAACCAAATCCACACAAATCTCTCTCCCCTTTCTCTCTCTCTCTACCCCTCTCTCATTCTTTCATTCTGTCTATCTTTCCTTCTTTTTCCATCTCTTTCTCACTTTTTTAATCACTGTCACTTTTTCCTCTCTCTCATTCTCTCCCGTTGTTTACTCTTTTTCTCTTTCCCCCTCCTATCTCTCTGTATTCATTCTATTTTCCTCTCTCTTGTCATCCATCTTCTTCTCTTTGATCTTTTGCTCTCCTTCTCCTTCCTTCTTTCTTGCTTGCTTTGTTTCTTTCTTTCTTTCCCCTTCTTTTGCTCTCCTCCATCTCCTTCGTCTCTCTCACTTTCCCTCCTATCTCTTTCTCTCTCTCTCCCCAACTCTTTCTTTCTCTCCTTTTATTGCTGCTCTCACTCCCTTCTCTCGCTCTCTCCTTATTTGCTCTCCCTTTGCTCTCACACTCATTGCACTGTCTCCCCCTTTCTCTCTCGCTCTTTTTCTTTCTTTTTTATTGCTTTCATGATCTCCTTATCTCCCTGTCTTATCTTTTCTCATTTCCATCTTCTTCTTCTTTCTATCCTTTTTTGCTCTCCCTCCCTTCTCTCTTTCATTTTCTCTCTTTCTCTTTCCCTCTTCTTTTTTCTCAATCCCTCTCTCTTTCCCATCTTTTTCTCTTTCTTTTTCTCCCTTCCTTTCTCTCTTACTCCCCTCTCCTTACACCTTTATGTATTTTAAACCAAATCCCCCCGCCCCCCTCCCTTGCCTCCAGTGAACAGATTGGGTCTCAGTGGGACTGTGTCACCCAGGGAGAGACTCCCCCCTCCTGATACACACACACACACACACACACACACACACACACACACACACACACACAGTTACAAACATTTCATAACAACCTGACCTTCACATGTGTCAGATACGCAACATACACACCAACAACATCTCCAAATAAGACCTCCATCATGCAGATGAACAGTGGAGTAATCAGTAATTGGTGTGGTAGAACATAGCAGAATTTGTCCTCAGTGTGTCGACTGCAGGTATTAAATTACAGCATCCATCTAAATGCACTCTTTGGCAGCAACTGCTGTGAAGTTGAACAAGCTTAATAGAACAATCTAATGAGAAACCGTAGTGATTTTTGTTTAGAGTAGCTTTATAATGCTCAGCTAATCCCTTATAATCTCAGCCTTAGTCCATCTTATTATACAGTAACTACATGGACTATGGTGCAAACTGCTGTTGCTGCTATAACGGTTATTCCCAAATTATAGCAGATGCACATGTAATAAAAGTTGGAACCACCGACAAGTCTTGGCCATTGAAGAGTTCAAAATTATTGGACTATGCTGTGGTAGCTACTAGAAAAGAGGTATGTAGGAACAGACCAGCTACCCCAGTCTGTTCTAACAGTGTGGCCTTTCACGGTCATACAGAATAAATATTACTTCAAATGAATAATGCACTCTAAATGAAGGTATTATGAGATCTGTGCTGCAGACTCTCATCAGATTAAATGGGATATTTTTGGCAGCATTCTTTAAAGCTTGTCAAATCCAGCAACAGTAGCTACAAAGGAAAACATTTATGGGCGGAGCTTGAATATGTCAACCAGGCAAAAACCAAAACCAAACACAAAACCAAAGGTCCCTTTGCAAAGAACGTGACCACAGTAAACATAAACAGGAAAGAGCAAAAGGATGCTGGATCATGGGTCCAGGAGGTTGAGTGCAGAGTGAAAGATGAGCAGAATAAACAGAGTAAACAGCCTGAGAAGGTGGAGGTACAGATGAAAGGGATGGAGGGAGGATGTACAGAAGTGCTAATGTGAGAGATAGAGGGATAGAGTGTGTGTGAGCGCAGGTGTGAGGTGTATGGTTGGTGCGTGCTGGGCTGTTGGACTGGCAGTGTGTAACAGTAGGAGCAGGAGAGGCTTTAAATGATTAATCAGCTGCTGACAGTACTGCTCTCTATAATGCAGTTTCATCATGAACACACACACACACACACACACACACACACACACACACATACACACAATGCTGCTTCTCAAGATCCAGGTAATAAAACACATTCAGTGATCAGTGATCTGGAGGTCTGGACGCTGGGGTAGTCAGTCCCAGTTCTGAGAACACCAGCAGCTCCTTTGTTCTAATTTGAATCTTTCTTTTTTGGAGTTTCTTCCCAGATAGCATGCGGATATGGGCCACATCTGGCAAAGACATGGCACTGCATGCCCACTGTCAGCACTGGCAATATGCAGTGAGCCAAAAGTGGTCCACATGTTTAAAACATGCCTTTGGCCCACCTGTCCCAAAACAGATCTGGTCCACTTCTGGCAGAGATACGCGAGCTGCCTACTATTGGCTGATGCATGGCCCTAATCTGGTGCGTATGCAGCCCATATCTCAAAACCGAGAGTGGTCCACCCATGTGCCGTCAATCCATGCAGCACGTGGGCCAAATAAAAAAGGTGAAATTTGGGCCAGATTTGGGCCAGAACACTTTTGCTATCTGTGTTGACAGCTACACATCCTTTCAGACCCATAACATTGAGTTGTCATCTACAGTGATATTTCTGTATATTTGTAGATAAATTTGTTTGTATATTTTATAACTGCTACTGTCTGCTAAATTTCCTTCAGGATCAATAAAGTATCTATCTATCTATCTATCTATCTATCTATCTATCTATCTATCGCTTCTCTCAGTGGAAGGATAGGCAGGAACAGCAGAAACAGATTGTTTCAGATCTGAAGCAAGTGGAGCTTGATTTTCTCCTCTCTCAAAGATGAAAACTTTAAGTGCTGTTCACCTGATGGGGACAGTGTTGGTGGTCTACCAGGTCTTGCACAGTTATTAGGAGTCCTGTTTTTTCTGTAGGTTATTTTGTTGACCTCTAAAAAACTATTTATTCTCATGTCTTTGATGTCCTCCTTCCTTATGTAATTGGGTTATCTTATATGTGTATCTACATTATATCTAATATAACTCACTCACTCACTCACTCTTTTTCTCAACCGCTTTATCCTTCTGGGTTGCAGGGATGCTGGAGACTATCCCAGCATTCAGTAAGCAGAAGGCAAGAAACACCCTGGACAGGCCGCCAGTCCAATTCACCTGACAGCATATATTTGGAATCATTCCAACTTAACCCAAATGGAGTACTCCTCTCAAGTGGTTCCAAATGGTGTTTCATTACTGCACCACATTCCAAATGTTGCTTTATCATCCCAGCTCATTCCAAATGATGCCTCATTACTGCAAATGGTACCTAATCCCCAAAGGCCTTTCCAAATGGTGCTTCATCACCCCAAGTCATTACAAATGACGACTAATCCTCTCAAGTCATTCCAAATGGTGTTTCTTCTCCCTACCTCTTCCAAAATGGTAACTAATCCTCCCAAGTTATTCCAAATGATGATTCATCACTGCAATTGATCCCAGAATAGTGTATCATCACCCCAACTTATCCCAAATGGTGTGTCATCACTCAAACTCATTCCAAATGTAATTTCTTTGCCCCATATCATTCAATTGGTGTTTTATCACCCCAACTTATCCCAAATGGCGTGCTATCACTCCAACTCATTCCAAATGGCATTTCACCATGCCAATTCATCCCAAATGGTGTTTTATCACTGCCACACATCCCACATAACATCCCACATTCATCACCCCAACTCATACCAAAATAATGCTACATCACTCCAATGTTGGAGGAATGAAGCTGTCCAAATGCAGCTTAATTACTCCAACGCACTGCAAATGGTGCCTTATCATTCCAGCCCATTCCAAATGGTGCTTAATCACTCCAGAAAACACAGTTACACTGCTCTACCATCCAAAGTTCTAGTCACTGTGTGGCATTGTGCATAGATGCTTCTATCTATAGAGGCTGTCACCAAGCATCCCTCTGTGCTTCTATGGTTGTGTGTCTGCAACTAAACTAAACTTATGAATGAAATGCATGCTGAATCCACTAATTAGAAGGGGAGTCTGGACTTCTGGACAGTTACACCACATGCTGAAAAGAGAAGTTCTAGGCTACAGCTGGAGAAAGAGGGTAAAAATTCCAACTGTGTTATGTTGATAAATATCTAAAGCATGATTCTCTCTCTCTCTCTCTCTCTCTCTCTCCCTGTGTGTGTGTGTGTGTGTGTGTGTGTGTGTTTGTTCTGCGGAAATTCCGCTCAGTCTAATCTGAATCTCATCGGTCATTTCATCTCTGTCACGTGTGGCAACGTGAATGAACAGTAACTCGCGTGCTCTCTGCCTTTAATCCCGGTGCGCCTCGCGCTGCAAGGTGGAGCTGATGGGTGTGTCGATGTGGAAGGGAGGAGTAAACAGCTGGACCGTGTGTATGCGTTTGTGTGTGTGTGTGTGTGTGTGTGTGTGTGTGTGTGTGTGTGTTTCAGAAGGATTTAAACGTGTAGATGTTACTGCAAATCCCCATCAGAGCACGAGCCTGAAATATTTATACTTTCATTTATTATTATTATTATTATTATTATTATTATTAGTATCAATTACCCCATTTTTTACAGAACTCTCACAAACACAAATATCCTTCTCCACACAAGCTTTTTACCTCATCGACAGGTGCTGATTGTATGTTTGGAAATGGAATGTGGAATACAGACTCTGGAATATTTTTCATATTTCGATATTAGAATCTGGGATGTTTCAAATGTATAAATGACATGCACTGTGCTCTTCAGGCAGCTGTACCTGCGCTTCAGGTGGGAGTGAGCTCCTGGACCAGCATCATCTCATATAACCACCCAGAGATGAAGAGCATGAATTACCAGTAAATAATAATTCTCAATGTATCAATATAATAATTCTCAATGTTTATTTTTCAATAAACAAAAACAAATCTAAAAGAATATAAACCAGAAAAGCCATTTCTATCCGTTTCTTTCTTTTGTGATTATTATGTTTTGAATCTTTGATTTTTTTTTTCATTTTTTTCATTTTTTTAATATTTATTTATACATGTATGTATTTATCTATTACCAGTGACAAGTCTATTCCTATTCTTTTATTTATTCTTTTTATTACACATTGATTCAGAAAGTATCCTTAGTGAAACTAAACTTTTGCTTATTATAGCTGAATCGTTTCCCTCTCAGCTCCTATCAGTCCTCCAGTGAGCGGAAGATTATGTAACAGCAGCTCTGACTGATCGAGACTCCATCACGACGCACTTTCACCGAACAACTTCAAACAAACCACGACTGAAATCAGTCCGACTCTCAGCACCCTTACTGCAGCCCACCCTTAACAGCTCCCTTCTCTGCTCTATAAAGTGGTCTCGTGGAGCCCCAGATGTTCCCCAGTGCTTCATCCCCAGAGAGCATCTGTCTCGTATGACCATGACCACAAACGACCACCTTTAACACTGTCTAGAGTACATGTGCTGAATAAAGAGGAGAGGAACATGTAGTTCAGAGTTTCTCCATCTCTCCATCTCTCGCTCTGACATCCCTGTGTGAGAGGTGTGGTGTTTGGTGGTGAGCTAAGGAGCTGAGGGGGTCAGGTGAGTCAGAGGACACACAGGAGTCGTGAAGTTAAAGTTCAGATTGTCTTACCTGTGAAACTTTCCTAGGGTTTTTGCCGCCGCAGCCTTGAAGCGATCTGGACGGATCTCCATGATCGCGACTCCCGGATCCGGCCGGTGTGCTGCTGTCCCGCGCGCACTGTCCGTCTCTCTCTCTCTCTCTCTCTCTCTCTACTCTCTCTCTTTCTCTCTCTCCTCTCTCTGTGTCTCTCTGTCTCACTCTCTCTATCTCTCTCACACTCTCTTACACAATCTCTCTCTCTCTCTCTCTCCCTCTCTCTCACATTCTCTCATATAATCTCTCTCCCTCTCTCTCTATCTCTGTCTCACACACACACTCTCATACAATCTATCTATCTATCTAATCTATCTATCTATCTATCTATCTATCTATCTATCTATCTATCTATCTATCTATCTATCTATCCCTTTCTCATACTATCTCTTTCTCTACCGTCTCTTATCTCTCTTCGCTTGTAGTCTCCCTCTCTCAGACAATCTCTCTCACTCTACCCCCCCTTTCTCACTCTCTCTCTCTCTCTCTCTCTCTCTTTCTCATAGGAAGTAACACTTTTCCACCTCAATAACTTATTTCACTTTTATTGAAACTTAATCCGGCTAAAGATTAATAATCATCTCTATTTATTAGTATTAAATATAATGTGTTTATTATTGTTTGTGTTGCTAATATATATCACAGCCCACCTGCTCATTAGCATGCACCTGAAACAGTACAGGGAGCATACTCTAAATTCTTTTGTTAATAAACACGTTTCCGTTCTTTTAAGTCAATGTTTAGTTTTTTATAGCATTAATAAGTACTGGGTAAATGACCAGAACCCAACACAGGGCCACAAAACCGACCCCATGTCCGGTCAAGGTGCAGTTTTAATCCGCTTCGACAAACTTAAATACCGTAAACGTGGCTTACACCGCCATCTAGTGGTCTGTACGGTAACAACATCAGTGTATGGGACATTTGGACCCGTCTGTGGTCACGTGATCGCTACTCTTTTTTTTTTCTGTCTCTCCTCACTGTTTGAGCAGGTCAGGCAAAGTTAACAAAATATGGTCGGAGAACACTCCTGTGGCTGTTCTCTAGATCTAGCGTAGCGTAACTCCCTCAGCTCAGTCCTGAACCTGTTTTGCTAAGCAGCTGAGCTTTGTATGCACTCTCTGCTCTGCTCTACTCTAATGTAAATAGTCAAGACTGTATTTTACAGTGCCTAACCCTGATAAAGCCAGCACAGACCAGCATTCATTCCAGCCTGGTTTAAACTGGTTGATGCTGTTTTAAAGGTGCAATATGCAAGATTTTTAGGTTGATACATTCCAAAAGTAACAATGTGAGAATGTGAAGAAATAACAGTTTTGATGGTATGTCAAAGACGTCTATGTATCTTGTTGTACAGATATCTCCTGAAATTAGCATGTTAACTAGCTTAGCCCTGGCCTGCTCTGTCTAGTGATACCACTTTGTACCTCAAGAGACGATAGAGAGTCGCTGTAGCGTCAAGCCTCTTGTCAATCATGCTGAAGGTCCTGATCCTGCTTAGATCATTTAAGGACAGATAGCAGATAACACATAGAATGATGACCCAAGCTCCTAGCAAGAAATCGCATGCACACAACAAGAGTTAACACTGACGTTGCTTTCCACTGCTGGAAACACTATTGGCTAGTATAGGGATGAAGTTTGATGCTGAACTTTTCCTTGTTTCTTATAGTAGGGGTGTACACCACTTTCTGATGATATTGTGCTCTCTATTGTTTGGACAGTTGCATGTTCGACATGTGAATCGTTCATGTTACAAAATGCTCCTTTAAGCTGGTATAATGCTGGTTTAGCAGGTCCCCCAGCTTGGCCAACATACCAGCATCCACAACACAACATGCGCTGGCTGGTCTTGCTGATTCACCAGCAATGCTGGTCTAAGCTGGTTTTGCTGAGCAGGGCAGACAGGAAACTTAGCCTGATGATTAAATTAGGCTATACAAGGCAGAATAAAATTTGACATGCTTTTAGGTGAGATTTTTGGGGATGGGCTGCTTGTAATGTGAGTTTTTCAGTTTCATAGCCATAAACAAACAAACAAACAAACAAACAAACAAACACAATAAAAACAGCTGACTCCCTTCTAAAATCTACACCAAACATGCTCAGACATGACCAACTGTTGGCTAAGGCAAAACATAAAACAGGGAAACAGCAGTGCTTTGAAAACATATTTTATTAGGCATATAGTAAAGATAAAGATTTGTTCCACCACAAAAAATGCAAATTAGGTATGATTTACATTGCATCTCACATACACAGCCACACACATAACACAGTCAGTCAGAGTATAATTTATGCACTAATAGAGAATAATGTAAAAAGGAGGTTAACATGACCATGTCTGTTAAAAATGAAACAATCAAGTATGTTAGCTGAATGTACAGACTCTCTCATATGGCTTTAAAGAACAGGCCTGGCATTGCCCTACAGTATTTATTTACCATCTCATTAGCTGCACAGGGGGAGCTGCCTTGAATACATAGTATTTGGGTCTGAGTGTTTGTGTTTTGGTGTATTTGCCTTCGTGTGTGCTGCTTTCCTATTGAGAGCTGCTCTCGCCACGAGGTGCCACACATAGGACCACACTTATCGAAGTGACATCTTTCTGGCTTCTTTTTTAACCATTGCGGAACATGCCTGTTCATGTCAGTCCACTCTGACCTTGTAAGCTGATTTAGCACATTCCTCAGTTCTATTCTCAGCCCTGCTCTCCCTATGCCTGCTATTTTTGGCTGGATGAGTTTTGTGGTGTTGGGTATTTTTAGCACTAGGATTAGAAACAAACAAACTCCAAAAAGGAAAGGCTCAGTAGAACACATACACAAGCTTTTGGCACAATCTTTTCCAACGCTTATCCATGGGCTTTTGCCCACTGTGTGAACAGCTAGGTCTGAGTTTTGTGCAACTTGATGCATTTCATAGTGAAAAAAGGCAACCTGTGTGTGTTAACCATCCTGTTAAGCCAACTTTAACACTAACAATGGTTGCCAACAATAACATAGTAAAGAATGTGCATGTTTATGCATGATATGCAATATTAATAAAACCCTATTGAAATGTCAGACAGGACAGCAACCTTTAAGGAATATTCCAGCATTTTCAGTCTAATATGGATTTGCCACGTCTTTACTGTATGCTTGATTACCACAAACAATGCCTTTGGAGCATTTATAACCCTTTTTGGTGCAACTCCTTTACTCTAGACACACTAATAATAGGAGCCAACGGGATAGATTCTGCTGTTGAAGCTGTTGAATTCAATGAATAATGTTTATGAGAAACACGTACATTTTCAAGAACGTTTTCAAGTCAAAGGAACATTTTTCATGAGCCAATTTCTTCAGTTAAAAGTTAATGAGTCACTTTCATCTACTTTGTCTAGGCCTATTTTGTGTCGTTTTTTCATACCCTCATCAACAGCTGCACAAAGAGTTGCACCCAGAAGGAATCAACCGACAGGAATGATACTTGGTGGGTAGGTTTGACATTGTGAGACATGCAAATGTTTCAAGTTTCACACTTGGCCCCGCATGTGACGTAAGCAAGGATGGGTCTTATCGCTGTACCTGACTGACCCAACAGCCACGATTGTGGACATTCAGTGAGCAGTGATGCCCTCCATGAGTCATCCTGTTAATGCCAGCACCATTGGCAGACGGCTGCACAACGCAGGACTACATGCATGCAGACCATTATGGTGACTGCCCTTAACACCACGTCAACATCGCCAAAGACTGCAATGGTGTCGTGCCAGACTGTCACGTAGTGACTCAGAATGGCAGTGGGTCATCTTCAGTGACAAGTCCCGCTTTTGTCAATATTGTCAATATTCAAGCTGCATGGGATGGATTATTACAGGAACTCCATGCTGAGACGTCTGGCATGATGCATTAGCAAACATGGTGGCCTGACACCATACTGAGAGACACTACTTCTGTATGTGTAGCTCAATAAATATTGCCCATATCAGTCTAAATGTATTATCATTTATTGCTTCTGGTAACCTTTATCTTCCTTCCCAACAGCATTGCGATCAGACACTTCCTTCTGGGTGCAACTATTCTTTTGTTCAGTTGAAAATGAATGGGCAGAGTTTTCATAGAATCTTGCCTGATCTGGAATAGATACCAGAAAAGCTTAGGCAAAGCTATAACTGAAATTGCTATTTACTGTGTTGCTCTAGTGTTGGAAAGCAGAGTAAAACATTCTCACTTGCATGTGTGCTAATCCATGTGCTTTATATTTGAATGACCTCCAATTCAAATATTTATTGATGCAAACTACATTTAAAAATGGTAGAATATTACTTTGTAACTAGGGTTGCCACATATATGGTTTTCACCCAGACGGCCTGGTTTTCAGGGTCTGTGTTCAGTTTTGACTTTTTTTCGGCAATGTTCTTCCAAACTGTAAGGCACAAGCAATACATTTGGTTATTTGTCCCACCAATCTCCCACTGTCATTTTTATCCTATTGTGTCATTTAGCACAACTGCCATTATTTTAAACACATCGAGCAATTATAAAATAGCTAAAATCACACTGCCCATGTAAAATGAATAAGATATCTCCTAGAAAAAGCACTACTGCTCTTCACAGGAAGTGGCAGATAGAAGGTCAATGTGTGGGGGCACTGGGGTGTCCAGTTCTGGCTTTCTTAAAAGGTGGCAACCCTAAATGTAACACTGAGTGCACCCTAGCTTACTCTATCATTGACACCTGACACTCTATCACCATACTCCAACCCTACCACATTACTTTCGCTATTACTGCATTCACATCCTGAAACGTATAATAAACCAAGAAGAAGAAGAAGAAGAATAAACACTTCTGCACATAAACATACCACACCCGAGCTGGCAAACTGGCTGACTGGAGGGACCATTATTCACCGCCAAACAGTGATGTCCAGCCAATGTTTCCATGAAGGAATTTCTGCAGTATTTTTCCAACCCAATTGCTGCATCTGTTGCATTAGTAGCATATAGTCCATTAGCACAAACAGTGATTTCTAGGTAGCCAGAATAGGACAGTTAACCTGATGTCTTAAAACTCACTTATAATAGAAGTCAAAGTGTACATGCTAAAGTGTTTCTGTTCTTTCACTAAGTAGAAGAAAACTTTTTCAAGTGTGCCACAAATGCAACAGACAGAAATTAGGCTTCAGAAAATCCTGGAGTATTCCTTTAATGCATTAAAGCTATCCGGGAGGGATAAAGACACAAATAGTGAGGTAACTAAAGTGTTCAATAAGGCACTTTAGGAAGGCAGACATGTAACCTGACCTAGGTACACCTAGGGGCACATACAAGGAGTGATTTGACCACTCGTATAAAGAGTGTCCTCTCATGCAGGGCGGCAAGCTAACAGACATTGCTATATAATCATAGAGTTCATTAGCATAATGAGGATAAATGGAGTCCCTCTATTGCATGTCCATAAAGACTCCAACTTCAGTTAATAAATACCCCACTTCCTTCTTTCTCGTTTCATCCCTTCTCCACTACACCTCTGTATTGTCATGAGGCTTTAGTCATTCTCTGTCCTTCCCCTGTTTCATTTGCTACCTCTTTAAAGCTCAGTATCTTCTTCCTCATCCTCGTCTTCCTGTTGTGGAAGGGGCCTGTAGTGATCCACCCCCAGGGGCAGGAAGGTGGAGCATAGCCGGTTGCCGTCCTCGACCAGCAGGGAGTGATGGTTGTTGTGTTCAGGCTCAAAAGAACTGCATTTGGAGTATTGCTCTCTGTGCTGCTCAGTTACGTCCACTTCCTCTGGTTGATCTTGCCTCCGGGTTAGGAGAGAATACAGATATCCAGCAGGCACTGGGAGAGATGCAGTGACTATGAGCATGGAGAGCACCACCAGCGCCCAACCGGGATACTCCAGGCTAGTCTCAGAACCCTTACAGAGGAAGGAAGATAGATAAATAGATAGATAGGTAGATAGATAGATAGATAGATAGACTTTTAGGATTTTACAAAACTTCACTAACGTTCAGCAGTGTGTTCAAGGGTGTGTTGAGTATGTTTACCGTGGTGCGGTTCCATGCTGTGTAAGTTGGCCATTTGAAGACCATTCGCAGCAGACTTGCAGTCAGCAGACCCACCATAGATAGCAGGCAGACATACTTCCACATATACTTATACACCACAGGAGGGCGCCAATGCAGCATGAATGCTATGTCATCCAGAAATCTGAAATCCGTAAACAGGATTTTTATGGTACACAGATATATGTATATGGTGTTAACAGAAATATACACCAACAGGCCACTTCATTGAGGCCTCCTTGATGCACCTCCTTGTTTCTATACTCCTTTGTCCATTTTATTAGCTCCAAGTACCACATAAGTGCACTTTGTAATTCTATAGTTTCAGATTCTTGCCCTGTTCTTCAACAGTTAGGAGCCTCACAAGACCACCTCTGATCACAATGGTGACACAACAGTGTATTGTGGGCAGCACTGTATGACCACTGATAAAGGCCTAGACTACTATCGACACAAACTGTGCAGCAACAGACAAGCTATCTTCTCTGAAAATGAGCTACCATCAAAATAATGCTTGCTCTGTCCTAAATTTAGGACTACAAAGTCCTATATGGTAAGTGGAGCTGATCAAATGGACAAAGACGTACCAGATTTAGGCACAAGTTAGGTATACTTTAAGAAGTTACCGCTCAGTGTAGAATTACAGTATCACAAAATGAATAGAAACAATGAAAAGTGAAAAGTATATGAACTTTCAACATAACATGTACACATACATGAATTAATAGTATATACAGATACACTGTAAACTAGAAAAGTGCATTTCCTGAAGAAAATGGAAAGAGGGATTGGTCAGCTTAAGCTTGTTGCTAGCCGGATGCTAAGTGTTACAAAAAAAGAATGAGTGTATGGGAGGAATGAAGGATGAAAAAAATAGAGGAGTGCATACAGTTTGGGGCTGTAGGTTACAACAAACAGTAGAGTTTGAACGGGTGTGAAAAAGAATAGGACTCTAAGGGAGGAAAGAGTGACGAGACGAGTGCAGGTCAGAACAACACTGCATTTGCGCTTGGGCGTCTGCACTGAGATAGTACATGTGAAACGGTGTCTGTTGGTCGAGTGGAAGTACGGAAGATCGGCATGTACTTTTCCAAAAATATTTTTTTCTGAAAACCGTTGGATCAAAAATCTCAAGCACACCATTCCCGATCAGACCAAACATTCCAGAGTCGGAACGACGGGACTAGTAACAGACAAAAAAAATAGTACCAAGAAGAAGGAGAAGAAGAAAAGAGATACAATAGTGTTGCACATTGCGCAACCAGTAATAAGACCTTTATCATATGGACCACATTGCAGTACCAAGCTATGAACAATACACATGTATTATGTACATTATTAGTATCAGGAAATTTGCATATGCAGTTTCAGTCTTACCGATCAGCCCCATAGATCCAAGCCACACTGAATGTCTCAAAGATCACGACGATGATCAGCGGTAAGGTGGCAGAATAATCATCAAACATAGTGACAAAATAGTTGCCGCTGCGCTGTGTGAAAAGCAGCCCTATCACAAAGCCCAGGATGCAGCTAAATACTGCAATGCAAAAAAAACACAATGTTACATTAGTTTAATACTTCACTGAACACTGTAACACAAACACCACATAGGAAATATGGTGTAACGCTTGAAAACTGCAACACGAACACTGAATATATGCTACAATTATGTAGCTCTACAACACAACATAGCCAGAACTCATTAGAGCTACTGCACATTAACACCACCAACAATACAACACAAAACTAACCTCCCCAAACAAAAAAATTCCTGTCCCTGTATTCCAAGATGACAATTCTTGCATTCCTGGAGCTACAAATTTGACTGTTTGGCATGATGAACATTCAGGAGCATTCACACATCTAGACTGGCCTGCAAAATCCTCAGATTTGAATCCTCTTGAAAATCTGTGGGACTACCTGGAACAACGAGTAAAACGGAGGGAAGGCGTCCACCAAAACTGGCCCTACTGCACAATTCTTTGATCAATGGCTGAGCAGTGATGTGGCCTACATCCAGAAACTTATTCACTCAAGGTGCTTGTGGAGGTATTACATGGTATTAGGTATGTTTCAGTCACAGGTTTTTGTCTGTTGAGCTTATTATCTTAGATTTTCAATAAAACAGTTAAAAGCTGTGACTATGAGCTACACAGACACATCTAAACATCACCACACAGAAACAATATGAGAGCTAAACTTTGCCTCAAAAGTTTGAAAATGATCTTTTCTTTATAACAAATAATAACTTCCACAGTGTGTATTTCAAAACTGCAAACTATGATTCATATAATATTTCAAGACTTCTGTGGAAAAGAACTGGATAAAGTGATAAATATTGTAACATATTGTAATTACATTCTATTTTACATTCATCAAGTCATCTGCCTTATTTAATCTCTAAATATGACGAGTTCTGGATATTAAAGTCCCAGGGAACACAGAATAAGGTATTATAAATGTCGGTATGATAATAAACCTTAGTGTTATATTAAACACCCACAAAACGGTAACGCAACATGCCAGACAATTCTGCATGGAGTTGTAGAGGTTCCTAATGGTGTCCTGTGATAATCCATCCCATGCAATTTGAATATTCTCACACAGTTCCTGCAGATTATGCCGTAGGGGTGGAGGAGGCGTGACACAAGGCCTTCTGCACGTGTGACACGTGACAACACTGTTGATCTTGGCGCTGACCACGGTGCCTCCACGCATGGATTCGTTGGTTATCTCCACCAAGACAAAAGGGGGACTCGTCACTGAAGATGACCCGCTGCCATTCTGAGTCACTCCATGACAGTCTGGCACGACACCATTGCAGTCCTTGGCCATGTTGACGTGGTGTTTAAGGCAGTCTTCGTAACGGTCTGCGTGCATGTAGTCCTGTGTCGTGCAGCCATCTGCCAATGGTTCTGACACTAACAGGATGACTCATGGAGGGTATCACTGCTCGCTGAATGTCCACAATTGAGCTGTCGAGTCAGTCAGGTGCAGCAACAAGGTTCGTCCTTGCTTGTGTCACATGCGTGGGCCGCCAAGCGTGAAACTTGAATCACTCTCATATTTCACAGTGCCAAACCTACCCACCAAGTTTCATTCCAGTCAGCTGATTCCTTTTGGGTGCAACTATTTGTACAACTATTCTTTGGACGATGAGTTTTATAGATAATTCTGTTTTAAAATACACTGATACAGACACCATAAACAGACTGAGTGCATCTAGATGCCAGCAATTTATTTTTTACATACTAAGGCGTAAATAACATAAATGGCAGATATACATAGCAGACTTGTGTTTGCGTGGTCAGTGCGCTCAGGGGTAGGCCACAGTCACTACACAGAAGAGTTCTTTGTAACAGGTTGATCTGTAAGTGGAGGACAGCCAAAGTGTGTGTGTATATACCTGTGAGCATGGTCTTGTGGCGGCCCAGCAGTCTAAAGTTGTCCATGAGCGGAGTAAGGATGCCCTGCATGGTGCCGAACATGGTGGACAGCCCCAGGTTAAGCAGCATGAGGAAGAACAGGGCTGACCAGAATGGACTGGCAGGGAACAGAGCCATTGCCTCAGTGAATGCAATGAACGCTAACCCCGTCCCTTCCACTCCCTGAGTGAGGAAGATGGGAGAATGATTTGAGTAACTGTGGATTGCATAATGCTCTGTAATTGCCTATTCCAAAGACTCTGTCATGTGTTGTATTACTCTGAGGTGTACATCCTATGATGTTTCGATCCAAACTCTTGATGGAAATTTGGGGCAATTACAACAAACACCATCTCTTATGAAGCAGACAGTAAGATCTGTCCTAGATGACGTAACAGGACCTCTTCTGCTAAAATGGATCTAGTTCTATTTCATAATTTCACATTAATTAAACTCTGAAATCCTCAATAATACAAAAAGCAGTAATATAAATGCCCTGCACTTCACCTTGTTCATTTCTCTCTCCAGGTCGCAGTCAGTGATGTTAGGCAAAATGCTCCCGTATTGGGTGTACCAATGCCTGTACTCTTGCAGGTCCACGGATTTGGGATCAGACATGTTGAAACCCGGCCACCAATGCTGAGACGCGCCTGAGGCTGCCATCTCCGCCATTCTTCCCACATTTCTGCAAAATACAAAATGACATTATATCAGTGAAACACAGCCACAAGTGAGGAAGATATAGTCAAATAAGCACTAATTACACCGATACAACAACGACACTCACGTCACGACACACTCCAGGGCGATGTTCTTAGCCCGGAAGCCGAGCACCACAAAGACGACAAGCGAGGCAAGGACTGAGGTCATAAAGTTGATGGCTGAGACCATAATGGCATCACGGTGGCAATTGTTGTGGATGGGGTTGTAGGAGGAGTAAGCGATTACAGAGCCGTAGCCCAAGCCGAGAGCAAAGAAAACCTGAGTGGCTGCCTGCCGCCACACCTGCACCTCCCCCCAGATCTCTATCTGCAAGAAAGAGAGAAAATTCTAGTTTTTAGTTCATGCAAACTTTTCAGAACCTACTTCCTTATACATAAGACATGTAAACACGTGATGCCTGTACCAGCCTTTTGAAATTAAGGGGTTAAAATGACAGTTTCACTATGCTCTAGCAAACATACTAAACTAGTATATTTCTATAACTATCACCAGAAATGCTACTTGATGATATTAGCTGTTTAGCCAGGTTGCTCCCAAAGAGGAAAGTGGATATTTTTAGCTTTGTGGATAATTACATCTAGGTAGGAATACAGAGTCTTCCCTTTTTCAGGGGGCCATAAACATACGTGGTTCTAAAGGTGTGGCCAGAGTGCCTAGGGTGGCCATTACCATCCTACCAAAACTCCCTGCCATCCACTTTACCACCACTAATAAAGCAATTTGGAATATTTGAAAGTCTATGAATAGTTTGCTATCATTCATCTGAGCACATTTTATTGTTTAGCTCTTTATTTTAAACCTTAATTACTCAATTGACTGTGAAATTAAGTAGCAGATTACTCGATTACCAATGCAATCCATAGTGACAGCCCTAGTAGCCCTAGTAGTTTTTTACTCACTTTAGGGTAGAACATGTACTTGATCCCCTCAATGGCTCCATCCAGCATTAGCCCTCTGATGAGGAAACAAAACAGCACAGCATAGGGGAAAACAGAGGAGAAGTACATAACCTGCGATTAAAGAACAAGAGACAGGAAAATCACTGATCATTTTATTATGGAATATTTCCTGTTGGCTTTACAGTGTACAACGTGTGTTGACAGTAGATATTCTGAGGGCACAAGCTGAAGAATGTGTTAATTTATGTGTCCAAATGCCAGCATGAACAAATACGTATGTGTGTGTGTATTATAGTACCTTTGCAGAGGACTTGATGCCCTTGATCATGGCCAGGCAGACTATAGCCCAGGCGGCCAGAAGGCAACCGGTTATGATGGGGTTAAACTCTCCAGATTGGTCAATAGAGTCAGAGATATCAAGAGCCTTACGGAACCAGAAATAAGAGGTGGGGGAGCTAGCAGCACATTCCTTCACTGAGAGAGAGAGAGTGAGAGAGAGAGTAACATGTCAGAACACACACACACAGACAGACAAACTGTACTTACAGATGTCATGATCTCCAAACAGCCTACATGAACACATTCTGTAAATAGCTGCTGTTGGAACAAAACCTTGTATGTCCATTTTATTTTCACTAAAACTGAAGAACAATGACATTTTTAAGTTCGTTTGTTGTTGAGGATGTACAATTGATTTTACGGCTAGAAAATAAACAAAACTTGTGATTTGAATTTGTATTTGCATTTGAATTGCATATGAGCACATCTGCGGACATACCTGTCTGGTTGCTGCTTAGGTCTACAGGACAGTGCTGCCACGGTAATGGGTACTGGAAGGAGTTCCCCAAATAGAAAAGAGACCAGGCGATGATCACATTATAGTACAGAGCCACAAAGAAACATACCTGAGACAGAGAGAGTGAGAGAGAGAGAGAGAGAGAGAGAGAGAGAGAGAGAGAGAGAGAGAGAGACAGACAGACAGACAGACATACAGCACATACATAACAGTATGTTAATGTGTTTAAATAGAAAGTGGGTTCTATTATGTAACAGGGAAATCAGACACTAGCACTTCCTCAACCCCACATGCAGCCTGCTAAATCTAGCCTGGCTTCAGAAATGTACAACTTCAGAAACACCAATAATTGATGAGGTGAGTACATGACCTAATCACACAGAAAAGCACACTTGCAGTAGTTTCTCTATGTATGAGCTGTTACCTACACCACTGACACTTACTGTAGTGTCTAATTTTAGAAAGCAGTGCTAGACAGTGTTCTCATCCTGAGCTGCAACTAATGCCCTGTGCTAAATCCTGACCACTAGTAGGCCATTTTAAATTCTGCAATACATCCTCTCTCCATATAAAATTACATTCAAAGCAAGTACATATCGGAAAATATTATTCCAATAAAATTCCAAAGCTTTCCCCTTAGATAAATATCACACATTATTGGTAAACATTGTCTTGAAGTCCAATCAGCCTGCTGTATAATTGCTTAAAGGATTTTGGTGAGCTGATGCTCGATTAAACCAAAACTAATCTCACAAAATACTGACTTTCAATCCATGACAGCCAAGTGAGTGTGTGTTACCATGCAGCTGGAGTAGCCGATTCCGGCAAGACGTGGCGAGATGTGTTTCCAGACTCCGATGCTGCCCTGCCGGATGCTCTGACCCGCGGCCAGCTCCATGAAGAACAGAGGAACCCCCACCACCAACAGCAACATCACATACAGGACCATGAACGCCCCTGTAGAGATAGATAGACAGACAGGTCGATAGATAGATAGATAGATAGATAGACAAGCAGACAAGTAGACAGACAGACAGATATAGACAGACAGAGAGACAGACAGACATAGACAGACAGATTGTTCGATAGACAGATAGGTATACAAGTAGACAGACAGACATAGAAATGTTTTATTTCTTTCTTAATTCATTAAATAACCATCTCCAGCTTTGATCACCACCCTCGATATGTCTAAAATGTCTGCATATTTTTATCTCTCCACCAGAAACATGTTAAATTCAGCAAATAAACTGTAACTGTGCATTGAAATAAGCAGAAGTGTGCTCTCTGCAGAGGTTGTTTTAAGAGATCAACAAAACGTTTTGCTCGTGACTGTATATTGTGCAGTCCTACTGTACTGTACCTATAGCATCATGACTAACGCAGGTTTAAAGTAGGTTTGAATACTGACACACATACATAGACACACACAGACTTGTACCTCCTCCGTTTTGGTGGCAGAGGTAGGGGAACCTCCACACATTGCCCAGGCCTACGCTGAAGCCCACCTGGGCAAGGACGTACTGTAGTTTACTGTCCCATGCTGGGCGATCCTCGCCTTCTCCCACCCCTACAGACTCTGCCCCATCTACTGACACCAGGGCCAAAGCAGAGTGACTCTCCTCCAAACCAGGACCATCCTCATCACCAGGCAACTGGGGCTTCTCCATCTAGAAGGAAGAGAGGATGTTTGGATCTTAATGGAGATAAATGAGTGATATGTGATATGTGCAATACGTCACAGAGTAAATACACGGCAGAGTAAATTTGAATATCACGGACATTATATGACCATGATTTGTGGAGGTGTCTCAGATTATGTGTCTGTATGGGCCTATTGTATTTAAGACAAGTACAAATTAATCAGTATTTCATTGCCTCTCTTCAGTCACAAGATAGCATGAATCCATCTGCAGTCTGAAGCTCCATGCACCAGTACTGTTTGAATGAGACCATATGGAGTTAAAAGTGATGTAAATAATGTTAATGTTCTTATTTACATGTTTATAGTTTGGGATCGCATGCATTGTGACAGTTTGTAACCACTCAAGGAACCCAATTGGTACATGGACAGCATGATTGAATGGTCAAAATGTAAGTAACGACATTCAGGGTGGTTTGACACAGAACGCTCCGTTCTAGAGAAAACTATAGAGTCAGAATGTGGTGATGAGAAGAACCGAACATCTGAAGATTTCAATGCCTCTGAAAGCTCCCTCTCTTACAGAAACTTATGACATGTAATAGTACCATATTGCCTGATGTCTGAGAGATTATTTTAACATAATATTATTATATTATAACAAATATTAAAAATCTATATACAATGGAGGGGTACATGCAGGACATCCTAAGGCAAAATCATACCTACAGACAATATTCTTTCTTGATTACCCACTCTTTTATCATCTTCAGCATTATATGTAAAAATACACATGTAGATTCACTAGTGCTTTTGAATAGTACACATTCCTGTGTTTATCAGGAGCTGGAATCACCAAAGGCTCCATGATACTACATTTACATGATACTCAAGTCACAATTCGATATTACTGTTTCTGTGATGATAAATATTGCACTATATTGTGATTTATTCTCTTTTTTCAACTGCATCTTTTTCCTAACAGCAATAACTGTCAAAATCTAATAAAATTCAAGAATCCAGTCTGTTCATCTCACTTCAGATCATTTTATTGCTGCAAAATGGGAGTAAACTGATTTATTATTCTAGTAACAAAGTATTTCATTCATATACTCATTATCAAAACAATAGTGGCACCCAGATGAAAGTGTAGGATTGCAGTGCTATTGGGAAGGGAGATAAAGGTTACCAGGAGCAATAAATGCTGACAAATTTAGACTGATATGGGGAATATTTATTGAGCTACACATACAGAAGTAGTGTCTCTCAGTATGGCGTCGGGTCACCATGTTTGCTAATGCAACATGCCAGACGTGTCAGCATGGAGCTGTAGAGGTTCCTAATGGTGTCCTGTGATAATCCATCCCATGCAGCTAGAATATCCTCACACAGTTCCTGCAGGTTTTGCGGTAGGGGTGGCGGTGGCTGTATTTTGCATAATGCCTAGTGTCCAATATTCTCCATTATTAGCTACAGTAGTTTCCGGCTCCAGTGTAAAAGTAAAGAGGAAGAGTAAAGACATTGAACATATCTTGACTTCATTTGGGTGTGTTTTTTGGACCGAACCATCATTTTATTGGTTATTGTGGCCCCCACTAAAACGAACCCATTTAAAGAGTCTGAAATCTTTATTACTTCACTAATAATTATGGTGACAGGGTGGAGGTTTTGTGAGGGTGCTGGATCATGTGTTACTGAACCTTCTTGTGGGAATAATGTTACTACTAATATTGTGAAGAGAAATCTAATCCTGAACATTGTCATATGTGTCAACAGCAAACATGAAGGGATTGGAAAAGCATATCATGTGATCCGTGTAGATCTCCGTGGACTCAGTGCACACAGATTACGTATGAAGTCGCATGTATGTGTGTGTGAGAGTACATGTGTGTGAAAATTCTCTGCTGGAAAATATCTTGAAGGTGCCTCCTTATACAAATACTTACCAACAGCGGGAACTTTAAGCACCTCAGGGGAAAAAAAATCTAAATCTTTCTTTTTACATGCTCGTGTTACCGCTTCTACTCATCATTCTCCTGTCCACTCTCTCAAAGTGTCTCCTTTCAGGCTTTCTTTTTCCTTTTCTCCATTTTCTGCTCCCCAGAACATATCATATGAATTACTTTAGCGTTTTCTTTTTACATAAAGCACAGTAAAGAAATTTATAAATGACACCCCCCAACACACACACACACACATACTCTCTACTGTCCTTTTCTTTTAATGGGTTTTCAACATACAAAAACTTTGCAGCCTAAATGTTGTGTAACTTTTAGTTCTTCTAAGGCTCGGCTAAATCTCAACAACAATGACCAGCACTTAAAACTACAATAGTCCTTATCGGCGTATTTACATGAGTCAATGCCTAACCTCTGAAAGCAGCATTAGCATTTAATGATCACAACCCAGATTACTTTTCAAAGGGGCTGGATAAATATCTGGACACCAACAAAACAGTGTGGACATTCCAGACCTGCTGTGTAGCCTGGTAAGCAGATAAGTACACTCACCAAAAGAATACTTGCACAAATTGTTGCACCCAGAAGGAATCAACCGACAGGAATGAAACCTGGTGGGTAGGTCTGATATCCTGAGTCTAATCGATTCAAGTTCGGTCATAGCCACGCATGTGATGTAAGATCAGCGGACAGTCAGTGAGCAGTGATGTCCTCCATGTGTCATCCTGTTAGTGCCAGCACCTTTGGCAGACGGCTGCATGATGCAGGACTAGATGCACACAGACTGATGCGAAGATTGCCCTTACTACCACGTCAACATCGCCAAAGACTGCAATGTTGTCATGCCAGACTGTCATGGAGTGACTCAGAATGGCAGCAGGTCATCTTCAGTCCCACTTTTGTCTTGGTGTAAACTTGGTGGAGGCAACGTGGTCAGCGCGTCCAGACATCCAGAAGGCCTGTCCTCCCTTCACCTCCACCCCTACCGCAAAATCTGCAGGAACTGTGTGAGAATATTCAAGCTGCATGGGATGGATTATCCCAGGACACCATTAGGAACCTCTAGACCTCCATGCAGAGACGCCTGGCATGATGCGTTAACAAACATGGTAGCCCGACGAAGTACTGAGAGATACTACTTCTGTATTTGTAAGTTAATAAATATTGCTCATATCAGTCAAAATTTATCATCATTTATTGTTTATCATCATTTACTGGTAACCTTTATCTTCCTTCCCAATAGCACTGCAATCCCACTCTTCCTTCTGGGTGTAACTATTCTTCTGATGATGAGTGTAAATAAGGTACAGTAATAAGTTATCTCTCCTGGGATAACTTGAGAATAATGTAATCCGCACTCAATCTCCATAATGATTGTAAAACAACAACACAAAGGGAGCAAATAATAAAGAAGCAGTTAGAAGAAGAGTCAACTGGTGCAAACAGCCATAACTCCAGTGAATGGGTTTTGACCTGCGCAGTGACCTCAGCGACCTCATTCCTATAGAGAAGGTTCTGAAGATTGACTGTATTTGTGAGCAAGAAGTATTTATTTGCATTTGTGAGGCATTTTGTAAGCTAAACACTAAACAACACTAGTTGACTTTAAGTAGCTGACTTTAAGTAGGCCCACTACAGTTCAATAATAGAAGTTTACTTTGGACCGATGATACTGAATGAGAGCACTATAAGCAAGTTATATCATGGCTAAAGCTCTCATGGGGACGCAATTAGCAAAGCTAAATGCAGTGGCACTCCTATTGGAACAGATGGTTTCTTACTGAGGCAAGCCAAAACAACAAAACAGCCACAGCGAAAATGGTAATAGGTCTGCTATGTAACCTACTAACCAGCCCCTACACAAGTATGCTTAAGACCAGTGCTCAGACTCACCCTGTCACCGCCTGGAACGTTCATCTCTGTCAGTGTCTCATAGCAGAATCTTTCAGGAACATATACTTCAATGTTAGGAATGAAAGAATCATTCAAAAAAGTATGTTTTTAGCTCCACCCACCAGTACTCCTCTCAGTGGGCCACAAGTACAAAACTGAAAAACATTCCCCAATGCCCTCTAACCATTAGCAATGGCTCATTAGCTAATCACGATGGCCTGATCTAGCCAGAAATGATGCCCTATCTGAGGAACAGTGTTATAGCAGGTCAAACTGGTGATCCCAGACACTGGTCTGGCCATTTCTCTCATAAACTGGTTGCTAACAAAGATGGCAATGTAGGCAGACATACCATGTCCACCTAATGAAGTGATCCAAAAGAACTCATAAACGCTGGGTTTACCTCACGCCTTCTTTTACTGGCCATATAGGTTTCTAATTACTGACTGTCACCCATCTGCTCCTGCAGAAATGATCATGTCCATCAATGGAAAGGGACCACCATGGGACCACCACTGACCAGGTCATACTTGATTGGCAGACCATTCTCAGCATAGCAGTGACACTGACATGGCAGTTTTGCTGGGGTTTTTAAAAACCGCAGTGTCACTGCTGTGCTAAGCACTGTCAGCTAACCAAAAACATCCAAAATATTCAGCCAACAGTAGTCCGGTGGTCAAATTCAGGTAAAGGGGGGCAGCAACAGATGGGCTACAGTCAAGCTGGGCTATGTTATAGAGGGGATCCTGGACAGTCCAGGATCCCCTAATTAACCTTACAGATCCCTGACTGTCTCAAACCCAAAATTCTGTAGGGGTCCTTGAAAGTACACCGATGATGTCATGCTCCCCATTAGAGAATATTGGACACTGAATCATAAATTCATGGAAAGCTCAATTAAAGCTCAGGAGATCTCAGTTAATGTGTGTAAGAGAGCATTATCAAACTACAAAAGAGCATTGTTACAAATAGAATTGTTAAACCAGTCGGTGTCCCTATGGCACAGGAGTTAGCAGTTCACCAACACCGAAGACGCCAGCGAACATATGACCCCCTTATTTATCAGGGGATATTTCGTAACTGTTAACCTCTAAAAACAAAGAGGCTAAAGGGGTTCTTTGGTGATGCCATAGAAGAACTACTTTTGGTTCTTAAAGAAAGATGTTGTGAGCCATGAACCAGTTGCTTTTCTGCAAATTTCAGTTATTGAGATCCAAACAGAGGCATTCAAACTGTAGCGCATCCTAAAACATGCGCAAATTGGCCTTACAGTGGTGTGGCTACAGGGCATTTAATTTGCTATTTGAAATGAACACTGAGTCTGCATATTTTTGGTGAGTGTTATTTTACTTGCATGTAGCTGCCAGTCACTGATGTATTTTAGAACAAATAATGTAGCTGTGTCATTGACTCATACCCTCCAGTGACGCTTCCAGCTAATGCCAGTGGTGTGGTGGGCTGAGACCAAGAGTTGGTGGTCCTTTGGAGACAGCACTCTCGCTTGCGTCTATAATGCAGAGGGCTTCAAGGAAAGAGCATAGCAGCCGAGGGAGTGGCGCCACCGTTGTACAGTCTCTCTGATTCAGTACCCCAGGGAAGAGAACACAGTCCTGAGGGTGGACTGGCTGTATGTGTGACCGAGAGCATACAACCTGTGGTGTGTGTGTCCGTGTATGTTTGACGGTATACATTCCAAAACCTCTACTGTGGAGGGGTTTTGGCAGGTGGGGTGGCGTGTCCCTTTGCGTTGGGACTTTGTGTGGTCCTTGGGACGGCTTTTTGTAAAAAGGTGGGCTATGTGGTGACCCGCTACTGGCCCTGACCACAGCCTCACAGTAGGACCGGACTCGCAGTAAGAGAGACTTAAATAATGTGTAAATATGTTGCTGATTGAAAAGAAATTAGACTGAAGTGTAAGTATGTGGTTATTGATGACATGCCTACTATTTCAGCTGTTCAGTTAGCGCTGGGTGGCAGGTTTCTCCCTGTGAGCGATTGCTTACAGCACTACGTTTCCTGAGTCTCCTCCTTCACCAAGACATAACAGGTTTCAGATGGAAAGTATGATAAAACAATTAGGTTGTGTATTTGCACCTGTTTCAAGTAATAACTTCCCGTGATGTCTCAGAAGACATTAAATGCTTTGGGTGTCTGGTTCCAATCACCACCAAAGTGAATGATGTGAAGTTTCAATAGAAAGGTGCATTTTGCAGCATTCATCATTCCTACCCTGCCCATGGTAGGTGTTCCTGATAGAACAGCTTCAGGGCTGTATGCACTACAGTAGGTACACTTAAGGTAGTAGATAAGGAGCCCCTAACATGTTGTACACTCTCTGTGCACACACTGTAAGATAGGTCTCAGCACAGGGATCCAATGCACTCCCATGTGAGAGTGGAAAAGTACAGAACACTGTCTGGCAAAGAGAGAAAGAGAGAGAGAGAGAAAGAGAGTAACGGGGGTGTGAAGGGGGAGAGAGGTGGGTGGGTCACTGCGTCAGCAACTCAGGGTAAGTCTTTCTAACCTGACTGACTGACAGACAGGGAGTCAGAAGGAACAGTGGGGAAAAAAAGAGGGAGGGGAAAGGCTGAGAGAGCTATAGAGCGTGTTGTTAGGAACATGGAGTGATTTGAAGGTGCCTCTTACCTTGACGCAAAAGTTGGAAAAGAGAAAAAGGCAGTTTGTCTTAAGGCTACACAATATGTCAGTTCTTTTCTTACTGTGTCAACCTTCTTTTCCTTCCTTCCAGCCTTCCTCTGTCCATAATATGGCAAATCCCTGGACACCCTTTCTCCCACTATTTCTATATATAGCCTTGTAGTGGTCAAGTGACCAGTGTCCAGAATGGTCAGTGTGGACAGCATGTGTCCAGAGATTTCTAAAACTTCAGTGCCTACGCACGATACATTGGAGAACACTGACACACAGCACAATGCTCCCCTCGAGTGACTTTCCATTACTCTAACAACAGTGTAAACCTTTTACTCTGTTGCGCAGACACTCCAAATACCCAACGTGACAATGACGACACTAATGTTACCTCCGTTTGTTTATTTTGATATCTTCGGATGCCCTTCCATGCCCACCGAGCATGTCCTTTCATTGGCTGGGAGGCTGGGAGGCTGGTTCTTTCTGGGCATCTCCAGTGGATGATTTGTCTATGTATGTAGATGTTTATTTACAGGCCTATGCAAAAGTCACCCTTTGTTTATTTAACTTATTATGAAAGCAGTCATTAAGTGTTACCTATTCAAGGAATATTTCTGAGAAGATCAGATATAAGATAGTCCACTTGCATAAATAAAAGAGAGAGTCAAAGGAAAAAACAGGAATTTACAAAAACGGAGTTCAAAAGATGTTTATGGCACTCCTAACAATTATGCAAGACCTAGCAGACCGTCAAAACTGTCCCCATCAGATAAACAGCACATAAAGCTTTTATCTTTGAGAGAGAGGAGAATAACAAGCTCCACAAATAATCTACATGTACTTCTGTCAATCCTTCCACTGTGAGTAGACAACTCAACGCTATGGGTCTGAAATGTATCTATGTGTAGCTGTCAAGTAGCTCCTCACTGAGGAAAGGAAATAGACACAAAAGAAGACAAAACAGCTGCTATTTTTCTCAAAATAATGGACTTGACCACCCCAGAGTCCAGACCGCAACATCAATGAATGTGCTTGGGATTACTTGGATTAGGGGCAGCAGAAAATGCAACCAACTTCAGGTAATTTTGGAAACATAAAAGCCCCGAAGTAGTGCTGCACATAGAGGTGAGACTACCACGGAGTAGTGGCGCCGTGTTAGAAGTGGATGCCGACCGCCATCTTCCTCTGCTGGATATTTGGTGGGGATTTGGTTCCAGTTACCCTATTTTAACAACATCTGAACGTTCTCGGCAAGCTTGTGCTCTTCATCTTCGACGAACAGTGCTTGGGCTGGCCTGGTAGTGGAGGTAAGCTGGTTTCCCGCAGTGACACTCATTCACCTGTAGTTTCACACATACGGACTATCACAGTATTGGCACACACTTAGGTTAGGGGCTCCGAATGGGCATAGTGCAGTGCTAAACCCTAGACAATACCTATACTTAGTCCTTTTCCCCCCAGAATGGAAGCTGTGTAGTGAAGGGTAGATCCACTGCATACTGGGAAAATGATATTATATGTAATTGTTGGGGCGTCTGTCTATTTTTTTTTTTCAGTTGGAAAATGCAGAACTTCTACTTAAAGTGTTGAGGGTGGTCTCTGACTGTTTTGTATTTAGCTCTGAAGTATGATGTCTAGTGCAGGCATCGCACTTCTCCCAAAATTCCAGGAGTTCCCATATTTTAAGAAGGGCACCTTGATGGCATCAAGTTATAGACAATATCCTAGAAACCAGTTTTTATTTATCTGCGAGCAACTCAAAGAGAGAGAAACAGTGCAAACAAAATAGAGCAAAAGAAAAGGAAACACTCATGAGAGAGTGTCAAAAATCTTGCTAGGTCTCTCTTCTTGGTCAGTACACCTATGAGGTTCCTCTGTGGGCAGGGCTTTACAGTCTACCTCTCCTCTCTTTCACTGTCCATCGGTTTAGTTTAGTGTTATGAAGTGTGCTATGGCAGAGTTAAAAAAAAAACTGCTCTGTTAGCAACAGTTACTACTCTACTGCTCATGGTGGGTTAAATGTCTGTAAAAGACATGTTGAGGGGAGTTGAACAGGGTTCATTCGTTCATTAGTATTGCTAATGCTATGTGGAAAGTTTGCAAAGCTATTAACATTGAGACCCAACAGTCAAAAAAGAAAGTATATATATACAGTATATATTCAGGATTCAGTCTTAATGCTGAATCCTGAAATTAGTTTTTGAAGCAGGGCGGGATGCAGGGCGGGATGCAGGGCGGGATGTCTGCTAGTGCCATGCAATGATGGCATGTTAGGAAAACACAGCACAACTGTGACATTGTGAGAGAATGTGTTTGTGTCTATTTTTGTATTTATATATATGTAAAAAAACCAAGACAGCTTGGCAAAGGTAGCTATACATGGCTGGAGTGTTATTGCTACACTTCCAACCTGTTGGCATCCTTCATTAAGGTTATTAGAAGGATGTGGATACTAAGGTTCACAGATAATAATGGGACTCAGGGCATCATGATGATGGGGAACCAGTACCAGTGCTCTTTTAAGGTATTTTGTAGTACCTGTTCCAGGTGTTATTTTGTTAGCTATACAGAACCATGAGAAGACAGAGAAACTATACAGGACAACAATTCAGTAAAAGTACTGTAAAATGTTGCCATTTTGCTCATATTTATGAGTAAGTATGCATATTACATTTGACCACTACGAAACACCAGTGCCCTTACGTGTGTGTGTTGCCAAGGACGTATTATTAAGGACATAACTGAGACTCATTAACTCTTACACTCAAATATCAGAATTAGTCAGAATGTACTTCTGGGAAGTTTTAGAAAGCTGCAATGTTACATGTTTCTATGTTTCTAGAACTGTACTGTTACGTGTCACATGTTAAATTGCGTTGTTACATGTAACACAGCCTCCGAGAGTCTGATATCTTAGTGTGTTAACCTGACCACACTGTGGCCCTTTTTCGAACAAAAGAACCCTGGTTCTTGAACTGGTTCCGTTCGGGCTTTGTATAATCTTGTTGCTATCCAAGAGACCAGTCTGCGTTTGCACCGGTTTTTATTGTAACCAAAGAACTTCAAAGGATATGTCAACAAGGGGCGCTGTACAGCAGTGGTAAACAGTATAAACAAGATGGCAGAGTGTATAGATTACCTGTGAGTGTTTGTGCTGTTATTACAGTTAATCCAAAAAGCAAGCATGCATCAACTACTGGTGATAATAAGACGTAGAAGAGGTTGTCCAGCAGACCACTGGGTGACGCCAATGTTGCTTTTTTTTTTCCTTAACAGCTGATGTGCCCACGGATGTCGTCACAGTTCATGCTGAAGAACCTACTAACTTCTCAGGTTCCGAAGCTGTTTATTTTTGGTGAAAACGCATTGAACAGTTCAACATTAGGTGCACAAACCCGAACGAAACCCATGCCAGAATTCTGCCAGCTGCACTCTGATTGGCCATCCGCACTTCCATGTATACACACTTCCCAGCCACAGATGTTCAACTCCTTGTATACTTCTGTGTTTCCCAAGGAACTGTTTATGTCGTGACCCGGTTTTTAAGATTGCCTCTTTGTATTCATCATGCCAAGCAGCAGGCTTGTGATTGGCCATGTTACAGGTAAGTCGAATTTCCTGCAGTAGTACGCGGGTCTTGGCCACGTTAAATGGTGAAAGATTCTACCTCGAGAGTCTGGCAATGCGAGACTACATGTAATATTACATATTAGTTGGAAACGTGCATTGGTAATGCCTGTTGGATTAATAAGGTTAGAGTCTGTGCCAATACCGATTCAGTTGATTGTGTTCACTCAGACCTCAGGTTCTTGTTTGAAGGCCTTATGCCTGGGTGCACTTGGGCTGTTCCTTCAGTGCCCAATGCCATCTTCAGCCTAAAACTATTCCAAATGCAGATCTGACAGCTGCTGTAGTCACTATTCTATTATATTGAATCTCAGCAGCATATAGAAAAGCTGTTGAACCCTTAATCACATCATGCAGATTATTGCTAGCTGCATCTGAACCAAATTTATCCATCAGATTCCAAATAAACTGAGGTATAATCATCTGATCAAGACAATTACTGACACACTGCACTAGAAACAGCAAGTGGAAAAGAGAACTGGAACTACTAAACTGTTGAGCACACATTGTAAGCCTCCTGGTTAAATTATATAAATAAGGCAACATCAGATCCTGATATCAGATCACCATTCTCTGGGTGTACATATGTACCACAGTGATCTGAACAAGTTATCATGTCAATACTAAAACCTGCACAGACAAACACAGACATACATGCCTCTGTGGACAGTGAATGTAAAGAAGAAATGCAGTGCATGTAGAAAAGCCCCTGCTGGCTTTGTGCACAGCTGCTTACCTCACCTCCTCCGGTGGTGGTGGGGGTTCTCTCCGCCCGCTCGCGACCGCCCTCTCTCTCTGGATTTCAGTCTTTCAGACTCTTCCTGTGTGGCTGTTCCTTCGCCCGGGTTTCTCTGTGTTGTCCTCTCAGGTGGATCTAGATGTTTATTGTTCGCTCTTGTTCAATAGACGCTCTAAACTTCGTCGCCACGTTGGTGTGTTTCAGGCTGATAACTCCCTCAGTCACATACACGCGAAACTTTAGAGCCTCGACACCCCGCTCCGCGCTGATTGGAGCGCTGCTGGAGGAGGGTGTGGCCACGTGGTGCGGAGCCCCGCCTCTACCTCGCTGAACATACTGTTATGTGGTTGGGGCTCGTGGTGATGGGGGCGGGGCCAGAGGGCAGTACACAGTGGGTTCCTTTAAACACTGATAGGAGAGGCGCCCCTTGACGGAACGTCGAGATACTGTAATAGCCGAATGAAGTGTTTTCCTTGCACACACACACACACACACACACACACACACACACACACACATTTTTTCAGAATTATATATATAGTGTGTATAAACTATATATATAACATATATATATATATATATATAATGTATCTCTCTCTCTCTCTCTATATATATATATATAGAGAGAGAGAGAGATAGAGAGAGAGAGACATTTTTCCAGAATTATATATATAGTGTGTATAAACTATGTTTACAGATAAAGCAAACAGAATGTCTATCTATCTATATCTATGTCTATATATCTATATCTATCTATCTATCTATCTATCTGGCAATGCGAGACTACATGTAATATTACATTTTAGTTGGAAACGTGCATTGGTAATGCCTGTTGGATTAATAAGGTCAGAGTCTGTGCCAATACCGATTCAGTTGATTGTGTTCACTCAGACCTCAGGTTCTTGTTTGAAGGCCTTACACCTGGGTGCACTTGGGCTGTTCCTTCAGTGCCCAATGCCATCTAAATAAATAGGAACCCAAAACAGATTTGTCCCGTCTAACAAAGACAGAAATACAAACTTCTGAGTGTGTGTGTGTGTGTGTGTGTGTGTGTGTGTGTGTGTGCGCGTGCGTGCTTGTGTTGGGGGTGGGGGCAGTTTAAGACCGTATGGGGACAGTTAGATATACAGGCCTAGCACAGCATTAGTCCAGACCTCGCTGTAATTCTCAGCGTAGTTCAAAAGGCTGGTCTTCAGCTTAAATGAAACTGGTAAGTGAAACGCCGCAGTGAAGGAATCCTTAATGGCACATACTGCATTTCAGAGATTTCCTCCGTGAGACCCCGCATTCAAGCCGTTATGTAACGTGGTTAGCTGAAGCCAGAAGATACGCTGCAGGCTTCTACCACAAGAGGGCGCTGGCGCTACACTGGCGAGCATATGCAGCAGTCAGAGCCAAAGCCACTGAATGTTTTCTTGAAGAAACTCCCTCAGAAGGCTGATATAGTCGCATATTCTAATATACTTCTTATCTAATTCTATTCTATTCTATTCTATTCTATTCTATTCTATTCTATTCTACTTTAAAGTATAAATTTCTAACACACACACGCACACACACACAGAGATACATATATATATATATATCACCGATCAGCCATAGCATTAAAACCACCTCAAGGTATCTACACTCTTTAGCCATTTTATCAGCAGCTCCACTTACCACATAGGTGCAACTTGTAGTTCTACAATTACAGACTATGGTCCGTCTGATTCTCTGCAGAGTTTGTTAGCTCCCATCATCTTTTTGTTAATGGTCAGGACCCCCACAGAACCACCACAGAGTAGGTTCTATGTGGGTGGTGTGTTAGTGTGTGTTGTGCTGGTGTGAGTGGATCAGACACAGCAGTGCTGCTGGAGTGTTTAAACACTGTGTCCACTCACTGTTCACTCTATTAGACACTCCTACCTTGCTGGTCCACCTTGTAGATGTACAGTCAGAGATGATAGCTCATCTGCCGCTGCACAGTTTGTGCTGGTCATCCTTTAGTCCTTCATCAGTGGTCAAAGGACGCTGCCCATAGGACGCTGCTGTCCGTTAGCTGGTGGACTATTCTAAGTCCAGCAGTGACACATAGGTGTTTAAACACTCCAGCAGCACTGCTGTGTCTGATCCACTCACACTAGCACAAGACACACCACCACCATTTAAGTGTCACTGCAGTGCTGAGGATGACCCACCACCCATATAATACCTGTTCTGTGGTGGTCCTGTGGGGGTCCTGACCATTGAAAAAAATGGTGTTGGGGGGCTAACAAAGTAGGCAGAGAAACAGATGGAATCCAGCCTGCACATGCTCACCAAATCTGGACAGCTGAGGCCTGGAAAAACATGGTCTGGTCTGATGATTCTGAAGCACACAAATGGTAGGGTCAAAATTCGGCGTCAGCTTCATGAATCATGCATTGATGCGACCTGCCTTGTGTCAACACTCAACAGGCTGATGGAGGTGGTGTAATGTGTGGGGAATGTTTTCTTGGCACACTTGGCACACATTAATAGCAGTCAATCATTGTTTGAATGCCACAGCCTGTTTGAGTACGTTCACCATGTGCTTCCCTTCATGGCCACAATTTACCATCTTCTAACAGCCAGTTCCAGAATGCACCAGCATGCACCATGTCACAGAGTAAAAATCGCCTCAAACTGCTTCCATGCAGAGGCCTTCTCAGTCACTGGGTCTGAAAACAATAGAACACCTTTGGGTTTTGGTGTTTTGAGAACAAAGGGACTGTACTAATCCAGCTCTACCCTGGATTAGTACAGTGTTCCTAATAAAGTGTCTGGGGCCCTGTCTGTGTGGAGTTTGCATCGTCTCCCCATGTCCGTGTGGGCTTCCTCCCACAATCAGGTGAATTGGAGATGCTAAATTGCCCCCAAGGTGTGAGTGAATGTGCATGTCTGTGTGTTTGCCCTGCGATGGACTGGTGGCCTATCAAGGGTATTACCTGCCTCATGCCCAGTGAGTGCTGGGATATTCTCAAGCAACTCCCTATGACCCAGAAGCATAAGTGGCTCAGAAGAAGAATGAATCAATGAATTTTTTACACATGCTCTGTGCGTTATTGTGGCTGGGCTGAAACAGTCCCTATAACGTAGGTGTGAATGGGTGGAGCTAAACTGCTGTTGGCTAAATACACGGATAAATATAAGTCCACTGATATAACAAAACAATGACTTTCAAACAGGCTGGTTTGTCAGCTTTGTTATCATATATGAATTGTATGATGTGGTACATTTTGACACAGTGTCTACATGCTACAACTGTTTTTATTTAAATGTGAGAAAATTTTGTTTTTCCATGGAGTTTTTTCCACGTGGACCCTTTAAATAAATGCTGATACTACAGTGCGGGCACATGCATTGATCCAGGATATACATGTGTTGTAGATAGATAGATAGATAGATAGATAGATAGATAGATAGATACTTTATTGATCCCAAAGGAAATTTAGCAGCCAGGAGCAGTTACACAATTACACAATGCAGCACAGTAATACAATACAAAAAAAGCATTGTACAGTATGAAACATAAGTAACATAAGTAGCTGAAGTGCTTAGGCAGCCTGCTGAGTGGAGTTTATGTATGCACAGATGAGGAGGAATGTGTCGCGTCTTTTTCCTCGCAGGCAATCACTGTCACGTGATGAGGATGATACCTGTTCCACTGGGAACCGGTTATGGTTGAGTGCAAGTGGTTTTTTTTATGCTTACCAGCATGTATTAAAAACTCCAACCTAAACTGTGTGGTGGCCTTCTCACTCCAGCGCTGCTGGATAAGTTCAGCTTTATTCTTCACCGTGCATTTTTTTTTTTTAGATTTTATTCATTTATTTGATAATTCTATGATTATTTTCGTTGTATTACAATTTACATTTTGGAAGTATTTTATTTAAATATATTAATAATTACATTTCACATATCAGAGACCTTCATAAAAACCTGCTATGTGTATGGTGGACTCACTGACACTCTTACCTTGCTGGTCCATCTTATAGATGTAAGGTTATAGATGATAGCTCATCAGCTGCTGCAGAGTTTGTGTTGGTCATCTTCTAGTCCTTCATCAGTGCCCACAGGATGCTGCCCACAGGATGCTGTTGTTTGGGAACTTTGGCTGGGACGGTTCTCAGTCCAGCAGTGACACTGAGGTGTTTATAAACTACAGCAGCACTGCTGTCTCTGATCCACATGCACCAGTGCAACACACACTAACTCTTACCCAAAGGCTCAACCAGGAATACCTTGAACTATATAAAACTTGGACAACTTTTCATTGGATTCATCTCCAAAAATATCTAGATATCAACAGAAAAATGTCCGAACAGAACGGAATGCTTCGGAGAAGCCACAAATGGGTCACCATCCCCAATGCCAAGCATCAGCTAGAGGGGTATAGAGCTCTCCTACACTTTACTTTGGAACAGTGGAACTGCACTCTCTGGAGTAATGGAGCTCTATCCAATGCCTTTGGAATGAGTTATGGCACTCGTAATCCAGAACTAACCATCCAACATCAGTACCCTTCATTTGTATATAGACACATCATCGAAAGAATGGTTGCACCCAGAAGGTTCCAGGAACACTAAATGATAAATTTGCACTGATTTGGGCAATATTTATTGAGCTACACATACAGAAGTAGTGTCTTTGAGTGTTGCGTCGAGCTTCCATGTTTGCTAATGCAACACGCCAGACGTCTCAGCATGGAGTTGTAGAGGTTCCTAATGGTGTCCTGTGATAATCCTAAATCCTGGATAACCTGTGTTTTCACACACAGTTCCTGCAGATGTTGTGGTAGGGGTGGAGGTGGAGTGACACCAGGCCTCCTGGACATGTGATGTGTGACAACAAACTGTTGTGCGCTGACCACGGTGCCCACACACGGAATTGTTGGTCATCTTCACCAAGACAAAACCGGGACTCATCAATGAAGATGAACCGCTGCCATTCTGAGTCACTCTGGCACGACACCATTGCAGTCTTTGGTGACATTGACGTGGTGTTAAGGGCAGTCACCATAATGGTCTGCGTGCATGTAGTTCTGCATCATGCAGCCGTCTGCCAATGATGCTCGCACTAACAGAATGACTCATGGAGGGCATCACTGCTCACTGAATGTGCGCAATCATTGCTGATTACAGATACAGATACAGCGATAAGGACGTCCTTGCCTATGTCACAGCCGAGCATGAAACTTGAATCGTTTGCATGTCTCATGATGTCAAACCTACCCACCAAGTTTCATTCCTGTTGATTGATTCCTTCTGGGTGCAACTATTTGTGCAGCTGTTTATTTTGATGATGAGTGTATAAGGATGTGCACATATCAGAAGAATTTGAATGGCGTCCAATTTAGTTTGTATTCTTAGAGTTTAGAGTTATAGAGTTCATATTTTTGAGGGGAGCATAAACAGTAGATTCTACTGCATCCAATATATTGTACTCCGCACAGTTTCTTGCAAGCACACCTGCAGCGTACATAGCACTGGCACTGAGGTAGTAACATTCTTGTAATACCTTTGAGGGAGAAAGAGAGAGAGAGAGACAGAGAGAGAGAGAGAGAGAGAGAGAGAGAGAGAGAGAGAGCTGGTTAGACAGGATTAGCTGAAACACTGACCTGAAACAGCAAAGGAATGACAGTTTCCCATTGCCAGTCACATGAACGCATGTATGTTTGTGTGTGTAAATGTGTATGCACATGTGTGGATCCCGATCAGTACTGTGTGTAATCATGTATAGGCACGAACAAATTTTCTATGAATTAATCCATAAATCAATGTCATTTTATTACCCATTTCTTTATTGCTGCTTTTTATGGAAACAGCTGATTAGATAGTGAGTCAAAACACACACACACACCCTCACACACAGAGAGAGAGAGAGAGAGAGAGAGAGAGAGAGAAAGAAAGAGAGAGAGAGAGAGAGAGGAAGGTTAGCTGAGACCTGAGAGGTGTTCTTGTTTTTCAAGTTTCTGCGTTTCTCTGTTAGACATAAACAGAGAATGTGAGCGAGTGAGACACACACGTAAAGTCACACGGTAAGATTCACTCTTTTTATTCTCGCTTTCATGGGACTTCAAATATAACTGTAATAGTAATGTGTTGCCACCTGAACAAAACCTCGTACCTCTGTTTACGTCTTTGTCCAGTCCTCTGTTTCTCTTTACATTGTGTGTAAAATTCATGAAATACAGAAGAAAAGAAATGACCCAAAATTACTTGGAAAAAAAAGTAGTCTGGTTCATCTGACATACATTAGAACGTTGAGTTTTTTCTGAAAGAATTGTGACAGTGGAAGTGTAGGATTAGGAACGTTGTAGAGGTGTTGCAATCATGCTTGTGTGTTAAAAGATCCCCCAGGAAAGGCTTTGTACATGATGGGGCAAGGCTCCCAGCTTGCCACTGTTGAAAAACACTTTTCAATAAGCGATTGCAGGGAATTGAGGTATTTCACTCTCTATGAAATTTCATGTAAAGATTCAGGGAATCTGTATAAATCTCTATGCCCTATCACTGCATGGACTCTGGAATACCCTGGCAAACCGCTGTATAACTCTGTGTTGTATAAACACAGTTCATTCACAAGTAAGAAGAAGCCATATGTCAACAACGTACCTTCTTTACCATCCAGACTGTTACCAGTGTAAAGTTAGAAAACAGGGTGTGTTGTAATATGGAGGTGTATTAGTGGACATGACATGGGTAGCTTGCACTTTGAGGGTACCACTAATGTTGATAGACCTATTTATACTAATATTACTATTAATAATTATTATAATTATTTGTAGCAGCAACAGCAGTAGTAATATTATCACAGTGCAGTTATCATTTTTTGCTGTACTGTCACAGATAAACAATAACTTTATCTTGATGCTATAAAGTGATGATCAGGTCTGTGAATCACATAACAGACAGTTGACTCTCTAGAGGAGGACCGGACTATAAGGTGATCTAAAACTGCTTAAATGTGATTTTATTATAGGACCAAAGACAGCCTGAAATGAATAGACATGTATGGAGAATTTCTCTCAAATAGTTCTCTCATGCCCAACCAGCTTATTTCTCATGGCACGTGTTTGAAGGCAAGACCTGGAAGCCTGATCCGACTGTGGTCCTGCTGTCTCCCATTGAAAGCATGTGACACCTTCTGAAGTGCAATTAGTTGACATGAAGTTATACAATAACAATAGTTAACTAAAGTTAGGTAAACTTCTAACAGCTACGTGTTTGCATGTTAAGTACACATGTAACAGTTGTTAGATGTTTGTTTAACATTAGTACATTAACATTAGTAACCATTGTGAATGTATTACTTCATGTTAACTCATGCATTAATTCATGTTAGTTAGTCACTACTTAACATGTCTTCAATTCCTAAATGCTTAGTTTTGTTTAAAGGAAGGATGACGTAACACAGTGTACCAACTGTTTGGAATGTTTTGCAGACATTCTGCAGACTTTCTGTTTTTATTAGCACTAAACACACTGTCCCTTTTTTTTGGAACTGAGGTTTGCATTAACTGTACTGATTATTTTTAGCTAATACTCATATATCATCGCTGTCCCAAAAAAACAAGTATCTTCAAAATGGCAGCTCAGTAAGTGTAATGTGTTAGTGTACTGTAAGTAGTGTGTTGTGTACAGTAACTCAGTAAGTGTAATGCGTTAGTGTACTGTAAGTAGTGTGTTGGTGTACAGTACCTCAGTAAGCCTAATGCGTTAGTGTACTGTAAGTAGTGTGTCGGTGTACAGTGACTCAGTAAGTGTAATGCGCTAGTGTACTGTAAGTAGTGTGTTGGTGTACAGTACCTCAGTAAGCCTAATGTGTTGGTGTACTGTAAGTAGTGTGTTGGTGTACAGTAACTCAGTAAGTGTAATGCGTTAGTGTACTGTAAGTAGTGGGTCGGTGTACAGTGACTCAGTAAGTGTAATGCGCTAGTGTACTGTAAGTAGTGTGTTGGTGTACAGTACCTCAGTAAGTGTAATTCGTTAGTGTACTGTAAGTAGTGTGTTGGTGTACAGTACCTCAGTAAGCCTAATGGGTTAGTGTACTGTAAGTAGTGTGTTGGTGAAATACTTCCATTCTGGGGGACTTTTTACTTTAAGTCCACTACAACTATAATACCGTACTCCTCTACATTATGGCTAAATCTGTCCTTCCATTCATCTTATGTGTGCATATAAATGCAACATATCCAAACGAAAGAAACATGAAGCAACCCCACCAATCGGGGTACAGCGGTCACTTTGTTTTGAGCTTGTTCTGACCTGTTGGACAGAGCTTGGTTCTAGTTAATAGAAACTGTTCTCCTTCAGTGTTTTCTGCTTATGATCATTTGAATAGACATCAGTGTCAGACTAATTAATGACCTTCTATTAAAGACTGGTGGACTGAGAGACACTAGAGTCTCTTCACCTGAAATGAGCTGAAGAGTCTTGTTCCAGAAATGATAACAGGACATTAGAGCCATAATAAATCATGTTACTTTTATTCTCCATACTTAAGTAAATTTTTATAGGTAAATACTTTAGTACTTTTACTCAAGTGGAGGTCTAAAAGGAGGAACTTCTACTTTTACTGGAAGAATATTGTACCTTGGGTAGCTTTACTTTAGGTCAACTACATGGTTTGTCTACTCTGTTATTAAGCAACACCCACAAGAAAACTGGTTAAAACCAACAACAGAGCATTTATGGTCATAATCTATTTCAGAGCAGCTTATTAAATTGCAAAGTTTAAGGTCATGCCTGAGTCAAAAAAGGGTGTAGATGATATTCCTAGTACTTAAGTGACTCATACATCAAAAGAACAAGAAGTACGAACACAGTATGCTACTAGGAAATCACACAGATCCTCTTGGTATAGTTTTTGTTGTATACAGTTATAAACATGATCTTGTCATACATTGCTAAATGGACTATGTCCTTTCAGAAAATGTATCTCCAAGAAATCATATAAAGTGTTGGACATTTGCTCTGTCTGGCTTCTGACCAAATCGGTAATGGAGTAATGAAGGACTATGAGAATGTACAGTGTAGTGTTTATTCTATACATTATTCTATACAGCTAATTAGCTTATCAGTTAAAGCAGGTATGTCAGACCGGTGTGGCCCTCTAGGACCTTAATAGCACTACATGGAGTCTTGGGTCAGCTCAGGCTGGAATTAGCTAGAAGTCCAAGAGGGCTTAAAAATGCACTGTACATATAGATAATACACTCATCATCAAAAGAATAGTTGCACACCTAGAAGGAATCAACTGACAGGAATGAAACTTGGTGGGTAGGTTTAACATCGTCAGGCATGCAAATGATTCAAGTTTCACACTCGGGCCTTATCGCTGTATCTGACTGACCTAACAGCCATGATTGTGGACATTCAGCGAGCAGTAGTGCCCATAAGTCAAGAAGACAAATTCCTTTGTGTGCCAAAAACACCAACTGCAAAAAATGGCCCTAAACTCTCTACTCATTACATCAAAATATCAGCAATTATAAATATAACAAGTGATTCTTTATCTGGACAGTGTCTGGACAGTGGTGGTGGTGTATTTAGACTACATGTCCAAAAGTTTGTGGACACCTACTTATTCAAGCTTTCATCTGAAAGGGCTTTAATAGGGAGTCCACCCCCCAACCCCAACCAGAGCATTAGTGAGGTACTAGGTTAACTCCAGAAACTCTCAGAGTAGAAGTATAGGCAGAAACACATTCTTGGATAGGCCTGTGAAAAAGTGTGCAGGCCAACTTGGCAGACACAACTTCTAAACTTCCTCCAGTGTCATAACTTCAA
This sequence comes from Semaprochilodus insignis, assembly GCA_034552555.1. Lineage (NCBI taxonomy): Eukaryota > Metazoa > Chordata > Actinopteri > Characiformes > Prochilodontidae > Semaprochilodus > Semaprochilodus insignis. The sequence continues at coordinate 14,652,313 of CM067477.1, read as the reverse complement.
GCTACTGGCTATTCTGATATAACAGCAGTGCCGTCATTACCCTACCTATCCTAATGCTTCCGCCCTATAACAACAACAATACAATAGACTGAGACTGTGTACACATCAGCCAGAACGCTGAATCACACGAACTAACCCTGCAACACCCTTCACTGCAAAGAAGTAGTGAAGTAGATGTTTACTTTGTCATTTTGACCAAGAGACAAACAATAACATTTTTTTGCTTCAGATGAGTGGAAAGAGACATACTCTTCTCTATTAGTGATGACATCTCGTTTTACAGATCATCATTTGACTGTAACCGGAGCTTCAAAATTCAAACACTGAACTAATAAAGAACTGAAGGCCAGAGGCAAAGGTGGATAGCAACGGCTGCTAGGCAGTACTTGCAGGGCTGAGAAAACTTTGGGAGTGAGCATGACTATTTTGATTGGCCATAATACAATAACAGCACTCACAGGGAACGAATCAAGTTTGTTCAGTATCTGTTTGATTGTACTGCAGCTGTAATGCAGGACTGGAAGATGCTGGGGAATAAGAATACGGAGTGAGGCTGTCTATGAACATTTCTTTAGTATCATGTTAGTTATCATGTTAAATTGGATTATACTGTACTGTCTCTCAGTGTTTACCATCGGACTGATCAGTATATGATTTCAGGGTGGTCAGTGTCTTAAAGATAGATGGATACTTTATTGATCCCGAAGGAAATTTAGCAAAAAGCTTTATTGTCATCATATTATGTATTATGGCTGCTCAGAAAAGACTATAGACTTTAAAGATGAAACTTTCAGAGGGATTTGAATTCTCCTGTGTAATACTTACCTCTCCCTTATCTCTCCCCCTTTACATCTCTTTTTCTGTCTCTCTCTCTCCCCTTTACCTCTTTCTTACTCTCCTTATCTCTCTTTCTCTCTCTCTCTCTTTTTCCTTTCCCATTTCTTCCCTCTTTTCTCTCTCTCCCTCTCCTTCTCTGCTTCCCATCTCTCTCTGTCCCCCCTTTACCTCTATCTCACTATTTCTGTCTCTCTCTTTTGCTCTCTCACTTTCCCTACTTCTTAATTCTCATTTCTCTCTTCCTCTCTCTTGCTCTTTCTCACCTTCTCTGTTATTCCTCTCCCATCCTCTCTTTTCCATCATTTCTTTCCTTCACTCGCTCCCTCCTTTTCACTGTCTTGTGTTTTTTGCCTTCTCTTTCTTCTCTCTTTCCCTCTTGCTCTCTCACCCATCTCTATTTTCCCTCAATCTCTCCTTCCACTTTCTCTTTCTCCTCCCTCTCTCTCCTTTCCTTCTATCTTATTCTTTCCCACTCTATCCTCTCTCCCTCCCTCCTTTTTTACTCTCTCTCCTCTCCTTCTTTCATTCTCTCTCACTCTTTCTCTCTTTTCTCCCTCTCTTTTCTCTCACCCCCTGTATCTCTACTCTATTTCTCCTTCCACTTTCTCCCCCTCCCCTACCGCCTCTCTCTCTCTTTCTTAGATGGCTGCTCCAAAAGCTCTTCCTAGGAAGCATTCTATGTTCTCCAAAGCTTTGCCTGGAGATGCTCAGCCTCACGCTGGTCTGTATGGTAGTATGTATACTCTAAGTTACTCTTTTTGTGGGGTCCATATTTGTACTCACAATAGTATTAAATAATTTCTTCAATTATTCAATATTATTCAATATTAAATATTTATATTTATTGGTGGAAGCATATTTCTAACGCTGGAAAACTAAACATGTTTTATAGCTGGAAACTATATGAGCAAAGCATCGTGTAGTTGTAGAGCTTAAGGTTTCATGTTTATTAGCAGAGCAGCATTTACAAATTAACAGCAGTTAATTAACAGCAGTTAATTATTACAAATTAACAGCAGTAACTGCCTGCACCATGTGTGTTACACCAGTCATAATGTGGTCATAATTATGCAGTTCATTGGGGATCACGCCAAGATGGAGAAAGGAATGTTGTCACTGAAATGCATGAAAGACTTGGCTGAAATGTCTTTCAGTGTGAGTTTTGTCACCATTGCTTTTTTTATTCCAGTAAATGGAAAGAAAACAATTCCACATGTCATACATGCAGCGCGAGAAGTGGTGTGTATGAACAGTTTGTGTTTTTACCTATTTATTTGATTTACATTGTGTGAATATTACCTGATGAATGGACTGAAAGTCATGGCTTAGAACCTCTTCACATTAACACACATCAACATTAGGATGTAAGGTTCTGTTATGACTAGGCCTGTCACAATGATCACTCAATTACCAACTAGTGGGGTATCATTGGCTGGGATTGCATTAATTTGAACTGCCCACAGTTTCCCCAGTATTTCACAATCATTGTACCACAATGGACAGAGTGTGAAACTAATGCAGTTTTTAATTAGTTGGCTCAAAATAAATACTTAAATAAACAAAAGCTAGAAACACATTCACTGGTGCATGTTATAGCCATACACCAAAAGTTCATAACTTGCAATAAACATTTTTAAGGGAATACTTGTCTGTTGTTAGGTAGCTCTTCTAGAAGTAGAAGTGTTGTTTCATTTTCACAGGCTTGAGAAATGTGATATACGGTTGACTCTGCACAGGATTCTGTGCAAATGTTAGATGCAGAGAGAAAGTCACAAAGTAAGATGCTTAATGTGTATGCTGCCTTCTAGCCTTCCTGCCTTTAGAAAGCTTTAAGCTGCAGACATGACATATATATCAGAACATTTAGCAGACCCAGCCTCACTAGCCAGTGTCATCAATACTATGCTGTGGCATTGGCATCAGCAAGCGATCTGGCTCAGAAAAGCATTAGTGTTTTACTTTTAGCCTTAATATTATAACAAAGGATTAAAACAGCAACATAGTTCACACATCAGAGCACTCAGCAGACCCTCGTCTCACTGACCAGTATGATTTCATCCAGATGTGACCAAGTACCAGCCAGTAGTTCAGCTCTAAATGTAACTTTTTAACAGTTTAATTGGCTTTCTCCTTTTTCCTTTCCAGGGTATATAAAGTGACATGATTCACATATTAGAACACTCATGATAGTAAATACCCAACTCCGTTTAAAAGTAGTTTTGGAGAAATGAGTTTTGCTATGTACCAGAGTTTTAGCAGAGTTTTAGCATGTATCCAAGAGCACAGAAAGTCAATAAAAAACATGGCTGCCACATGCTAATCATGCCAGTCTTATTTAGTAATAAGCAACTGAATGAACCACCATCAACGTTCTTGTGTTTCCAGCTCAAACACAAATGTACAAAATTGAGGCTTCAAAAAGTACATGTATTAATAAAATTCAGTTCATGATTGTGAAACACCTGGTTATGATAGCAACAATACCATACAATATGAATCATATGTGCATTATAAATCGAATAAGTTTGATTCAGTTCAAATTATTTTGGTACAGTTATGAGCTACTAAAATGTCCTGAATTCATAAATAATGTGAAAAACAACACACTAGCCAAGCTTTTTCTTGAATTATTGAATTTAATTAATTCTTTTTTTTTTATTTAATTTTTACATATATTTGAAGAATATATATCTGTCTGTCAGGATTTGCTAAACCACTGCTTCACTGACGTGGAGAGCTTCATGAGCCACTTGCAGAAGGCGGCTGATGCTCAGAGTGCTGCAAAAGAAAGCAAGAAGAAAAAGGGTAACAAGAAGAAGGACAAGAAGAAGAAGCAGCAGTGTAAGAGGAGGGCGATGGAGATGTGGGTGGGGACACGAACGAGGCTTTAGATGAATAATCTGTAATTACTGTAATCTGAGTGTGTGTGGGTGTGTTGTAGATGACCTGATGTTAGATGACACGAGTTCTCCATCAGAGCAGGAGTTTGTGGATATTTTCCAGAAGATGAAATATTCATTCAGCTTGCTGGTAAAGCCCTGTTTCTAGTGTCTGTCTAAGCAGGGGTGATTATGGTGTCCATGCGTTCTTCTTATCCATGCTTTTGTATTTTACATTCCAGGACCGTCTGAAGAATGAGATATCAAAGCCGAGCTCAGAGGAGCTGCTTCATCACCTGTTTGTTCCTCTGGGCCTGGTTAGTGTGTAGACCTACAATACTATCTTTAATATGTGTAATGTATCTGTATTCTCTCGATAATAGTGTCCTTGTAAACCAACATGGTAGTACATAGAGCTCCTCCTCCTAATCTAGACAGCGGTTCTCAATCCTGGTCCAGGAACTGTATTCCTAAAACTTCTGGGAGTAGGGGTGACTGACTTGGTTGTGTTCTTGTCAATAAGGTCATTGTGAATAAAAGAGGAATCTAATCCTAAAGTTGCTTACGTGTATACATGCCCTGGAGTACTACTGCATCACATGTTGTAGAGTTTCTCTTACTACCAGCACCTGATACAAACAATAAATTCATTAACAAACCCTTATTGAGGTGAACTGGATATTCTAGAGCATGGAAAATATGACATCATGCAGTTCAGTTGTATCTAGGTCTGGTATTTGTGAAGCTTTTCAAAGTGGGACTGCTGAGAACTACTGTCCTCGGACACTAATTAGTTGGAACTTCTATCAAAATCTGATTCTAGCATTTGCCAAATAAAATGGGTCAGATGTGAACATTCAGAGTGGGTTGATTTATCACTCTGAATAAATTTGCCAAGTAAGAATTTTCATATTGATGGTGATAAGAACCAGAAGTCTGAGACCTTTAAACTTACCCTGCAAAACTGCCCAAAATAACACATACAGTGAAGTACTGATTTATATGCTCTTAATAATCCCAATAACTGCAGATAGATCAGATTTGATCAGGTAATCCAATCCATGTGTAATCCCTGAGCTACAACACTGTAAATGTGTGTGTGTGTGTGTATTTGTGTTCCAGATGGTTAAAACTACAGGTGGTCCAAATTTAGCAGCGGGTGTTTCCAGTCCGGCTCTGACCAGTGGAGCGGTCACTCTGCTGCAGCAAAATCTCACAAAGGAGGAGCAAGAACTGTGGAGCTCTCTTGGCCCCAACTGGACCCAGCCATAGTCCGTATTACAGGTTTTAACCCACTTCAAGACATGTTTCTTTCAGCTATTCTCTATTGTCTGAAATTATAAACATGATCACCAAACCAATATTTTACCTACATTTTGGTCACAATCATATAATTTTAAGCTACCAGCATTATTTTTAGAGTTAAAAAAATTATTTTTCCCAACAGTTAATATATAACGTTTCCCCTTATAAAACTGTGTTATGTTTAGTATGTTTCCGTTGCCAGGTTTTGGCATGTTAAACATAAAAAATCCTGTAAACTTAACAAAGATCTAATTAATGTGTCACCTAGACCACACCTCACACCCAAACAACCTCACCTCAACCTGTTAAACCTGACTACTAGTGTGACTATTTTACATCATGGTTGAATCTATAACAGGTCTATCAACAATGAATAAAACAAAAGACTATATAACTATAGTTAGAACTCTAGTAAACCTGTGTGTGCATATGTGTGTGTGTGTGTGTGTGTGTGTGTGCGTGTGCGTGTGTGTGTGTGTGTGTATCAGTTCGCAGGATACTAAGCCAGTGTCACCATACACTCTAGCATTCCTAGATGGTTGGAAGCCTGAGGCTTGTGATGCAAATGGGCAAGTATTTGAGGATCCAGTTGAGTCACAACACAAATATGAAGCCCAGCTACAATCTCAACAGGTTTTACATGCACACATACACACACATATACACACACATTGAACCCTCACACATTAAATTACAGCTACTTGATTACACTTTTGTTGTCATTTCAGATGGAGTTTAGCCAAACCTCACTGCCAGTTTCACCAGCAGATGAAAAGTAAGTACTAGCCCTGTATAGGGTACTGTATATGCATGGTAAACAGTGATTGTTATAGCTATCATTTCATTTCAGGCCATAAATGTCAAAATCTGGTCAAAAACGAAAATAAAACACATCTACAATCACCGTCTGCAAGCGGGTCTGCAAGCATTAGGCATGAATGCTTTTAGGCTTATTAGACACATTAATATATATTGTGCCTTGTAGCAGTTTTACAGTGACTGTCAGTTAAGAGTTCAGGGATAGAGCTGTTACTGTTTTACATTTATTATTAGAATGCACTGGGCTACCACATAGAATCATCGCATAGGACTTCCAGAAGGCCTACAGTGACAAAATTGTTCTCACCATCAAACTGCAATTCTACTGTCACTTTGTGTTCAATCGTGGCGGTGGTTAATCTGATATCATAGGCCTAGCTCCTGAAGTTCTAACCAGTGAAAGGGTTTGCTTGGCCTTACAGGTGCAAGAGGAAAACCTAAAGTGAACCCATTGGAAATAGCTGGATTTCTGCACTGCACACAATCTAACTAAGCTAAAAGCACACCAACAGTTGTAAATGTAATCTCTTTTATTGAGCACATAGAACAACATCCACAGTGTAGGCTAGAAAAAGTAAGTGAACCCTTGAATTACCTGTAGGCCCCCCTTTAGCAGCCATCAACTCCACCAAACATTTCCTGTACATGCAAATTAAATTTGCACCACACTGAGCAGGAATTTTTGACCATTCCTTCCTGCCAGTGTGTTTTAGTTTATCAGTATAGCTGGGATGCCTTCACACCACAGTATCTCAATAGGGTTAATGTCAGGATTCCAACTTGGCCATTACAAAGCACAAATCCTCTTGTTTTCCAACCGTTCTTTACCTCTCATGTCTCTTCAACATGAGTTCATGGACTCTCGCCATTACTTTCTCCTGTCAATTCATTGTTCCCTCAGTGTTCGCAAGGTATCGCAGGCCCTGAAGCAGCAAAGCAGCCCCAAACCATAATGCTTCCTCCACCATGCTTCACAGTTGGGATAAGGTTTTGGTGTACAGTGTCTTTTTCCTTCAACATAGCACTGTGCATTTGTGCTAAGTTCTAGTTGGGCCGCAATGTTTTTGTTTTTGGACAGCAATCTTCTGAAAGTATTTTGTATTGGGGCATAGTTCACACTAACCTTTCTTGAGAAGAACAGATTTGTCAGGAGCCAGACTGTGGATGTAACTCAATGTCCTTAATAGAGGACAAGAAATGTACAACTGTTTGAGTAATATTTATTTAGTTAGGCTGTGTTTGTGTATAACTTTAAATAGCTTTCAAACCACATTTTCTTGGTAATCAAAGCAGAAATTCAGGTTACTCCAAATTGCAACTGTATTTATCTGGATACCACTAAGGAAAAAATGAGGATTGGATACCTTTCCCCTGGGTACTTAAAGAATTTCACCCTTTGAAATATAAATAGTACTACAGTACTTACGGGGTGTAAATACAACCAACCATGTTGTATTCACAATTGCCCTTGAGGCATCTAACTCCCAACTGCTCCCTGGGTGCCATGGATAGGGCTGCCCACCACTCCAGGCAAGTGTGCTCACTGTCCCCTAGCGTGTGTTCTCTAGTGTGTGTGCTTGTGGGTGTTTCACTTCATGGATGGGTTGAATGTGGTAGACAAATTCCTCTGTTTGCAAACACAAATGGTAAATGGTTCAAAATTCTAATCCTATGTAATTATATTACATAAAAAATGAACTACACATTGCTGACGTCTAGGCACTGATGCCTGGAAGGCCTTATGGGTTCCCCAGTGATTAGGAACATATGGGGCTTATTTATTTATATGCTTGCTCTGTTTTTGTGTTCCGCAGTGTGGACAACCTACCACCTTCTGAAGTGGAGCGGCTGTACCGTTGCAGTTATGATTTTGTGGCCCGGAACAGCAGTGAGCTTTCAGTGTTGCATGGAGAAATTCTACAGGTACACACAACTCAATCTGGCATTTCAGGTGCAATGCATGTGTTCCTGTGTCATGCACTCATCTAAGCTTTTTACTGCACCTAAGCCTTACTATATTTACTGGCCACTTTATTAGATACGTCTACTTTGCAGACACACCTTAAAGGTGTGTTTAGGTTTAGTTAGAGACTATCCACCCATTTCAATACCGGTTGTAACAAGCACTCGTCCACTTGCCCTCGCCAGTTCCCCTCGAGCAAACCCCTGACGTTATCTTAACAATCATTCGATTTCTATTTTAGCTCCAGAGATATCAGGAATTATTATCATCTGACGCATTTCCGAAAAATGGTGGATAAAGTTGTTTATAAGCCAACTGGCATTAATATACTTTAAATATTGAATATTTGCAAACCATAACATTCAACATGCTATGTTCATAATGGGCTTTAAATAGCAAACCGCTCCATCTACATGACTATGGATCCAACTTCATATGGTGCACTGTTAGTTGAGATGGACCAGAAGCTAGCAAATGTCAAGTGAGTCCACAACATCTATTTAAGACAGGTGGTAACCCAGGGATTAAAAGTAGGGTTGACTTATAGGAGGTCTACATGAATGTATCTGTCATGCCATGTACAAATAGAGCATAACTTATGAAACTGTGTCACTTCTTCAGCCATCTGTATGTGACAATTGGAACATGTTGATAGCAGCCATTTCTGTCTCTCCAGAACTTGAGCCCAGGAGTGTGTTCAGGGTTTGGCTATTGGACTGTAGCCAGAGGTCTCTTTTCACTGCCAAAATATTTAATATGAGTATAAATTATGGGTGCTCCATGATGGACTCACAGCCTGTCCAGGGTGTTTCCAATGAGCGCTGGGATAGGCCCCAGCACTCCCCAATACCCATTGGAATAAGCAGCTTAGAAGATGAATGTATGAATAAATATAAATGAATTATGGACTCACCTCTAAACTTACTATTGAAACTAATTATTTAGCGACCTTATTTTCTATAAGGAACAAATCAAACAAAGGGGGAAAGCAAGAAATAGAATCTTTTATTATTGTTTTTTATTATTTTACTTATTGAGTGCTCCATAGTTTACCACAGCTTCACTCACCATGGTAGCTACATGGTAGCTTTCCGACATGGTTTACAAAATTAGTAGCCAACTCTATCATTCAGCCTTCACCAGTGTTTATTACAGTACAACACTTATCATGTTCAAAATACATGAAACTGGAACTGCCACCACTGAACCTTTTAAACATATATATTGACCTGTGGAACTGGAAATGTGTCCAGTTTTAGTTTCAGGAATCTGATCATTTTAGACTACTCAGCTAGCAAATACAGAAAATACAGTACACCACAGTTCCAAACCAACATTTTTAGACTGTGTTACAGTGTTTGCATGGCTAGCTCACCAAGCCTAATGTAGCGGGGGAAGAGTGTGTATCTGAACAATAGTCAGTAACAATGTAAAAATCCCAACATGGCGTTGTGCTTGTTCCATTAATACCAGCACCCAACATACGAACATGCCATACCATGTTTATGGCACTGCTGTGCTGAGAATGGACCACCACGCCACATATCTGGTTAATATCTGGTTGGCACTGGTCCTGTGGCGGTCCCTTTCCAGTGATGGACAGCATGAAAAGTTGCTGACAAATTGCACAGCAACATATTGGCTACAGTCAGTAACTGAAAACCTGCCTACTAAGTGTATGTACACTAAATGATTCTGATAAATCTGTCTGTCTCTCTCTCTCTCTCTCTCCCTCCTCTCTCTCTCTGTCCCAGGTGATAGAGTCATCTAAAAGATGGTGGAAGTGCAGAAACAGTTATGACCAGATAGGCTTTGTTCCATCCAACATTCTGGAGCCCGTCAACCACACAGAGCCAGACTCTCATGTAGTGATGCGCAAGCCGTCCACGGTGGGACTCACACACACACTGCACACACATGTTTAGACTCATTTTTTGCAGTGCCACACATTTTCTTAACTCTACTTTTGCACCTACAGAGGGTTCCTCTGTCTCCTCCGGGGGGAGGACGCTTCTCATACGCCGCACCCACTTCATCAGGAGAAGACCACGCCCACAACGAGACACGCTCACTCAGCATGCCACCAATTGTAGCTGAAGGGGAAAAAGGTATAACCTTATAAACTGCTTGTGCCAGATATTCTGCCTGTTCTGACTTCATCTCTGCAAAAGCCTAAATTTCAGTTTGATCTTTCAAGCTTCACATAGCTGTGGCTGCCGTTTGTGCCTGTTCCATCAAAGGCTGCAGTGAACAAAATGTGTGCAGGTTATGCCCTTATGNCCCTCCTCTCTCTCTCTGTCCCAGGTGATAGAGTCATCTAAAAGATGGTGGAAGTGCAGAAACAGTTATGACCAGATAGGCTTTGTTCCATCCAACATTCTGGAGCCCGTCAACCACACAGAGCCAGACTCTCATGTAGTGATGCGCAAGCCGTCCACGGTGGGACTCACACACACACTGCACACACATGTTTAGACTCATTTTTTGCAGTGCCACACATTTTCTTAACTCTACTTTTGCACCTACAGAGGGTTCCTCTGTCTCCTCCGGGGGGAGGACGCTTCTCATACGCCGCACCCACTTCATCAGGAGAAGACCACGCCCATAACGAGACACGCCCACTCAGCATGCCACCAATTGTAGCTGAAGGGGAAAAAGGTATAACCTTATAAACTGCTTGTGCCAGATATTCTGCCTGTTCTGACTTCATCTCTGCAAAAGCCTAAAGTTCAGTTTGATCTTTTAAGCTTCACATAGCTGTGGCTGCCGTTTGTGCCTGTTGCATCAAAGGCTGCAGTGAACAAAATGTGTGCAGGTTATGCCCTTATGTTTGTTTCCATTCTCAGTGATGCTCATGAATAATGAGCTTGCGCAACGGCTGGCCAATGGGAGAACGCGGCCTTCGTTAATCCACAAGGCCAATGAGACTGCTTCTGTCAGCTACCACTCACCTCCAAGCGAGGTTCAGGAGTGGCTCAGAAGCAAAGGTTTCAGCGATGTGTGAGTTTCTCTCTCTCTGTGCCTCTGATTATTTTATTATTTCTAAATCTCAAACATAATGTTATTATGCCAATTATTCGTATATGGGACACATTATACATGTTCATGCGTACATTATATACACCCCCACAGAGCAGGTATTACTTGGGTGGTGGATCAGTCTCAGCACTACAGTGACACTGACTTGGTGGTGGTGTGTTAGTGTGTGTTGTGCTGGTGTGAGTGGACCTGACACCACCAAGATACCTGCTCTGTGGTGGTCCTGACATTAAAGAACAAGGTAAAAGGGGGCTCGCAAAGTATGCGGAGAAACAGATGGACTACAAAGTGCTCTTATATATCAAGTGGAGCTGATGAAGTGAACAATGAGTGTAGATACAAGAAGGTGGGTTTAATGTTATGGCTGATCTGTGTTTACATATAGTACTGTGCAAAAATCAGAGACCGTCCTTTTGTTTACTAGTGACTGTGCATTGCAAAGCAACATCTTCTTCTTCTTCTTTAGTATCTTCAGTCTGACAGAGTGTTGTGCTTGTACAGCTTTTTGATTGGCCGTATGGTTTTCATACAATCATTAAGTGATGCTTTCCCCCCATAGGAATGAATAGGGTGCTGAAATTTGTGCACCCAGTTCATATCACAGATTCAAGTCCACTTAAACAGCATAGTGACTGTCCAACTCTGCATTTCCTTCAGCGCTATCGCTCTCATAAGGAAGCTGACCAGATAAATTGCACTTCTGAGAGATCTGAGATGTGGAGGCTATTGATTTACAGCTGAAAGGAACAGAACGCGGTATATATACCACTGAAGGAACGACAAACTTGTCAGTGGAGGATAAGTGCACGATAACTATGGATGTATAACACTTGGTTATTTGTTTCCGACTGAGGCCATCATGAATGCTGATAAGCACAGTGTTTAGACCCCAGTCGCGCTGCTAAGAAGATCAAGGCGTCAAACTGAAGCTGAAAAGTGAACTATTTGTACTTAGTATCTGTTCTGACTGGAAATTAATTAAATGAAAAGGTGATCTGTGACTTTTGCACAGTACAATATTCATGCTTATGGTAGCACATTTCCAGCAATCTCATTAATGACTACTTCAAGTTATATCGTCTCTGTCAACACCTTGTTTCTTCCAGCTCTTTTTTGTGGCCCAAAATTATTTGCTAAGAAATATGTTATACACTCATTGTCAAATAAACAGTTTCACAAATAGCTGCACCCAGAAGGAATCAACCCACAGGAATGAAATTTAGTCAGTAGTTTAGACATAATGAGACATACCACTGATTCAAGTTTCATGCTCGGCTGTGCATGTGACGTAAACAAGGAGGGGTCTTACCACTGTACTTGACTGACCCAACAGCCATGATTGCAAATGTTTAGTGAGCAGTGATGCCCTCCATGAGTCAATAGTTAGTGCCAACACCATTGGCAGACGGCTGTATGACGCAGGACTGTATGCACGCAGACCGTTACAACGACTGCCCTTAACACCACGTCAACATCACCAAAGACTGCAATGGTGTCGTGCCAGTATGTCATGGAGTGGGATGGATTATCACAGGACACCATTAGGAACCTCTACAACTTCATGCTGAGACATCTGGCATGTTGCGTTAGCAAACATGGGGACCCGATGCCATACTGAGAAACACTACTTCTGTATGTGTAGCTCAGTAAATATTCCCCATATCAGTCTAAATTTATCATCATTTATTGTTCCTGGTAACCTTTATCTTCCTCCCAAATAGCAATGTAATCCCACACTTCCGTCTGGGTGCAACTATTCTTTTAATGATGAGTGTATAATTGTGCATTAAAGTTAAGAACATGATCTTCTTCTATAAAGGTAACATTTCAGAGAGATTAAAATTCTGTTGCAACAGGAAAGATATGATAATGCTAAGTACTATAAAGTAATACTAGTACAGTGCATTATGTTGAATGAAATTTTTTTAAATTAAATATTTATCACATTAATTTTACATGCAGCCAAATAAATGGGATATAATTCTTCTCATTAATACTCAGAATCTCCCTCTTTCAGGACAGTGAGCAGCTTGGGCATTCTCAGTGGAGCTCAGCTCTTCTCCCTGACTAAAGAAGAGCTTTGTACAGTTTCTCCACTAGATGGCGCCAGGGTTTACAGCCAGCTAGCAGTGCAGAAGGCACTGTTGGAGGTAACATGACCAGAATGAAAAAATATCTCATATTCAGAACTCTTATTACAGCTAAATCTTTTCTGTTCGGTCTGTGTAATAAGCTGACGACCTAAAGTCTCCTTTTCTTCACTCTCTTAGAAAGCGAGTAAGTCCACTGAGCTGGATGCCGTGATGAAGAAACAGAAAATGAAAGTGGATCCAAGTATGGAAGGAGGAGAGTTTTAATTCAGTACACATAACCACACACTGATTCCAGACACTGTACTAAAAATGTATCGCATATTATTTTTCTGACTCCAGTAGATTTTCATTCCAGAGCCCCACTTTGCCAGAATATCTGCATCGACTGTATTTACTCCTGTATAGATTCCCTGCATTAAATAAAAACAGCCCTGTATGTGTGCTCCTTTTGAAACTGCTATACTCAATAAATGCACTCTTGTATTAAAAACAAATTGTTACTTCAGTCACAAATGGCATTCAAAACTCAGTTTAAAACTCAAGTCTTCCTGGCAAGAAAAGGTATAGAGCCTTATATAAAGACAATAATTGCATTTAACTTGCAATATGCCCTGCTATGGACTGGCAAACCGTCCAGGGTGTTTCCTGCCTTCCGCGCAAGAAGCACTGGGATAGGTTCCAGCTCACCCCGCAACCCAGAAGGATGAATCGGTTTAGAAGATGGGTAAGTGAGTAAATCTCAATTACAATATTTCACTACATTAATTACATAAAATTAATATTAAAGAAAAATTGCAATTAGATATTTACCACAAAACCTTCAGGCCAGGCCTTTGCTGTAAGTTACATTAGTAGCTGAATGAGTAATACACCAAAAGTCCTGGTTACCCAGGAGAAAAATGGGAATTTTGAGGAACACCACAACTGTGTTACGACCAGGTAACATGTCCATGAAACAGACAGAAGAAGAATACAGCACATCGTTTCAAGTCCAGTTCTGCTCGAGAGCCAGTAAGAATGCTAGAATACTGACTGAGTGAATTGACCTTGTCTAAAGGGTGTCCTTAAAGTAACCTTCTCTGGGCCTGTAAGCTCTTATAAGAACCTCCAAAAGGTTTATTTGTCCAGTGTTTACTTTTGTGCACCCCACTGTCACTTTAGTTTGCACCCTTCCAAGCTTAAAGCCATTGTTTGTTTACAGCTGTGTCTTCCCAACAAAAGCTGCTCCCATAGGTGCCATCGACATTACGTTACCTTGTGTAATTCACTTGCATAAACAAGAGTTTCTAAAACTGGAGTTCAAAACATGTGAAGAGATATGGAGAAAATGGCACCTGGTAGACCACCAAAACTGTCCCCATCAGATTTTCCAAAAGAGAAAATAAAGCTCCAATTTTGCTTCATATCTGAAAACATCCTCTGGTGTTCCTGTCCAACCTTCCACTGCAAGAAGACGACCCAAAAAACACTTTAACTTTAATAGAATGTGTTTATCATTTTTTGACTGTGAGAAGCAGAAAATGCAACCAATGGGTCCTTTGGATGAAGTGGCAGTAAATGTGAACCACAGTGCCTACACTGAGCTGCTGGACAACCTGGTTTTGCCTTTTGCTCATCATCCTACTGAGGAACATAACATTCCTATCCCTGTATTCCAAGACGGCAATTCTCACATTCACAGGGCTACAAATGTGACTTATTGGCATGATGAACATTCAGGAGCATTCACACATCTGGACTGGCCCACAAAATCCCCAGGTTTGAACCCTCTTGAAAATCTACCATCCACCAAATCTGCCCCAACAGCAAGAGTGGCTAAACACTGATGCAGCCTACATCCAGAAACTTGTCCAGTCCATGCCAAATCCAATCACAGCTGTTGTTTGTGCTTGTGGAGGTATTACCCGCTATTAGGTACGACTCATTTTTCGTCTGGTGAGCTTATTAATAGTGAATGTAGCTGCTCATTAAACACCTTCATTACTCAAGGAATGAGCAGAAATAAAACAAAGGAATTTGAGGCACCCTAGAAAAATCTACAGTGCACTTCAAAGTAGCTTGATGATGCCTGAAGGCACACTCAGAAGCATAGACTACATAGCACAGCAAAGTGGTACTGAAGTGTTGTGCTTGATGGAACCCAGTGAAGCGGTCAGATGTTGCTGCAAGAGTTTATAGACGCACGATTAAGGAACCCCGTTATATGGGAGGTCACATGGGATTCCCCTTTATTTGATGCTGACTAAAACAGCACACTTGTTGTCATTCTTTCATTAGTTACAGATTGTGATTTCTGATGTCTGTGTTTTAAACACTGGCTCACGGTGCACCTTTCAGCTGGGGCAGAGACTAACTTTCTTCTTCTGTGTTTTAAACCTGTACTTAAAATTCCTTGCTTTTGAAAGCTTGTGTGTGACATTATGCTACAGATCCAGGCCCCTCCTTTCGTTTCTGCCTCTTTTTCTTCTTCTGCCATTTCTGTGACTCCCTCTCTCCCTCTTTGTAATACTCTGCTTAAGTGTTATAAGTCAGTAAATCTCAACAAGGCTGCTCTAATCCGCTAAGAGTGTAATGGAGGGTGTCTGGGATTTGTGGGTGTATTTTCTGTCCGTGTCTGTTTAGAAGACCACTTCAGTGCCGGTCTCCGTTTCCGTCCTTCACAACTTCTTGGGAATACTTTTCTGTCCCTGTCCTACAATTGCTGCCTACAACCAGGCATGTCCAGAAAACAGAGGTAAGAGGAAAGAATACTTTTCTTTTCAGTACAAGCTCAGTTCTGCTAGAGAGACAGTAGGAATGCTAGAATTCTGATGGAATTGTTTGTATGACTAACTGATTGTAGTACTTTAGCTCATTTGGAACAGGTCAGTTCATTGTCTAGGGGGTTACTGCAGTTTGTGAGTGTTGCTGTAGTGATGTTTGATCTTGACCTTTGCAGCAGTGCAGTATTTATGGGACACTTTAAACAGACTTACATATTGTGTATATAATCACATTAAATATGTGTGGACATACATATCATATACATCAGTTTAGGACAGTGGGTATATGTGTGTGCACAAATATAGATCATATGTTTTGCATTGAGATCTAAATGAATGATTCTGTTAGGTGGCAAGAAAACCTGCTCGTCCACCCAAATGCTGCCAAATCAAATCAGAAGAAGAAGAGGAGAGACCCCACACAACCCCCGGTATGTTCCTTCACCTCTGTGTGATGGGTTTGCAGCACAGGAAGTAATTTACTAAAGTGGTTGTACACCAAGAAGGGACTTTATCAGTCCTTTCACAATGCAGTGAACTTGGTTCCTTAGTATACCACTTCAGAGGAATAACAAGGCAACCAGGCATATTAGAATGTTATCACTTGCTCCTAATACATTCAAATTATTAAAAATATACAAAATATACAGCAGTTAAATACCGACAGTGAGAAAAGAAAAAAATGCATTTTTGTCTACATCATTTGGACACCACTGATATTGCTGCTGTCAGAACTAAACCTTGTGTCTCCATAGTGATAACTTTACAGGAGAACGAAAAAACTTTTACATAAATGTAGATATGAGACTTTGTTCCAACAGCAGCAATTTTAACTAGCTGCAGTCCTGTGCAAAAATATCTTATTTATGTTTGTAGATGATGCATTCACTTATTTGCACTTAGATCATCAACTAAGTAAAACAAGCAAGTATCAAACAAGTCAATTATCTTAACTAGCAATACTTTTGGCAATACTGTTGACAAATGTGCATAATAAACTACAGGTTTAATAGCATAATAATAATTTTTAAAGGTATGATTTTCAAACTGTCTCCAATTTATTCCATCAACATAGCAGGATGGCTGGTAGAAGTAATGCAGTGATTGATTGACTGACTGGTGGAAAAGCAAGAAACTGTATCACCACTGAATGTACACTATAGCAATAATGCACTGCCTTATTTCAGACCTTTACCACAAGGATCTCAAATCTTCAACCCATCCCATATGCAAAGGAAATATATTTCCATGTATGATTCACATATAAGCAAATATGAAAAACCATATATATTCCATGTATTTTATCTACATTTGTGGGTATATTTCAATCTGTTGATATACATTGGGGAATAATTAAAATGGCACAGATAAATATATCTAGCACTTATATTTTAAAGCATCACAAACCTTGTGCATGTTTTGCACATATGTTTCAATATGAGATAATACATGCACATACAGTATATTTTTCTTTCATATAAGAAGTGTTTAAAAAACCCAACTGTGCAGCTGCTTTAAATGTCCAGCTACAAAGCTCTCCTTCTTTAGTTTAATTACAGCTCTGACTGCTGCGCACATCTTTCTGTCGGTTTGATTTACTAATCTCTCGTGCTGTGCCTCGCTGGCTTCTCTTCCTCCCTGTTTGCTGACAGTGGACCATTTTGATCTTGTGTGTATGTGTGAGAGAGAGAAAGAGCGAGGGAGGCATTGTGTAGTGCAGTTCACTCTCTGGATGAAGTGCAGTTATTCATGCAGTTTGTGTGTGTTTGTGTGGACTGAAGTGTTGGTCAGATGGAACATTAATGGAATTAACTTGGGTGATCCCATCGGGATTAACAGGAGAGTGATGGGTTCACAGAGGGGGAGGGCACTGGCCATGCCTGGCCTACAAGTGTGTGTGTGTGTGAGCGTTTGTGTGTGTGTGTGTGAGTGTGTGTGTGCATGTTGGCTTTTCCTTTCCTAGCAGCAGCAATCGGATTGTAGCGCGTATCTGCTTGCACAACCTGCCAAACACTGAATTACCCTCTACTTAAGTGTCTCTATGTCTCTCGTCCTCTCTCTCCCTCCTACAGCTTGGCCTACCTAAGCAGATAGAACCCGATAGAGGTCAAATGTCTAATGGCGGCACCAGCAGTATCAGTAATAGCAATATTAGCCTGAACACTAATAGCCGTAGAGCTAGTTGCAATAGCATGAACACTAGTAGCAGTGGTGCTAGTACTAGCACCCATACTAAGAAGAGTAGCATAAATTGTATAGCCTGTAGCACTGAAGCTATAAGTGACGTTGCTAACACTAGCAGTAATAATAGTAGTATTAGCAATAGTAATAACAATAGAGTTGCAAGTGTTATCCACAGTGCTAGCACTTTAAGCATTAGCTGCAGCAGTCAAGGAAGGAATTGCATAAGTAGTGGAGGTAGAAGCACTAGCGCAGGTGCTAAGGGCATCAGCCTTAGTAACAACAGAATGGAAACTGTGGAGGGTGCTGTAGAGGGTGGCTCTCCACTGCCCTCCTCTCTAGGGAGGGGGCTTCAGGAAGAGGAGGGAGAGCTCAGTGGAAGAGGAGGGGACCGGAACAGCAACACCAGCTCCCCCTGCAACTCCTCAGTCAGCTCCTGCCTCTCCTCGCCGCTTAGTCAGCTACCAGAAGGTTCCAGGACAAATGGTAAGGGCATAAAGACGGATGGGAATGTGCTTCATGTATGTTTTCTTTCAATGCTGTCACTATTGTCTATATTAGTAAGTGAGTGATTGATTGATGTATTTGTTAGTTAAGCAAGTAATCAGAGCTTAAAGAAGCAAACATTAAAACGTACTTGTCGGAACAATAACCATGAATGGATAAAAGGGAATGACTTGGATTATGACTAAAAAGCCTGGTTACATTGGCTTACATTAAAAGTAAAGAATGTTTTTTCCTTCTCCGTTTGTCAGTTTGGAGATTCAAGGTTTTGTTCTGAGGGCAGCAATATATAAGTGGATGTGTTCAATAGTCTCCTTTTCTTACTGTAAGAAAACACAGTAGGAGAAATTAAAATATGCATTAACATAATTCCAACTGAATGCAGAGGTGCTTTAATGGCCAAAAATATATAATATTGCAATACTTAAGAAACCATATTCAGCAGCAAACAAAATAAACAAATTCCCTTTAGGGAGTAAAGGGATGCAGTTTGATGATGAACTCTAGACCAGGTGGGCGAAGGCTAGCTGCTTAGCATGCTAAATTCAATAGATATCTCTGCAAAATGATACATAGATGTCTCTCATGTACTGTCAAAGCTGTTAATTCTTCACATTCTCTCAGTAATTTTAGTGAATTTTTGAATTTTGTAATTTGACAAACTGCTTAAATCACCATTTTGAAAAATAATTAAGTACATGACGGACGGTCTCTGACTTTGGCAGAACACTATGCATTTATCTATGGGCATACTTTGTTGCACGGTTGCTGATGCGTCCTATCAGTGTATTGTGTAACTGATCAGCAGCTATTCATCTTCGTATTGTGGGCTGTTTTGCTGATCTAACTGCTGATGTGTTGTGAGAGTGTGCACATTCTTTAGTGTAAAATCTATTAACTGTCCTCTTTATTCCTCTCTTTCTCAGACGCTAAGGGTCAGGAAGGTATAGAGAGTGGTTATTCTTCTCTGGAGAAGACAAGATCTGATTCCGAGGACACACAGACGGGTTGTGACCTACACTACAGGTGTGAAGCCTCTAGGTCCTCAAATACCCCCAAGACCTGCATACTGAACTCAACCTCCCCATGTACCTTCCTATTCACTCTCTTACTCAGTTAGAGTTCCCTGGGACCTACTAGTGGTGGGTTTGAAGTTGTGGCAAAAGACTTGGCAGGGACAGATGTAGCACAGTAAACGGGACAGCAGGCGGCACACACGTCAGGAAGACACATGCTCAGGTCTGGAAGAGATGAGACACACAGAACACTCAGCCCTGGGAGAGAGGAAGTCCAACGTCTGTTTGGAAAACAGCGCAGGTAAGAGGAACAGGCATGTCAAGATGAATTTGACTGATTTAAAGAGAAATTCTTGCAAAGTTTAACCAGTGAGATGTAAACACAATGATTCAGAGTGCTTTAATGTGAAACGTACAGAATCAGAATTATTCAGAGTGGTGGTGATAGGAACCAGACTTCTACCTCTAAAGACTCCCTCACAGAAACGTGTTATATTAAATGGCTCTGATTACGCTGCCTGATGTTTGATATATTGTTTAACAGTGGTTTTGAAATTAGGTTCTAATCTATTAGGTTCTATTCGCAGTGCTGGTTCAGTTAGTGTAATGTGTTAGTGTACTGTAAGTAGTGTGTTGGTGTACAGTAACTCAGTAAGTGTAATGTGTTAGTGTACTGTAAGTAGTGTGTCGGTGTACAGTAACTCAGTAAGTGTAGTGTGTTAGTGTACTGTAAGTAGTGTGTCGGTGTACAGTAACTCAGTAAGTGTAATGTGTTAGTGTACTGTAAGTAGTGTGTTGGTGTACAGTAACTCAGTAAGTGTAATGTGTTAGTGTACTGTAAGTAGTGTGTCAGTGTACAGTAACTCAGTAAGTGTAATGTGTTAGTGTACTGTAAGTAGTGTGTTGGTGTACCAATTAGGGTACAGCACTCACTTTGTTTTGAGCTTGGTTTGACCTGTTGGACAAAGCTTGGTTCTAGCTTATGGAAACTGATCTCCTTCAGTGTTTTCTGCTTATGATCATTTAATAGACTCCAGTGAGTAATTAATGACCTTATAATAAAGACAGATGGACTGAGAGACACTAGAGTCTCTTCATGTGAAATGAGCTGATTAAGAGTCTTGTTCCAGAAATGATAATTGGACATTAGAGCCATAATAAATCATGTTACTTTTACTCTCCATACTTAAATATATTTGAAGGTAAATACTTTAGTACTTTTACTCAAGTAGAGGTCTAAAGGGAGGAACTTCTACTTTTACTTGAGGAATGTTTTGTTTTGGGTCTCTCTACTTTAACTCAACTACATGGTTTGTGTACTTTGTCCACCACTGTCTATTTATGGTAGAGAGATACATGCAGCATGCAATAGTTTTCTCTCATCTTCCACTATTTTACCATTATCAACATTACATATAAAAAATCGGACATTGGTGTAAATCCACTGGTGGTTTTGGACACCAAATAAAATGGCTATATTTGTGTTGTAGATTGACCCCTGGTTCCCATTAACACCACTGTAAAGTCTGTGAGTTTCTCTACAGTGAAACACTTTTCATCAATCCGCTCTGAATGAATTTGTTTACATCTCAATAGACTGAATTATTATTTGTGGAATGGTGTTACCTACTGGCGACAAATTCATGTGATGAATCCATTTTTACCTTAGTTAATGTCCCCATTTGTATTAAGTACAGTTCTCTATATCATTTAACCCTTTTTACAGTAGCTGCCAAACCTAATTACAGCCTGTTTTAGTTGAGCGCCCCCAGGTGAATCATGCACTTGTCTTTCTTCAATTACATTAATGGAATATAATTTGAAGAAATTTGTACAATTTATAAACAGAAAACTGGATTTTCATCTCTGTGAGAGAGCAAGCAAGTCAATATATTGTCACTGCTCAAAGAAAATCTACAAAATGGCAACTTTACAGGAGAGGGCAAAAAGCCTAACTTCATTTGAATGGAAGTTAATGGAACCAGACTTATTACCAAGCAGTTCTGGGCCATTTCTGTTGGTCCACTCATCATGACGTTTTCACACAGTGTAAACAGCAGTAATGATACATAAAAGTCAAAAAATTACAAAAATGGAGATACATGTTTTTCTTTGGACAGTGATGATATATAAAAGTGTTGTTATTTTGTTTAATTGTTGTTCATTATTCTGGCAATTGTACACTATTTCTGGATACTGAAAAGCTGCACTTGTGCTAC
This sequence comes from Semaprochilodus insignis, assembly GCA_034552555.1. Lineage (NCBI taxonomy): Eukaryota > Metazoa > Chordata > Actinopteri > Characiformes > Prochilodontidae > Semaprochilodus > Semaprochilodus insignis. The sequence continues at coordinate 14,630,696 of CM067477.1, read as the reverse complement.
CTGTTTTATCCCTTTCACCCCTCATTGCTCACTAGCATGTCACACCCAACACACCAACAGCATCCTAGCTCATCTGATAACAGAGTTATGGGGAAATATACATTTATTTGAATATATTAATTAAAAATAGGACTATCCAAGTTAATCTCCGTTCCACTGGCAGATTGGTCACTAGGTGGTATGCAGAAAGAACCTACAGAAGCAAGCAGATCTAAAATGGTCAATTCTTCAAGGTCAATTCTTCAATGTCACGTTTTCTGAAATTTGGTGTGGATTTACTATCTGTGCAGTTATTATCCTAAGCTATCTCCAGATCTTTTTTAGTGTATGCAGTCGTGTCGCATGTTTCTCATCTTGTTTTTTTGTTTGTTTGTTTGTTTTTCAGGACATCCTAACAGCTCTGTTCCCATCCATCAACCCAACAAGCTTCCCACCAGCCACATTATTTTGACCCATGACTGTCACATATTTCCATATTTTTATGTTCATATTTCAATAGGTCTATACTAAGACCTATATGTTTATTCATTTTTGGATTGTCTGAGAGATAGCTTGTATGAGAGATGCACTTTTCTTTCATGTTCTGTGGGAAAGCCTTGCCTTTGAGGTAAAAGTGTAAAACCGTTCCTGTCGTATGTTCCAGAAGATCTGAAGTGATTGAGCAGTTTGAGAAGAAAAATGCCAACGAGGTGCATTCATCTTCTTCTTCATCCTCCTCCTCCTCTTCTGCTTCCGAGCATGATCATGACAGAAGAGCAAGTCGCAGTGCAGCACAGGTATACAAAACTGCAATGAAAGTTGAATGTTGTTAACCTGTTGCTGTCAAGATACAGATTCACCCGTTTTAGCTGTTGCTCATATGTGTGGGCTCCTCTCTGCAGGTGCTGGTCTGCGACCATGATGATTCCAGTATCCCTCAGACCTCTGCCTCCACCAGCAGACGCTCCAAATCACTGGAGCGCAGCCTGGCTGAACACACACCTGCAGTGAGTACAGCTGATAGAACACAGCACTGACACTGAACTCTAACAACAATTATTATGAAGAGGATGATCAAATAACAATGAAAAATTAAAAATAAGTAAGATAAACGATGTATAATTTACCGTAGATAGCACTTTTCACAACCCCAATGCTAACCATGGCACAAGAGTAATGTAGAGAAATATGAACGTCTTAAAGTCAGCCTGAAATCAAAACTGAATTTTTTTTATTTTTTTTTTACATTTATGATGTCGCTGGTCGTATTAATGCTGCATTATGTACGTTTTGGGGATTTGCTCTCTGGTGGAAATATGTAATTACACATGCAGAATCTGAACATTTTGGAGCATGGGTTCTGCTTCAGCCCCTTTCTGATGATGAATCTGATGATTGTGAGCACGTTGAAAGAATATTCAAAGAGAACTCAGTTAAAACTTACTTAAGGGTTTGTTTTCTGGGGTTTCTGGGGCTGTAAGTAAATCATCTACTATTGCTACCTTATCTTCATCAGTATAATTTGGACCTCGCATGTTAAAACCTCAACATTCTTTTTTAGCCTGTATGTGTGTGACCTTAATCCGCTTGTTAAGACATGATGTATCGATCTTACATCCGGGTTCAGTTCTACAAATAAGCTAGAATTCTTAAACGAATGAAGAAAAGCAAAGCAAGCACACCAGTGGACTCTAAAATTGTCTAGCACCCACTGGCAAAAACCAAACTCGGCCTTTGCAGTTAACATTGATATAGGTTTTACTGGGTGTTCCTGCTTTGAACCTGCATCTTTATGCTTTGGTTGGCTTGTTGGTCAGATAAGGGCTGATGAAGATAGCGACCCAACCCAGCTAACTTAGCTGAGCAGCACAACACAGCACAGCACAGCACAGCACAGAAAAAGGTCTAAAATAATATTTATTAATAATAAATAATTATATAAAATTAATATTGGATAATATTAAAATAATAAGCTCAACAGAGAACAAATAGCATAGCAGGTAATCCCTCCACGAGCACGAATTACAGCTATGATTCAATTTGGCATGGATGTAGTTTCTTGATGTAGGCCACATCAAGGTTCAGCCACTCTTGCAACTCCTTTTTTCGCTAATTAGACCCATTTTCCACACATGGAACAAAACATTCACTGCAGTGTATAACTTCTTCTCAATCTATGAATCCCGTCACTCACACCCAGCAGGTATTTATAGTCCTATCATCCTCGTTCAGCGCCATCTGCAGGAGCCCGAAGTTACTACAGATCCAATTTTTTTAACCAATAATATTGAGTTTCACATCCACCTCCCACCTATCATCAAGTGAAATGCTCAGCTAGCTCAGAGACCCTCCTTGACACTGAGTTTCTCTTTGAAATACTTTCTGGTGCAGATGGGAAATTTACAATGGTTTCCTTTTCATGTTGACTTTATGAAAGGATAGATCAGTCACAGAGAGATTTGCTATGAAGTGATGCATGATAATAATGATAGTTCAGCTTTTTTCTGTTTTCTCAGCCGGTTTCTGTTTTTTCTGTTTCTGTTTTCTCAGCCTGACCTACTGAACTTTAAAAAGGGTTGGATGACAAGGTTGGGAGAAGATGGAAAGGTAACTTTTCACGTGCTTGATCTTAGATCCAGTATGTCTATCATGGACCGCGCTGCATGAAATGTTTAATATTCCTGTCTTGTTGCAGTGGAGGAAGCACTGGTTTGTTCTTACTGACCAGAGTTTAAAATTCTACCGGGACTCAATTGCTGAAGAGGTATGTTTACATGTGATGGAAGAAATAGTCTTTACCTGAATGTGCTAGTCTCTTTAGCCAAGCGGTCCACTGTATTAATACAGCCATTAGGCAGAGGGGTTTTACCATTAATTCTGCCATACGTTTTCAGATGTACTACCAGTCAAAAGTTTAAACACGGCTACTCACTGAAGGTTCTCCTTATTTTTAGCTTAATGCTTTACTGTAGAATAAATGTGAAGACAGCAAACTATAAAATGGCACTCATGGAATTATGCAGTCCACCATAAAAACCTCCAAAATGGAACTTTACAGGAGGATGAAACAGCCTGCAGTGCAGGCTGATATAACAAGATGTTTTTCTAAGCAATTTTGGACCAATTCTATTGCTCTGTCCATCTTGAAAATAACTGAAAGAGTAACTAGAGCTTTTAAACTGTGCAGAAAAAAAATATAAAAAATATTGTGTAACAATATAATTAGATGTGGAGATATAGAAGAAATATAATAATTGTGATCATCAAGAGTATATGTGGTATATCAGGATATTTATTGTTTCAGACATCTCATCAGCTGGAACTGTTGTGTAAGTGTAAGTGTAAGATTGTAGATTCTTTAAGATAACCAACAACATCCATTTAGTTGAGTGTGTCTAAACTATTGACTGGTAGTGTATAAAGAACTCTGGTTACCAGATTAATCAGCGGTTGGCTACTCTATAACTATACAGGCTAAGTACTTAATGTAAAAAGGTAACAGTTCTCACTTTAGAAATACGTTATAACGGTTGTGAGAAACTTAATGCATCAAGTTGGAAAATTGTGCCACAATACAACAAATGCAGTGAATCATGATTAGCCACATAAATCAATGTGATCATTATTTTGTTGGACAGCACTTATTTATAATAATGTAGTTGAAAAAAGTAGTCTTAAAACGTGAGTACAAGTACGGCCACATTAACATAGTGGTGGACCACTGCTATGAGTGCTGTCATTGATGGCACTCCATTGTATTCCAGGCTGCTGATCTGGATGGTGAGATCAACCTGTCCACATGTTATGACATCACAGATTTTCCTGTGCAGAGGAACTATGGCTTTCAGATTCATGTAAGCACAAATAAGCCCAGTGTATATATTTTTTTCTGTACTGTGAGAGGGTGCAACATTAATTTTTTGGTTTACAGACTAAAGATGGCGTTTTCACACTCTGTGCAATGACTTATGGGATACGTCGGAACTGGATTGAGGCCGTTATGAAGAATGTTCGGCCAGCTGTTGCTCCTGATGTCACAAGGTAACAATTTCAGTTTTGGGGAAAATCCTCCATGTGAGTGGTAAAGGCACAACAAACCCCCATATCTCATTTAATAATAAGCTCATGGCTGATGACCATACATTTCATTTCTTCCCATTTTTTTTCTTTCTTTATGCTACGCAAGGAAAAATGCTTCTAAAAAATCAAGGTCTGGATTAGTACATAATGTGCTTTTGCTGCTGTGCGCTGTGACTGAGAAGCATGTTGTGTGAAACACTGTAGTAACATTGCACTTTGTTTCCATTCTTTTTCAGTGCTGTCTCTCAAAAAGCACCATTGAGTTCACTTCCTGGAAATAAAGGCCCCCTTTCATCAAACGCACCCTATTCAGAAAAGGAGAAGCGGAGTCGTATCAGTGAACGTCGTAAAGAGGGCCGTTATAAAACCTTTGACTGGGCAGAGTTCCGTCACAGGCAGCAGAGAAGGGAGGACTTCAGCAGATCAGAGCCAGCCTGTGTCCCTCCCGCACCAGCATCGTCTCCTGAAGAACCTCTCACTACCTGGGCCCGAGAAGAACCTACAGAGACAAGGAATAAATACTTTCACGAAACAAAGCTCCATTTACAGACTCCACATGTGACAGCGCCTATTAACACTCCCACCAACTCAATGCCACACACTAATGCATCCGTTAATGTGGCCTGTGACCACAGTGGTCAGGAGAGTAAGGTGGATGGTGTGGATGTCTTCAGTGACATTTCTAATGCAAAGGTGGAAACTAAGTCAGAGAAAGAGAAGAGACAGGTACGTACAGCCAAGAGTGTCAGAGCATCTGAACTGTGAACTTATGAAAATGTAAAAATTACAGCATAAAATAGTACAGACTTTAAGGTGACTGCTACTGCTGTGTTTGTCTAAGTGACACACAATTGTCCAGTTTTAAAGATACAGTCATATGCAGAAGCATGTGACTGTATATGTGTATACAGTATATATGTATACAGCATACAGCATACAGCATATATACATATCCAGTATGGATTCAGGCCAGTGTGTGATGATTGCCAACCAATCCAGTAGCCAGTAAAACAGCATCCTACTGCCCAAAACTTGTTTTCTGTAGAACAATGGAAAACCCCTGGAATGTTTTCACTGAATTCTTTATGTAATACATTCTTCTAACCTTTTTCTATTTACTTCTATTCATTGAGGACTTGCTCAAGTACACCCTCTAGTGTTTACAGTGATGTTTTTGGTATAATTGGAAGGATATAAGAAGTGACCAGGCTCCTATGACTCTGGTAAAGCTTCCCATTACTTGTTGGTTAAATTAGCATCATATCTCAAGTGCAAAAGTAAAGAAACAAACTTCACTAAACATGTCTTGGTGACTTGACTACATTTGAGGTAAAGGAAAAACTGCATCATTTTTTCACCAAACTGTGCTTTTAACTCAGGGATGGCACACGGCAGTCGTGGAGGGTCAGAGTTCAGCAAAATGTGGTGTTTTAAGAGATGGAAAATCACGCAACTGTGCTGGACACCGGCCCTCCAGGACTGGACCTGGCTACTCTTGTGTTAACTGAATGCTGAGGACTGAATAAATTAATGAAATACTGTATAACATCCAGCCAACAGGTCTACCTGATATATCGCTGCTCTGTTAATGGCAGTTTTTCTTTTTGTTACAGACTGATTATTCCAGCTCACAGTCACCAGCGTCATTCTCTTCATCCTCGGTCCAAACAGAATGGGAATGGGAGGCGGAACTTGAGGCCCTCCGCAGTGAACTGAAGGCAGAGCATGAAAGAAGTGAGAGGGAATGGAAACTCTCAGAAACCCACCTGCACACTGAGCTGAAAGATGGTCAGGACCACTTACATGAGACAGAATCAAGACTGCAGAAAGCGGAGGCCACCTTGAGGCAAAGGGATGAATCTCTAGAGCAAGTGCGTAGTCACTTGGAAGAAGTAACAGGACGACTGAAAGCAACCGAAGAGGCACAGGCTCTGAAAGACGTCCGTCTGGAGAGACACTTGCGGCTCCTGCAGGAGAGTCAGGAAAGGGAGAGGAGAAGCCTTAGTGATAGTCTTGACCATGCAGAGAAACGTGGAAAGGAACTGGAGGAGCAGCTAAAGCAGATAGAAGGAGAACTGCAAAACGTGCCAGTGGCAGGCAGAGTGGCGGCACTAGAGAGGAGATGCCAGGAATTGCAGAACCAGCTGGAGGAGTCAGACAGTGAGGTTGGCCGGCTGCAGGCACGTCTCCGGAACGAGGAGACACTATATTATGATATGGAGCACGACTATGAGCGAGTGTGTGAGGAACTGGAGTGTGCGCGTGGTGCCCTGCAAGATTGTGACAGAGTGTGTGAGGAGCGGTTTGTAGCCCGACTGGAGAAGCAACAGCAGGAGCTCAACAGGAAGGAGCGGGAGCTGCAAGAGGTGCTTGTCAAAATGGCTGCCTTGGGGACCAGTTTGGAAGAGACTGAACGCAGGCTGAAAGAAGCTCAGAGCCATCTTCAGAAGGGCTGTATTACTTGTGACAGACCGACTGAGGGACAAAGTCTGATGGGCAGTTCAGACATTGGACAAAAGGTCAAAAATGGCAGGCACACTGGAAAAGAAATGCTACCAGTTGCTCAGGGAGATGAATCGGAGAGAGTGATCTCGGTGATACAAGCATTGGAGAGCAAGTTAAGCGATACAGAAAAGAGGCTCCAGGAAATCACCATGCATCTTCAGCAGCAGCAACAGCTTCATGCTCTCAAAGGTGAAAGTCAGCAAAACATGCCCAAATCCCCAGAGTCCCTGAGCGCCGAAGCTACATTCGATGACCTAGACATGAGGCAATGTAGTCGAACCTTGCATTGTCTACAGGGGATCATGCTGGAGAGGACTACTGCCAATACCAATGTGAATATGGTTACTAGTGGAATGATCAATTCTGACCTGCAACAAGACTTGCAAGAAGGGAGTGAGAGTCCAGAGAGACAATTTACCCTAAGTATGGCTAGTAGGATCTTGTCCCTGGAGGCACTGGTGATCCAAAGGATGGCTTCTGCACTAGAACATCCCAGCAGGAAGCTGCTTCAGAAGCTCTTGAATCTGCAAGTCCAGGCACAAGCCCTGAGAGAAGCTCAAGATGGGAACCCTGAAGGAAACTTTTCACAGTTCTTCACTTGCTATGAAGAACTGGACAAGACAAGTGGGTTTACACTGGGTCAGATTGATATCCCCAGACTATGTGTGCGAGCAGAACTAGCATACCTTACATATAACCTCCATCGACGCAACTCAGAGGAACAGCAGGGATCAGATGCCTTTAATTCCTTACCTTGGCTTGTGTCTGAGGTCACACCTCCTGGCCCTAGAGTAGAAATGGGATCTAAGCCAAATTTCAAGCTAGCTGACATCAGTCCTCCTGAGCTAGCCCCATACACTGAGCAGATCCAAAAGGGCCCAGAAGAGGAGCTCTGCCCAGGGGACATCGAGCTCCAGTGCATAGGCAGCGAGAGCCTTGCGGCAGAGCTGCGCCTGCAGGCCCAGTCAATTCAGGACCTCTCGGTCCAGCTGCAACTTGAAGATGGTGATGTAGACATGTTGCCTGAGCTTCCCCGAGCCGTCCTGCGTACTGTCCTGTCCCAGGCCATTCTGGTGTATGTCATGAGCCGCTTGCGCTTGTTTCTACAACAAGAACTGCATATTCTGAGAGAGCAGCGGGAGCGGGCCATGTGTGAGTGCCGTGCTGTGTGCCGCAGTATGGAGGCGCTCTTTCAAGAACAGACTGAACGCTATGAGGAGAAGTTGCGCGAGGGTCGTGTGGTTATCGAAATGGCTGAGCTGGGACGTGTCTCTGCCGAGACCGATGCTCAGATAAGGGGGCAGGAGGTGCAACGAATGGAAGCAGAATTTGAAGAGAAGCTCCAAGAGCTTCAGCGAATTCATGAGGAGGAGATGACTCGTCTTCATGGATACTACACCCAGAACCGCCCACGCGCCACCACCCCCTCAGACTCAGGTGATGGAAATGACAACAGTTGTGTGAGTACTTTGAAAGAGCGAATCAGAGAGCTGGAGGCACAGGTTGGCTGCTTGGAAGATGAACTTCGAAGTGGAGATGCTCACTCCCTGAGACAGGCGTATGAACAGGAGCTGGAGACCCTGAAGGTACAAATACACATATGTAAGGGTGCAGTGATTGGCTGATGAAGTTAACATTGATAATGCAAGCGTTGGGGGTACTATGACTTCTGTTGTTTTGTTACACCAAATTGATTAATCAAATAATAGTCAATAGTTGACTATTAGTAATAAGTAAAAAGTAAAAGTGCTAATAGTAATAATGCTCTTTTGTATTATTCCATCTACGCATCCCATTAAATGTATGGTTCAGCAAAAAAAATTATCTTTGCATAATTTTCCACTTATCCCAGATTGTCACGCCTCCCTCTGGCTCAGTAGTAACTCCCAGAATCCATATTATACATATATCCATAAACTAATAGGCTATACAATCTTTTTTTACGGAGCATAATTAACACATCCTATAAATAAGGTTAGCTTACCATAGGAGCACCATGCTGACTCATAACAGATGGCAAAAGCTTGATATTTTCAGGCAGGCCCAGATTGAGTTTCTGCTACAGCGGTGCAGTTAGAGCCCACTCTCCACCAGTCTGTGGGACAATGCCTAGAATATTATGCATTCGAATCATTATGTGTTAAACCAAAATAAGTAGTCGTAGATTTGTTCTGCAAGTGTTTGTTTGAGTAAATTCATTGTTGCAAATACATTAGAAAGCTTGTTTCTCTACAGGACATGATCTTAAAATGAAGGTCATACAACCTTTATTGCTGGTTTCGATTTGTTTTCCATGTGTGTAGGCTACTTGTGAACTTGGCTTCAGCAGTATGGAGCAGAGCCATCAGAGAGTGATTGAAGAGATGCAGCGGCAGCACCAGATAGAGGTGGAACGACTGACAGAGGAGAGAGAGAAAGTACTACAGGAGGAAACCAATGCCACTATTGCAGGTATTATTCCACAATCCAGCATTAATCCTATATACTACATGGCCAAAACTATTTTATATATATATATATATATATATATATATATAGTCGCTAGGTTAATGGTGATTTGTCAGATTTCTACTATAACTACTATAATTCTATATTACTGTATTACTATATATTACTATAATTTCTATGATTGTGTTATTTATGTTATTTGACCTAAATAAATCACATTTCTATATATTTTTTAAATTCTGTTTATGTGTACATTTAGCCATTGAGGCCATGCGCAAAGCTCATAAGGAGGAGCTGGAGAAAAGTCAAAAAGTCCAGCAGAGTGGAGCAAACACAGACATCAGCAAGCTGCGAGCCCAGTTTGAGTGAGTGTTTGGATTTTAATCCTTATCACATGATGATTTAAAGGGGAATTCCATCTCTTTTTTGGATGTATGGACAATTCAATAGTTGAGATGTAAACTGGGGCATGCATCCCAAATGTACAGAGTTCTTTACAGTGGTGGTTCTTTACAGGAACATGACATCTACAACTCAAACACTGGCATTTTATTTACTACCTCAAATGACCAGTGAACCTACATGACTCTTCAGAGTTTTAATATGTAATGTTGACCACAATAAAATAATGGCAAATTTATTTAAATCACAAACCAGTGACATCAGACAACATATTTGGATGTCATATAATAACCTTCAGATGCATTAAATGCCTCAGGTGTCTGGTTCCTATCACCACCACTGTGAACAAATCTTACTCAACACATACCTCTAGACTGCAGCATTCTGACTTTGTTTAGATATTAATGGCTCAATTAGGTAGAAAATGTGAACAATTAGTGGAATTCCTCCTCGAGAAAACTTTCTCTTTGACGTCTCTTCTTTGACATGATGTAAGAAGAAGATCTCAAGATAATGATCAAGTGGTCTGAAGTTGTGCTAGTCCTGTGCCTGTGAAAGTTTGTGCATGCCTGTGTGTTCTGCAGTGAGGAGCTGGATTCATTACACAGGGAGCTGGAGGTGTTGTCTGAACAGTATTCTCAGAAATGTCTCGAGAATGCCCACATGAGCCGAACTATAGAGACAGAAAGACAGGCTCTGAGCTCTACAGAGAGAGAGAATCAAGAGCTCCGCACACGCAATCAGGTGAATACCTCATCAGCACACACGAACACATGCAAGGCAGGATATAGATGTAGCTACTGATGTAAGACTACTGGGCTACTGGGAACTTCCATTTCTGCTCCTGTTGTTTAGCTGTATTCTGTGTATTGAGCAGGATATCTGTAGTGGAGGATTTCACTGGTTTTGTAGGCCTTCTCGATAGTTGTTATGAACAGAGATTATACACCCAGTAGGTACACCTTCATGTATCTGTACTCATTATACTTTTTATGAGCTGCACTTACCATACAGACTGTAGTCCATCTGATTTGTTGCATATTTTGTTAATCCCCTTTCACCCTGTTTCTGGTCAGGACCCCCACAGGACCCCCACAGAGCAGGTATTATTTGGGTGGTGGATCATTCTCAGCACTGCAGTGACACTGACGTGGTGGTGGCGTGTTAGTGTGTGTTGTGAATGTGTCAGACACAGCAGTGCTGCTGGAGTGCTGCTGTCCACTCTATTAGACACTCCTACCTTGCTGCTCCACCTTGTAGATGTAAAGTCAGAGGCGATAGCTCATCTGCTGCTGCTGCACAGTTTGTGTTGGTCATCCTCTAGTCCTTCATCAGCGGTCACAGAACACTGCCCTCAGGACGCTGTTACCTGGATAGTTAGGTTGGTGGGACTATTCTCAGTCCAGCAGCGACACTGAGGTGTTTAAACACTCCAGCAGCACTGCTGTCTCTGATCCAGTTGTACTTCAAAGTGCTCTTATTGGGCAAATAGAGTAGATAAAATGGATAATGAGTGTAGATACAAGGAGGTGTACCTAATGAAGTGGCCTGTGGGTGTAAATCCCTTGTTTGATTTCCTTCATTGAAACTGCAGAACAGATCGGCACAGTCAACCATACTCTGCTGCTGTTCAAACTGCTTGAACGCCTGTAGTGCTTACATAAAGACAATTCTGGTATAGCAACATGACTGTTACTATACTCAACAACAATCACTTTCAACCCCTGGTGTTGTATAGGACCTGAACAAGCGCTTGGTGGCTGAGCTCTCTCTTATGCAGTCTTATACGAATGGAGGAACGGATCATACACACCTCTCTCAGGGCAAAGACATTTATCAGCTGGAGGTAAAGTCACTCCTGATCTCATTGCAGATCCAGATTCTACATTGCAGTCCATTAGTTACGGGACAGTGTAGTATGTATCACTAGAATAGGCACTTTTTGATGATTTGGCTCTGAACATCCTCAATCTGCATTTTAGCATTATGCTTATTGTTGGATTGCTGGAATATAATACAGATTACATTATATATCTTGCTATAGTCATCACACTAGTGGAAAACTTACAGATGGTATTGCATATGACGTTCATTCAGTATATTAAACGTAGGTCAGTGTTTCTCACCCTGGTTCTGAAGGCACCCTGCCCTGCACTTTTTAGAGCTTTTCCTGCTCCCAGCACACCTGCTTCAACTAATCAACTCATTACCAAGCCCTTACAAAGTTGGAGGGATGGGTTAAAGCAGGGGATCCACTAAAATGTGCAGGTAACAATATTTAAACTGTATGTGTGTGTAGGTGACTCTGAGGGTAAAGGAATCTGAGATTCAGTGTCTGAAGCAGGAGATCAGCTCACTGAAGGAGGAGCTGCAGGCAGCAAACAGAGTAACATACTTCTACTATTCTAATCTCACTGGCGCATCGTGATGCATAAAAACTGACTCTATTTATGTGAATTTGCACAGTTTCTTTTTCCATGACTCTTATTTGTGTGTGGGTTTGTGTGTGTGTGTGTGTTCAGCATGCTAAGGAGCTCCTAAAAGAGCTGAGTGTTTTAGGAGCCAAATGTCCAAGTGACTGTGCTAAACGCAAAGCAGATCCTTACAGCTTTCAGAGCTACAAATATGGTGAGTAAACATAATTATGAGCTTGCGTCCAGCACAGAGCAAAAGTCAGAGACCATCCTTTATGTATTCGACTTACAGCTAAAACAACTATTAAGTACAAGTTATTACCTTTTCAGGAGACGCTGGATTTACACAATATGGTCAAAAGTATGTAGACACCCCTCCTAATAACTGAGTTCAGGTCTTTCAGCCATTGCTAACAGGCGCATACAATCAAGGGCTTTGCCATGTAATCTCACTAGACATTGAAGAGCTTAGTAGCTTTAAATGTTGCACTGTCGTGGGATTCTACCTTTAGAATCCCTAGTGCTAGGGCTGGAAGATTAACAGGAATGGATAACGGGTTCAGGGCTGTTTGGGACGCTTCCTGTGAAGTAACACATCAATGCAACAACATACAATGACATTTCTTACAATTATATGCTTCCAACTTTGTTGCAAGAAGTTAGGTGTGGGGGAACTCCAGTGGGGAACTCCACCTTTGGGATGAATTATTTGTGAGCCAGGCCTTCCGTGAGGTTAGGGTTAGGGTTAGCCCCAACTGCTCCCCGGGCACCGTGGATAGGGCTGCCCAGTGCTCCAGGCAGGTGTGCTCACTGCCCCCTAGTTTGTGTGTTCACTAGTGCGTGTGTATGTGGATGTACACACCTAAAGCACCTAAAGCTGTCAGCTTTGGGACACAGGAGAGAATCAAGCTCCACTCTTGCTTCAGAACTTCCACAGGCGTTTCTCTCCATCCTTCCACTGTGAGAAGACAACTCAGTGCTATAGGAATGTGGAGCTGTTAGGAAGCCTTTACTGGGAAAAGCAAACGGACAAAAAATAAGAACATTTGCAGATGAGTCCAGACCTCAACATGACTGAATGTATTTGAGATTGCGTGTATCATGACAAACAGAAATTGAAATCTACTTCTAAAATATTGAAGGTGTGGAAAGATATCCCTGTAGATTTCCATAAAACTTTAAAAGTATGTCTTCTGTTCCATATTGGCCATTTTGACTGGAAATATAATAAATGAAGGGTGGCCTCTGACTTCTGCACAGCATGGTACATCTCTCTGTATAAAGACACAAATTACGTGTTTTTTTGCAGATTTTATGAAGTCCAGAAGTAATCCTGACTTCATGAGGGAGCGCTCTAAACGGAAACAACCAACTAGATCCAAGGTAAGGGCTCTGAGCAGCATGTGGGCAAAGTAAGTAATGTGTCACTGACAGTACAGCTATTATAACCGTAACTATCTCTTTCTCTCTCTCCTTCCCAGAGTCTAAGGGATAGTCTCTCTGTTCAGGAGAGAATGAAGCTTTTTGAATCGGATGAAAATAGAAAGATCTAACCGTGTGCCTGTGTATATGTCTGTGAGCACTTTTCACAACTTTCTCTCTTAGTTTGTTTTACGAGGGTTTAAAAACGGAACATTGATTACACAGTAGTTAATGGATCGATTGTGATTTTTTTTTCATGTTTACTGACTTTGACTTAGGTCTATCCATCAACCAGGCAGCATCTTCTTTTACTAATCATAATCAATTCCTATATGTTTGTGTTTACTCATTATAGTTCATTCTAAAATTTATACCTTGCTTGATAAACATTTATGAATAAAATCAAGACCCTCTTGACTCTATCACTTTTTTTTTGAACTTCTCCAGATCACATATAGGGATGCACCGGTCCAATATTAGGAATATCGGTCCCAATATTAACAAAATTAGCTGGATCGGGTATTGGATAATTAGGCTGATTCAAGAGACCGATCAAGATTCAAGATTCAGGAGTTTATTGTCATATGCACAAAGAAACAAGCAGGTGCACACAAGAAAAAGGTACAAATCCATTCACTTTCTGATTTGCGAGACTTGCTGTGCCATAGTCCGCAGCATGTGTGTAGCGTGCCCGTAGACTTGCCTTACAAACAGGAACAACAACATGAAGCGAGCCAAAGAGTCAGGTATTTTGTTTTACAAACTTAGTAATGTTTACGTCAATGCTGATGTTTTATAGGTCTTTCCCACATGGTGAAGTATATAGTTCATTAATTCAACAATGGTATCGGATCAGTATTGTGCATTGACCAGTGACATGCAAGAATGCAAGAAGAAAAATGGCTTCTAATGTAGTGGAGATGGCCTTTGAGAAGAATCCAGTGAGACGCTTTTCACACAACGATCCATAATGTCAGCAGAGAAACTGAGGAGGAAAAAACTGACTTCCAGGGGAGAGGTCATCGTAGGAGGTAAAGGCAAGGTGAAATGTGCCCGGAAAGATAATAGGTTTAAAAGAAGGGTATTGATAGGATGTATTTGGAAATTAGAAGGAGTTTAAGGCTTGGTTTGTCCCCTGAACTTCAGTTATTTCGAAACAGAGCTGAAGTCTTATTAACTATCCTCTCCCAAATGTGTCATAATCTGGAACAAAAACAGATTATGCTACTCATGGAAGTTCTATTTATCTTAAACTTTAAGTCTTACATTTTCATTTCCATGCATGCGCATCATGGTATCTTCTTACTGACGGTCCTCTCATAACACTAGATGTTTTAGGCCTACTGCTTCTACTGTTAGCACAGATTTCTCCTCTTCCTGGGTAACCTGACCCTAGGCTGTCACATCTCATGCAGCTTGACCTGCTGCAAATAAGGCGTGCTGGTTGGGCTGTATGGCAGACAACAGCAAATCAGATTGCAGCATTCTGTAGAGTGTGATGAGATTGTATGGAAGAGGAGTGCTTCACCACTAAAAAGAATTACCATACAAAATACATTATTATAATCTTGCACATTTAGGCACACATGGCCTCTTCATTATGTACTCTCTAAATACACTTCCAGCTACAGATTTATGTATTTCGTCTTCAATCAATTCTTCAGCTTCAGTTTTACTCGTTCATACCAGGATGCCCACATTTATCTTGCCATTGGATAGACTGTTGCAGAATTTACATGATACCTCCTCTCTAGAAGGAACTCGGGGGGGCAGTACTCAAAACATGCCTGAGAGCATAAAACAGAGAGAGGAACCAATCAATTTCAGTGTCATCCACTTACCCCAGATGCAGTTGGTCAGCCAAGCCATGTTTGATGTCTGATGTCTGTGCTCTAGTTTACAGCAGGAGATACAAGGTTAAGATTGCTAAAAAATTCTCTGCTTTTTGTTTGTCAACAAATTCATTTCTGTGAATACATACCAGAATCTTAATTTATCTGCTTCGAAAAATCTATGTGAATATATAAAATTACTATTTAGCAAAACAGCACAGGTGGACAATATTTAAATGTTTGAACTGAAATCGGAACTACCTTATAATCCGCTTAACACCCCGGACGATTTTCATCATAGCTAAGGCTTCATAACTGTAAGACAGTTAGCTACAAGCTGCATCTTGAATAACAATATCTAAGAACAAAGAAATCTAGAAGTAGTCCATTATATTACTACCCACTCTCTAATGAACATTAGAAAACATGCCAATGATGTTAGCTTGTCTTTTCAGTAGCTTCTTATTCCACTTTTTAGTTCAACCTTAAATGGTACAGCAGTTTCATTGTGATGCCTGTACAGATGCCAGAACATAACTGCTGCACCATTTGAGGTGGAACAGAAATTCCGCCTGCATAAGAATCCAGCTTTAGCCTCATCAAAAACAAGGACATCAAGTGGGACATTCTAAAATGTGCAGCTGTTCCAAATAAACGTCTACAAATATGGAGTGGATTTAGGGTAAGATTGTTTACTTTTTACTACTTTTTACTGACCAGACATTTCTGTGGCTTCTCATACTAACCTACAGGATCTAAGTATACTTAGTTCCTGTAGGTTAGTACAATGAGCCACAGAAATGCACAGAAGTGTTTTTTCCTCTTAGTCGTTTTGCTCAGAACGATACAGTCATTGCCATATGTCAGCTGTGTGGCTACATTTTTATAGAAATAACATCCCTAAAAATGAAATTACTTATTATGAAATGACTTATTTTTGACACTAGGTAAATATCATATAAATGAAACAAAATGGTGTATTTTCAATCCCTGTTTCAGTCTTAATTATTTTGATTGTTAAAATGTTAGAATGTTAAAAAGTCTATGTATTTATTTATTTTTTAATTGTCTCTGTGTAATGCCTACTGATTAATGTTGTTTGTACGTGTATGTTGTAGTTTTTATGTTATCAGCAGATCAGCTTAAATTGAAGGTTCTATTGTGAGTAATTTTAATTTGTTTTGCTTTGGGGTCTCGATCAAAAGCAAGTAGGTACTATAGGACAAGCGTTACGTTACAACAGCAAATAACTTACTTCAAGGTGGATAACGCAGGTGTTGTGTCACGAACCCGGTTTCCTGGAACCGACTCCGACTCTCGACTGCTGCCGCTGGAATCGACGGATCGACTCTTCGACTCCTCTTTATTTAACCAAGAGAGCCCTTGAACCAATGATAAAGGGATACAGCAGAGGTTGACTCATCCTAAAGTAGTGCACCCAGTTTTTAGTAGCTCTTGAGGAGTAGAAAAGTATACTGATCATTGCTGTCGTCAGAATTCTCTGCAAATGAACCTCAGTTCTTTGAAAAGAGGTTGGGATATCATATTTTCCCTCGTTTTAAAAGGCTGAAGCAGGCTTTGTAGTAGCTTCTTATTCAACTTTTCCACTCCATCCTAAGTGATGGCGCATTAACCTATCCTGCAATGTCACTCAAATGTAACTGCAGCGCTATATAAGGTGGAACAGAAAGCAAATCTCACCTTCATCCTCTTTTCTGTGAGGTCCCTGTTAAAAATAACATTCTTTGTTTTTTGGTTTTCTTTGTTAGTTTCGTTCTTCATCATTGTTATTGTATCCCAAATCATATAGAAAATGAAGAGTTGCTCTGCAGGACGAACAGAAAGCATATATTGTAAGCAGAAGCTTGTCCCACACGTGCTGGAGCCGAAGAATCGACTCTTTTAGAATCGACTCCCTGTAGTCACAACAGCAAATAACTTACTTCCGGGTCGATAATTTTGAAATCATCCTGACACACACACACAAATAAATGTCTAATTTCACACAGAACTATGTGGAGAGTCAAACAAAGCTCTTATATTACTCTGTCGAGTGATACTATGAGCAAAAACACTTGTTCTGTGGTCGCTAGCATAAACGCTAATAGTGTTAGCTTCTCATAGCTGGTCTTAAGTAGTAACTACTCTGCACAGTAATAATTAAAAAAGAGCTTTAAACACATAATCACACAATCCTAGTTTACATTCTGGTGCTTTTATTTATAGTAAAATAATGATGGCCAACTTGATCATCATCTCAAAGGGTGAATGATTCACTAAATTGTGGTTAGCTTCAGCTGGTTAGCTTCAAGTGACTGTTAGCAAACACAGGATCCTCAAGGGGGATAGAAAAAGCCGGAAAACAGGAAAAACGTAAGTAAAATCCATTAGATATTCGGATGTATTTGACAGTACGGCCAACACAACATACTTTTACTGTTATGTTTGAATTTATTGTAAATTGTGACATAAATGAAACTACTTTTATCCACTAGGAAGTATAGCCACGCTTATTGCAAACATTGTGATTTGGTCTATATGTAATGTTAGCTACTAGCAAGCTCCTACTAGCTAGCATAGTTAACTAAATCGTATGACCTAGCTCATTTAGACTCATTTTATTAGCTCATTTTATTTTCCTGTGTCTATTTCAACATGTTGCTTCTATGTGACTGTTGCGGTGTCTCCCTGTAAACCAGCCAGTCTCATCAAATATAAAGGAAAAACAGCGCATTTCATTCTAGGCCTAAATTATAGTGTGTAAATGGGTGTATAAAATCACATCTGGGCATTTTTCGCCACAGTCAAAGACACATACCTTCTATATAGACATCTGGTAATAGAGTGCACTGCTATGTATTGTTTGTGTCATTTTTAAATGAGTGTTAGTAAATGTGTTACAGTGATCTAGATAAAGTTTGACTTACTTTACAGCCTGTAAATCTTCCATAGAGTTTAAACCGAATCTGTTTTATTATAGCTTCAGAAGTGAAAGAATGACAGCACCATTCTCCACCTAATCAGGTGTGTGTATCAATAGTGTGTTTCTAAATTACACATTACCCTATAACATTTCACATGTCTTACATTGCTAAGTCTGATTAATATACTGCCACCGCCTTTCTAATAGCAGGTTTGTTATAAGGATTTTTCCTTTGCTTATTGGAGGAAGTGCAACCTTTAGTAGACTGTTGCGAGTGGCTGTATCATTAATTTGCAAATTGTTTAAAATCCAGACTTTGGTCATGCTTTGGTATACTGTTTTGTTTTTGTATTTCAAATGGAGAAAAACTCAAAGACAACATGTCTTCAGGAAAAAAGCCTAGACACCTCAAATGAGTGATGCAGTGTGAATCCGTTGACTGTGATCCTTATCTTGTTTGTAAATTGCGAGAGAAGGAACTGCTCCATGTCCTGTTTCATTTCCCTCTGTAATTTCATTTGTGAACAGTAGATGGCGTACTGTATCTCTGCTAGAAAGTCATTGACACTGCATGTTGAGAGGCTCAGCTGTTGATCTGTACAGCCACTGCTTTATACCTAAAAAAAAGCTAAAAAGCTAATCAGGATCAGTTTGGAAAACAAATATGTGAGGAAAGGTTTGGGCATATTTTAGAATTATCTGATTTTCTGTATGAATGGTTATGATCTGATCTTATGCAGCGGAAATATGAAGTGTCTGTACATGTGTGTTGTTTAAAAAAACCCTGTCTATTCAGACATATAGGCCTCAATATGGTGTCCATGTCCAATTCCATTCAAATATGTTGTATAAGCCATGCGCAATACTTCATATATTATTTAAAGTAAACAAAATCCTTTTGCTAGTAGGCGGCCATTTTTGATGCTGCATCAAATGGTTGCTTTCCCGCTCTCATCCACTGAGCAAGAAACCTTGAGTTAAATATCTTGTTTAACTCTAATATATCATTAGCCTGTCCAGCTTTAGCTACAGTGTGACATCACTTCAGACATCTTTTTAGATTCTTATTTTCCATAGGATTGACGCTACTGCCACCATATGACATCATCACAGTGCAACAATGGTGTCCTATGAGTGAAGAATTTTGCTTATTTGTCATGTTTATATAGTAATTTAACAGCAATTCCATGTGGTTTATATATCATATTTTAATAGTAATAAACTTGTACACTGATTTAAGGCCTACAAGTCTTAACAGTCAGAGTTTACTTTAAGGACGTAGGTGTAGGAACACTGTTATGGAACTTCAAAAGTTAGAAATACTGTGACAATGCCATCCTACATGTAAGAAATTTTGCCTATTAGTCATGTTTTTATAGTAGACAGAACATTCCCATGTGGTTTATATGTCATATTTTAATAGTATTAAACTTATGCACTGTTTAAAGACATATAAGTCTTAACGGTCAGATTTTCCTTTAAGCTCGTAGGTGTAGGAACACTGTTTTAGAACTTTAAAAGTCAGGAATACTGCGACAATGCCTTCCTACATTTGAGGAATTGCTTATTTGTCATGTTTTTACAGTAATAGTATTGTAGTATTTTAATAGTGTTAAACTTTAACACTGTTTTCAGGCTTACAAGTCTTAACAGTCAGAGATCCCTTTAAGGGTTTAGGAGCAGGAACCCTATTATGGAACTTCCAGAAAGTCAGGAATACTGCACAAAGGCAGTAATGTAAATGTATGTGTCTGATTGTGTTTTAAACTTGCACAATAGTGACTCCAGGTAAAGAGCACACTAGGATTTGAGCTAATTCACAATAGTGTTCCTGCTTAATGCCTACGTTGCACAGTGTATAGTTTCTCTGCACAGACAGAAAATGGCATTCTTAACAACACTAATTATGCCATGCAGATGCAGCGTACAGGCCTTTTCAAAGCGGGGAAAGGACGAAGAAGCATTCAGAGCAGTTCCCCAGTATAATTCCCATACCAATTATACTGACAGGATCTGGATAGTCTTATCATGCAGGAACAGGCCGTACCCGACCTCATCCACACCATGCAAGTTCTAACACTCCACTGTTTGTCTGCTCTTTAGTCTCAGTGAAAGCGGTTTGTGTTGTATTTCGGGCCTGTGTAGGTGCGGCGAGAGGGAACGCGAGCGAACAGCAGGTGTGTGTGCTCCTTGATTAAATTCTTGATGGCTGCTTTGTGAGTAATGAGTAATGAATTATTCATGCCGCTTTGAAGCGATGATCTCTTCATTGTGGGGAGTTTAGACAACATTGATTAAATTCAGAGATGGCAGTCCAGAAGTGTCTGCAAGTCTCTTGATCTCTCTGTTGTATGTGTGTGTGTGTGTGTGTGTGTGTGTGTGTGTGTGTGTGTGTGTGTGTGTGTGTGTCAGTCGGAGTGTCCATCCTCTTCAGTTCCTCTGTCAGGGCATTTGCGTCACCATGGAAACGAATTTAGATATCTGTACATGTCACTCACCGGCTATCTCTCCATCGGGCTTTTCATTTTTCTCTCTTCCTCGTGTAACTTTACGTCTTTACCCTCACTGACCACGCTACAGTTGGAACACACATATCATGGGCAGACCTGGCGTAATAACGAAGCTGATGATGTGTAGTGTTCTGTTGGGCCTTTCTCTAAACACATTTGCGAACGACAGACGGCAAATTAAACTGTCGGCTCCTGACATCATCTGGCTGGGAAATAAAGCAGTACCTGTAATCGTGGATAGAGTGAAAACAGGACTCAGTGATTACCAGGAGTCGTGTCTGTCTCCTGAGTCTTCTGAGACAATCAGATAAAGTCATCTAAGCTTTCGGCTCCCTGTTTGCCACAGTCTTTTATGTAAGTGGTCTGTACCTGCTCGGCGCTTTTGTACTTCTCACCTCAATTTAGTCTAGCCAGAGGCACGTCTCTGTACAAGAGAGAGGAGAGGGGGGCTCTGAAAGTGATACAGTCCTCCACAGCATTAAGAGTACTGTGCTTAAGGAGCATGGAGATGGATGGATATTGCTAAGCCTTCTTTTTTTAAACACAACTTGGGCTCAGGGCTGTGAGGTATACCAGGATAAAATTGAATACTGGTGTGGTGTCATCTCAGGATATGGACTTTGGGACTTCGCTGTGTAGTGCATAATGTGATGACCATTGCTGCCCCAGACCCCCAAATGTCAGCGCAAAGCTTGATAAAAGCCATGCTAGCGAAACTGTATAGAGCATTCTATAAATAGTTGCCATGGTAAAATTGCGTATTGCGTTTAACATTTGGGAAACAGTAGGGATTGTAAGCATGCATGGACACTACAGCAACCTGGAAACAAAACTGTGCTGTTCTTTCCACTGCTGGGCCGTAGCCTGGCACGTTGGTCCTGGCACAGCATGATATTTAGCTGACTTAATTTTACTGTGTTTTAAACCAGATTTTGAACCAGAATAGTTTCAGAGCACCTTTTTCAAGAACACACGCCTAATTTCATTGTTTTCCCTACTTTCCTGCTTCACTGTATGGCCAAAAGTATTCGGACACCTGACCATCACACCTATTGGCGCATCACGAACCCGAGGGGGTTAATATGGAGTTGCCTCCAATCTTCTGGGAAGGCTTTCCACAAGATTTTGGAGTGTGTCTGCGGGAACTTGTGCCCATTGAGTCCAAAGAGCACTTGTGAGGTCAGGGACTCACGTTGGACGAGAAAGTCTGGCTCACACAATCAGTGTTCAAGTTCATCATGGAAGTGTTCAGTGGGGTTGAGTCAGGGCTCTGTACAGGCTACAGTATTTTCACACGAAACTTGTCATACCCTGTCTTTACTGACCTTTCTTTGTGCACAGGGGCACAGTGAGTCTGGAACAAGAAAGCACAGAAGATAGGAGGTTTTTAGGCACTTCTTTTTTAAGCACTCTCAGCTAGTTTGCATGATGGTCTGTCGCATCATTCTTAAGCTGTCGTTGCTCCTAGGTGCTTCCATTTCACATAACAGCATTTACAATAGTATGTACAGGGCAGATGTAACTTGGGCGAAAACGTGACCTGTGGCAAAAGTGCCATTCTATGAACTCTTTGTACTTGTTATTATACACTTGTTAGCAATAAGTGTGTCTGAAATAACCTAATAATAAAGAAGGGTATCCATATACTTCTGGCAATATGCTGTATGTGATCTGCTCATATCTACAGATAATAACGCTCATTCAAATGTTGAACTTATGTCAGTGGCCATTGTGTTAAGCTCAAAACTGTGAACCATAAACATCCCAGCCTTTATAAGAATATTAAACATTTAAATATTAAACAACTCAACAAAAAGCATAATACACCATGCAAACATAAACAGTGCTATGCACTAGTGCAGACCTGTGAACCTTTCAAACATGAAAAATTTAAATATAAAAATATGAATAATATTTAAAAATTATATATGTTTCCTTCTGTTTTATGAATGCTATTTAGAAATAGCATTATTCAGCTACAGTAAACCAAAAGACAATGAAAATACTTTTCAATTAAATGTTTTGTATAGTATCACATAATATCAGTATAGTGATAGAGCTGTATGCAAAATCTGCTAATTTCAGTGCACAACTTCTGTTGATTTGCCGGGTTTAACTTACTGGAAAAACATGAAACATAAATTAACAAAATGACTTAGAAAATCAAAGAAACATGTCATTTGACCAGGTGCTCTCAAACTTTTGCATACAACAGTAAGTAAGACTGTGTGTGAGTGTGTGTGTGTGTTGATGATGGAGTCAAAAATTAGTAGGGGGATTCAGATTCTGTCAGTGTAAACATATTATATAACCACTGGCGTGCATGGGTGCACACACACACACACAGATGTTAAGGGTCATAAAGAACACCTGTTTCCCCGTGTATGATTTCTTGTCCCCTCCCTCTCTCTCTCTCTCTCAGTCCCACCCTCTCGCTGTCTCTCTCTCTCTGTCTCTCTCTCTCTCAGACACACACACACACACACACACACACACACACACAGAAAGTGCACCATGGTTCTCGAGTTGATCACGTTTTCCTCTTTAATTTCAGACCTTGTTTTGCATCCAGTGTATTTGCAGATGGCTCTTGATATACAAACGTATATTGATATTACACACCTCATAGTCTGAAGGAAGACATCTATGACTGACAGTTCAGCAAAACAAAAAAATAGTAGTGGGACAAACTACTGTACATGCATGTTACACTAAGAAAATACCTATCCTGACACTTGATTTTGTTGTTTTAATATATTTCCAGTGTATATATTTTTCTACTTATAAATATGAGCAAAATGATTTTATTCATAAGAATAAATAAAGATGTATTTAAAAAACTATGCACACCAACCTGCCACTTCATTACGCACACCACCTAGTTTCTACACTAAATATGATTTTATCAGCTCCACTTACCACTTAGGAGCACTTTGTAGTTCTACAGTTACAGACTGTAGTCCATCTGTTTCTCTGCATACATTGTTAGCATCCTTTCACCCTATTCTTAATGGGCAGGACTCCAAAAGAGCAAGCGCTGTGTGTGTTGTACTGGCGCAAGAGGATCAGACACACGGTTGCTAAGTGGAGCTGATAAAATGGACAAAGACTGTGTATATAAGGAGATGTGCTTAATGAAGTAATCAGTCAGTGTACATGTCAAGGTTATGTAAAAAGAAACCAAGTTATAGATATTAATGCTAGGCATAGGCATCACACGTCACTGGAAGACACATGAATGGAGTGATGCACCAGGAGCCAATGACCCCATCAATACAGCCCAAATAACGGGAGACTGATTTCCAAAAAAGAAGGTTAAGACCTATACAACTGCTTAACTTGATTTTGAAATGCAAGACCCTCATAATGGGGGGTCCCTCTCCACTGAAAACAGTTTGCAAGAAGGTATGCAGCAGGTTGTTATAGCATTAAATGCCTGTATTTTTACATTAGTTTCATCTTTTATGATGTTTATGCTAATAAAAACATACATTATTGTTTGAATTTATAAGTACAAGGTCAAAAGACATTTTGTGTGTAAATTTGATGTGCATATATGCACTGGAAGTATGATAAAACAACAAAAACAACCATGTCGGAATACTTGTCTCCCCTCACAGTATAACAAGGAAAGGTTCTTTCATTGTTTTCTGAAACTTGGTTCTAGCTAAGAAATGAATAATTCTGAAATTCAATGGAATTAGTTGTGAAGAAGCTGTGGGTATGGAATCCATCTGGCACGTACAAACACCGAAGTAAATATACACTATTCCGCTTTACTGTTTTCACCATTAGTCATAAACTACTTTAGATGGCAGGAATAATGTTGATTTTATAGCATGTGTATTTAAAACCAGCTGTTTTCTTACAGCTTGCATATTTCACTGTGTTTGTTCTAAGTATCTAAAGTGCAGGGGGATAGCAGTTGTACAATGTAAAGGTAATATGTTTTTAACCTAATCTCTTTTCCAGGTGCATCTGTAGCATACAGTCAGTAATGTACACTGTAAAAAGTGTTTTGTTGGTCCAGTCAAAAAATGTCTTCAGTTTGTTACAAGCAAATACATTAGGATTATGCAACCTTAAAAAAAGACTTTGAATGAATTTTAACATAAAATATTAAAAATATAACTTAATTGCTGGTAAACTCAATTGCTTGCAACAAATTCAAGTCATTATTTTAGGTTGCACTTTTTATAGTGTACAATAATACCACAGTAGCCTACTTTAAAATGAACAAAACGTCAACTTCAAACACACTGCTGCTAAAGGTACCTGCCCATTATGTGTGTATTATAAATGTGTGTATTTCCAGTATTTTTTTACTATATATATATATAGTGGGAAATGTGATGAAGTTATTTTTTATAATAATTGATGGCATGCTACAGACGCAGATAACAAATAGAGATTAGGTTATAAAAGGAACGGAGTATTCCTTTAAGTAATAGAACATAAGGTAGTCCAGAAATGGAACGGGACCAATTTTATCCGGCCGGTAGACTTTCTTTTTTTACTGTCAGTGACTGAGCCACACACTGAATTAATTCTTTTCTACTTATCTTCCTCCTCCAGGAACCTCATATCTCAGAAGTTGTCCATTTGTACGTATTATATGCATATTATAAGAATAAGTATAGAAATATCATCCCTAAGAGCATGTGACGCTAAATCACTCTTTGCTCCTCCTCCGAACCGGCCTTTTGGAAGATTCAGGCTTTCTGCCAGAGCGATTGTCTCTGCAGCAAATTCTGCAGCAGCAGCATTTGCTATGGGGCTCATTTCATGTGCTTTATATTTGGTAATGCTTTTTTAACACCTGTCTCTACGTGTGATCCATTGATCATAGCTAAGAATCATTCCACAGAGAAGTTCTCCTGCTGTGGCGGGAAATGTCATCCGTCTTTAAGAGAAACATCAAAAACCCAAGTGGGAAAATATCTGGACAAATATCAATATTTCTAAAAACTGCATGCAGCCTTTTGCAACCTCTGTTCCCGGCTCTGTTTTTAATCCATAAGTAATAATCCATTAATAACAAGAACATATGCATAGGACTAGACACTCACAGGCCACTCCCTTGTATCTACACTCATTCTCCTGCAGAAAAACAGATGGACTACAGTCTGTGATTGTAGAACCACAAAGTGCACCTATATGGTACGCGGAGCTGCTAAAATGGACAATGAGCGTAAATACAAGGTAGGTGTACCTAATGAAGTGGCTGGTGAGTGTAGTTTAAGACACATTTACCATTTAATTGATCACTGATCTCAATCTAAGAAACTATAATGGAACAAACATTTAATTGCATGATATTTCTGAATGTATGAAGTCCAGTATTGCTTTGACACGTCCCGTTTGACTAAAGCTTTCATTTTAATGCTGTTTTTAACATGCCCTATCTGACGTCCCCTTGCTTGGAGGTGGGTAGGGTTGCCTAAACTAAAACATATAAGTAAGAGTACTTTTACCTCAACAAAATAAGGTATCTTTCTAAAGAAACAAGTAGAAGTACAAAAGTACCTGGTTAAAACTAGTTAAATAAATTAAAATAGTAAACTAGAACTTCAGCAGATGTTTAGATTAGTACATGCAGCATCTATCAGTGTAGGAAATGAAGTTTGTCAGGCTTCTGTATCTGGTGCATTTCTGATACGAAATAAATTGACAAACCTCAAAAAAATTCAAAACTGCTTTCACCAATATAACTACGTGAAAATTATCCCAAGAAAGGGACTAATTGCTAATGCTACTGTCTAAACTGGCTAAATTAGCATCGCTAAATGCTAATGACAAATTTTCTTCATTAATATACTTGAATGGACATAAAGTCATTATCATTTGAAAAGAGCACAAACTCATCAAAGTTGTATTTTTACATGTAAATGAGTAAGTAGCCTAACTATTTTCTACCCACCCCTGCATAGCACCTACAATAAGTGACTAATAGAGCACTTTCCCCTTAGCTTAGCTAGCATAGCTTAGCTAGCTTAGCTATGCAAACTAGCAAAACGTTTTCAAGAAGGGTGAGCAAACCACACATAAACTTTGGAATTACTCTGCTTGTCTTAAGCTTCACGTTTAGAATGAGAACTGTGGAGCATTGCCCATCTTTTTTTTTGTTGCTAGCTGTGTTGAACTTAGCAAGCTAACTAGCACGCTAATAAAGCAAACTAGTTCACAAGTTCAACTATCTAAAATAGTTTACAGCTTTGAAAAATGTACAGTATCTTATTACTGTTTATTATAACCTGTTTTTTCTGCATTTTCCTCAGATCTGGAAAGAAAATCATGCCAAATCCAAATGAAAAGAAATGCTCCTGAGGTTCACTTGATTCGACCTCTCGACCCTCAAAATGGTCAACTAACAAACATCACTTCAGCTAATACATTAATGATGTGGTGCATTGCCCATCTTTTTCGTTGCTAGCTGTGTCGTACTTAGCATGCTAACTAGCATGCTAGCAGAGTAAATTCTTCGCAAGTTCTTTAGTCACGTGTCACAGGTAGAATAGTTTACAGCTTTGAAAAATTGACAGTATCTTATTACCCTTTATTATAAGCTGCTTTGTCTGCATTTTTTCAGATCTAAAAAGGAAATTTGGCCAAATCTGAATGATTTCACGACAAGTTTTGCTGCTGGAGTCACCTTGACTCGATTCCTCATCCTTCAGAATGGTCATCTAACAAACTGTACTTCAGCTAATATGATAATGGATCTCTGTTAAGGGCAATACGATGAGGCTAATGCAATAAGGGCATGTTAAAAACAGTCTAGTAGTCACTAAAAGGAGAAAATAAAAGGAAACAGATTTGCTTTACTGGGAAGACTTTGTGAGTTCTTAAACTTCTTGAGAAGGAAAGGCTATCAGTTAGCAAGACATTCTACTGTATAATCAGCCAGCATGTTACTAAATTACTATAATCCAGTTTCCAAGGCTATGAGGTGCTTTTGTAAATAGATTACTTGATTTATGCCTGTTAAGGATTCTGTAGATGACTATGGGAGGGCCTGGTAAACGTCTGTCTCCCCTCTCTTCTCCGCTCCCCTCTCCACAGAGGGAACGAGGCTGACCGTAATCTATCTCCGCGAAACGTTTAATTTATTAAAATTATCTTACATAATGCCTTCTTTATTTAATCAGGCACACTCGTTTTCTCCCACCGAGCCAAGAGATGGATGGGGTGAGTGGGTGAACACGCTCTTCTCATTTATTCCTCCTTTGTCTCACTCCCTCCCCGTAACACCTTCCTCCCTTCCCAGCCTTTTGTCTAAGTTTTTTTTTTTTTTGTCTTTTTTTGTTTTTAAGAGAATGAGGTATTCAGGAGATCATCATGCTCAATAACAATAGCTGCAATAGTTTGGATTGTAGGGGGCTGTTGTGCATTACTTGAGCTTTGATTGTGTTTGAACATTGCTGATAACTTACACTCTTCAAAATAAAGATGCCAGAACGGTTCTTTGAAACGATGCCATAGAAGAAACCTTAAAAACCTTCCAATGGGTGGTTCTTTAAAGGCGTACACCAGCGTTTTTCAATATAATCTGCTGCATTTCTTAGCATATAGTGGACCGCCAGGGCCAATAATGTTGGCGTTTCCCTTTCGATGTCAATGGGATTCTCTACAGGGGAAAGCACTGGACCAAAAGACCAAATATGGTGCTTCTATGGCATACTGCTCCTTTTGGCACCTTGGTTTTTCAGAGTAGGAAATGTCAGGCATCGTACTTAGCCTCAAGTGTTTTGCATGTCTCAAATATTGCACTTCCCTTCAGCCTAACGTCTGTGCTGATTTGTTCAAATGCTGCCCCGGTTGCTGTGGGTTAACCTTGAGGATTAGCCATAACAGACATTAAGCGTTTGATCGTCACCCTCACCACTCAGAAGTAGATTAACACTTAGTATTGCACCGTGCCCTTTAGCATTAGCAAGCCTTTAAACAATGAGGCCCGCTCAAGGTATCAAAGGCCTATGCAAATCCTGTCCCAATACAGGAGTCACGGTTAGAACCAAGACTGGATTGGTTTGAATTTCAGATGCTAGTTTTTTTTTTTGTTTCCCTGCTGTAATCTGACTATGTTGCTAGCAGTTTCTTTTTTTGTGTTAGAAGTCTTCAGGTAAAATCGGAGCTGCAGCACATTTATCACATTGCAACACATATAAACTTCAGACACAGAATTTGTGCTATAACACACTATGGGTGCTTTTCCCCAGCCCTAGTTAGAGGCAACCTAATTTCAACAACATTTTTCTCTTAGCTCCGACTTCTTCCTGTGCTTGTATTGTACATGTTCTGGTGTGCAAGAGAGTGCATCCTGAGCATGAATGATTGTGTGTGGGTTGTTGCCTGTGTCTGCTGTATGGGGGGTAAATAACCACTATGATTCTGGGGGAAATAATGTAGAAAAATGATGGCTGTTTTAAAAGAAAGAGCTTTGCGCAAACACACAGATTATTCTACACACTTTTGAATATAAGCTATTTAGTCGCCTAACTATCTGCTAACCTGGGTGCCACCTTGTTCACTGCATGTTAAAGGGTATTCAGTGTTTCCCTTTGACGATATGTGCGCTCATGTTGACTAGTTCGAATGAGTTGTGATTGCCAAAAAGCACTGTAGGCTTGAGATAACCCAAAACGTCAGAGCATGCTTTTATGGTTTATGATAACCTATCTGTTATGACTTCAGACAAACAAACAAAAAATGCTTATAACAGGGGTCTTAAACTCATATAGCCTGAGCAACACTGGCCAAGGGGTCTTCTCCTAGGGGCCTGGATCACATTATGGGGAAAGGTATAATGATTTTTACTAATTCCTCTGTGACTACAAACCATAACAACTAATTCTACCAACAATAATAATTCATATTATAATTATTATTAGTAATAGTGGTATTAATAGGAGTAATGTTCTTGGTGGGTCATTCAAATCGTCTATTCATTTTCATTTTGATATTCTGTATCTACCACATGTTATGAACGAATCCGCATATTATCTAAGTAATCTCTTATTATCTTATTAAGTTAGTCATATCTAAATTGTAATCATATCAAATGCTCATATATGTTCATACATAAACTGATTTTATGTAACTTTTGTTGGTTGATGTCTTCTCTTCCGATGTAAATATTTGGCCACAGAAAAATGTGTCAGCCAGATTTAAGGATGTGACAGACCGTATGAAACTAGCAGTAATTTAAAAACCCTTGTATTTAAACCACATGCTAAAGACAAGTTAGCAATCAGGCTAAGGTGTACAACACAGATAGGATGGGTTATATTTATTGCTGCAGGTTACACCAAAGTGGATTGTGAGAGTAAAGCCTAAAGCTAAATGTCAGATCAAGTTTAGCACCCAGGTTAGCTCAGTATTGCATTATGATTTTACTTAAAGCTATCACTTCAAACTACAGTATGAAACAAATACTGCTATTTCAAGTTTTCCTACAGGAAGGTCATCCAGTCACAACAGTCATGAACATAGCTTGCCTGCCCTTGACTGCAGCATGACGCCACGTCATCAGGGTCAAACGTTCATATGGCACTTGCTTTGCTGTTCATCTTTCCATCAAAGCCAAAACTAAAGGTACAGGCTGGATCTACATTAAAACAAAGTGTCTAGAGGTGAAGGTCAAAGGTATTTGAGATCATATTTCTGACTCTCTGTGATATGGTCTCTGGTCAATGTTCAGGTTAGTTGATAGGGTTTCCATCTCAGCTCCCCTGTCTTCCTGCTCCTCTTCCTCCCTGCTAATGAAGGCCAGCTCGTTCTCGTAGCAAAAGTTAGCACTGGACTGCAAAGACTTGCTCTCCTCAATGTCTTTGGCACTGCAGCATGGTGTGGAGGGCACCTCATAAGTCTTATGGAAGTGCGTGAAGTCTACCTTGAAGTGGTTCTTCTCCTCAAACACCACAGGTTCAAAGCGATGGCCCCATAAGATTTCACTGGCCAGGTAAGAACTGCGCACCTGAGCTGTCATCGCCGTGGCTTCAACCATGCCCTCTAGGATGACCACGATCTCAAAGTCTGCATTGTCAAGATCCTGCTTGCTGATTCCAAAAAGAGGGCTTTCCTCGTTGATCTCGTGGGTGATGGTCAGGGGTGAGACGAGGAAGATACGGTCCAGGCCTTGGTCGTACCCTACGTTGATGTCAATCTGGTCAAGAGGGATATACTCACCCTCTTCTGTCACCCTTGGCTTGATCAACTGTGCTCGCACATGGGCCTCCACGATATGGCTTTTCCGTAAGTTCCCAACTCGCCACATCAGGCACAGCTTGCCGTCCCGCATGGCAATCACAGCATTGTGGGAGAACAGCAAAGTCTCTGCACGCTTCTTGGGCCGTGCCATTTTGGCCATGATGGCGCCAATCATGAAGGCGTCAACGATGCAGCCCACAATGGACTGCAGAACTACCATGAACACAGCCATTGGGCACTCTTCTGTCACACAGCGGAAGCCGTAACCAATTGTGGTCTGCGTCTCAACTGAGAACAGGAAGGCCGCAACAAAGCTGTTGACCTGCATGATGCAGGGCGTGAAATCATCCCCGGAGTTTCTGTCCATATCACCATGCATGAGAGCGATTACCCAGAAGGCGAAACCAAATGCCAACCAGGACAGAACGAAGGCAAGCGAGAAGAGGACAAACATCCAGCGCCAGCGGATGTCTACACAGGTGGTGAAGATGTCAGCCAAGTAGCGTTGAGACTGCTCTTCCATGTGTGCGAAGCTGACATTGCACTGGCCAGTCTTGTTGACGAAGCGGCTGCGTGCTTTCCGCCGTGTCTGGATCTTACCGTTTCCAAAGCCATTGCCGAGGGCGGGCATGTTGCCGTGGCGTTGCACGTCCTCCTCTGACGATGACACAACGCTGTACCGGTGGGACTTGCCCACACTCATGCCACTCTGCTCGAACAGGAAAACCAATGGAAGGAATGCCAGGCCTCCCTATCACGTCACCAGTCACTGCACAGGACACAGGGACCTGAGATGGAGTGAAAGATAAGGTCAGTTCTCTGACATCTTATAAATATATTTATTAATATTTTACTTCATACACTTTAGCTAAGTGCTTGTAGTCAATTTAGGTATGACGCAGTAACAACTGCATTTAGCAGTTCAGTGAACACAACCATAGATTTAGTGAAGTATGATTGTTCAATTCTCATCTTGAATAGTGCTGTCACAATTATTCGATTAAACTTAATACATAGCTTAAAGATGAATTAGTGAACTAGTAGACAGTTTGCTTGTGGATAACGCGTATTTAAATTCCCCTCTTGGGCTCTGTCGTAGTAAGAATCAGAGCTTGTTCTACACACTCATATGTGTCACATATATGTATTTATTAAGTCTTCTTTGTTCATTTGTTTCCAACAATACATTTTAAAATCTTTAATGATATTATTACAAACAAGCCAGTCTATTTTTATTGTTTTATTGTGTTATTTTATTGTATTGTATGTATATTGTATTGCAGTGTTTAGTTTCATCAGTGAAATGAATCATTTCATTGTTTAATCATTTGCTTAATCATCAGTAACTTACTATCAAGGGTCTTGTGGCGCTTGCCAGACTGCCATTGTAAATAAGAGTATGCTCTTAATGGTCTGCCTGATTAAATGAAAGGCTAATTAAAAATAATTTTAAAAAGTAGTCGATTTTTAATTACTAATATAATCAATTGTGACAATCCTAATCTTGAATTGAGTGTAGGTTAGGGGTGCCCCCACTTTTTCTTGGGGCCGTAAGGCAATGGGCCTTATTTATCAATATCTTCCTAAATTTTTGCTTAAATTGGGTCCTAAGAAAAAGTCTATGTCCTATTCATGACGTGTTCTTAAATTACATACTTGTGCGCACACTTGTGCTTTTCAGTGTGGGTAGAAGCTGTTCCTACCTAAGAACAAATCCCAAATAAGAAAAACCACGGTGAATGACAGAATCTTTGTGAAAACTGTGTGGATTTTAAGAAGAAATTAGTTAAAATGGGCTCAGTGTTTGGTGCTATAGGCAGTATAAAAATAACAAGAATGAAGAGATGTAAAACCATGTCTGTCTTTAAAAAATATGTTTTATAGCATTACACCGTAACACTTACAATAACTGTTGATTAACCAACACAGAGCAATGCATTAGTTAACATGACGTAACACAGTGATAATGGTTAATTAATGTTAATTAACATGTAACAACTTTGTACTTAACATGTAAAGTTTACGTAACATGTAAACATGTAGTTGTTGTATGTTTGCTTAAGATTAGTTAAGCGTTGTAACCACTGTTAATGTATTGCTTCATGTTAACTAATGCATTACTTCATGTTGGTTAGTCAACACTTACTGTGAAATGTTACCCATCTACATTTTGTTGTTTTGTTGCTATAATACTTTAGAAATGCAAAATTATATACATTACTGTGCAAAAAAGTCAGATGGCACCCTATATTTGATTATTTCCTTGCTACCTTCAGGTTTTTTTTTTTTTTTTCAAACAAATTTGCAGGATTATTTTCTTACACTTCCAAAGTTCAGTCTTAAAAGTTGGTTGCATTTTCTATTTCTCACTATCCAAATAATCTAAAACTCAAGTTGAACTGTCTTCTCATGCCTGTGGATTTTTTTTCAGATCTCAAGTAAGAGTGAACATTTTTTCCTCTGTCTCAAATATAAAACAGATTTATCTGATGGGAACGGTTTTGTTGCTCTACCAGCTCTGATTGTTCAAATATT
The DNA here is from genome assembly GCA_034552555.1 of Semaprochilodus insignis. NCBI lineage: Eukaryota > Metazoa > Chordata > Actinopteri > Characiformes > Prochilodontidae > Semaprochilodus > Semaprochilodus insignis. Next base: position 14,597,437 of record CM067477.1, on the reverse strand, counting down.
GACTATTCCCTTTCTAATGCAAATGGATTATCTTATGTCTTAATCAGAATTATCACATTAAAAAGAAATTACTTGTACATAATAAAGTGCAGTACTTAATACTCGGCTGACAATTAAATGAAGGTTACTGGCTTTTGCACAGTAGTGTAATATACACAGTAGTGTAAATAAAAAAAAAAAAGGTATGCTCTCACATTGGGTGGGGGGTGGTTCTGGGGTGGGGCTAGGGTACCTTTCTAAGGGCCAAATCAAATGTCCTCATGGGCCAGCTTTGGGCAGCAGGCCACACATGAGACAGCACTAATACAGATAAATGCTTATATATAGCAGACTAGAGTAATTGCGAGTGTAGTGATTCATTATCTTGACTGCTGTATATTTTTACCATCCTTTAATTGGGAAAACCAAACTGGGACAAAAATGGAAATCTGGCAGCAGATGCAGTGCTGTGTTATATATGTAGTGATGAAGGCAGATTTAGTGAAGTGTTAGTGATGTGTTACTCTTCTGCTCTGGGATTGTGTGCACAAGTGTTACTCTGTGTGTGTGTGTGTGTGTGTGTCTGCATGGCAGCAGATGTAGCTAATTAAAGTATTTTCACACTTTTCCTGTGAAACTCAGTTCCACACCTCGCGTAAGCAGAGGAACTGGTGGAAGTGAAGGTTAAACCGCAGCTCACGACTATCATCATCATCCTCGTAATCCTCAATGCTTTTTTTTTCATTGCTATTATCTGAATGCTCAGTAACTGAACGGAACCCACATAAGTCTTTTACAGCCCTCAAAGTTGGTACATGTGAGGTACAAACTTCAAGGTTGTACATACTGTGTATTTTTCTGGCTAAAATGATCATATATACTAAGTCTATGTAACTTGTATTACATTGAAATGCTCAAAGTAATTCTAGCTACCTTAGTTATAAAATTAAAATATCTCAAATATTTGTTAGTTATGCTGTGCTTGCTAGTACAAGCATACACTAAATTTCAAAGTAATGCCACACATACAAGCAGGAACATCATTTGGAAAAATCTTCAAGTACTGGGTACAATATGTAAAATGATGGACCCAGAAAAACCATAGTAAAAATAATTAAATTTTATAAAGCAATCTTTTACCGACATATATATATATATACCTGGTGCGTTTTACCCAGTACTGTGGAGAGTGTATTTTTGTATTATTTGTACACATTTACCTAATTAATACCTAGAACTTGTTGACCAGTTCAGTGTTATTTCAGGTTTGATAGGCAGCATTTGTAAGGCTACATCATACCCACATGTCTGTAACACTTTCTTTTACAGTCCTCAAAGTTGGTACATGTGAGGTACAAACTTTAAAGTTGTAAATACTGTGTAATTATTCTGGTTAAATGATTGTATATGCCAAGTGTATGTAACTTGTATTACATTGAAATGCTCAAAAACTTCTAGCTACTAAAATATCTCAAATATTTGTTGTTATGTCATGTTTGCTAGTACAAACATATACATGAACCTGTTGGGCATTTCAGTGTAATTCATAGACTCCTTTGGAACATTTACCAAAAATATTCACCTAACACTTTGGAATTTGAACTTCAATTTTACCTGGTCAATACTTGGAGCTTAAAGAAATAGTTTGGCGAAAAATCTAATTTACGCAAGTTTTCCACGTTAACTTTCCTGTTACCTCAAATACAGTCGGCCAACTAAGACATGTTTTGCTTCTTTAGTTTAGAACTGAAGCTTCCAGGCTAATGGTGCTAAACAGTCACCATGAATACCAAAATCTGTAAGTGTGTGCTTCAAATTATATTGATAATCAATGCAAACTCTTATTTGCATATTTAGGCTAAAATTGCCACATAACACCCCGCTTTCCAGTATAACTCCGCCTACAAACTTTGGGAGGATGTAGCGCAGGGACATGTTGTTCCTGCTCCCTGCTCCCAACAAATGAATTAGCACATTAATGCCTAAGGCTTGCATTACCACCAATTTCCTACTGATGCAGACACATGCAAACTGTAGCTTTTGGCAAGAGAAAAAATCTGTAAAATCTCCATTTATTTAGTGATGGTTTTTTCCTGATGATTATGAGGAAGGTCTGCAGCGAGATGCTCTAAAATTTGCTCTTACACCTTAAATGGTGCAGCAGTTACATGAGATCACACAGTCTAACTAGTTGAGGTGCCACAGTGCTGCCGCACCATTCAAGGTGCCTTTCAAGGTGGAACGGACAATACAAACAAGGACCTAAAGCTTTGTTTTAAGAAGAGGGTCCAGGAAGTCAATGCTGAGTCAAGCATCTAACTGACAAGCATCCAACCATCTCTTCAAGTATCTAATCAAGTTTAAGCATGTGGTAACATAAGCCTATGGCGTGACTTCATTGCGAATTCCTTTAGCTCTGGCATTGGTTGTGTTGCATGGCATGGTGCTAAGGAAAAAATTGATTCCAGCAATCCTAACCAGCTTCTTTTAACTACACGGATACTTTTTTTTTATGGCTTATAGTGAGTCATACTGTGTGCGCAACCTGAATGCGGTCGAGAGAAGTTTTGGGCATGTATTTGTGGAAACGGGTTCAAAAAGAAAGCATCGCCCACAAGCACTCATGGTTACTGACATAAACCTACATAAACTGTTATAAAGGCTTATTCCAACAAGCGTCAATTATCATAACGCTGCTTTTGTCTATTTTGATGGCTTTTCTCCTTAGCAAGTGTAACATGTCTTAGAAATGTCTATATAGGTTTTTGGCAGTTACTATGAGAGGCTGATGTAGGTGTCATGTAGCCTTATGAATGCAGTCCTACAGTAAAATGTTTTATGCTCTCAGTGCTGTGTCATTTCCCTGATAGCCCCTGAATTGGGAGCCTCCGGTGGGGTCCAGATTTAGGCGTCCAGACCCAGCCTGACTCAAGTGATCTGTCTTTCTAATAATAGATGCCTGTCTCACTGTGGCTAGTGCACACTCGCACACACACGCACACACACACACACACATACACACACTCTTACAAGGGTCTGTGTTCTAAGACATACTGTACTCCCGCAGAGGCATCACGCACACACACGCGCACTGTTAAGGAGCGAGTAGTGATAGGTGCTGCTATATCAGTGAGTGTGAATAGCTGAGAAGCTTCAGATCAGATGAAAGTGATAATGAGAAAAACACAGCGCATGATTTCCTCACACACACACACACACACACACACACACACACACACACACACACACGTTGCTTCGTCCTTACAGGGCTCAGGAAGAAAAGAATCAGAAGAAGAAATGGAGGGATATAGAGGTTACCATGGAAACCTGTCTGGTAGAGGTTGTGTGCGTGCGTGCGAGTGTTTGAGGGGTGGCTGCCGGCTTCATGCGGCGGTATTTTAGTCATCCTCCAGGTGGCCAATCACTCAGAGAGAGATAGGGAAAAAGAGAGGGAGAGTGAGAGAGGGGGGTTTGGTATAATAGAGGTTAATGTGGAGGAGAAGTGAGAGAGAATCTTTGCTGCTAGAACAAGTAACACCTGTTACTGGGGCTGGCATGGTCACACTGCTTCCTGCAGATATGCCAGGTAGTGACCCTGAGTGGCCTGATAGGGCAGCCAGCTCACACTCTCTTTCTCTCTGCAACACTGTACCCCTTTCTGACTCACTCCAGCAAAGAAAAAAAACTCACTCCAACCCCAAAATTGGCCCTTCCTGCACACCTGCCCCTTAAAGGTGAATTATACTTACTTTGATTCCTGATATTTCACTAATCTGTATGCAAATTAAATATGTTTTTATATTTACAGCACATTTAAAGGGCCCATATCATAGAAAACTGATTTCTTCCCGTTTCCATATATGAAAGAGTTTACTGTAGCATGCAAACTGTTCAAGTTGAACTGTTGCGCAAACCTTCACGTTTACATATATCCGCCTACAGCAGTTCAGCCCCGCCCATGCTGCCTGAAGTTATAGGAAATGCTTCAACCCAGACTGCTTTTTAAATAAGACACAACACAGGAAAGCCAATCAGAAGACTCAAATGTCTCAAAGACATAGTCACGAAAAACAGCCTGTTTAATAATGATGTTATAATTACGAGGAAGAACATCTAGTAATTATGAGAAAGTATCTCATAATAATAAAGTATGTCATTATACGTTGTATTATTTTATAATTATGAGAAAGACTGTTATTACAAGAAAGTATGTAATAAAAATATCCTATGTCAATGATGAGAAGAAAGAACATCTTGGTATTTAAAGGGAAGTATGTCGTAAAAATGGTATATGTTATAAGAACATATGATAATTATGAGAAAATATTGATGCGCCCAAAATATTTGTGAATATGTCATAATTACAAGAAAGAACATCTTGTAATTATAAGACAGTGTTTGTTATTTCGAGAAAGTATGTTGTAAGAACAACATATTACGTTATAATTATGAGAAGGAACATATTGTAATTAGTAGAAAGTATCTCAATACAAAAATATGTCATAAAACAACATATAATGTTATCAGTATGAACATCTTGTAATTACTATAAAGTATCTCATTAATACAAGAAAGTATGTCACAAAAACGACACAGGAACATCTGGTATTTACAAGAAAGTATGCTGTAAAAATGATGCATTATCCAAATTTTAATGAAATAAAGCAATGCTATAATACCTATTGGCTAGCCAATAGTCCAATGTAACTCAATGGTACAGTTAATTGAATGAGTCAAAATGTTACTTTTAGATTTTCTAAGAAACATGCAGAGATCATTTCCTTGCTTCTTTTGAAATACCTAAGTTCAGTCTTAGCTGCTAATTTAAGACTGTTTAGTTAAGACTATCGAATTTCGATGTTCTAGTGGAAATTCTGGTGGTGTTCTAGTACAAATTTCAGTGTTCTGTTGCAAAATGTCTGTCTTTTTTTGTTTCTTTCAGTAATGGCTTTTAGACTGCTACACATCCTTTCAGACCCATAGTGTTGAGTTGGATTAGCTTATATCTGTTTTTCTCAAAAATATCTCCTGAAAAACTTGTCACTATTATCTGGATTTTAAACAAATGAAAAAACTTTCTGATCCATGCACAGTGCTATATATCTTGTAAATTAGGGAGCATTATAGAAGCTTTGGTCTTAAGAGGCTTCATTTAAGAGTCGTACCAAGCTGCCTACCAAGTCTAGGCCTGCACATTTTTGGAGTTCCATGGTACTGGTATTTAACCTGTCTTTCAGAGTCAGTAGTTTAGATCTAGCCAGAATGTATCATAACATGGAACAGTTTAACAGGGAAAAGAAGATCATTTTAATCAAAGTTATTAGAAAGACTTTCAGGCATCCTAATCAGGCTCCTGTAGACTGAGCATTTAGAGTGCAGATTTGATCAGTCCAAAAGATGAGGACAGTCTTACGCAACAGCTTGCTAAGAAGCAAGTGGAATTCTGAGGACCCAGAATGGAGATCATGTGCAGCTGAATTTCTGCACCACAGAATTGTAAGAGGTAAGCTAAAGTCAGAGAATTCAATACAATTGGCCTGTCTAGATACAAGCTGTAGTTCTAGATAGCATCTTTACACAAAACTGACAATCATTCTGTTGAACCTAATGAAAAACTGTAACGCACTTAAACTTAAAATACTGATTAAGTTATTATTTCAAATGGCATTTACTATGTGCACACTTTTGGGATCGATCAGTATAATCTAATTAATGTTAACATGGCATCTGAAATGTTGTTGATTCCAACTTGCCTAGTTTCAAATAACTCTAGCAGCATAGTCCAGCTTGGTGATGTAGTATTTTAAACTGGAAACTGAACATTATATAGTACATCTAAACTCCAACCTAAATTCATTATATTGAATGGGATTTTGCCAGTGTTCTGTAAAACTGGTATCTAAATCTGGATCTGGTATTTAGAGTATGGATAGGTCAATTTGGGTTCATTTTTACACCAGACTTTCAGACCCTTAATTGGCAGGCAAAGGGCAACAGTGGCAGAAAAATTACCCAAGAGTGTGAGGGAGAAACCCGGACTCCAGGGGAGAACACATCCTCCTCCGGATAGTAGAGTTATGACACAACTAGCACTTATTTACAAGTAAGATTCAGTGCAGTTACAATTATCTGAAGTCGACACAGACAACAGAACGCAGGCCAGCATGACTGGTGGGACTCTCTCGGCCAAACAGCCTGTTCTGCCCCCCTCTCCCTTTGTCAGTTTGTCTGCTTGAATGTTCTGAATGAAAAGGGACAGCTGTCATTTTAATATTCGCCCGCTCTGAGCTTTGCTACTCCTCCGGCCCCTCAAAGACAGGGTGCAAATATGGAAATCATGAATAGAAATGTAAATTGGGACAGAATATGCAAATTCTGACAGGTACCTGAAAGCCATCAGAAATTACTCTACGGTCCACCCCCCACCTCCACTCCCCCCCCTCAAAAAAATCTCCATAGCGACTGTGCCGAGAGTTCGTCTTGCTCCATCAGTCTCATTTAATAAACTTTATGAAGGAAGACTAATAACATCCTCGCTGGGTGTGCAGAGCCGCAACAGCCTCACAGGGTGCACAGGGTGCACAGGGTGACCTAGACTAGCATTAACTCGTCACATAGAGTGCAAAACCCATTATTTGTCTTTCAGTAAAAGTTAATTTAGTGTTTTACATTGAAGTGTTTTATGATTTCTAGGAACATTTGTATGAAAATTGTATGACATTTAGATGCTGACTGTTAATATATGCTTTTAGACTTAAGGTTTATCTTTAAACATTGGCAATTTTAATTACATTTGATGAGTTGTGTCTATTAAAGTATGGTTTTAGAAATGTTCATCAAGTTTGATGGGCTTTGTCTGATAACATATAGCTTTTTGACTTCTTTTTACACAAAGAGTTGAGCTATATCTGTTTAAATGTAATTTTAGACTTAAAATTCATACTGGTTTAAGGTAAATCCTATATATTGTACCTGAGTTTTGTCTGTTGCAATACAGTTTTAAGCCTAAAATGTTTCCTAAACCATTTGAATTGTCATCAGGTTTTATGAGGTTTGTCTGTTAAAATATGTTTTTAGACAGCTGGAAATTTCAGTTATTGCTATTGACTTTGTAGGATTTATCTTAAATATGTTTTATGAACATAGTCTCCACTCACTCTATGATTATGTATATTATATTTATACCAACATCTGTATTTTTCTACCACTCCACTGTCCATAATCAGACATATGGGAGCCTTTGCATCGCTTGCTGTGTTTACTTGTCTGCACTTTCTATGTAAATAATACTGTATTTTGCACTTCTGGTTAAATGGTAACTGCATTTCATTGGCTATGTGCCTGTACTCTGCACAATGACAATAAAGTTGAATCTAATCTAATGTAAAATATTTGGTCAGTTTCATTTTTTTATAATGTTTGGAATTTACTAAAATATGGTTTCAGACTTAAACAGTTTACATTTTCAGCACATTTAATGGTCATGGTCTATTATAAAATACGTGATTAGATCTAAATTGTACTTTAAAACAATGTTGTCATCATGTTTGGTGTACTGTCTGTTAAAACATGGTTTGAGACTTCAGGGTTAAACATGTTTTATGAGCTTGGCCAGTTAACCTGCTATTGTAACATTCACAGAATCTTCAACTGAATTATCATTCCTCAAGGCAAGAACTTAATAGCTAATTTTTGGTTGTTTTTCATGTAATAACTGTACATATAGACAGACGAAGGAGCTTAAGGGGTTAAGCGGTTAACTAATGTTAAAAAAACTGTAACTTTTAGAGGAGATTACGTAATGAGATCAGGAAAAAAAGGAGACGTTTGAAAAGAATGGGCTGTGGCATTGACAGGGAGGGGTTTGCACAAGATGCTGCAAGTGGTGAACACTTCAGACAACAATTCTCATGCAGCGTGACAGCCTTTATATGATCCTAATGATCACACATACGCGCGCACACAGCTACAGTATAAATCCAGCAGCTTGTCTCCCGGTTCATAAGACTAAGAACCGATTTGACTCACTCCTGGTAGTTGCAGTTAGGCACGATGCATGCCTACAGGTTGCAAATGACTGCTGTGCATACAACATATGACAGAAAAGCAAAGAGAACAGTTGCTATGTAATTATGGTGCCAGAGAACAGATAAAAACAGCTTTTGCTTACCTTTTGCCCACCCAAACGTCTGTGTGTCTGTGTGTGTGTGCAATAGTGTGGATGCAGGTGGGAAAGGGGGCTTCTTGCTTTCTCTCTCCCTCAGGAGTCAAGTTAAAGCATGGTTCCTCTGAGTTCTTCAAGGATTCCTCTGTGGGTAGAACCACTTCTTTAAAGTCAAGGAGATCCTATGGTAGTCCTGCAAGGTCCTCATCCTCAGCGGCGCCCTCAGCACAGACACACAAACATTCACACATACACACACCCCACAGTAAAAGAGGGGTCTTCACTGAACGTGGTAAATAGAATCCCCTCTAAAAGCTTGCAAAATGTTCCAGTAATGTTCCTGCAGTGTTGGTCTGATGTGCTAATGCACAGTTAAGCTGTGATGAGGCTTCAGGATTTCTTGTGTTCTTCTCCAGTGTTTCAGTGCGACCATTGGATCCCTTCTCTCTCTCTCTCTCTCTCTCTCTCTCTCTCTCTCTCTCTTGCTCTCTCTCTCTCTTGCTCTCTCTCTCTTGCTCTCTCTCGATCTCTCACTTTCTCTCGCGCTTTCTCTCTCTATCTCCTGTCGGCTATCTGCTATCTGATCCAGTGCTTCAGTTTTTTCACACCCTCTCTCTCTCTCACTGTTGCAGTCCTCCCCCCACACTCTCTCTCTCTCTCTCTCTCTCAAAGTTGGCATTTGCAGACACTGGCCTCATATGGATGCTACCACTTCATTGCAGTTTATGCAATCACAATGACTAAGTAACATGCACAATTTACCAGCTCCACAAGTCGTTTTGGATGAACCCAAGTGCTCTTTAGATACTTTTCACAGATTATGTGATATAAAGATGTTTAGTCCAAAATAGTGTTAATTAGGTATAAGCATTCAGCCTTTCTAATACCATATATTGCATTTATGTGTATGTTTAGCATTAAAAAGAAAAACACAGAACATAACAGAAAATCAGGAGACTTGCTTCCAGTCGGAAGCAGTCCAGTTCCAGTTCGGTCAAGTTCTAGTCAAGTTCTGCTTCCCACAATCCAAGGAATCTCAATTACCAGTTTAGACTCTTCAGCCCATAAAACTTTACTCTGCATCTCTTGTTTTGGTGTTTTTGTGCAAATATTTGTTTTTCCTTTTGTTTGGTTTCTAGACAGGTACTCATCCTTTCAGACCCATAGTGTTGAGTTTTCATCTCTCACTGGAAGGATAGAGAGAAACACCTGTGGTTTTTCTTCGGATCTTAAGCAAGAGTGGAGCTTGAGCTTCTCCTCTGTCTCAAAGATGAAAGATTAAAGGACTGTTTATTTGATAGGGACTGTTCTGGTGGTCTACAAGCCCTTGCATGGTTGTTAGCAGTCCCATTTTCACATCACTTCCTTCTTGCTTATGACTACTAACTAGCTCAGAGATATTTCTAACTAGCTCAGAGATATCTCCTAATCAAAAACACTACACTATCAAAGACCTTTAAATATGTCCATCAGTACAATTAGCTCAGTAATATGAAAAAAGAAAGTTTTTTTCCACAAGTCATTTTCTCTTCATCCGGTGTCAAAGACAGAATGGGTTCCTCCCCTAAAGCAGGGTTCGTCTCCAAGTATCTTCTTTATACTTCTAGGGAGTTTTTCCTTACCACTGTTGTCTTGGGCTTGCTCATTGGGGGGCTTGTACAATGATTCCCCTTCTTACATCTCTCCATGGAATCCTCCATATATTTTTATTCTTTTCTGTAAAGCTGCTTTGAGACAACATTAATTGTTAAAGCATGCTTCTTGCAAAATCATGTTTATGATCCTTTGCCTGGCATACACTGAACAGTATTAGCCCGATTTTAAGTCTGATTTGGTTGGAGGCGACTGAATTTCATGATTTCTGAACTTCCACCGGTGCCATTCGCTGTGCAGTGTGAGAAGGAAAGCGTTGTCCGATTAACTGCCAGAGCAAGCTCTGATGGAGCAGTCGGACGATCGGCTGCGTTTCTGACATGTTGGAAAATTTAGCTGCTTGTTTCACAGTTTGAGCAGTTCTCACAAGCCAATTCCTCAAAATCACACCCAAAACCACATACAAACAGTCACACATGTACTCCTACACAGCTGCACACACATAAACGGAGGCAAAACAAGTCAACATTAGCAGTACCAGTGTCCGTATATGCAGACTGTACTACAGTGATGTTTATACTGTCTGTGTAGTTCACCTGGTTTTCAGTTTTAGTCCAGTGTAGTAAAGTTAGCAGGGCTGTTGTAGCATAGTTGGTTTGCCAGCGGCTGAATCCCAAACGCCCCCCTCCTTCCTACTTAGCACACTTTGCAAGTTCTGGCTTCTACACCAAAACATTTCTCCAGTTTGGAATTGTGTACACTAAATCCCAAATTAGGCATATAATGCACTGTTGGTTGCAGGAGCCACGTATCCTACATAGTGCACTACTTAGGGAGCAGGAAGTAATTTGGGATTTAGCCAGTGTTTTTGGACGTGCAGCGTGTTGTTTTGAATGAAACATCTTTATTGGAAATAGTCTATAGACAGAGCTGAGCTGGCTGTGTTTCACGTGCAATGTGAGCCCCCATGTCGCGTCATGTCAGCCGGACGGTGCGTTTTCATACAGTGTAAGTACATACATCACAGGTTTTCTTTGTACATGGTGGGCGATTCAAACTTGCAGTGTGAGCTGTGAACAAACAACAAGATTTGTAACATCGCACAGTGTATGCCTGACTTTGAAAATTGCATACTTTCTGCAGTTTCATTTTGAATTGTGGAACGCCTGGCAAACCACAAAGCCATGTGCAATGGAGGGATCTTGTTGCCAACAGCCACTCTACTCTGACCCTTCATGCTTTTGTTTTTGACTTTACAGATTTGTCACTGAAGGTTTTCTACCTTCGATGCCCCACATTTCAGTCTTTACCAAGAGTTTCTCTCCATGAGTTTAAAACAATCTGAGTGTCTTTGTAATCTCTCAGCAATTATTCATGAAGGTCGATACCTCAAAGTCATCCATCTTTATTGCATTGTGTCTTTGTCCGTGGAGTTCGCCCAGCTGCCATGTGCGCGACATGGCGAGTGAAGCATCTGTGTGATGTCTGCACTTCATTTCTCCATAGTTATGCTATATCATTGAAACCAAGCGAAAGTCTTCTCTGCAAGAAATAGACTGAGGTCTTTAGACAGATCGAAGCTGTAATTGAGGATATTGGCTTTGTAACATAGCACTGATATTAGAATTTGTGGTGTCTGAATACAATGCTATTGGGAAGGAAGATAAATGTTACCAGGAACAATAAATTATGATAAATTTAGTCTGATATGGGGAATATTTATTGAGCTACACATACACATACTACTGTCTCTCAGTATGACGTAGGGCTGCCATGTTTGGCTGTTGGGTCAGTCAGCTACAGCGATAAGGTCCATCCTTGCTTTCGCCACATGTGTGGTTGAGCATGAAACTTGAATCATTCATGTGACTAACAATGTCAAACCTACCCACCAAGTTTCATTCCTTTTGGGTGCAACTATTTGTGCAACGATTCTTTTGATGATGAGTGTATATTGAGCATTTTGCTAACCAGCTAGGGTGCTAACCCTAAAAGTGCTTACCAGCTAGCTCTGGCCCATTCTGTCTTCTGGTAAAATCACTTTGTACCTCAGAAGGTGTCAGTGAGTCACAGTCTGCCATCAGTCCAACATGAGAGGATGAAGAAGTAGTGAATTCTAACCTCTTATCAATCATATTGGAGGTGCTGCTCCTGGTAAGACCATTTAAGGACAGATAATGAGAATGACAAGAACAGCCATCGTTGGCTGACGCTCTTGGTGAGCGAAAGGCAAAAAAACAAAGGAAGTGATATAAATATAATGTTGGTTTTGCCTGCCACCGCTGGAGACACTCTTGGCAAGTAAAGGGATAAAGTTTGATGTTGAACTCACAACGTTTTTTAGAGTGGTAAGTAATCTGCTACTAATGCTAACATCCCAGCTGGCAGGGAAAGTTCCCAGAGCTTTGGTTAATGTTTCCTACATTATATTAGTGTTTTAAAGGAAATGTTTTAGTCCAATGTTCAAGAAATGTTTCTAATGTCATAAAATGTTCCTGTAAGGTTAAATGTTAACTAAGACATAACTGCAATGTTCAGAGGATGTTGTCCAGGCCACAGATTATGTTACATGATAACAAAAAAGGAAATAATTCTCAGTGCAACATTCAGAAAATGTTTTATGGATCTTACTAAGACCTGAGATGACAGAATGTTTAGGGGAATGTTCTCCTACCTTTAGAAAGAACATTCTGGGAACCAAAAGAAAACCTGCTAAAGATCCTGCTAAAAAAACATTAATACAATGTTACAGTGCATATTCTCAGAACGTTTTTAGAACAAATCATTTCTAGCTGGGATTCAGGAGAAGGTGCAGTACTTTACCTTGATTGTTTCATTTTTAATTTTATTTATTTATTTATTTATTTATTTGTTGGAAGACACCACAACTTTCTGGTGACATGTTATGGAGTATGATTTCAACAGATTTCGGCATCTTACACATTCCTTACATTACATTCCTTTAAACATATCTTTGTACTTTGTACAAATATGAACACAACCGCATGTATTCATAAGCATAAACTAAGCCAAAAGATGTGTGTGTGTGTGTGTGTGTGTGTGTGTGTCACAGTAAACTGAAAGACAAATTAGTGATGATGTAATACAGGTTATTTGCATGGAAGTGATGATGATGGCACCTTTGAAACCAGGAATTCAATGCATGACTTTTTTCATTGTATGAAAGGAGTTGAACAAAGGTTATGCCTGTGTTTGTTTGTTTGTTTGTGTGAGTGTGTGTGCAGGGCTCTTATGAATAATCTTTTTGAAGAGGCTGACTCTGTGGTCCTGGTAGCACACGCAATAAGGGATGATGACAGATCGAGGACATTTTGCACGTGCACAAACACACGCACACACACACACACACACACACACACACAGTCTAATCAGTCATGCCTGCTCACACTACCTAATTAATCTTACTCTGTATGTGTGTATGTGTGCGTGTGAGATGTGATCACACCTGACCTACTGTATGAAGTTGTACTAACTTTTGTAGCAAAAACTTGAACTTGCTGGTTCATATAACAGCATATCACTTTCGTATATTAAGCACACACATAGACGTAAACGCCACACAGACAACTTTTGCTCTGAACTTTGCTTCACCGCATGGATTTGGCTCGCTGCGATGTTGGCTTGGGTTGCAGGAATGGCAGAGGCTGATACTCTTTCAAGTAGCGGGTTTGCTGCTTGCTATGTTTGGAACATTGGACAAGTCATAGAAGACCGTGTTATTGAACTTGGGTAGGAAACATACTCGTGTTGTCAACAGGTGAAACCCTAGTTGAACCATATGTCCAACCCACCAGCCAGCATAAATTTCCACGGCTGATGTGAAGCTGTTTTGAACTACAGTACAGGCTATTTATGCCCCTGTCTGACCTAGAAAATCAGAAAATGCTGGAAAACAGTCGTTTGATGTCGCTTGCACCATAAATTATTCATTGTAATCAATCTTGTACTGTTGAGATCCACATAAACCTGAGGGTCAACAAAATCGTTCCAAGTATTTGGGTATTTTTGAGCATGCTGACAGGTCCTAATTTAGCTAAAAGCTTAACATATATAATCTGATAGTATCATATAATAATAATTGTGAAGTTCTCAAAATGTTTTCATGAATGAAATTGTCTTTGAAATAAATAGAGCTATCAAACACAGCTGTTCTTTCTCAGGGATGCCCAAAAAATGGCAAACAGTCAGTGTTTATGTCATCACCGCAAATGTCATTGGAAGGAGAATAGAATATCCTGTTGTCCTGCCATCAGCATGCCTGAGTAATGCTTTAGATTCATTTGTAATGAGCTACAGCGACTCAATAGCATGACCTGCTTCACTGTCAGGAGTTATTGTGCATGTGAATAAAGTTTACAGAGATTGGATTGGATTGTGGTTAAAGATATTAGCATTAAAGAACGCAGGATGATTTAGTGAGCCTAAGTAACTCTAGGGGCAGATCCGTTTGGTTTGAAGGTTAAAGGTCAATGAAGGGTAGGGTATGGGTTACCAAAGAAGAGTCACTAATATGTGCTGGCCATATTTTAGAAAATAGATTTTTTTTGTAATTAATAAATAATGCAGGAAGAAGTAGCTTTCCAAAACCCTGGATTACTTTATAAAAATAAGGAGCCTGATTAAAAACTACTTTAAATTACTAACATATTGTTTTATGCACAGTGCTGGGCAAAAGTCAGAATCCACCATTTCATTTACTTAATTTCCAGGCAAGACAGACATTAAGTCATATATTTTTCTGCATCAGGAAAAAGAAGAAAAAACACTTACCCAGAAGCCTCAACATTTACATATACACTTATAATCATCAAAACAATAGTTGCACAAATAGTTGCACCCAGAAGGAATCAACCAACAGGAATGACACTTGGTGGGTAGGTTTGACATCCACCACGGAGCTCCTGGCTGTTCTGCACTGTGGAAGCTTGGCCTGTGTCCTGCTGACCCATCCGATGACCCAACTACTTAATTGCAGACTAATCAGACATTTATTCCTCTACCTTACAAAACACTGGGCGCTTCTTTGAACTGAGGGAGTTTTTCCTTGCCTCTGTCTCCCTTTATCATCATTTATTGTTCCTGGTAACCTTTATCTTCCTTCCCAGTAGCACTGCAATCCGACACTTTCTTCAACTGTTGTGCAACTATTCTATGGACGATGAGTATAATACCAAACATTTCTGTGCATGTCCATCCTTTACCTTTATAACAGCTTCAGTTAATTTCGGGAGACTTGCCCAGTTCCCCTGAAGCATCATAGGATTGAGATGCTCTTGAATGGTAGAGAGAGCATTCAGAGAGAGAATGGTAGAGAGAGAGAGTGTGATGCTTGCTCTACCATTTGAAGACTCAGGAGGCCTAGATCTGTTTTCTTTCTAATCAGGTTAACCTCGTTCTTGCAGGCAAACAGTAATCAAGTTTACGCTCTGAATAATGTTCCACTAACCTATAAATCACAGATATATTTCAGCATATTTGTCTCCTGTCAATGTAAACTGGATGGTCCTAATCTTGGGTAATGATTCCATAAGCATTCCCCCAACCAATCAGAAAGCTGACATCTCTTTCCCCGCCCACACAAAACAGTTTCAAAGTAAGAGAAGTTTGGTGAGATCAAGCTAATGCAGCATGCTAAACAGCCTGTCTATTCACTCTGTTCATTTGTTTATCCATACACCAACATTGTTCATTCATCTGTTTCTTTATTCACAAGTTGTTTGGTCTGTCTGTTTGTCTTTCTCTTCATGTGTCTCCACATCTGCTCATCCACGACATTTCCATACAGTTACCATCACATAAAAGCTGAATAATTATTTTAGCCCTGGAGCAGGTTCAGAATGTTGGACAGAGAGCTGTTAATCAGGCTGCTCATTAGCCATGCCCACACAGGTTTCAGATAGGTCTGATCAGCAGTTTTAAGCTGCATTTGATCATGTTTATATCTTATATTTTTAATTCACACATTGGTGGATATATTTCCCTCCAGGATGTTCAATATAACAATCTAAGAAACATTTTGTGATGAAAATGCTTTTAGGAAACCCAGCCCAAATCTTCCTACCCTAACTAACCCATACAGCATCTGTTGATGTTGAAATGATAAGCATTCCTTTTTGTTTAGCACAATTAACAACAATAAACATTTGAACTGATTTGAAAGCAAGCAGATGTCGAAGGAAAGGACGAACCCACATAAGCACTCTCAGAACACTGACAAATTGACGAAAGAGAAAGTAATTCCTCTCTAACAGATAAAGCAAATGGATTGTTTGACCTACAAAGTGAAAACAAGTTGACTTTGACTGCAGTTGTATTTTACACTGCTGTTTAAAAGTTTAATATCAGTGTTTTCAATATTATAAAACCAATTTTGTTACAGATACATGCATAAAGTGATTCTAATATAATGTTGCTGTTTTATAGGCTGTAAATAACTTATAAGAAGCTGCAAAAACTAAGATGTTTATTTTGATAATGAGCTGATTGATTGATGATTCCATAATAAATGAGAAAGCTGTTATAGCATTGATAAATTATAAATACACTCATACAGTAGGATGGCACGCTGGTGCAGTGGGTAGGGCAGTTGCCTCACAGCAAGAAGGGCCTGGGTTCAATTTCTCGCGGAGTCCTGTCTGTGTGGAGTTTGCTTCTTCTCCATGTGTCTGTGTGGGGTTCTTTCCATAGTCCAAAGACATACTGCCAGGTGAATTGGAGATGCTAAATTGTCCCCCTAGGTGGAAGTGTGTATGTCTATGTGTCTGTCCTGCGAAGGATGTGTGACCCATTCAGGGTGTTTCCTGAATACCTTAAATTGTGAATAAACTATGCATTAACATTTAGCTGTCAATGACGTTCATATGTCAGTGCATAGGTTAGTACTAAATAACATACAGTGGCATGCAAAAGTTTGGACACTCTACATTGTCAGTACTTAGTAACACTCTACAGCTTGTACATTGCTGTTATAGCCAGCTAAGAGTCGCTCAGTTCTTGTTTGGGGACTTATCACACAGTCTTCCTTGCCAAAGGCTTCTAGTTCTGTGAGATTCTAGGTCTTGTGTGCACTGTTTTTCTTGAGGCTATCCACAGACTTTCAGTGATGTTTAGGTCTCGGGACTGTGAATGCTGTGACTTACCTTTCTAGTGATCCTACCTCCAGTTCTCTTTGAACATTTTTTTTTTTGTTATTGTTGTTGTTATAGAGGTCTCGACTTGACCTTCATCATTCCTGTTAACTGCCATTTCTTAAATACCCTATGAACTGAGGAAACAGCTACCTGAAAATGCTTTGGTATATTCTTATTGCTTCTCCTGCTTTGTGGGCTTTAGTAATTTGAATGTTCAGAGTGCTGTGCAGCAGCCTAGAGGTGCCCATAGGTGCTGATTGTTGGGATGAGGTTTAAGGAGTCAGAGTATTTATAAAGCTTTGAAATTTGCATCACCTGGTCTTTCCTAATCATGACTGTGAACAAGCCTGAATCTCAAGTAGAGTTCTCAAACTTTTGCACAAGGAGCCTTTACTTTTTACCACTCTAAAACTGTACAAAAATGCACTAATCTTGCATAAGAACGTTTCATCTCTGACTTTATGTTTTTAAAATTTAATTCATCTTCTACTCACTGTCACTCCACAGTAACAGAAGAGTGCCCAAACTTTTGCAGCCACTGTATACCAATATGATTCTAAGCTTTTGAACGGTTGTGTGTGCTGAGGAAACAGAGCCTGTGTATTGTTCTACTCCATTAGACTGAATGGAAATGCAGGGCGTATTGTTTTCTTCTTTGAGCATTGAGCGTATTCAAAAACCTTGTTCTCAGTGTGACTGGAGTAAAATCACTACACCCACCTCTCCGTCAGAATCTTTTCATTAGGAGATATGTATGGCAAATAAAGCGATGGGGTTCCCTGACAACTCCCTGAATAGCATGAAAAGGTATGCTTTCAGAATGACATAATGCAGGAGAAGGAGTCAGTCAGCCCAAGTGCTGTCATTTCACACACATCAGGGAGATGCTGAGAGGTTTGTGTATTGGGACGTTTTGAATAAATTACAAGCTCTGGCTCCTCTAGATGATGCAGCATGGACAACCCCAGCCATGGAGTCGTGGAACTTTTCCATAAAGTGCAGTCTCACATCGCAGACAATACCGACCTCTACCATTACCATACCCCCAACAGTTCCCCAAACTGCATCTCCAGTATGTGAGCACAGTATTTTATCATCGTATCAACACATCTTTACACCATTTTCGTCACAAGACTACCTTTCCGTTATGTATGTCCAGTCAAAATGCCCATTAATTAAGTCATTCAAGTTTCAGGGGAACTAACTACTATAACATTGTGATTTCTGAGATATGCGGTTTGGTTACAGCAGCAAAAACCATGCTCTTCATATGCATTGCAAAGGAAAATCGGCCATGTTTGTGGTCAAATCACTAAAAAATCAAATAACATGTCTTCTAATATTGGTGCAAATAACACTGGAGTACTGACTAGACGGTAAATGGACAGAGGCGGATCAAATTCTCATAAAAAAATTGTCTGCTGCTGTCATCAGCAACAATAACAATGGGCTCTGGAAGTAAAAGACTGATTGCTTGTTTATTGCTCTGCCCCTTGAGTGACCGAACCTCCGGACGTAGATTAAGCTGTATGCTAGACCTAAAAAGATTGTCAGTGGAAAGTCACCATTAACGGTGTAATTTAATCCAGTAATTGGCTTAATGAGCTTCCTGGAAACTGGGCCTGGCTTGGCGAATAAATCATGCAAAGCTGAAAACCTGTCTATGTGTGCTATTACTGAAATGGCATTAGCTTGACTTGAGCGTATAAGCACATGTCATTGAAACTTTATATAGTGCCTGTCTATGACTGGTTTATTTAAGATATATCAGGATATTTCTGTCTGTTTGTCTGTCTGTCAGTCTGTCTGTCTGTATGTCTACCTCTCTCTCTCTCTCTCTCTCTCTCTCTGAACTTGATTTGAGGTTTCAAATAGGATATTAAACTATATTAGTGCATTTATTCTAGATAAATATACCAATAAAATTCTCTTAAACACTGTCAGTGTTTTTTCACACCTCTGAATAGCATCAGATTCTAGCTACGGCATCTACTTCCTGCTAGTCTATTTGTACCTGCTTTTACATAAGTGGCCTAAATACAATCAAAGAGGTGGGCTGTTGCTCCAGCGCTTTGAAAAGCTGTGAGTGAAATGTGTTGCCAGTTTGGGTAGTTCCCCACTATAATGGGCAGTTTTAATTGGTGAGTGGACAGAATTTAGGCTGGGTTGTCATGATATGATCAGTTATATCAAATCTTTAATTGACATATTCACTCTTGTTGAGAGTAGGCTGTTGCCTTGCCCATCTGCATCATTCCACAGTGGAATGATGGAATGGAATGATCGCAATGGCCAGTGATCTGTTTGGAGTCACCTGTACAGGTCATAATGTATGAAACAGGCATGCACCGATATGGGACTTCCGGGCCGATGACGATATCCAGTGTTTTAAATGTTCATATTTGGCAATAACAATAAGCAATATTTTATATATTTTTACAGCTTGTGCATGCAAAACTGCCTTCTGTAAAGGCCACAGCACACATATGCACAGCTTTCAAAAATAATAAACCATTGTTTTTAATGAAGTTACGCACAACGGCACCAAAACTTGGCATATATCAATTTACAGTCTATGTATTATGCATATATATAATACCTTAGCCAATCTTACTATCCCAGATGTCACATTATCATCTATGAACTTGTAAATGTGACCTGCTACACAATATGAGCTGTGCAGCTCCAGTAGGACTATGATGGACAAATAATGTTGACTGGGTTTGATGTAACGTAACTCAAGATGTTCAAGCAGCCGATAGAAGCAAACTTCAGTGACCAAGCATGCATTAACTGATTGTCTATATTTGGGGTCAGTGAAGAATATGTGCATTTGTTTTTGACTGAATTATTGAAGTGAGCTGCTCATACAGAAACACTGGGTATGGTAATTGAGTGTCCGTATGTGTGTGTGGGCCTTGAGGCCAAAGAACAGATGTCAGTTGCAAAAAATCAGGGGTCCATATGGAGCCGAGTTTAATTATTACTGAAGTGCAACACAGACCACCGTTCATTCAAACTCTCCTCATTCTTTTCGTTCCAGTGTAATACAGTGATGTTGCAGTGACTATTAGCAAACTTTATCTCTTCTGTCCTGCTAGGAAGTGAACTTGCTATTGCAACAGATACTGATGAGGTTTCTTACTTTTGCTGACTAACAGTTGACCCAGGTTATGCTGTCCCCTCTCCACTACATTGTGCAACCAGGCACAAACAGTGTATCCATCATGGTGCCTGTATGTGCATATTTATGTATCTGTGTGGAGAGAGAGAAAGAGAAGGAGAGAGAAAGAGAGAGAGAGAAGCATGTTTTGGAGTTCAAGGGCTTTAACTTGTGCCATATGGATCATTAAAATAGAATGAGTAGAAGAGGGTGGGAGGAAAGTCATATTCCAAGTGTCTTTGTGTGTTCTAATATATCTGACATTGTAGATTTGCATGTGCCTGTGATTTTTCATGGGCAGGATTTTCAGCCCTTACCACCTACAGTCAATTGTTGATTTCTTCAGTTTTGCACTGGAGCTACAAGGCTAATACATTAAATACAAAAGTCAGAGACCTCCTGTCCAGTCAAAATGGCCATTATTATTATCTACCACTCATTTTTCAGGAGATATGTCTGGAGAGACTAGATATCAGATATGCAATAAAAGAGAAAGTTAAGTGAATAAACAAGAGCTTGCAAAGATTTCAAGTTATTAAAATGTAGATCAGGTAGACCACCGAAACTTTCACCATTAGATTAAATTAAACCATCTTTAAAACAGAGGAGAACATCAAGCTCCACTCCTACTTCAGATCGGAAAAAGATCCACAGATGTTTCTGTCCATTCTTCTTTCACTGTGAGAAGACAACACTATGGGTCTGAAGAGATGTATAGTTGTCAAGAAGGAATTTCTGAGAAAAGGAAGACTAGAGGTAACCTCCACTACAACACTAGAAGTAACAGACGTATCTACATCACCGAAGCAAAGAAACATGCTATGATGCATTTCTACAACCATCAATCAAACATGGTGGAGAGTCAGTGCAATGTTGAGGATGAATTGGTGGTTTGGTTTTGATTAAAGGCATCATGAATGCTGATCACAAACAATCACATGCCATGCCCTCTGGAAAACATTTGATTCAAAAGAAATTCCTTCTACAGCAAGCACACTTCTGAGAAGATCAGGATGATCAAGATGTACTCCAGAGTGCACATCACAACATTTCCATGTTAGGAGAGTGAAGAGGCTGGACATAAGTGCGAGTGAACTTTTAGTAAACAAAGACAAACTAGAGAGATTATTGAAAACAATAAACAAAAGAACAAACTACATAGTTTTTATACAATATGCACAACAGTGGAAACCAAACACAGGGTACACACAAGACTAGACAAGAAGGAACTGAAAAGAAATAAGGGGTAGATGTACATAGACACATTGAGGAGCACCTGGGAGAAGTAGAAGACAGGAACTATGTGCAGGTGGAAGAATTAAGAGGGAGGTGGGGAACAGGGCAGAGACTAGACCCAAACAGAAACAATGGCTCATGTCCACAACAGGAGAGCACATGGAACGTTAAATGTGGGGGAAACAACACTAAATGTTTTCGGGATCACTTGGATTGTGCAAAGCAGAAAATGCCACCAGTTTATACCAAATATATACCAATCAAATGAAAACTGTTATTAAGCAGCTGATTTAATATGTTAATCTCAGTTGCTATTTGTTAACCATATGTTTATATATATCATTAACATCCAAGCCAGAACCACCAGGTTCAGGCCTTAGAGCTGTCAAACTGGTCACACCAGCAGCACCTACCAGAACATGACTACAACACTATAGACTGTTACTGATCTAACCCTGACCTCACAAGCCCACACACTGGGCTCCACTAGCTCACAGGACTGTTTGCACTGCACTTTAACTAACCTGTATATGAACATCTCAGCTGTGTATTTTCATTTATCTATATTTATTTATCTCTATACTGTACATCTGTACTGTAAGCTGTTTAGCTGTTCACCTGAACACTGAGCTGCTTTTCTCCTCCCTGCACCGTACACTTTATATATCTTATACTGTTTACAACCACATACTTAACTGCACACTTTGCTACCTCAACACACTGTACTCTTCTACATGCACACTTATACTAAGCTGTTTTTGCCTCCTGCATATGCTAACCGCACCTCAGTTCTAGTATTCACATTCTGACATACAGATACTGTTCTACACACTTTGCACATGTCTTACTGTTTACACACATAGTGTTTATCTGTATTTGCACTGTTACTATATATAATATATATATTCTTAATAACTGCACTGGAGTAGAAGCCTGACTATGTTTTGTGTTATACTGTACAACCCTGTATTGGTACAATGACAATACAGTTGAATTGAATTAAATTTAATTGAGTACTATTAATGTTATGTTTACTAAAAACATAATTTACTGACCTAGTTTGATGCAAGTTTAGGATGATTTATTTTTGTAGTATAGAATGCATTCATGGCAGAATATGTATGGTGTATATGCATGGTGTTGTGTTTTATCATCATCAACATTACATGTAAAAAACTAATAAGGCATGTGTAGGTTCCCTGGTGGTATTGGACAGTACAGAAAATGTGTTGTAGACATTGTGACCCCTGGTTCCCATCACCACCACCTGTAAAGAAACCTGAGTTTGCCAGTCTCTCTAGAACGGACCATTTCACATCAAACCACTGAGATGTGCACTGACTATAAGGAGAGCAGAAGAGGTTCTAATTTACTTACCCACATATACACACATTAAATGCATTAGTCTTGCCTGGAATTAAGGCCACAGACTGTCTCATATATCTCTGTGTGAGAGATGTCTCTAATTTTGCTTTGCTGCTTTTCTATCCGCTCCCCTGCTCTTTTACACAAGTGTGTTTGTGCATCAGCACTTTACTGTAAGATGAATGGACTGTTATGGCCGGGTGTTATCATAACAAGGTCAAGCTATACTATCTGATATGTTTTCATGCAAAATACACACTAAATCACGCCGGTGCACACTGAACTAGTTAGACAAGTGGGAAAGTGTGCAAGAAGTGTGCCTGACCTGGAATGTTCCTCCAGACGAACCTCCTGTAAACTAGGTTCAGTACTCCTACTCCATCATCTCTCTTTCCTCCGCAGGATGCAAACCGTTCCACCTGCTGAACAAGAGTGAAAATGTAAAACGTGACGCAGATCTGTACACAACTCGGGTCAAATGAGGTTTTGTTTATTTGCTGATTTTGACATACTGGGATGAAATACTGGGATGAAAATTAAAACTCAGGTGCAGAAGTGTTGCTGTAAGGATGCCATTTCAAATTTAAATATTAAAAATTGACATGCAAAATTTTATAGCTCATTATTTCCATTTCAGATCACCATTTTCAAGAACCACAGATTAGAAAACTGTATTTACACCATCATACTTGAATTTACTTGAAAGAGAGTTTAGTACATACAACTGACATACCGTGAACCTCAAATGCTCTTGTCTCCTTCTTCCGCATACTGTAGGAAGAAGTGAGCAAAAAAAAGTGGGCAAAAAGTAAAAGTGGGCAAAAAAAACGAACCATTTCCAAAATCCAAGACTGTTACATACATGTCCTCCACCCAAAAAGAGGCAGACCCAGAATTTACATACACCAGCTCACCAGTGAATCTGCAAGGAATCTGCTTGTGTCTTCTGAGCTTTTATATGCAATGCTGGTGATAAAATAGGCATAAATCTGAAAAACTAAGTTTTCTTTGGGGACTATTTTGTTTTACAATGTCCTGCATGTATCCCTCCACCCTGCATGGATTATAATAAATGGATTAAAATACATTTAATTAGAACATAACATAAAACAGTGTGTCAGACATCAGACAGCTTATACCTAATAATGTAATCTTCTAAGAGGTATTGAACTCTCCAGATGTCTGGTTCCTATCACTACCACTGTGAACAAAAAGTTCTAACTGGGTGGGTTTCTCTAGCTGCACAGACCCCATACCACTCTGAATGACTTTGTTAACATCTCAACCACTTAATTATGTAGGATGCAGTTGCCCTTTAATCTCTCTCTCTCTCTCTCTCTCTCTCTCTCTCTCTCTCTCACACACACACACACACACACACACACACACAGCAGAGGTCAATGTTTAAGTGCATCACTGTTCACCTCTGGTTTTTGGCAGTGACTCTCCTGTCTCTCTGTATTATGCCAAATGTCTCTGAACTTCATCTCTGAACTTTGCTTCTGTGAGCCTTCCAGAACAAAGATGTCAGTTTTGTGGAACCACATTTAGCCCAAATGTCACTACAATAATAGAGATCTCAGTCTAGCGAACAGTGCTGGATAGTAAGGAAGTAAATGTAATTTGTTGCTGTACTTAAGACGTTTTTCCATGTATCTGTACTTTACTGAAGTGTTTCTATTCTGGGGGACTTTTTACTTTAACTCCACTACATTCCAATCTCAAGTGTCTTACTGTTTACTCCACTACATTATGGCCAAATCTGTCCTTCTTTTTGGCTTATGTGCATAAAAATGTAACATGTCCAAACAAAAGAAGCGTGAAGCGAGCCCACCAATCAGGGTACAGCGGTCACTTTGTTTTGAACTTGTTTTGACCTGTTAGACAGAGCTTGGTTCTAGCTAATGGAGACTGTTCTCCTTCAGTGTTTTGTGCTTATGATAATTTGATTAGACATCTTTAGTTCGCACATGAGTGGATAAAGAAGAAGTGCATCTGCTTTATGCAAGAAAAAACATTCAAAAGCAAAGAACACAAGTGACAAAAATAGCAGCAGACCAGGTAATATTGGTGTTACTTTCGACCTCTTGGCGAGTAAAGAGATGAAGTTTGTCACAATGATTCTTCACACTGGTAAGTAAACGAAGGGAGGAGTGAGGAGAGAAGAGGAGGGAGGGTGTGAAAGACAAATTCTATGTCAAAACAAAAAGTAAATGGAGTCCTATCTTCCCACTTCCACCCAGTTTGCCACACTTAGTCCAGCTAAGTCCCTGATAGGCTGAACCAGCTAATGAGCCTCTTCCCAAGTCCCTGATTGGCAGGATCAATTAATCAGCTTTTTCCCAAAATAATTTTTAAATAATGCCTTACAAATTCGTATTTCACACTTGACTGAAATGGCCATTCCTAATAAGTAATGGAATGCTCATGGACAACCTTGTGAGAATGATTGGGCGATGCTGTGTGTTTGAGCTCTGACATGTGCATTTCTTAGACTCTTTCAGTGTTTTTCTGTAAATGAAGTGCCAGAGCTGCTGTGTTGCTGTTCTGAATTCCCTGGTTGTGGCTGTAAGGGTTTATGGATAGCTGCTAAAGGTGTTTGCACTTTTTCACAGATTCAGTCTAACAGTTAAAGGATTACTGTGTCACACACTCTTAAAAATAAAGGTGTCAAGTGGAACTAAAGAGGTTTGGAGCGATGCCACTGAATGGAGGAGGCAGATCTCAGCACTGCAGGGTTCAGCATTCTAGCTCATTTAACACACCTGACGAAACTCATCAGCTAATTAGCAAAACAAAAGTTCATCAGTTGCTCTCCAAAACATGAATTTGACACCCCAGTCATGCCAAAACTACTTCTGGTTCTGAAAAATATGGAGAGAGAACAGAAGAGAGAACAAATTAAATAACAAAAATAATAATTACATTCAAATTCCTGATATTTACTCTTTTAAGGAATTCCACCAATAAAAATTCTCTATAATTCAGGTGGAATTATAGAATTCAGAATGGTTTGAAATGCCCGGTTAAGAGAAACCTAGAATTTTCTTTCAGGGGCACTGTGAACAGTTCTGATTTGGTGCGTTTCTCTAGAACGGGATAACCTTGGAATAACCTTTCAGTCAGTGTTCGGGACTCAGACACAGCCTCAGTCTTTAAATCTAGGCTTTCTTTTGTAATTAGACAAAAGGTGCAGATCTTGGGGTGCACTGACAGAAAGTATTATAGTAAACTGAGAATGTTGGTGCTGTTGTACTGCTGCTCTCACACATTCACTCAGGTTTGCTGACTTCTCATGGAGCCCTTATGTCTTTGTTACCTTCTGGCTCTAACTTACTGAGTTATGCTGTAATAGCCAGGTCAGTCAGAGTCACTGCTGCACTCTGTTAAAACTATATAGTGTTTCAGTTTTTCTGTCAGAGCTAATTGTCTGTGTGTTTTCTTTGCCCGAGCTACTACTGCCCAAACTGTGTGGTCTGATGCAGAGCTACTGCCCATCCTGATGCTGCTGTTTTGTGCTTATGATAATTTGATTAGACATCTTTAGTTCCCACATGAGTGGATAAAGAAGAAGTGCATCTGCTTTATGCAAGAAAAAACATTCAAAAGCAAAGAACACAAGTGACAAAAATAGCAGCNTCTAGGCTTTCTTTTGTAATTAGACAAAAGGTGCAGATCTTGGGGTGCACTGACAGAAAGTATTATAGTAAACTGAGAATGTTGGTGCTGTTGTCCTGCTGCTCTCACACATTCACTCAGGTTTGCTGACTTCTCATGGAGCCCTTATGTCTTTGTTACCTTCTGGCTCTAACTTACTGAGTTATGCTGTAATAGCCAGGTCAGTCAGAGTCACTGCTGCACTCTGTTAAAACTATATAGTGTTTCAGTTTTTCTGTCAGAGCTAATTGTCTGTGTGTTTTCTTTGCCCGAGCTACTACTGCCCAAACTGTGTGGTCTGATGCAGAGCTACTGCCCATCCTGATGCTGCTGTTTCATCTGCTTTGGCTGGGCGCCACTGCCTGCCTACATTGCTGAACAGTTTGCCTACAATGGAGCTTCCTTATGTCCTGTGTTGTGAGGGGGCTTCACCTGCATCCCACATGGCCATCCGATGACCCTGCTATTTAATCACAGACTTATCAGACATTTCTTCTCACCTAAAAAAACACTGAATGCTTGTAATTCTCTAAAATGAAGCATTTCACATCAGAGCGGCATGCTGCTACAAGTTCCTCCCTGTTCCGCAGTGGCTCTTCTTACAATGGCGCCGGCTCTGCTGTGTCAGTTGGAGTGCCATCCTGAAAGTAGATAGAACAAGTTGGTAGATCCACCTTCACAAGCTAGACTGGAGTAGAACATTTCAGAGTGGCAAGTTTTTACTTCTGTAGCTGTGTGTTTTGTGAGGGCAGAACTAGTGATACAAGATGACGTCATCTCATTACAGAGAAAACAGCTGGAAGAAAAGTGGTTACTGCGGGAGAGAGTTTCTCCCTCTGATGTGCCCTATGAGCTTTATAACTGTACAGACTCTAGTATATAACACTCTAAAGGAAAGGGGAAAACCCGGAAAAAGCCCATTTTAACCATTTGATAATGGCGAAATGTTTACATATTCCTGGAATTCCCCTTTAAGAGGGAATACCTAAGTATGTGTATGAGGCCAAAGATTTCAGTTCCCATGTCTCTGGGGACGCACATACTAGCATTCACCTTCCCAGGACTGTAGCACTGTGAGAGCAAAGACAATGACAAAGGCAATGACTACACTGGAGTGCAACTGGGTGAAAACAACAACAAAAAAACTTAAGATTGGTCTATAATATTATTGCTTGTTATATTAGCATATCATTGCTCTCCAATGAAAAGCATGTATCTCCATTTTTTATTTTTACACATCATTTGAACACAGCAAGGTGCATTTCATTGGCTCTGTACCTGTACTCTGCACAGTGACAATAAAGTTGAATCTAATCTAATTTACACAGTGTGAAATTTCATGATCAATGGAAAAAGTCTGGTTCCATTGACTTACATTCAAATTTAATGAGCTTTTTGCTCTCTCCTGTAAAGTTACCATTTTGGAGATACTTGTTTTTCCCGGGACAGTGACAATATATATTAGACATCAATTAAAACTGTAACAGAGTAATTGTACTGTATGGTAGATGAAAGGAGAGAGGCTCTAAGGCATTGTCCCAATACTTAAACTATCACAGTTTCTATGCTTACCTACAGTATTCAACTGACTATAGAAGGACGGACGGTACATATGTTGCCTCAATCAGCCAGTTGAGGGGGTGATTTCACAGAGCAGCCAAGTCTTAATGAGGCTGTGGTGGTTTTTATTATGCAAACAAGGGTGACAAAGTCTCCTGCTGTTTTCTCTTCACCTGCCTCCATCCCTCCAGAGCCTCATCAGCCTCCATAGAAGAGGACCAACGGATGATTAACAGGTGTGTGTTTTGTTGTGTATGTGTGTGTGTACGTACAAAAGCTCCAGTAATAGATTAGCTGCAGGGTGCAATAAACCACTGTAATGATTAGTTAAAGGACAGGCCATAACAACGGGCCAGACAGTAGCAATAGATCAGGAGCAGGCAGTGATAGAGGGTAAGGGGGCAGTAATTGTACACAGTAGCCAGAGGGAAACTGAGAGGGGAGTGCAGTTAATACAGACATTATTTAGTATTAAACGGCTTTGGAAATGAAGCTAACAGTGTAATTGGAAAAGGCACAGGCAGGGATAATGAAAAAGCTAAGAACAAACAATAGTAATGAAAGGCTGTGTAGACATAAAGAGACGACTACTGATACCGAGGTATCGTCTGTTGATACGGGAGACTGGGTAATTATGGCAGCGGCTGGAGCAGGCTGATATAAAGGCTAATATAATAAAGGAATAAGGAATGGCGAAGCTGAGAAACAGCCAGTAGTAAGTGAGCAGGCAGTAGTAATGGATAAAGAGCGGAGGAGTGAGGGATGTGTTGGGAGGTAAAGTGTGTCGTTTATTTTTGCCTCTGCACAGGTGTGCTGATCAGGATGAGTAATGAGGGAGTTAGTAGAGCAGTGCCTCAGAGACTATGCGCACACGCCCGCACACACGCGCACACATCTGCAATGCAAACATGAACACAGCTCTCAAAAACCTAAGAGACTTCATAGCCGTCCTGCGCAGAAGGGACAGGAGCCAATGAGCAGTGGAGAGCAAAAAATACCCCCCCCCCAACTTTTCCTGTTCACGTCAGAACGGGAGTTTGTCTGGGGGGTCAACTGTTACAACACAGCATGGCTTCCACACCATGTTATGTTCCATCCTAATGTCGGGGGTCTTTCTGTCTATACTGTGTGTGTGTGTGTGTGTGCTTGTAAAAGCTACATGTGTCACTGTTTAAAACGGAAAAGACAAATATCTTTTTGTTGCTGACATTAAGGTTAGACCTTAATGTCAGAAATTTATATATATAGATAACTGCATTTATATAGCACACATGTGCCATTATTACACATAGGTACTTACATATAGGTAATACATATGGGACATACTATAGTTATTACATAGAGTTAAATTGGATTTATATTGGGGGACTTATGAGTCCTCTTTGTGAGCACTACTTTATACCGAATGTGTACCATATCCTACCATAGAGCCCGTTTATAGGTAGCTCCATACACAAAACTGTAGGTAGGATATTTTGATAGCTTGAATCCCCTTAATCAGAAAAGCCTACCAGCATTAAAACAACAAAGCTGAAATCTGCTTCTTATTCGTCAGCTTCTTGTTCGAATTTTCCATCTTAAATATTGCAGCAGCTACTATAATGCGTTAGGCACCAGAATGTAACCGCTGTATCGAATTACCATTAAAAACATACTAAAATGTTTGAATGTTCTCCTGGTTGATATTAACAATATTGCTATAACACTGATAATTGTAATCGTTTCGGTCACTGTTCTGTTATTATTAAATATTACTTAGATATGCAACACATATAGGTCATATTATTTTTCATATGTGACATATAAACAGGTATATACGTACATGCATATAATACATATGGGACATAGGTATGACCCCACGTCCTGACACTGTAAACGAACCTGTCTGTGTTTGCGTGTACCCTATCCTTTTCCCCATTCTGGTGTTTGGCATGGAGCTCTGGGAAAGCAGATCTTTTATAGGCTGCAGTTCGGAAGACCCTTCTCTTGCTCTCAGAAGAATGTGTGCACGTATGCACACAGGAAGTGAACCGAGGGCATGAGATATGATATACCACCCATTAATGGAAGCACAGGTTCATGGGAGGTCCAGATGACTATATGAGAGTTCCAATCATCTTTCTCTTCCTTGCCCTTTTGCTCTCCTAACTACACACATATAGACACTGTGATAACTGATAAATATGGTGATATTTGGTAAGCAAGTTTAAAAAAATATGTAATTTACCCAAATTACTCTTGGTTAGAGCTATTAGAGTTACACTTTAATAATGGAATGTATGTGTTATGCGGGTTTAATAAGTCCGTAGTTTATTCAATACAGCAATTTTATTCAATGACTGATCATTAGGGCTGCACAATATATACATTATGCATTCATAAAGCAATGCATTCAGTAATATATTGCATGCATTCATAAAGCAATGCAGTCAGTGATATGTTGTTATTTACATAGGACGTACATTTTATGAGATATATGATATCATAACTCAGCCTTCAGTGCTATGTTTAGTATTATAACTATAATCTTGATTGATAAGACTCAACATTGCAGTTTCCATAGTCATTAGGTTAAGATAATCTGGGGTGGGATAGATAAGCTATATAGTTTCCCAGAGATAGCACTCCTGTGTTGCCCAAATCAGACACATATAAGGCTTTATTTAATGTTTTACTTTTCAGTACTAAGTTTTTGCCTTGTGTTTTGCTAGCAAACAGTGGTCATAATAATTTCACATTCTGGGATAAACCTCCTAAGAAAAAGCTATTAATCAGTTCTAAAATATTTTGACATGACCATTTTAAAACCTCCCCCTGTTTCTCAGAATTTAACAGGCTGTTGTTGCTACTGTTTCCTTAAACAACAGGATGTAACCATTGTAGCTTAAAATAACAGCTTCAGAATCATTTTAATGGTATGCGGGTAAATGGTGTATCTATCATTGCCACTACAGGCCAGGAATGCCTGCTATACCGCTATATAATTTTCACTATATAACACTATATAGCGCTATGTAATACTCACCAACAGCTATGGGTCTTAGCTATGAGAGGAAACCAACTTGGTATTTCCAGCATGGACATCACAAAGCCTACAGAGAGGTAGAAGAAGATGTTGTTGGAGGAAGCCAAAGAGAGACCTGAGTGAAAAAGAAACTTCTCAAAATGTGGTCAGTCTTTGTCAATCTCACACTAAATAAATGTGCAGTCTCCTGTAATAACATCCTGTAATATTATTCTGCCTTGTAACTTTACATGGATCTAGCTCTTCTGATGTTGTCTTTGCTGGCGTTGTGCCAAATTCTGACACCCTGGTTACATGCATATCACCCAGACATATGGACGCTACGGTTATTTACACCTAATCTGTAGCATCCATATGCCAGCGTGATGCGCTTGCATACAAAGTGTCCTTCAGCTCCTCAGAAAAACGCAGGTTTAAAAGCATTTCTGGCATATTGCTGGTTTAAGAGCGATATATGTAAATGATCTCTGTTCTGATTGGCTGGCCTGCATTGTACTTCATTCAAAAACTGACTGCTGAAGGTTAACACTTATTATAACTACTGTGTGAATGGGTGGAGCTAAACCACTCTAGGCTGAATATGCAAATACAGCTTTTTGGTTGAACTGGGAAGTGAGGTACATTTCAATTTAAAGTAGAAAATGTGATATGGGCTCTTTAATGGCTGGAGCAAGGGGTCATTGCATGTACATACACACACTGCTCATTTAAGCAATCCAGGTCTCCTCCATCATGGAAATGAAGTTAGTGACGTGGAGTGATTAGATTTTATTCCTCATAAGGCAACATTTCAAGCCCTGCTCTCTGCTCGTGCATCTGTTTCTCTGTACGTCTGTCTGATTTTCCCTGCTTCTGTCTGTTACTGTCTATGTTTCTCTATCGGTTTCTCCATTTTGCTCTCATGTTAATTAGAAAATGAGCAGAAATATGCCTGTGAAATAGTTTGAGTGCTGTTTTGAACTCTGCACTTTCTCTCTCTCTTTCTCTCTCTCTGTCTCTCTGCATGCTCTTTAAAGATCAAACTCATTTTTTCTCTCAGAAGACAGGCGGCTTTAAAGTCTATTGATTTTTGGTTAAAATGAAAAAATGGAATCGCTCTTCAAAGCTTTCTCCAGGTCACTGTTTCAAAATCACCTGTGATGCAATGTCTGCATGCAGTCAGTATGTGTTGGTGCACAGGCTCTTAATATGCAATATTTACTGAGTGCATACTGGGTAGAGGTCATAGAGGGAGGACGCTGTACAGTTGAGAGGGTTTGTTGGTCATTTATTTGTTTGTTTGTTTATGACAGCATTTCTTAGGGTATTACTGCTAGATATTGTTAGGAAGAAAATACACTTTCCTACTTTACATGCTCAGTGTGTCCTAGTTTCATATTGTTCCTATTTGCCCAGTGGTGCTGCTCTTTATACTCACTGTTGAAGGTTCTAAAAGCACAGATTCACATGCCAGCCTTGAATGCCATTACATAGAAATGTGTAAAGGAGGCCTATTATGCTTTTCTGTTTTTTCTCTTTCTCTTTTCCTTTAGTGTGTTATGGAGCTTTCTGTGCATTTCTGTGCAAAAGTTAGAAAGGTCAAAATTACATACCAGAGGGGGAACTACTCTCCCACAGAAACATTTTTGCAGCTGTCTGAAACGCCTCTTTGGACGTCATCTCGTAACACATCTCGTCTGTCTAGTGGCAAGCCTGGGACACCCTCACATAACACTCAGAGACCTAAACCAATAAAAACTTACCACTCCTGCTCCAGTCTAGCTGACAAAGTTAAATCGGGCCTAGCAACTTGTTCTACCTGACTTTCAGGATCGGACTCTGGCTTAAACTGATGCACCATTTTTAAGAATAGCCACATATGTGTGGGGGTGGGACTTGTAGTAGGATTCCTCTCTGGTGGAGGGGGTTACAGATGTGGCTAATATCTTGTCAGGTAAAAGTATCTTATATCAGGTCAATATATATAATACTTCACATTTTGAAATTATTGTAAACTCAATATAAGATTATTTCTAGATTTTTTTTTCTACTTTTACTAATTAGATATATTGACTAGATACAAGATTGTTTTACTTGGCAAGATTTATATTTTTTCTGCAGTTCCAACATTGTGTTTTGGGAGAATTGAAGTATGTAAATCTATTCTAGTTGACCGCAAACACAAAATTATTAACAGTGAAAATGAGATAATGAAAATAGATCCCTTTTTAATACAGAGGCTTTTAAATTTGAGTAAAAACAGAACTATATGATTCTGTTCTCCCACTCCAGCTCAGCCGAACCCATCCAATCTAACCCCACCCCAGCTTGCCAGCAGTCACCTCATGCCATCCCATGCAACCCTAGTCACGCAATAAATTCACACCTATGTTTTTTAGCACCGTAACAAGAATAGCCTGCTAAAGTATCAGAAAAACTCCCCTCTAAAAAAGACTTACAGAACTTTTTTAGCACATAAAACCACACAAACCACATAAGTAGGCTTTGGGAAAAAATACAAGAAAATGTAGGTTATTAATGGTCTAGTAGAGGTTTTTCAAGATATGATAAATGCTCAGTTGACATGGACTCATAAACTAAAGTCGGCAAGTGCAGTTTGAGCCAGGAAAGATAAAAACGCATTTATTTTAAGGCCTGTGTGTATGTGAACGTGGGGGACACGGTCAGTCAAACGGCAAAATTGTGGTGTTGGCGCCTCCATCAGGCAGCTCGAGATACTACAACCAACTGTTCGTCTGCTTGCCGGATTGTATACATGTACTATTACATTTAAAACACATAATCCGATAATTATTTGAGTAGTATGAATTAATTTATTGCTCGGCCTAATTAGAAGCCGGGGAAAAGTGGATAGTATAGGCATACAGATTTTTAATAAGGCAAAGGGAAAGGACACCTCACCCATGACGTCAACAACGTCCGACTTACGTTGCGGTCGTGTGAGGACCCGGCGGTGTGCAGCTTGGAAACAGTGCGAGGGAATTAAACAAATAATTCAAGAAGGATTTGCTGTTTCAGATATACAGTCGAAGTTGCCGTCAGTTGCAGGTAAAACATGTTCACTGCTGCACATTTGTAAGTTATTAACCGCCATATAAGCACATGAAGCTTTTGGTTAGCTGTGATATTAAGCGAAGCGAAAGCTCCATTCATCCACATGCGCTGCGCCTCAACACTAACGGCAGTTAAGATAAATCGGTTAGCGTATTCAGAATGCACAGCATAGTATATTACAGTATGCTTAATGGACATTTTCACATTATGTTTGTTCGGAAATCAGGACTGTATCTAGGTCATTCTGCCGCAGGAGTGAGAACGAACATGTTAGCTTAGCTTAGATTAGGCTGCGTCCCCATTGGCGCACTTCTGCACTAGTAACAGAGCCCGGGCTAATGGAAACCTGTGCCAGTGCAGAGTTTAGTAAGGCTGTGCGATAGGGAACTGATTAAATGCACCAGCAAACATGGGGGGGGGGAAACACTACAAAAATCGTTTATGTAATAATAAACTATTTAGGAAGGAGCCTGGGTGAAATAAAATCATAAATTTAGTACTGCATAGTTTACGTGTTTCCTGTGCACTGTGGGGGCTGCTGTTGTTTACAGGCAGTCTGTAATTGGCTAACAACTGCATTAGTGATGCATGAAGTTGTTCAGTGTTGTAAAAGCTCTGACTGTTTTTATAATACTAAATATAATAGTATTATATATGAAAATACTGTGTTGAAGTTATCGTGGTGATATATCATTATGTTACACTTCTATAGTGCTCAGTAAAATCCATTCTAATTATAACACTAGTGTAAACTTTCTTAGCCTTCCTGTAAGTCAGCACTCAGTAGGGTTCAAAGAACGATTGTAATGTTGGTTTCTGTCAACATCGCTTGTGAACTATCAGTATGTTAGTCAAGTCAGACCAGTCTAAAAAGAACTAAACACCCGTGTTCTGTATATGTGACATCACAATCAAGTGGTAGTCTGATGTACTCAGAGTTCATGCCAGAAAACGGTGGGTATTGTGCTCTTCTCGGCCAAAAACAGGCCCAGAAATGAATTTCTATTATAGAAAATGCGTTTAAATTGCCTTCATAGCATTGGTTGGAAAGTGTTTTTTGTTTTTTGTTTCCCTCAGCTACACATCGGGTATTTAAAAAAGAAAAAGAGGACGCCACCGTATAATTCACCACTCTACATGTTCATTGGAATATGCTAACAAGATTAACTTTCAGTTCTAAGGAAACATGGTTTGTTTATGTCTTAGTGAAATGGCTAGAGTAGTATGTTTTGCATACTCGATTGTTGTTGCCCTCAAGGTGTAAGACTTGATTTCTAAAACGCATTCTGCATCTGTTAGTTACAGTTTGAATCACTCGCTACTGCTTGATAACTTGTAAGTTATACATACCAGTGCATTGTATAGAGCGTGCTTCTACTAACTATGTAGTATTAAGCACAGATACGAATGTTGTCATGCAGTCCATTAGATGCTTGTTCCTGGAGCTTAATGATCGTTACCCTGCACTTATAGTCCTCGGTCTTTTTCACAGAAGGCACTTACCTGTTTCCACTTAAAATGTAGGTTTCATAGCAGAAGCTGTTGCCATACGTAAGTCTGTGAGTGAGTAAACTGTTGGTACTTCACGGATTTCAGAACAGCAGTGTTTTGGACTTAAACAACAGTTCAAATTTCAAAATTTGTCAAATCAGCAAATAAAAAGTAAGCTTTTTGCTGCATTTGTGGGTCTAAAAATACATGACTGCTCCTTCTAAACAGACAAAATAACTATATTATGAATGATAGGACATATAGTATCACTAACTTCTTGGTCCAAGCTGCAGGAGTGTAAAAGGAAGCTGCTAATACAAAAATAAAAAGATAAATGTGTGTAGTTTTATGTAATCTATTTGTATGGAAGCGTTCATGTCTTAGTTCATCTATCCACAACCAGCCAGTCGTACACTGTGTGATTTTAGTTTGCAGTCTAACTATAGTGATTGGGCCTTTATCGGCTAAAGCATGGAGGTGTACCAATATCCGTTTAACTGCCCAAAAGAGCTTGAATAGAGTGGCCAGATGAGCATATAGATTTCTGACATGTCTGAAACGTTGGCCGCTTGCTGAGAAATCTCACGAACCAATTTCATGGCATTTTTACTGTTGTCAGGCTGCTAGAGGTGCCTTTGACACCCTGCCGTACAAGACCTTGACACCATGGAGACAGATCTGTATGATGAGTTTGGTAACTACATTGGGCCAGAGTTGGACTCAGATGAAGATGAAGATGTAGATGCAGAAGAGAGAGATGCCGATGAGGTAAACAACTTCCCTAAACCACCCTCGTTTATAATACGTGTGCAAGTTTGTTTTGGGCTGTTATTGTTTGGGGGGGGGGGGGTCTGTGGTTTCAATGTTTATTTATTAAATGGAATGTGTGTGTGTGTGTGTGTGTGTTCTATACAGGCAGATGAGGACGATGATGATGAAGACCAGGTTGAGGGTGATGAGGATGGGGGTGGAATGGAGGTGGTACTTCATGAGGATAAAAAGTACTATCCTACGGCAGAGGAAGTCTACGGGCCGGAGGTGGAGACCATTGTCCAAGAAGAGGACACACAGCCTCTGACTGGTAAAAGCCCAGTTTATTGAGCTCTGAAGTATTATTGGCCCGCCTTTCTAGCTAACATATTTCCTTTAAGTTTAGAAATGTCATCAAATGTCAGCAACACAGGTCTGTTAATTGCAGTGTGAGTGCTGTCACATGCAATGTAGAAAAAGTAAAAGTTAAATAAGAAAGTCAGTTTTATTAATTTCTACACAGTTCAGTGTAGAGATGTAAAGTCATTCGGCGTGTTTTGATCTGAAAACATTCAGTGTGTCTTTTCTTTGGGGACTGTTTTGCCTTACAGTCCAAGAATGGCACTGAATCCTTCTGCCATGAATTTCATGCATTAAAAAGAGGCAGTGTATTTTCTGACAATTTCATAAAGTAACATTCTGTGGCGTACTAACTCGCTTCAGATTTCTGCTTTCTGCCATCAGTGAACACTGAGTTTCACTAGAAGGGAGCATTTCACATCAAACCACTGAATGATTTTTACATCCTTAAAATTTAATTATGTGGCATTTTTAAAGGATTTCTACTTTAATGGCATCAAACTTTAGATATTAACTGACATGTTGCAGCTAAATTAATAATTTTCTCTTTGTCTGTCTGGCAGAGCCTATTATAAAACCTGTCAAAACAAAGCAGTTCACTCTTATGGAGCAGGAGTTGCCAGCAACAGTTTATGACATGGAGTAAGTGGTCTTATATGCTACACAATTTATTCTCTGTGTGTGTGTCAATGTATGTGGAAGCTGTAGACATCTGACCCATCTCTTGTTTTCTCTGTAGGTTTCTTGCTGATTTGATGGACAGCTCAGAGCTGATTCGAAATGTCACTCTGTGTGGGCACTTGCATCACGGCAAGGTCAGTTACATGGACATCTAAAATAAAAACATGCTAACGTACTGAAATTGTTTTGCATACAAAAAATACAACAAGAAAGAGACATAATGGGTCAATATTATAATAAATATTATAAATATTTATACTGTGTGTTTAAGCGATCCTCTGGTCATTTTCTGTCTGTATTTTGTGCTCCACAGACATGCTTTGTTGACTGCTTGATCGAACAAACTCATCCAGAAATCCGCAAGAGAGATGATGCTGATGTAAGTGTATACAAACACACAAGTGCAGATTATACACAAGAGTGCAAAAATGAATTTGTTAATTATACACTTCCAGCCAGAACTGCAGTCAAGTTTATTTTTTTCTGATGGTATTTCTGAACGGAGTAGATATTAGACAATCCAGGGAAAGTCAAAACATGTGAAACTGTAGTTTAAAGAACTGGGACTTCTAACAACCATACAAGACCTGGCAAATAGTCACCGTCAGATAAACAGTACTTAAAGCTTTAACCTTTGAGAGATTAAAAATTTAGGTCCATCCCATGAAAAGATAGCTGTCAAGAAGTGTTTACTGAGAAAATTTGCAAATAAAACAGCTGCTGGTTTTCTCAGAAGAATGGTCTGACCGCCCCCAATTCCAGACGTCGGCGTCATAAAACCATTTTTTGGATCATGAGAAACTGAAAATGCTAAGTGCAAGAGGTGTGTAAAAATATCTCTGCCAGATTTCTTTAAAAAAAAAAAACTGAAAGCAAATTCCTGAAAAGAATAGAATATATAAAAAGGTAACCTGAAATACAGATTGAATTATTGAGGATTCTTTGTAATTTGCTTAAAAATGAATGTATTGTATTTAATAAATAAACTCCCCCGGACAAAAAAAATTTGTCACCTTGCACATTGAAGGTGGTAGTAACTTCAGGCTCCTACAGATGGCATTGCACGAGGATGATCTGGCTTAAAAGGAGTGACTGCATTTGGAAGTGCAAAAGGCCATAGTGTGAAGGAAGTAACTGAATTTAAAGGTGTATGGAAGTGTACGGTCATACAGGTCTACCAGCAGTGGCTAAAATCCCAGTCTACAGGAAATTCTCCTCAGAATTGTACCAGGGAAGGCATCCACCAAATTTGGACTAACTGCGCAATTCTTTGATTCAAGAGTGTCTGAACATTGATGCGGCCTACATCCAGATTTATCCAGGTCATGCCAAATCCAAGCATAGCTGTTATTCATGCTCGTGGAGGTATTACGCGTTATTAGGGACATTTCGTGTGACTAATATTGTCTGGTGAGCTTATATTAAATTAAATCAGTAATGTTGGTCTCTGACTTTGGCACTGTGTTATACAGTATTAACGTGACTTCCACCTTCTTTTTTTTTTAGTGGCACAACTATACAGCTTATTGGTGACTCACTAACTTAATTTGTTTTTCAGCTGCGGTATACAGACATCCTTTTCACTGAACAAGAGGTAGGAAGTGATTGTTTAGAAGGTCATGTTTTGGTATCACTGCATTTCAAACATAAAAAAAAATTGTAATGCATTTGATGAATACTCTTGCCTACAGAGAGGAGTTGGAATTAAGAGCACACCAGTGACGATGGTGTTGCCTGACTCAAGAGGGAAATCATACCTCTTCAACATTATGGATACTCCAGGTACATATACACATGCTCACCTGCAAGCCAGGATGGCTGTGGTAACCATTTGCCCCTCGAGTAGGACAAAGGAACACCTACTGTTCTGAATCAGTGTCTTTATCTTCTGGACTGTTCTTTTCAGGTCATGTGAATTTCTCTGATGAGGTCACTGCAGGGATCCGGATCTCAGATGGGATTGTGCTGTTTATAGATGCCGCAGAGGGGGTGAGAGCTCCTGCTGTTACTGCAGTGTCTCAGTAACATCACATTTTAATTGTTATCTTGTTCAGGGCAGCATCACTCAGTCAGTGCTTGCACAATATAGTACGTTAGCCAAAATGAAAATTTGAGTTGGTGGCTTGTCAGAAAATATAGATGAGCAAAGTTCATTTACGTTTAAACATACACGTCCACAGATCTGAGACCACATTGAAAATCTGAAATTTCACATGTTCAGATGACTCGGATGGCTGGATTTGATTTACAGATCAGAGGCTTTTGCTCGAATATGTGACATCCACGCCAGCTTGAGAAACATGTCATTGTGACTGACTGGTTTAAAAAGCAGTATGAGCGGAAATATTACCTATATGGCCTGAATGTTAATTGATGGAGTCTGACTTTGCTTTTATGTGTAGGTGATGTTGAACACAGAGCGTTTAATTAAGCATGCAGTGCAGGAGCGGTTAGCAATAACCATCTGCATTAACAAAGTGGACCGACTGATCTTGGAGCTCAAGCTGCCCCCTACTGATGCTTACTACAAACTGCGCCACATAGTGGATGAAGTCAATGGCATGCTGAGGTACTCTTTTTGATGTGTGTATGTTTTTTTATTTATTTATTTTTTTGTTTGTTTGTTTTTTTGTTTTTTTTTAATGCACCTGATGTCACAGTTGGCCACACTCATTGTGTTTATGCCTTCTGAGCAGCAGAAAGACTAACTGAGTGGCAGCGTTAGCATTTAATGCTGTGATAAAGCAAAAACATTTAAAATAGAAAACAGCTGTTGTGCGACTGTCTGTACAGATGGTTTCATCAAGAATTCAGATTTTTTTACAGACTGCTAAAGTAAAGAATCACACAAGGCTGAATTATGCTTCCTTTTCATTATCTACTTGTTGAACCTTAACCTTAATCTAAACCTTAAGTTATATATTACATTAATTACTCATTATATAAATATGTAGAACCTTTTGTTTTCATTTGTATGCTGTGTACCTGTAAAGTTTGTCAGCATTTAGTTAAAAAAAAAAAATGAAGGTAAGCCCTGTGATCTACAGGCAAAGAGGGGATGATTTGACAGTGCTAACTTGCCAAAACAAACCCAGTTTTCCTTAAAAAAAAAAAAAGGCAAGTTTAGGAAGTTAACCTGGTAACTTTGTAGATTTGGAAGTTGTACAAGTTGTACAGAAAACCCTTAAAGATTCAAAGATCATGATGATCACAGGAATTTATATGGTCCAACTGCTTATAATTTTCCTCCTACTTTCAGCTGAGGAGGCATATTCCAGTGGGAAAGTGACGTCAGTACCCTCTATAGTCCGATGGTAGAGCATGCTACAAGTGAATAGATCTGTCCTTTCATTTAATTGAGACGGTTTAAATCCAAGTTCACTTGGGTTGCAGACTGAAGAAGGGAATTCCAGCAGATTTTGAATTCTATTTAGTGCCTTCATATTTTACTGGATTTCATTCATTCAATTGGCTTTGAGTTTGTTTAACATTTTATTGTAGTGTTATGTAGTATTATATATCTTTTGACCCCCCCCCCCCCTTGCTTTCTCTCTCTCTCAGCACATACTCCACTGATGAATCTCTGGTAGTGTCTCCGCTGTTGGGCAACGTATGTTTTGCTTCGTCACAGTACAGCATCTGCTTTACGCTTGGATCTTTCGCCAAGATCTACTCTGATACCTACGGTAAAACACACACGCTTCCCCGTCCCTTCTTGACTGTGGTTTATATGAGGGTTCCGGTTAAACAGTGGTTTCATATTTTAACAGGACTGTAAAAAATTGCTGGAATTTGAGTAAGCAAGTCTTCCAACACCATATAGTGATAAAGGTGATGGAGATGCCGATAACTATGACCGTTACCACAAATCAATGACCTGTGCATGCACAACAGTAGACAGGACTTAACAACACGGTGGTGGTGTGGTTTGTGAAGAAGCAGCAAAAATGCTGATGACTAAACCTGTAGCGCCAGTATGTCATGGAAAGGTAGTTTGTGTGTACCAGTTGGAGTTCTTTCTAAGATATTTGTTTTACTAATATGTCATAAGTATACCAAATGTACAAACAAAGAAACCTTGTAAAAAGTGGTAAGGAGAGCCTTTTTCAGTAATCTCTTATTTCCTGTTGACTGAGTTAATGATATTGTAGGTCAGTATTGAGGGAGCGACCATCACAGACATAAGGAAGGTTTGCTTTGTTTTAGTCCAGGTTTAGACCAGGGCATAATTTGTGGACAGGACAGAAATGAGCAGCTTTGATTGGTTGTACTTGACACTTTGTACTCATTTCAACCAATCCAATAAAACTATAAAACTATGGGTGGGGCATGGAACATTGAACATACAACATTTCTTTCGGTCATAGTTGGATTAGATGCGCTCATAACTCACATTTCTGTTTTTTGTGTGAATGAAGACAAGTTAAAATGCTGATTCTGATGATTGACAAAGTGCTAAACACCATGTCCGTTATTTAATTGTTTGACCTATGTTTCAGGTGACATAAACTACAATGAGTTTGCGAAGAGACTCTGGGGAGACATCTACTTTAACCCCAAAACGTGAGCCGTTTTACTAGTGATTTTACGTGAGCAGCATGCCAGCACATGCTGTGGGCTTTTTGTCTAAAGTGATTGTACTTTTTTATCAAACAGGAGGAAGTTTACTAAGAAAGCCCCCAACAGCAATTC
This sequence comes from Semaprochilodus insignis, assembly GCA_034552555.1. Lineage (NCBI taxonomy): Eukaryota > Metazoa > Chordata > Actinopteri > Characiformes > Prochilodontidae > Semaprochilodus > Semaprochilodus insignis. Next base: position 14,555,516 of record CM067477.1, on the reverse strand, counting down.
GCAGCGCAGTTTTGTGGAATTCGTTCTGGAGCCACTTTACAAGATTCTTTCACAGGCGAGTGTCACTCTCTGTACAAGTCCATCGCAGTGATGTTATTAACCATAAAGCTGTTATTTCTTGAATACATGAGATCATGACATGACATCAGTAAATGATCAAATAATGATAATGAAGGACCCATCTCCCTCAATAGGTGGTTGGGGATGTGGACACATCTTTACCACGAGTGCTGGATGAGCTGGGAATCCACCTGACCAAAGAGGAACTTAAGCTCAACATCAAGCCTCTTCTGCGCCTTGTGTGCAACCGCTTCTTTGGAGAGTTCACAGGTGTGTGTGTGTGTGTGTGTGTGTGTGTGTGTGTGTGTGTGTGTGTGTACAAATGTCCAAACACATTAGTAGAGATCGACAGTAATATCAGAATCAAAATGATATTGGCAGATAGCTTAAAATATAAATATGATATCAATTTTAAAGGTACAGTAACAAAAAAAAACATGTTAAATTGCAACCATTGTAAAATGGTGATGTAAAATTATGATTAATTTGATATTTTAAAAGAAATCATAGAATATGGGCCCTTTAAAACAAACTGGTCTCAGCTGCATGTCGGTATATATGAAAATATTTCCATCCAAAATAAGCTTCTAATGCTAGCTGTATGCAAACTGTAAATAGTTGTGGGTGGGTGTGTGTGTCTGTTTCATATGTTGAGGGAATGTGTGTGTTTATTACATGCCAAAGCCTGTACATTAAACTATGGTCTGCATACTTATGTGTAATAACATATGGATCTCTTCAGGTTTCGTTGACATGTGCGTGCAGCACATCCCCTCTCCTCAGAGTGGCGCCAGAGCAAAGATTGAGCACAGCTACACAGGAGGACTGGACTCAGACCTGGGGGAGGCCATGGCTGAATGTGACCCTGACGTAAGTGTCTAAACGCATGGTCGTATCTTGGTACATATTGTTATATGTCAGGCATCTGAATCGGGAATCTGTTTCTCTGTGTCAGGGCCCTCTGATGTGTCACACCACGAAGATGTACAGTACAGACGACGGAGTTCAGTTTCATGCTTTTGGGCGGGTTCTGAGTGGAACCCTTCAAGCTGGCCAGCCGGTAAAGGTTTTAGGAGAGAACTACACTCTGGAGGATGAGGAGGACTCACAGGTGTGCACTGTTGGACGTCTGTGGATCTCTGTAGCCAGGTAAACACTTCTGTCGTTGCGAGAACGCTTCCGGTAAAATGGATGCTTTCGGTTCATCTGAAGGGCAATATCAACCACTATGTGTATGTATGTACGTATGTGTAGGTATCAGATCGAGGTGAATCGCGTTCCTGCTGGTAACTGGGTGCTAATTGAAGGGTGTGACCAACCCATTGTCAAAACAGCCACCATCACAGAGCCCCGGGGCACAGAAGAGGTGAGAGAGAGAGAAAGTTACAGCCCCTGTTATGCAATTTTGGCAATGTGCTAGAAAAAAAAAAAAAAAAGAGTGGAAAGGACACTGACGCTTAACACTTAAACATTGCACCTGTCTGTTCAGGCTCAAATCTTCAGGCCACTGAAGTTTAACACTGCCTCAGTTATCAAGATCGCTGTGGAGCCTGTGAACCCTTCTGAACTGCCCAAGATGTTGGATGGCCTTAGGAAGGTCAACAAGAGCTACCCATCCCTCACAACCAAGGTAAAACACCCGCTCCCTTTTCTTTTAAGTCAGCGTGGTATAAGAATTGACTTTCTTTGTTGTATGTTGTTTTGTTTTTTAAACTTTTTAGGTCATGTTCTTGGGCATGTTCAGTATGATTTATCATACAGGGGCATGTGAAAGTATAAATACCTCCAGTCAGATTTCATGTTTTTTTTGGTTTTCTGAGTGAAAATAAGTTAACACAACTCTGGGAACAAACTTAAATATGGATGAAGGTTTTCTACAACAGACGACAGAATGCAGATTACGCAGGCTTCATGTATTCTGCCACAGCTTGTTGTTTTTTTTTCCTCACAGATCTTGGCATATCCAGTTGAAGTACTAAAAAAACAAATTGTCATGTGTCACTTTTCATAAGAATGCCAATCAGAAAAGAGACTGGGTAAAATTGAACCTGAGGGCATTTAGTATGACGGAGGGCGTGCTGTGTGACAGTTTTGCTCACATTTGGGATTTTAAAAATATTCGACTCAAAGACAAATACTAGTTCACAGGCGTACATGCAGTCCTCCATGTAGAAGCTTGCTAAAAGACCTTGTGAAGTAGATGACTGTCCCCACCTCAGTAACTCTGGCTTTAGCCTCCAGTACTCTAACCTACTACTGTTTTCACTAATACCATAGTGTGTGCAAATCTGGCACTAAGTTCTTTGAGCACTTCATTTTATAATTAGATATTACATAATGTATGTTATGTGTCTTTATAGTCATTATTTTCTTTTGGTATTCAATTTTTTTTATTGTGCAAGCCTTACATCATGCTTCTTGCCCATAAATGTCCATTCTACTTCTTTACACCTTTGTGATTCCTTGTTGTCCTGATGCAATTTGTTTAGCATCATACACACTGCAGTGTGAATACAGCCTAAAAAGTTTTGGTTATGTAGGCTATCAGGCAAGAAAAAACAATATAGACCAATAACATCATTCTTTATGTCCTGCTGTCATTCAGTGAAAACACTAGGCTAGCTCAGAGATTCTCCCTAATGCTGCATTAAGATTAATGATTCATGTTTCTATTTAAAAGCATATGTGCATCGGCAGTCCACTCAAGCGCTCCAACATGAAATGCTCACTACCATACGATTACACTAATGCTTCCCTGCCCAGTCGCGCTCAGCATCAGATATTTTTCCTATGGACTGAACCCACAAAAAAAATGTGTGCATGTGTACAGGTGGAGGAATCTGGTGAGCATGTTATCCTAGGGACAGGTGAGCTGTACCTGGACTGTGTGATGCATGACCTGAGGAAGATGTACTCAGAGATTGACATCAAGGTAATGCTTCTTCTGTCACGCTTGTCTCTCTCGTTTTGGTTTTTCCTAATATTTCCTTTACTTTACCCGTCACTATTATCATCACTATTGTCATTAAATTACCCCTCTCCCAGGTGGCTGATCCAGTAGTGACCTTTTGTGAAACAGTGGTGGAAACATCCTCCCTCAAGTGCTTCGCCGAAACGCCCAATAAGAAGTAAGTAGTCATTATATGCAGCCACCGACCACAGCTGAGGAGACATTCCTTCTGGCAAGTAATTGTGATGATGCTGTGTAACCCCCTTTTGAAATGATTGATTGATAGCATATACAAATATTGGCATGTTTATTGTAATTTGTGTGTTTATCTTGTGATGCACTTGCTAATGTCCTTGTATTGATTGACAGAAACAAGATCACCATGATTGCTGAGCCTCTGGAGAAAGGGCTTGCTGAGGATATTGAGAATGAGGTTGTGCAGATTACATGGAACAGGTATGAGGGCCAGTTTCTATCAAAATCAGCTCTCTTCTCGTTCTTGACAATGCACACACGTAAGGCCATTTCAAAATCAAAATAGACCTCTTTTCTTGCCATTCGAGTTCATTCTTCTGGGCATATTTTGCATGATTTATCATAGCATACCATATTAAAGACAGATTTCCGGTAATCTTCCGTTGAAATGCAACACTTTAACATTTACGCCTCTAAAACATCTTGATCACAACATCTGCTCTCAGCTAGCTCATGTGTTTCTCAGATATATGCCACAGTGTGGAAGAATAATGTTATGATTTCAATTTCACATTGACTTAAAAGCACTTTCTGTGTAATATCACCTTCTGTTTTGTTTGATCTTCCTCTTGACCTTGACATTTCAAGCACTTAGAAGTCCAGACTGTGTGTGTGTGTCTGTATGTGTCTCAGCTGTGAGGCCATCTGGAGTTGAAAAGGCCAGCATCTGTAGCTCATTCTAGCCAGCATCGTACTTCACACACCATTTACTACACTTACTATCTCTCAACTGTTGTTCTCGCTCTCTCTCGCTCTCTCTCGCTCTCTCTCTCTCTCTCTTCCCCCTGTTCTTAGGAAGAAGTTAGGAGAGTTTTTCCAGACTAAGTATGACTGGGATTTGCTCGCCGCTCGTTCAATCTGGGCTTTTGGACCTGACACCACCGGGCCCAACATCTTGGTTGATGATACGCTGCCCTCAGAGGTATAAATGCATTATTTCTAAAATATATTTGGGTTGGCCGAAGTGCTTGTTCTGTAGCCTAACTGCAGCATGTTTCACAAGCAATTGCCTTTAAAAAGAGTGCCTATTGTTAATATATGGAAATTGCTAAAAAATTGTAGCTGCAGTGAGTCCTCTGAGGTTAGAGCGAGGTAAAGGAAGAGCAGAGTGAGTGTTGAACTACTTTTGTAGTGGTCTTGCTTGCATTTAGACAAGCCTGTACCTCTAAAAGCTCCTTTAATTTGCAGTTTTTTGTCTATGACTGACCTCGACTCTTGCTTTTCACAGTAACGGCAAACTAGCCAAATAAAGTAATTCAATAAAAAATAAACACCTCAATGGTCATAATTCAGTCTATAGTGAAATTCTATATCAACAGGCAGCATGTGAGCAGCTGGCCTTCAGCCTGACTGTTAATACTGGACACAGTTTGAACTGCAGTAACGGAAATGCTTATAAATATTTATTAAATACACATTACATAATCATGGTTAATTATGAAGTGTAAAGTAATATTGTTTTATGGGTAAGTTTGGGAAAATGTATTTGGGTGCCAACAAGTATTTAAAGCTTGTAAATTTCTGTTTGGGCCAGACCTTGTAGATGTTAGTCATTCATAACACATTATTACAAGTGTGCATGACTCTGGTCCTGAAGGCCCGATGTTTATCCCAGTACACCCACCTGGCAATTAACATATGAGTTAAATCATGATTACTGAGCAGGCAAACCACCAAACTGTGCTGAACCCTGCTCTAATATAACTGTCAACATCAGATAATGGACTATTAATTGTTAGTTTCTGCTGGTAGCTGTAGCTCATGGAGTCCACTATTGCTCATTTTAAGGATTATTTTAGGCAGATTCTCGTAAATAACAACATGTGTGCCCTTGACATTTTGGTTTTTTATGCGCATGAACTAGGATTGTGTATTTACGCTAGATGGCTTCGCATTAGTGTTCTGTATGTGTTTTATAGAGGAGGTGTGAAAAGGAATTGATTAGTGCAAGCCAGATTTAGGTTTTGTTTCTGTGAGCAGATTCATATTTGAATCGGCTGACCTCTCTTAACTCAGTGTAAAGCCATAACTGGGAATTGCTGAAACGGTGCCACTGTCTCCCCAGGGTTTGTCCCTTGGTTTACCAACAGCAGTTACTAAAACACAAACACGTCAATGCTCATTTTCAGTCTGTGTACTGTAGTGGATGCCAATTGAAAGCCTGTGCACGCACGGCTGTCACGAGAGGCAAAACCAGTTGTCCTGCCCAGAGGAAAACCGATCAGATAAAAACAGGCCATTTGCTACACTGAATAAATATGGTATGGGTAAAAGCAGGCTGATGAGAAGAGATATTACTAAGGACAAATAGACAACTGAATTAATGATCTACCGTGGCTGCTTCGTTCAGTAATTGATAAGACATCTGTTTGTGTTTTGTGTGTAGGTGGATAAAGCCCTCCTTGGCTCGGTGAAGGACAGCATCGTCCAGGGCTTCCAGTGGGGAACTAGAGAAGGCCCACTGTGTGATGAGCGTAAGATACAATCACTTGAATCACTTTTAAGCTATCGACATACAAAGAATGGTTCCTGGAGCAGCTGCCAGGTTAAATGCCAACATTAATTTGAGCTATAACGAATGTGAGCAATACTTATTTCCCTAGGTTCACAGGTGCATATTAATACTTAGAATTTTAGATTTGTGTTAGATACTCAGATTTCCTGTTGCAGTTTTAATTCATGGCTTGCTTGCTGCTAGATGCTTAGGTCAGATTTGTACCTTTTTATAGCAAAACTTATCCATCCTGATGATGCATTCACACTAAACAAACAGCAGTTAAAATAGATTTATATTTAGAATTCAGGCTAAAATAATTTTAAAAATAACTAACATGCACCTAGCAGCTAAAATATAGCACTTGAGGAGTTTGCAAGTTTGCTGAATTGCAGTGGCCCTATGTACAAGTTAGTGCAGTTGGTAATGTATATATACACAAGATGCGGCTGAAATGTAACTATAACATTGTTGTACAAAAATGGCCCTTGGGTAGAAACTGCTCTTTAAAGATTGTTTTTGCCTCTCAAAATACATAAAACTAAGTAAATATTAAGTTTGATTACTGTGAACTGTTTTCTCTTTAACATTTACAATACTGTGTATTTAAGAGAAGAAAACAGAACCCAAACGGTTTACCCAAAACGAGCGATGCCCTTCGTAGCAGGGCTCAGGAAGTACTTACTAACTTACAACATCTGATCACGTGCATAGTATTTAGGAAATACAATGATAATGTTTAATCAGCAGAAACAATGGATGCATGATCTTCATGTAAACTGCATAATCAAAGTGCTAAAGAAATTATTAAATTATTTAAATTATTAAAAATTATTACAAAATTATTAAAGTAATAAAAATACTTGCAGGTTTGGGCAGGTTACAGAAAGCAGTTCCTGTAAGTTGAGTGTTGTTTTTTTTTTTTTTTTTTTTTTGCTGTAGCCATCCGTAATGTGAAGTTTAAGATTCTGGATGCAGTGATAGCTCAGGAGCCATTACACAGAGGAGGTGGACAGGTCATTCCTACTGCAAGAAGAGTTGTGTATTCTGCTTTCCTCATGGTGAGTGTTTTTTATTTTTTAATTTATGTTTTTTTTTTTTTTTTTTCCCTCCCCCCGTAACACTTTACTGTAGGACACTGTTCATATGGCTACAGAACGCCTGCATAAGCTCGTCATGACAACTGACATCACCCAAGACAAAAGCAGACTGGTTACTTGTAAAGTGTCTCGCAGTATTCGGCTTTTGGTGGTGGTTTCTTATTTTAATTTAATTCTGCTATGGTGCCGCAAGGGAGCAGTGAAAGACCCGCATGTTGACGACCCCTGGCTTAGACCTTATAAATGGTAAAAATGACTCATTTTATACAAGGGCCGCAGGAAATTCTTGTTTTGTTCACCCAGCCTGACTTGGAAAGCTGTGTCAAAGCATTATATCACTTCAACCTACACTGAGCAACAAAGTCAGTCGTTTCTTCTTTTTGGGGAGAAATAACACAACCTAATTGTGTCTTAACACAACCTAATATTAAATGTCACCTACAGATATAATTACAACTTGACATCAAAGTTTGATGCCACCCTACATGCAACCCTATGGAGTTGAGGGGTTACAAATGTTTAAGTGTGTATCTGCTGTCAGGAAATGGTTAAATGTCTTATGGTCAGTGTCCCACAGTAAAGCGTTTCTTTGTTCCTGTCTTTGTCTCTCTTTTATTCCCCCCTGCACAGTCATCACTGTTTCCATTAATTGCGTTGGAGCAGTTTCCTTTCTGATCGATAAATTGATTGATGAGCTTGAGGTCTTTGTTCTCCCTTGCATGCCAACCCACTCCTCTTTCATGTGATTGGCTGCTTGTAGGCCACGCCCAGGCTGATGGAGCCCTATTACTTTGTGGAAGTTCAAGCTCCTGCTGACTGTGTATCTGCTGTCTACACTGTGCTGGCACGCAGAAGGTAATATTAACACACACACACACTCTCACTCTTACACACTCTCTCTCTCTCTCTCAACAGAATTAGAATGCTGCTGACTCCAAGTCTGCTGTCACACACTCACACAAACAGTCACACTAACGTCAGGGGGAATTAAGGTGCTGCTGACTCTGCCAGCTGTCACTCACACAAATGCAGACATACAGTATTGGCACTAAACCTCAGCAGCACTTTCTTAATGAGCGCTCTTTTATAGTAATCAGTCTGTTAATAAGAGCTGTGCTTCATCACTCTGATGGCTGTAATGTTTGTTTTTCAGAGGTCACGTGACACAGGATGCACCAATCCCAGGCTCCCCTCTATACACCATCAAGGCTTTCATCCCCGCCATTGACTCATTTGGGTTTGAAACGGATCTCCGCACACACACGCAGGGGCAGGCTTTCTCCCTCAGCGTGTTCCACCACTGGCAGGTAGACACACAAAGATTCTCTTACAGCAGCTTGCCATTATTCAGTGTTATTTTAAGGAGTTCTTAATGAATTAGAACTGAACCTGTATGAAAATTGTCACCATGTGTTTTATCAGCCATGTGTTCTGTCACTGATAATTCCATGTAGCCTGAATCTGCCAGCCACTGCATTTGTCAGGCCCTAAAACAAACAAACAAGCAGTGCAGCAATGAGATTGCTAGTTTGCAGTTTCACATCACGTTGGCAGCGTATTATTAAGCTTTTAATGAATTCTTAACAAATAACAGAAATGGATATGTGTATGTTTGCTGGCTATCTTTCAGAGCCTCTAGCTTGTTAGCCGCACAAGACTCACAATGGGTGCCTTGCTCTCATAACAAGAATGCACATCTGGATACTGGATTGCTTGAACGGCAACCCCCTCTGCAATCCACTCCCAGTTTCCTCTAGTTTGCGTGGTTTTTGACTCTGAAGTATGAACAGTAATGCAAGCAACATGCACATATGCTAAATTAATGAATTAATAAATAAATTAATTTTTTTCAGGGGGGGTCTTTTCAGTTTGTTAGACTATGCTAATGAGCACATCACCCCTTACTTGGAGCTCTGACTTAATGAGGTGTTGATTGGTCTACAGTCTATAAGTGCTCATTCTATAGCCGTTAGTATTTGTCATTTGGACAAGAAACAGCCATAAATCTCAGCGAGATTTAATGAATGTGAGGTCTAATGAATATGTATGTTTGGTGTAATTAATTTGAAAGACTGAGGTACTGAGCTACTAAATATTATCTATCTTCATATTTAAAGAATTGTATTAAATCAGTAAATGCCTAAAAGCATGTATTGCATGCAGCTGTGATGGATGGTGTTGGAATGTTTCACTGTTCACCTACTGCTGCTCAGACTCTTTGAAAGCATCTGTGATGATCTGCATGGAAGAGCAAGGACAGTGTTATTTTTTTAAAAATAGCAATTCAAATGACTTAAAATAGCAATTCAAATGATTTGTTAAGTGAAGATTTGGACACTGGTTGGACATCTAGTTAATCCTTTTTTTTTTTTTACCAAAAGCCGAAAGTGCCATCAGTTTGTTGCATCCCTGGTTTAAGGAAAACCATAATAATGGTTTACTCAAATTGTGGCCTTTAACTCTTCAGAAATAATTTTACATCAGAGCCTGTTGACCAAACTAGTGCAGTGTAGGTAAAAAGGACCCTAGAATGGACAAAGGTCAGGCATCCAATAAATGTTCTTGTTCATTCACATAAATAAAGGGCTAAAACTCTTTATATCAGGCTGTTTTAACTTGATAGTTTATAAAACAACCCAGAAAATAGAAAGGTATTATTTCCAGATCTCACTTTCAACAACTGTTAGTACTATTTCTATATGAGAGCATGAGACACAGACATGAGGGCTTTGATAATGGATGCTAATTATTTAAATCACTTGAAACTTATGAAGAGCCACCACATAAAATAGCTTTCAGGAGTAATCCCAGATTCATGTGTCAGATTAAAAATGAGTCATATTTCTCACACTCGCACACTGATCTTTACTCTGCTGGTGTGTGTGCGTTTGATGTATTTGATGGTGGGTTGTGAAGTATTGAGTCAGCAGCTTATCTTTTTACATCCCACTGATATGTAGTCACATGGTTTGTGTCTGTGTGAGCGAGCATGTAATTGGGAATTAATTTTTTTTCCTTCACAGGGTTTAAATGTTTAACTTTAGCATTTGGGTCCTATGGCATGGTGCGTTATCCTGTTGTAATATCCCATTGTTGTGGGTGTATGTAAAGTCCATCAAGGGCTGCAAATGGTCACCAAGCAGTGAAACATAGCCAGCACCTGTCAATGACTTGTTCAGGCAGACCAGTGGGCCCAACCCAAGCCATGATAACACGCCCCACACCAGTATGGAACCACCACCATCTGCACAGTGCCTTGACATCAACTTGACATTCCTTGCTGAGTTCTATTTTTTTATTTCTCTCTTTCTCTCTGCACTCCTTCTTTTTCCAGATTGTTCCTGGTGATCCTCTGGATAAGAGCATTGTGATTCGCCCGTTGGAGCCTCAACCTGCCCCTCACCTCGCCAGAGAGTTCATGATCAAAACTCGCAGACGCAAGGTCAGACACTCAATCCTCCCCTCGTTGTCCAAGGCCATTACGGCTTCAGGGGGCCTAGTGCAACCAGGGAATAGCGGAGTGTGTTTATTAGTTGGGTCTGTCCCCAGCTTTTCACAATTCTGTGTGCCGCAGTTGTTGGCACCCCTAGAAATTCTTCAGTAACTGAAGTATATTCCCATTCGTATTTTATGTTTTCAAGTCCCCCTGAGCAATTAGGAACACTTAAATCGTCAGCCATGATTTTCCATTTCACTTGGGGCATAAATTTAAAGTGACACACATGCCAAATTCCCTTAGTCATCTGTCCTTTTGAGAAAGACCAGAGAATACAGCAATGCTACACTGATTTAGTTGCTGCTAATACTTGATAGAGTCCATGGTACCATGTCTCCTTTGGGCCTTTGTTGTCTAGAGCCTTTAGAAGGAAAAAAAAACCCCACAACATCACAAATCAGTCACTATACTTCACAGTGGGGATGAAGTACTTTTCTGCATGGCTGTCTTTCTGTCTACACTAAACCCACTTCTGTGCTGTGTTGCCAAAAGGCTGTACCTTGGGCCCCATCTCTGAACAAGCAGCTTAAACTGGTTGTGGTCGGATCCATAGCAAACCTCAAAATCAAAACAAAAATAGTTCACTGACTACAGAGTCAAGGTGATGTCATGGCCATCCCATTCCCCTGACCTAGTGCCCATAGAAAACCTGTGGGAAGAGCTAAAGATGAGAGTCCAAAAACATGGAGCTCAGAACCTGGAGAAACTCTGTATGGAGGGATCAGATCACTTGTCTATGTTCTCCAGTTTCATTCAGCATTAAGCATCTCTATGAAAAGAGAGCCTGTGCAAAGTACTATATGATGGGGTGCCAACAATCGTGGCATATGTAGATTTGAGAACTCGTATTTCCTAGACTCCTCCATTACACAATAATAGCACTTAGAGTTTACCAGAGATGATCTAGCAGGGCAGGCTTGGGGCAGAGGTGCTATCCTATGGCAGAGCCAGGTTAAAACAGATGAGCTCTTAAGATGCATTCTGTTGATTCTCTAGGAGTTGTGCTTGTTTTATACACCTGTTAGCAGTGGATATGGCCAAAACACCTGCATGCAGTGATAAGAGTGTCCATATACACTTTAGGCAATATAGTGTGTATGTCTAATCAACTTCAAAAACTGAATCTTTTGGTTAACAATGCACCAAAGGTTCTCTTGCACCTCACATTTATTAAAATCATGCATGAAAATTTGTTGTTTTGCATATTAAACATGTCATTCATGTGAAATGTGTAGATGTGTTTGGAGGTCTACTGACAGCAAAGGGAATTGTTAGAGAAATTCCCTGTCTAGTTGTTGTTGTCGTCGTCGTTGTTGTTGTTGTTATTATTATTATTATTATTATTATTATTATTATTATTATTATTATTATTGTAGTTCTGTTTGTGCCCCATGATTTCTTTCTGCTCACCATTCATACCTCTCTTTCTCTCTGCCTTCTCCTTAGGGTCTGAGTGAAGATGTCAGTATCAGCAAGTTCTTCGACGATCCTATGTTGTTGGAGTTGGCCAAGCAGGATGTGGTGCTGAACTATCCTATGTGAAAAGGACAGTCAACATGATTGGCTTTGCTTATCCCCTAACCACTTTGTACCAGTGTCAGCCTACCCCATCTGGTGATACGATTTGCCCCAGCTGTTATCCAATGATGCTCTTTCCCAGTTTCAAAACGTGAGGGATTTCCAGAGTGGTGCAGAGAGGTCCTCTTTTCTCCCAGCACTCAGTTTCAAAACACAAGCATGGAGGAGAGGTGCCATTCTGTCCTATTACTGTAATCAGCAGCTCTCCCTTCACCTGTCTTGCTGACCTTTTGTGTGGATGAAAAAAAAATTCCTCCTGTCTCCATGTGATCTTGTCACCTACAACCTTTCCGCTGACAAGTGTGTGTTTATTTTTATACATGAGAGCAAGAAAGTTTTTGTACAGTAAAGTGAAGAAAGAAGCAGGCAGAACTCTCTTTGTAGAACTGATGTTTGTAAGGGTTGAAATAAAATAATTCTGCCTAGAAATGTTTTGTAAATTGTTTTGTGGACATGCTATATGGGAAACAAGTATTCCGACACATGCTTTTGTTATTAGTATCCTTCCAGTGCATATATCCGCTCGGAGTTGACACATATAATGCCTTTTGACTTTGAATGTATAAATTTGAACAAAAAAGTGTTTTCTCAAAATGTAAACAAAATATTTAGATTACACAAAATTAATAACAATAGTACTTTATTGCAAAGCTGCTGTTGGCTATTACAGCTTAAATGACAGCTTAAATAGTAAGGAGTAATTAGCTTTTTGCCGCATTGGAGTGTAATGCATCTGTACCCTTCTCTCTGGCTCACTCTGGTGTTCTTGGGATCAAATTTGCAGCCTATCTCCAAACATGACGAGCAGAATTATTCCTGAGGAGTTCTGTCTTTGTTTTCTCTGACCAGAGCACATTATTTTTTAATTCTGATTTGTCTTAATGCTTGTGCAGATTTTCGTTGCACGTCTGTGTTAATTTTTTTTTTTTTTTTTAGTAGACGACTTTTGTGTGGGTTGTAGGGACGGGAATGATTGTGGTGCCGTTCATTGCTTGTTCTCTGTGTGTATCTTGTTCCTGCTGCGTTCAGTTCCTCTTGCTCTTTTTGAGGGGTCGCTGGCTTCTCTCTTAACCTTCTTTATTATATCTTGAGAGTGCAGTGTGAAACCTTCCATGGCATGCTTGTGCTGCTGTGAACTGTTCACTCGTGTATTATTGAATCATTTAAACTGAGAGGGATGTTTAATGATGTTTCTATTTGAGTGCTGCCTAATAATGCCTATAGAACTGTAGGGAGCTCATTCATCGTTACAGCTGCTTGTTACATGAAATCTTACGGTAGCAATGTCTTTTTATAATCTCATCAGGTAAAATTTGCACAAGAATGTATATGTATAAGTACATGAATATACACTCCCTGATCGCCCTGATTAGGTACATCTTGTTTCTACACTCACTGATTTTATCAGCTCCACTTACCACATAGATGCACTTAGTAGTTCTACAATTACTGTAGTCTATATGTCTCAGTTTTTCCCCCTTGTTTTACAATGATCAGGAACCCCAGGGCAGGTATTATGTGGGTGGTGGATCATTCTCAGCACTGCGGTGACACTGATGTCGTGGTGGTGGTGTCTGTGCGTGCGTGTTGTGCGAGCTGCTGGGATCCTAGATGGAAAAGGATTGTTAATGGTGAATTAATACTGGCCATTCAGGGTTGTGCTTTGTCCTGAAACTGTATTTGAACCTTATGCAGAAAGCTGGCCTTTAATGAGTTTTAATATGGATGCGAATTGCTTCACGAAACGTTAGAAGTTAGTAAACTGCAAAAAGTCTTTAACGCCTGAGGAGCTGCCTAAATTCCCGGTAACTGACTTCATCATAAGGAATCACATTAAATTATGGTGTTAGCTTGAATGCTTATTTGCAAAATTATGCACATGCAAAATGCAGAAGCTTAACTTGGAGACTTTGAAGGCTGTTTGTGTGTTATGCACACTGTCGGTTCGGATATACGCTAGGAGTGTTTTTGTGTAAAAAAACTTGTCTGGTTGATTTTCATTATTAGCCTCAAGAGGGGATTTGCTGTCATGGCAGATTATTCATAACAAGCCCATGTCATCAAAATTTGTAGGAAACAACAGCGTGGGAGTGAGATCAGAAGGTGTGGTGGTACATTTTCAGAATATCACCTAAGAGGTGTTGGGGTGAGAAACTGGTGTGTATAATTGGACCTGGACAAAATTAACATCTGATTTCTTGGGAAAGCCAATCATCAGTGGTAGTTAAAATTAAAACCAAAAGTACAAGAAGAAGGCTGGAAAAATGGGATTAACTAATATTTCCTGCTTATATTTATGTTCACTTGGAGCAACTCTGTAAAATCTTTACTTTGCATTAACATGCCAAAAGTCATGGGACAGTAGGGAATGGCTTGGGAATGCCCACATCTGTAGAAGTTGTGAGGTGTTATCGTGTGAGTGTGGCTGAACATTGGCCACCACGCTCATGGCAAGGCCTCATGAATTATCCAAATTCAAATGAGGCAAGACAGTGGGTGCCAGAGTGATGGGACATTCCATTTCTGAAGCTGCGGGGCACAGTGTCATGTACATACTGGGACTACGTCACCGAAAGCATCACCACCCACAGGTGCCTAATGGCTGCCAGTCAGTGCAGTGTTCTTCAGCTTCTAGATGTGGGATCAGAAGATCCACCAGGTCATTGACTGTTGCCTGCTATGTCTGCTATGCTTAGTGACCATTTGATGCCCTTCATGGACTTCATGTACCCCCACAATGATGGGATATTCCAGCCGGTTGTGTCTCAGTTTCTGTTTGTGGATGAAATGTGTTAGAAGATTATGATGGGGGAGGAAGGTGCCTCCAAAATGTATGGCTTGTGGATGTCTGTCTGCGAACAGCAAGCCTTTGCCATGAGCTATTCAACTTTGAAATGGAATTAGATTTGGATGAAGGGTGAGGCTTGCATGAGTAGGCAGAAGTCTGGCATTTCTTGAATGTCAAAATGTCAGTGATGTCTCTCCGAGTTATGTGTTTTGCATTTGTGTTGCTGTTGCTTTATATAATTGTCTGTATGATGGATTGACAATTTGTGTGCACACAGATGCTATCTAATATCCTTCATAGATTATGTTCTGATGTAGTACAGGCTGTGCATCTTTGTATAGATCTGGGTTCAGCCTGTGATGGGTATCAATATGTATGGTGTATATGAGTACTGTATGGGTAACGTGTATGATGTAACCATGTCAGATCTGGCAGGGCTACGTTGTCAGCACAAGTGTTTGACACACAAACGATGCCATAGTTTCCATGTAGATAAGGGGAAGAGTTTGATGCAATGGGAGTGCACCTGTGTTTTTAAAGTTCTATGTTAACCTGTCTCTGTACGTTCAACTCTTTATATGATACCTCAAAATGTCTAACAGATACATTATGAAAACCTTTGAAACCATTTTTAATTTTATGGTTAACATTGTGAGGTCAACAAAGGTCATACAAGCAACACAGAGATTTGTCCCCTTTTTTTAGGGTTAAACATTTTTTGTGACCCCATCCCTTTTCCGTCCCCCCAGTGGACTGACACACACGCCATTACACATTAAAGCAATTACAGACAAATAAACAAACCTTGAGACTATGCACTTGGTGGGGTGGCTGAGCCTGCATACCTTAGCTAGCGTTTCACCACAAAACGCAACCCTCTGCCGGAAGGGCTGTGACCGCAAGGTTAAAAACACATGCTATAAGTGAATCCCCAAAGATAGGGTAATCCATTGTTTTGGATTAATATTAACATTGTGAGAAAAAATTTAAAAAGTCATGTTTTTTATTTGACAATATTAATATTTTGTGCAAACACTGGATTACCATATCTTACATTACCATATCTTTGGGAATCTTTGGGAAATGTTTTGCCTTAAAAGTTTCTGTTTAGTTTATTTAGTTTATTTAGTTTTTATTTAGTTTTAGTGTTTGGTATTAGGCTGTGATAACAGGTAGACTCAAATTAAAACCACAGTCGTCTGAGCTCGGCTTGACTCCAGCTTTCTTTAAAGACAGCCAGACACAGACCCACTTCTAATTATCATTCAAGTTTTTGTTCTCAGTAAGTCAATTTTGCTTTAGTTAGTTTTGCAGTCGGTGTTATAGTTCATTAAAAATTTCTTTTTTCAAACTGTCATGCACACAGTTAACAAGCATGCTTTTTCACGCTTAGTTTAGGGGTTTGTTATAGTTTTAATGAATTATAATAAGAAAAAGCGCTGAGTTAAACCTAAACAAGATCAAATAGAGATTAATTCATAGACAAGGGATGTCCAGTCCTATCCGTAAAGCGCCAATGCAGCTACAGGCCTGACTCCAAACAAGCTGGAGCTCACCTGACTCCACTTGTCTACTCAGTTTGACTCAGTCTTCACACTGCTGATCAGGTGATCTCCTGCTTTGTTTGAATGAACTCCTCCGGCCACACTGGCCCTTTATGGATAAGACTGGACACCCCTGTCATAGACAGTGATGGAGAGAGACAGTGTAATCTAGTAACTGGCTCCAGGTGTCTGTAAAGACTGTTGAAAAGGATAAGAAACACAGCAGCAAGAGCAGTGAAGAGCAAAGGAATTGACTGTACTGTGAGCTCTGTTGTGAATCAGTATTGTGCAGAAACATACATAGTGCGGAACTGTACAGAATGTTTGTACTGGATAAATGTCAGGAGTGACATATTAAACAGAACATGGCATTTTGTCCTTCCAGTAAGGAAAAGGAATAGAAAAAATGGACGGAGGGAATGATTTGATTTTCTGATTCAATAAATATTAGAATAATATTCTCTTCAGATCGTCTGTTGCTGAGGTCCTGGCTCACTGGTGAGTTTTTCTATATTTAGCTGGGATGCCCAGATTGTACCCTACGCTGCAAGGCTCTGTGTATGCAGTGTGTGTGTGTGTGTGTGTGTGTACTTGTACACGTTGTACATCCACTGCCATCAGAGCAGATGCCTCAGGCCCAGCACAGTCACACACTCACGGACACACACATAATACACACTCTTCAAATCAGTGCCCTGCTGCCTCTAAAGCCCCATAGAGTGCACCCAGTTGTGCGTGCAGTGGCCATGAAACAGAAATGACCATGGGATTCTTGCCCAGCATCTGGGTTAACATTTTTGCTGTTGTTACAAAACTAAGACTATTTATACATTGCATGCAGGACTGAAGGACTTTTCATACTATCTTTGGAATGACGCCATAAAATACACACAGAGTTGTTCCAAACAGCCATTGAAGGGTCCTTTCCTTATGAAATAGGGGTACCAAAAAGGTTCTGTGAAGTACACTGACATACCAGACGTCATGGGATAGCAGTATGTAAAGTGATTATGAAGTAGTGCAACCTCAAGAGGCGGGGGAGTTGGGGGAGTTGCTTTATGAGTGAGACTGAACACTGGCCAGCGTGCTCATGGCAAGACAATGTGAGTTTGAATGAGATGTAATAGTGGGGGCCAGATGGACTGGACATTTCATTTCCGAAGTTTTGTGGGCATTTCACGTTCCTCAAACCACAGTGTCACGTACACCAGGAATACCATCATACAAAGCATTACCACCCACAGTGGACAGCGCAGTGGCCACCCATGGGTGCTTAATGATTGGGTCTTGCGGCGTCTGGCTAGAATTGTTCATGCATACAGACAAGCAGCTCTGGTAGAAATCGCATCCACATTCGATGCAGGAGCCCCACACGCATGTCCCAGATGTCAGTGCAGCCTTCTTCACCTTCCATGGAATATGGAAGCAGAAGACCCACCACAGTGCATCACACAGTGCCTCACTTGGCCTCTTGAGAGTGCCCTATCTGGACCCTAGAAGACCAGCAACATGTGGCATGGCAGGTTTCAAGCCATGGACCCCAATTGTCAACAAGGCACTGTGCAGGCATGGATTGAGTCCACTGGTCTGTCTAAACACATCGTTGACCGGTTCCCTTTTGATTTCTCTGCTTGGTGACCATTTGCAGCTCTTCATGTACCCCCACAATGATGGGATATTCCCGCAGGATAGTGCATCATGCCATCAGGCGCCAAAATGTCCAGAATTGTATTGAGGAGCATTCTGGAGAGTTCCAACGAGTGGTCTGGCCTGCACAGTTGCCCAAAATGCCCAATGGATGCATTCCATTATCATAAACTCGCCTTGCCATGAGTATGCTGAGTATGCTGAGTATGCATTCCCAAGCCGTCCCTTGAGGTGACGCCACTTCATAATCAATTTACCTTCTGCTGTCCCATGACTTGTATATCAGTGTAATACTACCTATTACAGAAAAACTACTTTTGGTTTCCTAAAGAACCTTTAAGCCCTAACTAGTTCCTTCAGCTTCTGTTTTAAGAACCAAGGGTTCTTTAGAAAACCCCAAATGCTTCTTCTCTAACCTCGATCCAAATAATTATTTTGGTACCACTGCTTGGGAACATGTATAAGTAGTGCAAGTGAGATCGTCCAACATGGACCAGAAAAGGGATAGATGTTGGTTTCTCTAAGTCTTTTTTCTTCATGCTCTTAGAGAGCTTTTACTCTTGCATTTAATTTCTTTTAATGGTTCTTCTTCGTGCTCTTAGAAAGGTTTTTTTCCCCTTTGAGTCTTGGTTCATTTCTTCTTAATGCTCTTTAGATAGTTTTCAAGTCTTGGTTTCCTCTTCATGCTCTTAGAGAGTTTCTCCTTTTGATATCTGGTTCCTATCAGTGTTCCTTCCTCATGCTCTTAGAGTTTTGTCTCCTGTCTCCTTCAGTGATGCTCATTGGTGGGCTGGATTCCGATTTACGGCAAGTTGCATTGGGACATTGTCTGCTGGAAAAAGAGCTATAAATAGAATTGAATTAAACATGCTCAGCATTGTTGTTTCTCAGATTTCTAGTAATAAAACATGATCTCTAATGGAAATTTGTTCCAGTCCATTTTATGGTAATGCTCAGGCCTCGTCCTTGGTACCAAGCCATGATCTTATTAATGAGTCCCTGTCATAACAAGGCACTGTAACGGCTGCCTACTGATGGATAACCTTGCTGCAATTCATAATGTTACATAAGCAGACCTATCGTCACTGCCTAATAAAAACAGGGCAGCAACCAGTACCCCTTTATAATAAGATTGCCCTTGTATACGGTTGGTAAATGGTTTAAAATTAGTTTATTAAACACCTTTAAGAGAAGAAAATTGACACAGCCTGTCGAATCCATACTCCAAATAAACTAGGGGGCAGCATATCACCAGAATGTTGTGTTGTCCACCCCTATGGTAAGAAACAGTCCCTCCTTCTCAGTGTTAGCATTAACAGCTGTTTACTTACCAGACTTGATGAAGCGTTCAGCATCAAACTTCATCATTTTACCCACCAGGGCCATCTCCATCGGTGGAAACACACACTAATGTTTTGCTTTCTTTTTTTTTTTTTTGTTTGTTTGAGTGGGTGGTGGTGGTGGTGGTTATTATGGTCGCTTGCAAAAAGCTTCAGCCATCATTGCATTTATTCTTCCTTTTATTGGCTTTCTGTCCTCAATGATCTCACCGGGATCAACAGCTTCAACATGATTGACAAAAGGTTAGAATGCACCACTGGGGCAGGGTGCTACTTCTTTACCCTCTAATGTTGGACTGAGGGCAGATTCAGTGGTGACTACAAGGACTCATTATCACATGTTAAGGTGCAAAGTGGTATTACAAGACAGGATGTGCCTGGGCTCGCTGGTTAGCATGCTAAGTTTAGTAGATACCTCTGATACATGATACATAGAAGTCTTTGACATAATTCAAAACTGTTATTTCTTCACACTGTGTTAATAATTTGAATACATTTTGACATGTTTTAGACTAAAACTCTCGCCTGTCACCTGCGACTGTAACATACCTAACAGCCTGTAATACCTCCATGAGCACAAATAACAGCCACAATTTGATTTGGCATGAACTGGGTAAGTTTCCGAATGTAGGCCACATCACTCTTGCATCAAAGAATTGGGCAGTTGGTCCAGATTTGGTGGATTCCTTCCCTGGCACAATTCTGAGGAGAATTTCCTGTGTACTGGGATTTTAGCCACTGCTGGTAGACCTGTATGACCGTACACTTCCATACACCTGCAAATTCAGCTACTTCCTTCACACTATGGTCTTTGTCACGTCCAAATGCAATCACTCCTTTTAGCCAATCATTAACATCTGCTTTGTGACCCATTTTCCACACATTGAACGAAACATTCACTGCACTGCATTCACTCCACCTCTTCTCAATCTATGAATCCCGTCAAACAAGCTGCAGGTGTTTATAGCAGCATCATCCTCATGCAATGCCATCTGCAGGAACTGAAAGTTACTACCACCTTAAACACACAAGGTGACCAAAATTCTGTCCAGTGAGCTTATGACGCATCGCTCCTTTATGTAATTAATAACACAAGTAGTGTTAACTCATAAATAATAAAACAGACAACTGTGACATCTTGCATCTTGGTGTTTATGAGCTAACTCGTAACCAATAAACTAATCTTAAAGCATTCATAAGGCCTTATAATGGTAGTCTCATTTAAGGTGTTTATGAGCTAACTCGTAACCAATAAACTAATCTTAAAGCATTCATAAGGCCTTATAATGGTAGTCTCTGTGAAGTGGTCTCCAGTAACCTTTACCTCTGAACACCTCTGTCTTTTAGCTCTTGCTCTCTGTCTTTCATTTGTATGTACTTACACCCAATCATGCCTCCTCTTCCACCCCACCAACTCATTTTCTCTCCCCAGAGTGGGTTTGCTCACCACTCGGCCACATGAGGGCACTTTTACTCACAGCAAGATAACAATTACACCTAAACACACAGCTACACAAACGCACACGCATGACCGTGACACTGCCACCCCAGGGCAAATGTAGGGTGAAAAATCATGACTCAGAGGTCAGACAGAAAAAGAGACGTGGAGTGAATATTGCAATATTACATGCATCAGGGGAAGGAAACAGATGATATGACTGTCTTGCTTTAACAACGTTGGGAGAAGGAACAAGTCAGGTATCAGGAAAAAAATGACACCCAAAATGAATTCTGTTTACATAATCAAGACATTATCCTCAGGATCTGTGGTGTCCTCCTTATTGGAATACTGGGGATCAGTCAGAGCTATCAATCAGGCCTGATCAGGCAGCTGGTCCAGACATAAGACCCTCATTGTCGGCCAAAACTTGCAGTATTCTTGCATACTTCTGGCTGGGAGAACAGATGAAAACTGCTGTAGGAAGAAAGCCCTGAATATCTTGAGCCACTTACCACTGATTAAATACAGTAATCCATTCTGGCAAGGCAGTCAAGAGAGGGCATGACGCAGTGGTTCAATTACAGAGTAATAAATCAAAATGAGCCTAATGAATGATAGCTGATTATTGAGCTCTATGGCCATGACATCTAAAAGGTCTTTCCGCAATCAATCATTCAAATACTTTAAAACTGCCTTCAGGGGGCTTTCCTGCCAGTTTCCCAGGAACCCCACTTCATAAAACTGAATATCTGTCATAGGCAAAATATATTCCTACTGGTTTTCCTCACAGAGGAACCACACAAGCATGTTTTCCTCCGAATGTCCTTGTGTTCTCGTGACATCCCACACTGCCCACACTGTTTAAGTCCCAGGACATAGAAATACAGGTGTTATTTGGGAAGGGTCATGATCTTGGACTCTTTGAAAGGGTCAACAATAGCATGCAATAAAAAAAGACTTGGAAAGTAAGATTAAATAATATTTACTTCTTTTGCGTATTTGCTTAATTTTAGCTTTATTGAAGTGTAATATCCTACTGAGTATCGTAACAGTATTTGTGATAGATTTGAAGATTTTTTATGTAAAAGTGACATTTTGCAAAAGATATTCCAGTGATTTCATGATGCTGGCCTCCCAAACAAATGCATGTCATGGGTGAAACTTTGCATCAAGTTCATATTTGGTGAATTTCATCATTCAAATTTGCATCCTCAACCAACAGAAGAAGGGACAACCCTTCACATAGCAGTGATGGAGGAAAGGTACAACCTTTTAAACATCTCTTTCCCAATGAAACCCATAAAAGTGAGCGCATGATACATGGTGAGTTAGGCAACTGTATTAGATGGTAAAACTATCTCTACCTATATCTTTACCTTTACTATCTTACTAGTTATGGTGTGTGAGTTAGCCAGTGTGTCAGCTGTTAAGTTAGTTCTCTGGCTAAGAGTGGGCTAAGTCATCCCATTGCTGTCAGCCACACCAGTTACACCATATGTTTTTACTATGACTGTGACTTACTATAAGGACCAGGGGAGCTAGCACCAAATTTTGCCCCCAGTACAGAAGTGTGGCCGTGCCCCCATTTCTTTATGTACTTCTTATTGAGGTTGGTTGTCAACAAGTATTTAACTCATAGAGATACTAATAGAGTATAAAACTAATAGAGTTAAATAATCTAAAAATAAGGTTAAAACATGAGAAATATTAGATATCTTTACTAGATTTAAGATATTTTACATTGCCAAGATACATGCTTTTTGCAGTGTTGATTGGGTGGTGGTGGTGCAGAAAGCAGGCAGATAAGCTTATACTTAAACTACAACACTAGCATGAGAAAAATTACTGCAAACTAGCATACTGATGGCACAGTATCACGTAATATACATCAGGAATGATGTCTGGTTAACTGTAGACAATTAAATGAAGTTAAACGTCAGCACTTGAAAGCAGCAGAACAGGAACGTAAGTGCACTGTGATTGGCCAGAGTAATGAATAAATGACTGACGTAGCACTGGAGTCTTCCTGGCAGAACATCCGCTAAAGCTTTCACATCTAGTGATACTGGTGTTTCAGATTGGAGTCAAATTTTCTTCTCTTTATCAAACAATTCATAATGCAAAAACAGAAATAGTCTTACATACATGGAAGGTAAACTAACGTCTAACATTGTCCGTGTAGTAATGTCTAATTTGAATGAAAACTTAATATTAACTGAACAATGTAATGTTTACATCTGTAGTGGATTGTTTCAAGCTTGAACCACCTGGAAACCTTGAGCCACCTTGAGCATTGTGAGCAATGCACCCTGGGCACTCTTCCCAGTGGCTTGGTCAGTAATCCATTCCTGTGAATTAAGAGCAGTTTAAGTCTGACCCATCTGACCCAAATACTGAGAA
This sequence comes from Semaprochilodus insignis, assembly GCA_034552555.1. Taxonomy (NCBI): domain Eukaryota; kingdom Metazoa; phylum Chordata; class Actinopteri; order Characiformes; family Prochilodontidae; genus Semaprochilodus; species Semaprochilodus insignis. The sequence continues at coordinate 14,532,423 of CM067477.1, read as the reverse complement.
TGTGTTAGCTGGTGACTTACCATTATCACGATGGTCTGTGAATATCTAGGCATAAGTAGTGCAACTGTCATAGCACATGAAGCCGCTGCATTAAAAAGGTCATAATAACCATTTGAAATAACATTTGTACCGAGAGACTGTATCAGCGAAAGCATTTTGCTTTGTTTAAGAAATGGAACAAATACATTTGTAGATGCAAGATCATTATTTGCGTTCCTTGTCCTGATATAGAATCTTATCACGGCCTCCTTCAGTATGTTTTAATAGGTTCATTGTTGACATTAAAATTGTCTAGATGAATTTTTCCTTGTCACACCACTGCATCAGCAAAAGTATGGGGATACAAAATCAACTCTACCAAGTTCCTGCAGTGGTAGAACTTCTTAGAGACATCTCAAGATGCAGGCTGCAGGGTTTCAGTGTTGTCTGATGAACTGTTTCCTTGATAATCAGACTGATTAACTGATTCACTTAATTTGACAGTGCCCCCTTCTTACGACTACTGTCTCCACTCTATCTGTTCTTCTTCCTATCTCCTTCCTTGACTTTCCCCCTGTCAGTGAGAGATGGTATATTTGCATGAGGGATGAGGAGATAATGAGGAAGACGCGGAGACATTTGACAGATGAAGAGTTACGAGAAGCAGGAAGGGAACAGAGAAGACTTTTGGAGGACGGTGGTGTACCTCAGGCTGTTCCTGTGTACCATATGTCTGGACCCGTCCCGGGGAAGAGTGCTTGGAGAAATACATGGAGTTTCCTCAAGTGTCTGTTGGAGACTTTCCCTCAAGCTGCCTTGCAGCTAAAACTGAGAGGTCATTCTGATCTGAAGTGTGAGGTATTCTGGCAACAATCATTTCATCCCTCTGGATCCCTAAACTACCCCTGCCCTCATTAGACAAGAGAGAGAGGAATGCCGTTGGTTAAGAAGAGACCCCGTTTCCGATGTCATTTGTGTAAATGATTTAGAATGATGCCAGGCAGCCTACTGGTACCAGTCTGCCAATTGCAATTTGTGTCATGGGCACCAGCGCCTTGCCCGACAGTAGATGAAGAGGTGGTGATGGATCGTTGTCTTTGCGGGTGACATGCTTCAGATTTGTGGAACACTGTTTCGGGGTAAGAACTGTCACTCAGACTTACAGCAAGGATACAGTGGGTATTTTCAGTAATGGGAGCGCTAATTCGGATAGGTGAGAAGACATTAGCTCGTCTTTTAATCATCTGAACAATTATCTTAAAAAACGGCTTTCTATATGAATAAAACATGCTAGATCCAGACACTTTTCCCAAAGGTAAATAGCCTGACAGAGAGGAAATTGTGCTCACATACTACATCTTACTCACGTGTACATGTTTTTTGAATGTAATCAACAGTCATCTTTGTTTTTGTCCTAATAAGTACTAGTGGACATATTTTGTGGGCTATTTTTGGTCTCAGCAAGCATTTGTTCAACTTATTATTATTTTTGTTATTAGGAAACAAAATGTCAAACCAACAGCTGTTTATAATAAACAGATCAACAGGTAAAGGGTAAGGTTAAGGTTAAGGTTATGGGTAAATGTAGGATAAGGGTTAAGGGTAAGGTGAAGGTTAAGGTTTGTGTTAGGGTAAAGTTAAGGATGGGGTTAGGATTAAATGTTAGGGTAATGTTAAAGGTAAAGTTAAGGGTAGGGTTAAGGGTAAGGTTAAGGTTAGGGTAATGTTAGATGTAAGGTTATGGTTAGGGTTAAGCTTAAGGGTAAGGTTATGCTTATTGTTAGGGTAAGGTTAAAGGTAAGGTTGAAGGTTAGGGTTAAGGGTACGTTTAAGGTTAGGATAAAGTTAAAGGTAAGGTTATAATTATAGTTATGGTTTGGGTAAAATTAAAGGTAAGGTTATGGTTATGGTTATGGTTATGGTTAGGGTAAGGTTAAAGGTAAGGTTATGGTTATGGTTATGATTAGGGTAAGGTTATAAATAACATCAAGGTTAGGTTTAAGGGAAAGGGTAAGGTTATGGTTATGGTTAGGGTAAGTTTAAAGGTAAAGTTATGGTTAGGGTTAAGGTTAAGGTTAGGGTTAAGTGAAAGGTTAAGGCTATAGTTATGGTTATGTTTTGGGTAAAGTTAAAGGTAAGGTTAAGGTTAGGGTTAAGGGTAAGGGTAATGTTAAGGTTATAGTTGTATTTATGGTTATGGTTGGGGTAAGGTTAAAGGTAAGGTTAAGGTTAGGGTTTGGGTAAGGTTAAGGTTAGGGTATGGATAAGTTTAAGGTTAAGGTTAAGATTGTAGTTGTAGTTATGGTTATGGCTGGGGAAAGGTTAAAGGTAAGGTTAAGGTATGGGTAAGGTTAAGGTTAATGTTATAGTTGTAGTTATGGTTATTGTTATTGTTATGGTTGGGGTAAGGTTAAATGTAAGGTTAAGGTTAGAGGTAAGAGTAAGGGTAAGGGTAGGTGTAAGGTTATAGTTATCGTTATGCTTATGGTTATTAATCATCTTTATCCTAGTAAGCACTAGTGGACAAATTTTGTGGGCTATTTTGAAATACAGTGGCCACAACAGGTATTTGCACTTGGTTGACTGTATTGGGAAACAAAATGTCAAACCAACAGCAATTTATAATAAACAGATAATTTCAACACTGTCATTTTTGTTTGGCAAAGTATTCTTTCAAAAGGTGGTTAGCAGAGGCAGATGCATTTGTGTAGTTTCTTTGCAGGTTTAAGGGTCTAAAATCCCTTCGTACAGTTCATGATCCCATCAATTAATACAAGCCCACCAATACCACTGTAAGAAAAACAGCCCCAGACTTCAATGTTCCACCTCACAGAACCCTAAGAGCTGTCCAGATTGAATTCTTCTCCAGGCTTTCTCCCGACAAAGAACATACCATTGATGTTCTGCTAAACATGTTTGTCTGTGAAACAAACATGATATATGTGGAGTAACCTAAATGATTTGATTTAAGTTAACCGACAGGTAAATAATTAAAGTGTCCAAATACTTTTGGGGCCACTGTAAATACAACTGGATCATAAAAAATCCTAGAAACAGAAACAATAGAGTTGTGTTTGATGCTTGGACCCCTAAAACAAGGGATTTGACTAAAGCAGGCATGTGTGTGCAGGCACCAAGGTTATGCCACATTATGGGGACCAAAACCTGTTCAATATATCATGTTGTGGGGACCATTCTTCTTTGTTGGTGCCACAAACTGGTCCCCACAATGTAAATCATTCAATTTTAAGATGAGGTTAAGGTTAAGGTTAAGGTTAAAGTTTAAGTTAAGGTTAAGGTTAAGGTTAAAGTTAAGGTTAAGGTTAAGGTTGAGGCTGAGGTTAAGGTTAGGGTTAGGGTTAGGGTTAAGGTTAAGGTTACGGTTAATGTTAAAGTTAGGGTTAGGCTTAGGGTTAAGGTTAAGGCTAAAGTTAGGGTTAATGTTAATGTTAATGTTAATGTTAGGTTTAGGGTTTAAGGTAAAGGGTTGTGGGTGTCAAGCCCCTCTACACATTCACATACAGCGCGAATTTGTGATTTTGTCTTTAGGTGAGAGTGATAGGAAGTTCGATTCAGTTTACTGAGCCGATTCTATCGAACTCTCTGTTTAAACGAATCGAATGTCCGACTCAAGGATTCATTGATTCACTAGTCAATGTCAACTTTGTTCGGTGTGATCACTTCCCTTCACGAACATACTGTACAGGGCACAAACACAGAGCACATTCTAGTGAGACATACGAATTTATCTCATTTTTTTCTGCACATTTTAATAATGATTTAATTATGTTTAATTATGATTGAGACGCACAGCCTCGACGCAACAAAGATGTCGAGTCAGTTGGCACCTCGGTCAATCGGTTTAGGAAGAACCGGTTCCTAACAAACGATTCGCGCACGAGACGGTCATCATCACTTGAGTGAAAGTATCAGAAGGTCGCGTGGCTGTGCGCGATACGGAGGCGGCTCGCGGACGACGCTCACGGACAGAACCAGAGCGCATAAGCTCGATCTCGATCTCGATGGCTCGTTAGTCTCAGTAAAACGAAGACCATGTCACCGACGACGAGCGGAATTAGTTAATGAGGTGAAAAAGGCGGGAGAGAGAGACGGAGCCAAACGGGATCTGATGTCTCCTCACAGCGGGGCTGCACTTAGCAGACAGAGCTGACTTCAGATGTCTCCTCTTTCTAAACGAAAGGGCAGAACAGACCAGCAAGCCACAGCAGACGAGTGACACATGAAGAAACACCGTTCATGAACCAGTATGAGCTTTGACTCGGCGAGCTGCTCTGAGGTACCGTGAGGCGCCGAAAAGGGGCCAGTTATCCGTGGGAGCCAGGAGCCGGGTCTGTCGGGGGCAACACTTCTTCTTAAGACAATCTTCACAGACTCGCAGAGCGGTAAGATGGTTTAGACGGTTTTATATTCTCATTGTTTCTTTAATAAACACTTCCTGGGCTTTAATTGACCACAGAAAGATTGAACTATCCTAAGCAAGTCCGTGCTTCGGGTAGGCTGATGTCCTTTTCCATAGTCCTCTATTATAATTAACCTTGTAGCGCCATAATCAACTAATGCCTTCCTGAGGTAAACTAAGCAAAAGTGATTCTTCTTGAGCCACAGCTCATCTGTAATTAAAGCGCCGGAGATTTTGCAGTGTTTGTGTTCACCTGTGCGCCCGTAACTGCGTTTCCGAGTTTTCATATAGTGTTTATATATAGCCTATTTTTTATGGCCTAGCTCTAACTGACTTTCTCAGGAGGCTGTTTGTGGCTATCTGAGGCTCTTTCGCGCCACGCGGCGTGACGTCTCACTTTGGTACGCTCGTGGAACGTCCACGCGCTCCAGAGCGCAGAACAGGCTGCGGCACGTGCGTGCGTGCGCGAGCGAGCGGTGCGGCTCTGGCGGGAAAGCACACTGTTAAACGTGGTATGTTACTGTGTTCAGTCTGAATTACACCAGAAACAGTATTAAATCGAGGCGCAACGAGGGTGTCTGTGCGCTTGAGGTGATCTCGAGTTTAAGGGGCGGAAGGGGGGGGGGGCAACACCTCCTAATATATACTGCATGTGCTGTGGTATAAACACAAAAGAAGTTACGGTGGTTCACATGTTCATGGTGGCACGCAGACGTTGTATTTGCATATGGTGTTCAATTAGGTATTAACGTGCTTAATTGCTCGTTATCTGACAACGTGTGCTCATTACTGCGTGCGCATCTCCTGTCCACGAGTCAAGCAGTTTTATGAAAAAGGCATGTAATAAAATGTTACTCATAATATTAATCATAAGCACAATCACAATCATTCTACATAATAAAAGTTTCTGGTGTTCCAATCTAGTGCTCTAGCCACAGGCTAATATGTTCCAAGCTAACACTCAAACTCACACACTAGCCACAAGCTAACATGCCAGTCACAACACAGTTATAACATACAATACACTGCAAGACAGTTAGATACAATACAGTAATGCTGACGTCAGTACAAAACCTGCAATCTCCAAAATGCAAAATGATGACTTTACAGAAGGAACATACTTTACTTTTTTCCCCCATTTTTTCAAGCCATCAGGGGCCATTTTTGGGGCAACAGGCACTTTCAAATTACTTCAAAAACTGAAAAATGGAAAATACAAGATCCAATAGCAGTGATACATACATCAACTCCCGTATCCCTGTGAAACCATATACACTACATCCCATTCATTTATCTCATTAGCTCACAACTGGATCGCTTAAAGGCGTTTTAATTACCAAGAACTGGCACATGGCTCTCCAGGGAGCAGCACTCTTACAGTTGAACATTCCTGAACTCTCCATTGAGGTTAGTTTTACTGTGAGCTTAATCAGCATTAACAGTGTTCTGGTAATATTTGTTTGTGAGACGAATTATGTCATCATGACAGAAATAAACTGAGCCTCTTAAAAATGAGAAACTCACTGAATGATTAAAACTCGTTTTATGACCAAATGTGTGCAGCTTTTTATTATTCTAGCTATTCAGTTCAATTCAACTTTATTGTCATTATACCAATACAGGGTTGTGCAGTATAAAGAAACACAGTCAGGCACCTTCTCCAGTGCCGTTATTAAGAATACATTTATATATATTATTAACAACTAACTTTTCCATTCGAGTAATAGAGGAATCAAGTAATAAATACTTTTGTTTGAATAAAGAGCAATAATAAATATTCAGAAGAAATAACAAAATATGATTGGTCTCTTAAAATTAACTAATTGGTTTGCATTTTATTGCCTAAATTGCTGTCAAAACGAAACATCTTTAGTGCTTTTATGTGTCATTTTACATTTTGTGTTAATGTACATATAATTTAGTATGTTGAAGGGTTGCCAAACACCTGCTGACATAGTTACTGCAAACAGTAACTATGTTACTTTCTAGTCATAATGTATTTATCATTACGTGTGTATGTGAGAAGTGCATGTACTTGTGTGTGCGCATATGTGACTGAAATCTTAATAATAACACAAGTGCAAAACTTAGCTAACTTAGGGACACCAAAACGTGCTACCGTATTGATTTACATTCTCAACCAGCCTTTACATATAGCAGTAATTAACCTACATTAACGTTACTAGCCCTTAGCTCAACTAGCAGTCATACTGATTTATGTTAAATGCTAATGTTAACATTACCATGTGTCTGGTCCGCTCTGTGGACCGCGTGTGCAAGACGGATGCTTTCCGCTGAGATGCTAAAGCATTGACGTTGTGCTCTTGTGGAAGGCTAGTTCAGTACAATAGACACGCTGTGCGGAGTTGTCTTTTTTCAGTTTAAAATGATGGGTTTTTCTGCCGTTTTCTCTGGCCTGTCCGTTCAGCTGTTTTCTTCTATTCGCGTCTTGCTATTTTCAGTCTCTTTCTCCAGTATTCAATCAATGGACTCCTCCACATCACAAGCCCACAGTGTAAGCGTGGTGTGCAACAGTAATGAAGTGAGCTGTATAGAGTTTTGTGAATTAAATTAAGCTTCAGTGCAAAGAATTGACATCAATGATATTTAGTAACTGAGTTAGTTGAGTTTCTCAAGGAATCATTTCAGTCCTACATTAAATCCTTTCTCTCTCTCTCTCTCTCTCTCCAAGCAAGGTTAAAGGTTAATCAAGGTCTTTAGAAGCATTCCATCAATAGATAGCATAGTTGGTGTCTGTGTGCGTGAGGCAGCTGTTAAACATCACGCTTCTGAAATTTGCTGATATGCGTGATTGCAGTAAATGTGCGATAAGTATGCATTTATTCATTGTGTGTTCGAGTGCATGTGAATGTGCAACTGCCTGCATATTTTTATGCATTTATTCACAGTGTGTTTTCATGATGGATGAGTGCAGTCATTGCCTTCATGCCCTTTCCCCCCATCTCTTTTTTCCATACTTTCTTTTTTAATAAATTATATAGTTTTTTTCCATCTAAACAAAGACACAACAATATTTTTCTGAGAATTAGAGATCGAAAGAGAAGAAGGGAATTGTGTCTAGGCTGCCTGCAAAGATACATGAGGGGCAGATTCTGTCCGGCAGGCATTAATGCACACAGGCACACACATACACTGACACACACACACACATGTGCACGCATGCACACACAGAAGGAGGACAGACTGCTTTGTTCCAGTTGGTTAGGACCAGTTTGGACCACCCCTGTTTGGAAGATATCTGACAGAGAAAGATTCACTTACGCTACTGTGACGTGATGCTTAATGTACTAAATCATGTTCCAAATCCAAATTAGGCAGCAGTAACAAAATAACAAGGCTTATTAGCAGCTTTAGCAGATCATTGAAACAGTGTTGTCTGAAGAGCACATTGCAATTTTAGCACTCCTGTGAATAGAATTATGTCTTGTACAACTGAATGATTTGGGCGTGTTGGATTGCAACTGTTAAAACACCCAGTATGAACATCTGTTATTAAAGATGCTCACTAGGTTGGCAACAATTAATCGACTTAGCCAAATGAAATTGAGTATTAAATTAGGTAGCAATAGAGTGTAGACAGACAGCGGAAACACCAAGCACAGAATGCACTGTTTAAATTTACAATTTAAGTTTAGATTGGTTTATTTATTTACTTGATTAAGGGAAAACTGATTTAGTTGTATTATATTTTATTACTGCTGCTTTGCACATTCTTGGTTTTATATTTTGACAGGAAAACGTTATTGGGGTTTCATTTATATGTTTTGTATTAGCAGGAAAGTTTATTTAAACAGTAAGTTTAGGCTGTTACTTCTTTATAGTCCTCATTATTGGTTAGCAAATGCATAAAACAACCTCAAGCTAAATTTAGAAGCTGATAGCTATGTAAGTGTTACATGGTAATTGAATGTTTCTTAATAACCAATTAAGCAAATAATCAGTTGTTTGTTCAGTAATAGCTGTCTGTTGTAGCTTAATGCTGACAGTGCACAATAAACCACTTTGTGATTTTGTGATTGCAGCCTTCTGCAAAAGCTTGTATGAGGGTCATGATTAATAAAAACATGTTATTCAGCTCTGGTAATAATAACGCACATCCAAAAGCATGGATAGATAAGAAAAGGAAGAAATAGTTCAGACTATATACAGACTGTATTGATACTGTACACAAAGGAGACTAAAGATAATTCACTCACACTATACTGACTCACAGCAACTCAGCCTATCAGATATCCGTTTCCATAAAGCCCACACATGCACACGCACACACACACACACACACACACACACACACGTGTATGCACGCACACTCACTGTAGATATGGTTGTATGTGGATCCTCAGTGACATTCCCAGTGGGTAGGAGTCTCATGTGATTCTTTACTCCTGCTGAGCAGCACTGAGTTGAACCCCTCATCACACACTCATACTTGTTTTTATAGAAGTTCAGGGACATGAGGTCATAAAAGTGTTCCATATACAGTACTGTGCAAACGTTAAAGACCCTCTGTAATTTAGTACACATTTACCATATTTCAGAAGGGATTTTTGGGGAGATTAGATATAAGATAATTAGCTTGCACAAGGAAGGGGAATACCAACACAACATAAGTAAAAGAACTGGAGTTAAAACATGCTAAAAGATATAGATAAAGATTAAATTAGTAAATTAAAGTTGTAGCTCACTAAAAACCCTTTTGTGATAAGTGATAATAAACCTGCAAAAACCTGTACATACTTACAGGTTGCTGTTGGGGCTGTAATGCTAATAAAGGTGGAACTGCTGCTTTCTTCAGCTGCTCGAAATTGTTAAGGTTTGAGAAACTGTCCGAAGTGAAATGTGTAGGGCAAACTGACAACTTTGAATGAAAGTTGTCCGGGATCCTGTTAAAGATGTGGGAGTTGAGGTTGGCTTCCTATTTGCCAGCTTGCTTTGTAAATTTTCCGTTCCCCCTTAAGTGGAGCTGCAGTTACATTCTGACATATGTACAAGGTGTAGGATTTAAAGTGGAACAGAATATTTGGTCAAGGAGCTGGCGAATAGGGAGCCTACTCCAGCCTCCTTTAAAGATGACCAACAACAACAACAACAACAACAACAAAGATGTGTAGTTTTCAAGAAGCTGTTACTGCGAAAAAGAAGGAGACAAAAAGAAAGACAACTTGCAGATTAGATAAGCTGTTAGTGTCCCAGAGCCCAGACTTCAACATTATTAAATGTATTTGGGTTTAATTGGATTATGAGTCCAGCTGATTCTGTTAGTCTGGACCAAAGCAGAAAATACAATACTTTTTAGTTCTACTTCTCTGTTGTTCACACTCACATATTTGATATTTGATTGTAAAGCAATCTGCTGTGAGAGGCTGATGACCCAACGCAGGGTGAAGTCACAGAAATCATTCAGCCTCTTGTGTATTAATGCTTTTGTAAAATGACAAAAACATGCCACGCTACTTGATGTTACTTGTATGTTTTCATATACTGTATGTGTAGTTTATAGGCACCTCAACCTCGCTTTTAACCTGAAACTGTTTCAGAGCTTCTGAAGAGATAATAAAACATATGCATGTGACTAAATGGCAGTTACCTATTAAAAGTAGAAAACGTGGTGACAATTCCTTCTGTGTTCGTTCCATTTAAATGTCTTTGGTCCGTGCTTTGTTATGTTCAGACTCCCCCAAACTGCATATATGGAAATGTGTACTTCTGTATATGTCATATCTTCTATTAATAAGTTACATTACTGTTCTATAAAACTGTATATTTGGAGAATCTAAGTTATTCTGGTGTTTAGCACTATGTACATTTATTTAATTGTATATTGCATAAGTACTGCAAGAGACTACGCACCTAAGATTTTCACTCACCTTCACACCTGTGTGAATGTGACGTGACAGTAAGCGTGACTTAATTTTGATTTCCCAAGAAACTTTACCCGCATTTGTTTGGTGCATATCCAGGTCCAGATGGTAGCACTTTCGCTTGTTCTCACTAAGTGCATCACTAGAGCAATTGGATCAGGGTTCGTTTTAATCAAACCAAACCTGCCAAGTCGAAATATACGTTCAAATCTTAGACACCTGACAGGCCTCAGTCTGTGGTAGTGGGAAAATTATATTACTGCAGTGGAATATTAATGTATGTTCAGCTACAGTTACTGAATGAGTAGCTCTTTTGTCAGTTTTAATGGTTTGTGACAGCAGTGTATGACTGTGAGCCAGGACACGCTGAAAGAGTCAGATCACACACACACACACACACACACACACACACAAGCCACTCTGATTTACAGCTTTCTTTCCCGAGCCTGCCTAACATCATTTTACTCAGAACTCAAACATGCACACTCGCTCTCTCAGCGCTTCTCGTCTCACACACTCACACACACACAGGGAGGCTGATCTCTGGTGACACAGGATGTGTGTCACAGTGCGGTGCACATGCTCGATCGGCTTGGACAGGACTGGGGTCTGTCAGTGAGTGAGAGAGAGAGAGAGAGAGAGAGAGAGAAAGAGAGCAACCAAGATGGAGAGCAGAAAAAGTGTAGAGGGAGAGTAAGATTAAAGTTTATCTATTATACACTCATTGTCTCACTGCCCTTAACACCATGTCAACGTCACCAAAGACTGCAATGGTGTCATGCCAGACTGTCATGGAGTGACTCAGAATGGCAGCGGGTCATCTTCAGAGTCCCACTTTTGTTTTGGTGGAGACGACCAACAAGTGTGTGTGTGGAGGTCAGCCTCAACGTGAATGGTTAGTTGTAGCATGTCAAACATCCAGAAGACCTGGTGTCGCTCCACCTCCAACCCTATTGAAAAATCTGCAGGAACTGTGTGAGAATATTCAAGCTGCATGGGATGGATTATCACAGGACACCATTTGGAACCTCTACAACTCCATGCCGAGACGTCTGGTATGTTGCATTAGCAAACGTGGAGGCCCGACGCCATACTGAGAGACACTACTTCTCTATGTGTAGCTCAATAAATATTGGCCATATCAGTCTAAATGTATCATCATTTATTGTTCCTGGTAACCCTTCCTTCTGCGTGCAACTATTTTTTTGATGATGAGTATATATACTATAAAGTTACCATTTTGAAGGTATGTTTTTTGGCCAGTGATGATATGCTACGCTGTATAGTTTATACAGTACTGTATGAAGGTTTTTGTCAAGAGAGAGTTTTTTTTTTGTTTATTTGTTCAGTGAGTGTTTATTGGCTTATAAAAGCAGGAATATTGCAATAAATACAATTCAGTCTTTTCATCTTAGTTTTCATTAATGAATTAAACCTGGCCAGCAGTTGCCCAAACGGAAGTATAGAGTGAAGGAGATGAGAGGAAGGTGGTGAATCATCTTAATTTCTAATGAATAGTGACAACATCAGTCTCTTTAATCTACTTTGAATTATTTAGTAACTACTATTTACTGTGAAGCCATTACGTAAACCCTCAACCACAAGGCCACCGCACACCATTCCAGCAACATCCAAACATTCCAAAGCTGGTGAATTTCAACTCCCTGGCAGAATTTGACTCCCCTTCCACTTCATGCAGACATATAGACACTATCGATCATGCACAGGGTATTGAATGCCTTTTAGTTGTAGCCAGATATAGAATGAGAACACTTTTTAACAGCTTAGTGGCCCTGAGGACTGTTTGGTTTCTAAGGGCGTCGCAGCGCGCAACTCAGCATTTATCAATACATCACAGTCAGTCTTTTAGACAAAGAGATTAAGACTAACAGAGAATGATCAAGAACTAACTTCAACAGCAAACATACATTTAAAAAATCACACCACGATACTGAGCCCTAGCTGTATGTTCAGTTTACATTTTAAAATTATTTAAATATAATCATGTAATGAATGACATAGTTGGTGAAGTATATACATGCATTCTGTATATGCACTTCTAATATGTTGCCTTTGGTTTTGTTGTAAAGGCAAAATGTGGCAGGCTTTGTCTGTTTATCATAAAAACTCTAGGCAAAATGCTATATGACAACAAGAATCTACACTTCATCTAAAGGTGTGATATTTTATGCAGAATAAATAATATTACAAAACATATTCAAAACAAACAAAGTAAATAATGCACTTTGGACAGTGTCCGGCAAAGCTTGTTTAACCTAGCAACAGTATCTATGAAGACATATGCATTTGTGGGCAGAGCATGCATAGATCAGTTGGGATAACTTCAGGTCCTTAAACACACACCAATATGTGGGCCCGTAAATCAATTCCTTACTCTCGCAACTGCACAGCTTACTTTCATAGGGGTTAATAACTTATCACTTAACTAATCTCTTAGACAGTTGGCCTCCCCACAAGCTCTCCTTCTTCGTTTCTGCCTCTCTCTGTCTCTCTCAGCCAGTGATAGTGCTCCTAGCATGATGACAGAACTCTTGTTACATCACGACACGAGACAAGTGTCCTCCGTGTCGGAGGGAAAAGTGTTGGAGAGACAGCGTGTCTGTCCGTGTTTGTTTAACGTCCTTTTCCCCTTGTCTTTTCCCCCAGTCCTGTTCTAAGGGGGTATCATTCACCCATGGCTGAGTTACCATGGCCACGAGGGTTGAGCCAATCAGAGCGCAGGACCACCATGTGCTCCTGACGAGGAGAAGAGCCCGCTGGCGACACAGATGCTAGTGGGCTAAAGCTAACCCAGCATCCTTCTGTCTCCTCCTCTCTGTCACCTCTCCCTCATTTACCCCTGTTTGACTCTGGTCTTACTTCATTCTAATCTATTGTGTACTCTCTGCTGCTCTTTCTGCTGTTTCAGGAAGCCTAATGTTATTCATAATGTGTTCTTGTTTTGTCACTGTTTTTCTCCTTTAGGGAAGACATGAATAATGAGAGAAAGTAAAGATGGGAGAGAGAGAGAGAGAGAGAGAGAGAGAGAAAGAGAGAGAAGAGTGTCCCCTCAGACAAACAAGTGCTAACTCAACTTGTTTAGACAGTCAAAAAAAGATTTCAGTTAGGAATGTAGTGTGTGTGTCTGAGGGAGTATATTTATAACGGGTGCATGTGTGGGTGAGGGAGACATAGAGAGCAGCAGAGAGGTTGCAGAGTTTAAATGTCATATATCAGAATGAAGAGCGCAGGCTATGTAAATATTATTCCAGCCTCACAGCCATGAACTTTTGACTACAACATAAACCCCCTAAAGCCTGGATCCGGTTTTCAAGATTCTGCTATGCGTGCAGCCATACTCATGATTTACTCTGGAGACCCTGGGAACAAGTCTCCACCAGTTTCTAAAATATAAATACTTTTTTTCCTAACCCGTAATATTACACTTGGTGCTCTACTGCGTTGACAATAAAACTTTTTGTGCTATCTGTATGGTTTCCACTGGCTTCCCCAGTCCCTTTCTAACAAGCCCTGAAACGTGACATGCTCTTTCTAACAAGCCCTGTTATCCTTCAGGAAATCAAAGATACAGGCCACAAAATCTCAATAAATTTGTATCCGACTAAATCCGAACCCTGATGACATGCCTTGATGAGACATACGCCTGTGGTGGAGGTCCTGGAGAGCTGGAGAAATTTAAAGCCTGTAACTCAGCGAAAGTAAGAGTATCCGTCTTCAAACTTTAGAGGATTATAGGGTGTTATGCCCCCCTCTCCAGTGACACACGATGTTTTATTCTTGTCTTTGGAAAGACTGAGATAATGAAGTTCAATATCTTTGAAGCTCTGTAGATCAGGGGAGAAATATTGGAAAAGCCATACTCCAGTGGTCACTAGATAACGTCGATAACATCAACATCTGTCATGATATGAGGGTGCAACAGTGTCCACGGCATGGGTAACTTGCATATGTGTGAAGGAACCTATGATTGACAATTAACAAGAGCCATTACCATTGACAATTAACAAGTGATGTCAGGTTTGTTAGCTGAGGATGAGACTGAATATTTCTCTGATGTTATAACACTTTGAAACTGGGATTTCAGTGTTTGAGCCTAATCTCAGACTTCACTCCGAGAAGAAGGCATTATTTATTAGAATTATCCAGTGAGGTGCCAGAATCATGAATCCCTTGTGAGGCAAATACACTTATAATTGCTGTGTGCACAAACTCTTACACACACATACACACACCTAGATTTGAGGCTTAGTGCTCAGATTTTGGAAAAATCCCTTCAGTGGCAATCCATAGTTTCCATGGAGACTAAAATATCCCCCCCATACTCTCCCTTTGAGCTCTGTCTCTCCTCAAAATATCATCCTCCTCCTCCTCTTGCTCTCGCTTGCTCTCTTTCTCTTTATTTCTCTGTGTGCACCAAACAGAGCACTTAAAATTAAAAAAATGCTATTAATATGTTTATTTTTTTGGCCTGGCTCTGCAGTGTTGTATCACCAGTAAACTCTAAATGTGGTGTTCTGTGGGGTAACCCTTGGAAATACTAGAGCTGATGTCTATGAGAAACTAGACAGTGTCATGAACGGAACCTTTATTTTTCGTTTCCTTCCACCCAGATGTTCAACACAGATGTAACTACTCACAATGCAGCTCTAACAGTTCAGACAGAATATGGCAGAACAATAAAAATCCATCACAAAGACACAAAACCAGATACTATCTTCATCATCAAAAGAATGGCTGCACCCAGAAGGAAGTGTGAGATTGCAGTGCTATTGTGGAGGAAGATAAAGGTTACCAAGAACAATAAATGATGATAAATTTAGACTGATATGGTCGATATATATTGAGCTACACATAGAGAAGTAGTGTCTCTCAGTATGGCTTCGGGCCTCCATGTTTGCTAACCCAATATGCCAGACGTCTCAGCATGGAGTTGTAGAGGTTCCTAATGGTGTCCTGTGATAATCCATCCCGTGCAGCTTGAATATTCTCACGTAGTTCCTGCAGACCTTGCGGTAGGGCTGGAGGTGGAGTGACACCAGACCTTCTGGACGTGTGACAACAAATAATTCATCTTGGTGCTGACGATGGTGCCTCCACACACGGATTTGTGGTGGTCTATACCAAGACAAAAGAGGGACTCATCACTGAAGATGACCCGCTCCCGTTCCATGACATGTCTTGCATGACACCATTGCAGTCTTTGGTGACGTTGACGTGGTGTTAAGGGCAGTCATTGTAATGGTCTGTGTGCATGTAATCCTGTGTCATGCAGCCATCTGCCAATGGTGCTGGCACTAGCAGGATGACTCCTGGAGGGCACTAGCAGGATGACTCGCTGAATGTCAGCAGTCCTAGCTGTTGGGTCAGTCAGGTACAACGGTAAGGCCCATCCTTGCTTACATCACATGCATGAAGCTTCACATACATGTCTCACAATGTTAAACCTACTCACCAAATTTCATTCCTGTTGGGTGTTTCCTTCTGGGTGCAACTATTTGTGCAGCTAGCATTTTTGATGATGATTGTATATGAGCAGACCACCACTATTGATCACGCTCTTAGGACCCACCCTAAAGTTTTACAAAAATACCTGAAATTTGTTTGTAATTTGCTACATGACAATTAATTATGCGCTTATGTCATTGTTTAGAATAGTATGACAGTAGTGCTAAACTACAACCATACTGTGGTGACCCACTGCGGGTTCACTCTGCTGTGGATGTGCCTGCAGAGCGCCTACTCGCACAGGCTAATAGGAATTGCCGTGGCTGTAGTAGGTAAGTAAGTTGTGCAAATGTGTTGTGAATGACACTCACAGCTGTGCTGTGGGGTCCTTTTTGTGGGTATGCTATCCAACATGTACAGGAAATGTGTGTTGTGAAATTGAAGGTGGCCTGCCTGCAGTACCAGCTGGTCGACGGTGTTGCTTAGCGGTGGTTCTGTGGTCCAGACAAGCAGACACAAGTGTAATGTCAGTTCAAAGCAAGTATGTGCACACTGGCCAGTGCCCGACCAGTACTTTGCAATCACATGATCCTGCACTCAAGGGGGCGATAGAGGACAAATCTGAGTGTCTGTGATCCAAGTCTACTGTTATTCCAGCAGCCAAAACAATTCAACATGTCTAGGGAGTGTGTAGGGGAGTGTGTGCTACCTTACTTGCTCTGTTGCACTGAAGAGATGATAACTTATCAAATATATGTTTATATGAACAAAGTACTTCTGCGAGAAACTCGTCCAACTGCTGGTGTGCTGTTACATTTAGCAACAAGACAGTTGACTGGAGAGAAGCTCACCAAAAAGCGAAGCGGTATTTAGGCCAGTCTTACTAACAGTCTAACTCCATAATTCACTACTACATAGTTCACAGTCTTTATGTATGTTTCCAGCAATTATTTCCTAACTAACACATATAATGTGTTTAGAAACAGATCCCCATAACATGGACCATATGGACAATGCATCCTTGGCAATACAGACATGTTAAGCCACGCGGGTTTCGGAGTGACCAAGTGTAATATATGCTTACTTACTCACATATACAAGCAAAACCAATCGCAAAAGAAAAAAGGGAAGTGGAGGTGACAAGCTAAGGACAGAGTACACTGGAACTGTAGGGACAAAAAGAGGTGAGTCAAGTCCACAGCTCCTATGAGTTCATCTCTCTCTCTCTCTCTCTCTCTCTCTCTCTCTGTATACTGTAAGCCTGGATAAATGTGTGTATTGTTTATTCCTCCCATATTTTCTACTGTAGCTGTTAAGATAGATAGATAGATAGATAGATAGATAGATGCATAAATAGATAGATACATAGATACATAGATACATAGATAGATAGATACTTTATTGATCCAGAAGGAAATTTAGCAGCCAGTAGCGGTTTCACAATACAGCACAGTAAAAACAAAACCAAAAAGGGTGTACAGAATGAACCTAAATAGGTAGGTACCGACTCAGCAAATATTATTAACTATTAAACTATAAACTATAAATAGTCCATTACACTATAGATAAATATATCACAAGAAATATGTACAAGAAAGTGTATCTACAAAAATACAAATATAACTGTAGAAAAAGAACCATTGAAAAAATTTGAAAAAAAAAAAACTAAATAAAAATAACAAGAAGATAAAAGGCAGTGCAATAATAATATATGTGCAAGGGGCGCAGGTATCAGCAGATAATGACAATACTGAAAAAGATAATGAACATGTGCATATATTGGTATATCAGTAAAGTAAAGTGTCTAAAGTGACCAGGAGTGCAGATGTGCAGGATATACTGTAAAGTGTAATAGTGCAAATAAATAAACCTATGATTTAACATGACATTCATTCCTCATCTGTCCTCTTCCCTCTTCCGGCCCCACTGGGAAGAGTTGAAGAGCCTGATGGCTCTCGGGACAAAGGATCTATATAATGATCATCCTATATATGATGATCCTTTATAATGCTCATCATATAGGATTATGTTACATGCCACAGAATCATAAGGCAGGCATCATTTGTATTCACAATCCTAATGATATGACAAATGAATATAACCACAGACATCTACTAAGGCATAAATGCACCACTCTGCATTGGACTCAGGACCATATGGACACATTATTGCTTGTTATTGGTGGGTAAGAGAATTCACCCATTAAATCAACAGCATCCCTGATGCCCACTGGGAATACCCTGGCTTACTGACTGTGACAGTTAATGGTCAATTACAGATTAAAAATAAAAATGCTGTTTGTTAGTATGTGTGTTCAGTTCAGTGGCCACACTAAAGGCCCTTCCCCCACTGCTGACTTCAGTGCAGTTGCTAACAGCTATAAGCCCAGAAGGGAGAAAACCACAATGTTGGGGTCTAAGCATCTTATAGCATCATCACAAATGCCTGCAGAGATGTTCAGGTCTTGCTCTTGGACAGCCAGCCTGCAATAAATGTTAACATTAATCAGCTGATTTAGCGTTTAATTAGTGAATGAAAGAAGCATGTGAGGTTGATGTAGTCATTTGTGGTGTGATTGGTGCAGGTTGCTTGATGGAAGAAAAACAAAGGAAGATTATAATATGCATGTGACCAGTTGAAAGAGACATTCAGTCAAGAGCCAAGAGACTTACATATTACTCTAATCAATACAGTAATCCCATTTAGAGAGAGAGAGAGAGAGAGAGAGAGGCAGTTTGTGTACTGAGGCATTTTTTAAATTCCTCATCCTATTAGCAGCAGAGACTTATTAGCAACGCCTGTGTGAGAGCATGTACATACATTTGCTAGCCTGCATCGTATCTTGTGGCAGCCTGTTTGCCTGCATAGAAATGCTGTACATGAAAGCATAAAATTAATGTTCATAACTATCTTCCTCTCTTTTGGAGTGGTCAGCATCAAATATATCAAAACCTATTTTTTTTAATAATTACATTGTTTGAAAATGGCAGCTGCCTTTTACATTGTGTGACGATTGGACCAATAGAAATAACCCAATATTACTTGAACCTTTTTCTTGATTAAAATCAATTACCCAGTTAAAAAAAAGACAAATCTGTTTAGTGATCACAATTTGAATAATAAACAAGGTATCAGGTCATTATAAAGCAGAGCTGAGCAGATTTCCCCTGTACATTTTATCTTTTCCAGGAATCTGTGGACTGTGACAGCCATACTTCACAGCAGCAGTTCAGAAATGTGTTATCTGATATCAGTACTGTGTTTTCACAGAAATCTCTTTAAGTGTTCTCAGTCAAAGCTTAAAGGCTCTTCAGCATTTAATGGAAGAAAAGATGGAGGTGGAGGCAAGAGTCGAGGTGATGGATGGATGAGGACAGAATGAATGAAGTATCCCCCCCACACCACACACAAACACACACACACACATATACACATAAAGAGGCATATTTACACTGTGGGCAATATCTGTGCTTAGCTGTGACTAAGCTGTGTGTTTCTGGTTGTGTGTGTGTGTGTGTGTGCGCGTGTGTGTGTGAGTGATCTCAGATAATAAGCTTGCCGGCCTTTATTTGTGTATTCGTATGTGTGTGCGTGAGTGAGTATAAGTGTGAGTGCATATTGGGGGGCAGTGCTGAGTCTGTCTCTTTCCCCTCAGGCCGTTTTCAATTTGTGCATGCTTTGATGAGTGCACGCCTGTGTGTGTGTGTGTGTGTGTGTGTGCGTGTGTGTTGTGCAGAAAGGTTTAGCCTGTCTTCTCCATTTTAAACCCACTGTTACCCCCTCTGCTTAGTTTCGGCACGGTCTGTGTTTAACAGTGATATCTCTGTAGGCCATGTTTTAATGCCGTATTTTCCTAATTCAGGTGTACATTGTAGAATATTATCACGTTTGTTTAGAAAAGCTGTGCTACAGTTTCGACTTTCTCTTCCCTTTATCTACATTTATGCCTGAATTTTGTCGTAAGGAAAGATTTATAGTCTGTGTGGATGTGGAATACATGTGTGGGTGTGAATGTGTGTACTGAGTGTGTTCAATATTGGCCATACTCTGCATGTTAGAGTCATTTATTGATTTTGATTTAATACAGAGTATTCATTTTCAAAGTGAAGAAGTAAGACGACTAACAGAAAAATTGTTTCAGCAGCTAAATATAACAATATGATATATATTATGTAACTGTATAATTGTATATATTGTGTAATACAATATATATATACAATGTATTTTTCCAGTATGTAGTGTGTTGACCGTTTGCCTTTTGCTCCATTCTATATTTGCTTGCATACTTGCTTTTAGTTTTGCAGAAAGCTACTGGGATGTTGATCTATGCCCCTAAAGTTTGGTCTTAGAAGGTAGCTGCTTGCACAAAGTAATCCCAAAAACTTTGTGGGGTCATAATACTGAGACCATTCCTTGTTTGGTTTGCAAATTTGATTTCCTTTTCTCAGTAAAGATGTCTTGACAGCAGACCCATAGCGTTGAGTTGTTTTCTCACACTATATATAATACTTTATACAATATATGTAGTATTGCATATATTGTATATACACTTTGGCTTTGAAGCAAATAAGGAAGGCAAAGCTGTTTTGACAAATTGTGCTGGTGCTAATGCGATTAAGTTTTTGTAATGGTATAGTATTAGATCATGACCACGGTCACGGTCATTCTGATAAATGCTTGTTATCCTGTTCTTGCCACAACGACTGATAAGCTCATTTTAAAAGACCTTAAAGCATCCAATAATGGCATCAGCATAGATTTGTGTCAACAACTGAATGCTCCTGGTGTTCATTAAAAATATAGAATTTGGTTGTTGACAGAATTGCTGTATTTCTATTTGTCTCTCATGCCACTGTATCTGTTGTGCTTGTGTAAACATGAGCCTCACTTTAGAACAGTGATTTACAAGATCTTATAAAAACCCTCAATTTTATTTGCCTTTAGTATTAAAATAGATATCGTTGAAATTTTCAGTATTCTGACAGCACTAATACAGTGGTACTTGAAAGTTTGTGAACCATTTAGAATTTTCTATATTTCTGCATAAGTTGACCTAAAGCTTCATCAGACTTTCACACAAGTCTTAAAAGTAACCAAATTATACAAATGAAACAAACAAATTAGACATTAATGTCTTCAGGAAAATTATCAAATATCCAATATTCTTGTGTGAGTATTACAGTTTTAGGTTCAATTTGTGCAGAAATATAGAAAAGCACCACTGTATATACAGTATATATATATATAATGAATCAGTCACAGTTACACGTCTTGTAATGTGCAGAACATGTAAACAGAACATGATATTCACATTCTGTATGATACCTCTACTTGGGTCCCCCATGTGTTTGATGCCACCACATATGCAGAACGACTCTGATGTAAACCACCTGGCAGGAAAGAATAAAAACAGGCACCCAATTGTAACGTAAAATATTATGTCAGTATTTAAATATAATTCAAATATAATACATGTTAAAACATTATAAACAAGTAAATTCCATTTTAAACACGTAATTTATGTTTCTATTACATGTAGTATGTAGATGCAATATAATTAAATGTATTGTATATATGGCTGTATCTGCGGCATAATAAACACTACAGGCACTTATGATTAAAAATAATTAAATATAAAAATAACTGATTTTTTCTACCTCTAATGTAATTGTGTCTGGTGGGCAAAATATGTCGTCATGTTGTGTTACAATATTGTTAATTAACATACATTACAGTAAAGAGCTAGATAGAGGTTCTGTTTAATTAGCAGAATAGGATTACACATTTCATATGGAAAGGAATGTAATGTGTGGACATGCCAATTACAGCTCTTAACAGATGTTACACGGTTGGTGTGATTAAAATTGTAGGTCACTTGGCTATTTCCAGGTTAAGGTTAGGCAGTTACGTGCTCTTGTAAATGCTGTCAGATTCTCCCAAAGGGTTTTAACGAGATAAAAATAAAATAGCAGTTTATAAAGCAGAGCGTGTGTGTATGTATGTATGTGTGTATGTGTGTGTGTGTAAAACCTCAGAAAACTCCCATATGGCATCACTATGCCCCTTAACACTGTCATTGCGTAAGTTTAGCAGATGCTCCCCCACCAGATAAATCCTGATTTAGAAGCTAAACTTTTCACTTAAAGTTAACCTGAAATCAAAACCAACAAGTTCTAATAAGTTTTTGTTAGTTCCTGTCCTCAGTCAAATGAAGCCAGTTTATTTTAAAGATGAAATGTCTGAGAAGTGAAGTGTAGTGATTTTTGCCCACCTCTAAACTGATGTTTGGTTGCATCTCTGTGTACCAGGGACAGGAAAAAATACAGCAACAAATATCTTAGCATGCTAATATGGCTGCATGGACATACATTCTCTTCACTTTAGTTTCTGCGTTTTTGACCAGTTATAAAATATTAACTTATGAGTTATTTCAGCTTGTTTATGCCAAAAAGCAGTGTTTATGTTAATACTGGTTAAAAAGAGCACTTTGCCTCTTTTTAAAAGTAAATAAATACACTTCAAAATCAGACTTTCAGAAATAAATTAATCGTGTGCAGAACCTGTACGGAAAGTACAGCTCAAAATACTGTAATGCTGTTTCATGATTCAGTCAAATCTGGAAGAATAAGATCAGGTCCTGTCCACAATCATTTCCTGCCTAAATAGCCTGTTTCACTGGGAAATACGTAACGTTTAGTATTTTCTATATTTTCCTTAGTTCTCTTCACATAATGTTACTGTATGTTGTGATGTAGTCTTATGCTAAAATGTTTATGTTTTTGCTATTNATCAGGTCCTGTCCACAATCATTTCCTGCCTAAATAGCCTGTTTCACTGGGAAATACGTAACGTTTAGTATTTTCTATATTTTCCTTAGTTCTCTTCACATAATGTTACTGTGTGTTGTGATGTAGTCTTATGCTAAAATGTTTATGTTTTTGCTATTTTAACCATGGTGGTGTTTTATGTTTAGGTTTTTCAGGTCAGCCTTTAGCCAGCAATGCTATCAGGAGGTAACTATCTAAATATCTAGGTAAATATAACCACCAAGCAGTTTCTAAACAGGATGGCAAAGTTGCTTGAAGTTGTTTGAGTAACTGTCTTAGCCATTGCTTCATCACTGTCATGAAGAAGACGATATGCAGCCATTTGTTTATTGCTAAATTAAGCAGTTCATTAAAAGATGGTACAGTTGTGTCAGAATTGATACAATATTGCATTTAGCTGATGGATATTTGAAAAGCATAATTAAATGAAAAGCTAACTTAATTAGGCTGATTGAAGTGAATGTAACTATTTATCAAAATCAGTTACCTGATATTATATCTTCCCTAATACATATCTGCTGTGTTTTACCATATTTCTCCCCTCTCCATGTAAACTGGTGATCCTAATCTTGGGTAAAGCTTCTGTAAGGATTTCTTAACCAATCACAGAGCTGACATCTCTTGCCCCACCTACACAAAAACAGCATAACTCAAAGCTAGCAAGCTAGACCACCTGTCTGTAGCTGCCGGTCCCCTACTTATTATTTTATCCCTACGCTAAAATTGCTCATTCGTCTGTTTCTTTATTCTTTCATCGCTTTGTCCATCTCTTTATTTGTCTATTCGTCTGCTCTTTTGTCTGTTAACCAGTGACTACAGACTTTTTTCGTCCAGGTACCATCACATAAAAGCTGGATAATGATTTTAGATCTGTATTGGGGCAGAGCAGACTTGGAGTGTTAGGACAGCTCATTTGCCACTCCCACATAGTTCTCAGATAGGTTTGATCAGCGGTTTTAAGACATGTTTTGTCATATTTACATTTGCTTTGCTGTATGTTTACTATAGCACTCAAGTTGAGTATAGTATGTTTAGTACACAGAATTTTCATACTTTACTCTGTGTTCTCTCTGGCTTTAGTTGCAGTCTGTATTTTCCCTTATGCCATAGTCTGTGCATTCCATCTCATCTTTTCGTTGCATTCAGAACTTCTGTCTTTAGTTGCTTTTAACTAATGCCCTCTGTGGCATAACAACTGAATAAACATTTTGAGTAGCTGTTTGTTTTAACATATGATAAGCACCATGTTTAATAATAAATATGTATTACTCACAAGTCATTTTGTAGGATATACATGGTAAGTACATAGTAACATATATGAAAACTACCTAGTATGTACAGCAGCACTTAGTGCTGCAAATCAGTAGTTACTTAGAGTTTAATAACTAGTTATGTAGTCCTTGCAAGTAAAACAAGTTCCATAATAGTGGAAAACACTACCAAATTGCTTTAGTAAATGCATCACTGAAAGAGTATGGTCTTAAAAAAGTGTTTTTATAACAAAATGTAACTCTCTTGCTAATTTTCTTGCTAATAAATGCTACCAAAGACTGTGTTGCCTGGACAGTGTGACTTTCCACCAGGATACTGTTCA
The DNA here is from genome assembly GCA_034552555.1 of Semaprochilodus insignis. NCBI lineage: Eukaryota > Metazoa > Chordata > Actinopteri > Characiformes > Prochilodontidae > Semaprochilodus > Semaprochilodus insignis. Next base: position 14,508,255 of record CM067477.1, on the reverse strand, counting down.
CAGATATACTTCAAAAGGCCATTTCTCATACCGCTAGCACTCTTCAGTATCTTAGGTTTTAAAGTTTGAAAGTTTCTAGAAAGTTTCTGGTGATACCCCAGGGACTTGGCCTAACATTAGCAGCGATCATTTATAGAAAAGTGTCATTTTATCCTAAATATCCAGAACATTGCCATCTTGAATGGTCTTCACCTGCTATAGTGTTGTCAATTTTAATCAGTTACACTTTAAAGAAGACTCTGTTAACTCCAAATGATAAGCGTGAAAGAAGCCCGAAGCACAGCCTCTTATTAATACATAATGTGAATATCATGCATTATGTAATAAATCTCTTAATACTCTAACTGATACTTTCACAGACAGGGATTAAGCCTAAAATAAGTTTTCTTTTCAAAAGGGAATCTTCATTCAGAATACAGTCTAGTCCAGGACTAGGCTTAATCCCTATCCCAGATACCAGCCAACCCTAAGGATCTGTTTGATTCTTACGCATATAACTGTATCGTACATATTTATTGAATCATTCACAGTATTGACTGCATAATCAATCTTAAGGGGAATAGCTAAACAACAAGCATGCAGTTTAAAGGAGTAACTAGGTAATTGGCCGTTGACTATTAAAACAGTACTATTCATTGTAAATCAAATCTGTAGTAAAACCAACATTAACTCTGTTCTTCTAATGATGAACCAAATAAATGCATTAAATGATCATGTATACGTTCCTGATGGAATACTACTGGATTGTTTTATTCCAGCTGATGTGTGATGCATTTTTAATTAGATCTTAACTGCTGAAGTCTGTGGGTGTAGCTGTGAAATCCTCTGATTGTAATCTCGCATCTCGCTAAACCATGAGCGAAAGGGTTAGAGAAATAGAAGACGCCAGATAGATAAAGAATGTTGCAATATAGCTGGAAGCTCCAATTTCAACCATGACCAAAGATGGGAAGATGAATACAAAACCAAATATTAAGACATGCTTATCCTTCAAGTGCTGTGCAGTGGAACTCAGAGTTTGGGTGAGAGAGAGAGAAGGCAAAGGAATAGATAAGGTGAAGACAGGAAACTGCATTCTGTACAGTTGGGTATGCAAGCTTATATGTGTGTATAGCAGGGGGGTTGGCTGCGGAGGGGATCCCCTGCTCTGCCTTTGATACATCCCATCCCCCATCCTGACACCCCTCCACTCAGCCCCTTAAAGTGATAGTGGGCAAAAAATATTATTTGCATGAATTGCCATAAAGGGTTGCTTGAAACCACATATGGTGTAGTTTTGAAAATTTGCGAGGTTAGTATAGTTAACTAATGAAAGCTTATGCCATCCATATACCACTGTGCATATTGCTTTATCGTTTATGAAATGAACATTTGCCCATTTTCATACACAATCATACACTCTGATCAGTCTCAACATTAAAACCATTGTATTATTTCTACACTCATTGTCAATTTTATCAGCTCCACTTACCACGCAGGAGCACTTTGTAGTTCTACAGTTACAGACTGTAGTCCATCTGTTTCTCTTACCTTGTAGTTAAATGGTCAGGACCACCACAGGACCATCACAAAGCAGGTACTACTTGAGTGTTTGGGGATCTTTCTCAGCACTGCAGTGACACTGACGTGGTGGTGGTGTGTTAGTGTGTGTTGTGCTGGTGTGAGTGGATCAGACACAGCAGTGCTGCTGGAGTGTTTAAACACTGTGTCCACTCACTGTTCACTCTATTAGACACTCCTACCTTACTGCTCCACCTTGTAGATGTACAGTCAGAGAGGATAGGTCATCTGCTGCTGCAGAATTTGTGTTGGTCATCCTCTAGTCCTTCATCAGTGGTCACAGGATGATGCCCACAGGATGCTGTTGGCTGGATAGTTTTGGTGGGCTATTCTCAGTACAGCAGGGACATTCAGGTGTTTAAAACTCCAACAGCAGGAAATCTGTTACTAGTTATTTTTAGTAGTATTTTGCCTGATAATGGCCATGAATGAGAGAATTTGTGTTTTCAAATCATTTACCTCCGTCTTCTTCTGTTTAATTTTCAAGTTTTCTGTTTGCTGTTCATAAATGTTTATGGCTTATTTCACTGTATTTTGCTGCGCAGCACGTGTGGCTCTTCGCCTGTTTTCCAAACACAGCGTGAGTTAGTGCCGCTCCTCTCACATTGTTTGTGTGAAAGCTTTGACCCATTAACACCAGCACTGAAACAAAAGAGAATGTGTTCCATGACGCTCTTGCTACGCAGAGATAGTGTTTTAAATTTTCATTTAATAAACATAAATTTACTTGTACCTTTTTCCAGAACGTGATGTGATCATAATATTATGAGACAACAGTAGTGCAAAGCACGTCTTCTGCTTTCTCACAAACATGTAGGATAATGAAAATGAAATAAATCACAATTTACATCTGAGGGTTCTTTAAGGAGCCAAAAGTGTTTCTTTATAGCACTGTGCTAAGAATAATTTCAAACATAGTTATTTTTAAGAGCATATTGGAAATGAATTAACAACTCTTAGAGGCAGTTTAAGGCAACCCAGCTAGCAGGACACGAGCTTACCTACAAGTTCTAATGAAGTTTTAAAGGAAATGTTTTAGTCTAATGTTCAAAGGACGTTTTAAAGATGTTTATAATGTCAGATAATGTTCTTGTAAGGTTAAATGTTAACTAAGACATAATGTTCTAACTGCAACATTCAGAGAATGTTTTGAGGATGTTGTTCGATGTTGGATGTTACATGATAACAAAAGAGGAATTCATTCTCAGCGCAACATTCGGGAAATGTTTTATGGATGTTACTGAGATCTGAGATGACAGAATGCTTTTAGAGAACATTCTCCCACCTTTAGAAAGAACATTCTGGGAACCAAAAGAAACCTCCCACTGAAAAACATTAATGGAACACTGTATTGAATATTCTCAAAACCTTATTGGAGTAAATCATTTCGAGCTGGGATGTATGTAATTACATTCCATGGCAGTTCTAGTGTTTCTACTGCAAAACTATAGAAGCAAACTTCCAACATTAAACATGTCTCAGCTGACTGATTACATTTGGAGTAGAGGACATGGAGTAAATATGATTCATTCATTTTTCACTTTAGTTTCATTTTTCTCTCCTTCTTCACCTGGACTGCCCCCCTGGCTGTGAGGGCATCAGCCCCTTCATCACTTCCACTACAACCTCACACCTCCCTCCCATCTCTGACCCAATTTTAGGCAATGAGGGGTAAGAGGGGTCTATTGTGTGTGCCATAGAGAGAGGAGGAGAGGCAAACGAGGGGATAGACAAAAACCCCCCACACGCCCCACTGCACTCACACACAGACCTGCAGTCTCACATGGTTGTCAGATCGTGTGTGTAAATGTCGATGTCCAGGCGCTTGTTGGCTTTTAGGTCAGTGCATGTTCTCCGAGGTTGTTTAAAGAGAAGAAAAGAAACAAAGAGAGTGCAGAGAGATGAAAGGAGGAGAGAGGGAATGGAGAGGCAGACACAAAAGAGGAGAGGCAGACGGGACGCCCGAGTGTGTGTGAGTACGCTACTTGGAGTGTGTGTGTGTGTGCGTGCGTTGTAGCAGGGTGTGCATGTGAATATATGTGTGTACATGTGTGCTCAGTTTAAAGTGTCTTTTTTTACAAGCACTTTCTTTGCCTGAAACAGTGCTGTGTTTGATCTCAAATATTATTATTACAGTTACTTTATCTAAACTGTGTCCGTTCAGACTATATCTACAGCCGAGTCAAGCAGAAGTCTCATACTTAAACACAAAGCACATACCATATGTTCCCTCTTCCTCTTTCTCTTTCTCATTCTCAGCGCTGCACGATTGCCCCTAAATGGTCAGGAAATCTATTTTTAGTCCATTCTGCTAAACACAACAAGCTCTTTCCCTTCTTTTCCACTCTTTCTGGCACCCTGCTTTCCGTCCAGTGATAAACTGCAGTATATTACAGTTTATTTCATATCAAGCCCTATTGTTTTGCATTGCTATGACTTATTTACACACGCACTGTTTATTTTTTACTGTCTTTGAGAAGAGGTAAGAAGTCATCAAAACCTTTGAACCAAATGTTTAAGGGACCCATATCTTACATGTTTTTGTGTTTTACTTCCCTTTGAAGTCTGCTTATCATATTATATTGTGATATTACAACAAACCAATAGTTCGTTTTTGCATGACCATTTACAGATTTCAGCTTCTTTACAGTGGTGGTGTTAGAAACCAGGGGTCACAATGGCTGTAATACAAAGATAGCCATTTTAATAACTAACCAAAATCCCCAGTCAACCTACTCCCATCTTCTGAGTTTATATATGTAATGCTGTTGATGGTTGTATAATGATAAATCTGAAAGAACTATGTTACAACACCCTGCATGTAGCCCTCTACATGAATATATTGTAGCAGACCGCTACTGGCCGTGGATGTGCAGGAGGCATGCCCATGAGTAGGGCAGACAGCTTGCAGTAGGAGAGACTTTAATAAAGTATATAGTTGTTGTTCATAGCATAATATAGTACCAAATTTGTATTTGTTGTGCTGTTCTGAGCAAGACTGCGGGGTGGTAGGTGACAGTGTTAGTGTCTACAGTCATATAGGTGTGAGGCTGTATGTGACCTGCGCGCTATCCTGGCCATTCAGTAGCGTTGAGAGGCGGGTTTCCCCTGCTGTTATGCTCGGTAAAAGAGCATTTGTTTGAAGACTGTAAGAGAGGAGCAGCTCAACAAAGATGGGCAGTGAGGACCATGTTCCAACCAATGCAATGGGACTTGACAACGGAGCTCGGCTGGGTTGGTCATCACCAGTGTGGTTGGTCAAGGCCAAGCGTTGGAGCTCCAGCATACACAAGCAGAAACCTTGCTGATGTCTGTGGCATGGTGGGTGGCAGAGAAAGGTAGAACGGCTGAGATAGCGCCACCGGGTAAACAGTCACACATATCATATTGAAATATCATGTTTTATATGGCTCTATTAAAACACTAAACAAAAAGTAATGTTAACAGGAATGATAAAATTATACACTGTGAGTATGGAGATTACACTTTGTTGCTCATTACAAGAGCATTTTTCTCCATAGTGCTGCAGTATTCTTGGTCTTATCTGCTTATTTTTGTAAATATTTTAGAAAAACACCCCAATAATAAACATAGTGATGGTTAAGAAAAAGAAAGGAAAGACTGGGAATAAATGTTGTAGCATGAGTCAACAGATGATCATAGTACAAACGACTAGATACTCTATCAAGCAAACCTCCATGTTTCTACACACATGGTCTATATTAACAGCTCCCTATAGGTGTATTTTGTAGTTCAATTATGGACTGATAAAATTACAGACCTGATAGAGTAGACAATGAGTGTGTGGCCAGTCAGGGTATATAATAATTGATACATGACAGCTCTTTTGTAGTTCATCTGTGTGCTTTTTTTCTATAACCACTCCACAACTACCAAAACGATCTTACATATTTTCGATAAGTGGAGCGGACATTTCCCCCTCATCCCCACCCCCAAATTTCACACCAGTGACTGAAGATAGAATTGTTTTGAGCATGTTAAAGTTAAGTCGGTCATTACTGGTCCTGCGTGCAGAGAAAAAGATTTAGCAACGCCTCAGTTAGAGTTAGTCCCAGATTTTTTTGTGGCCCCATCATACATAGGAGAGAAATTCAAGGCCCACTGATTTGTTCTGCACATCCAAACGAAACTGCTACTAGCTGAAGTGCTGCTAATTGGCTGGTTAATGCTGCTGGCAACAGTGAGCTGGTTACGCAAAATCGCTTGGCCTGTCTTGCCTGGCTGGTAATTACGTGGTTTGCTGTTTTTCACCTCTCAAGAAGCTGCACATCTACAGTTCAGCGGAATCTCACTGAGATGTAATGAATTGGAAAAGTGCAGAAAGAAAAGAAGAGCGAGGGAGAGACTGAGAGAGATGAAGACAGCAGATGAAAGCAGGTTGGCACTGATGTGGGCACAAGGACATTCTGCTGACCATGTGTCCTGTCTGCCATTCTCCACTGCCCAGGGGGAGGACACGAGTGATGAGATAACTGTGTGTGTGCTCTGCAGACACAGAGCAAATCCAAGCTGTAATCACTAAATAGCATCAGTAATTTCTTTTTAATTCACAGTATTGGATGGAGATTGCATAACACTGCTTCAGAAACCGTGCAGTTGAGTACAATTTAGCGAAAGCACTAAAATGTGCAACTCTAGAGCTTTAACTATCACAGTGAGGGGCTTTCCGAGGGGAGTCATGCAATATATGTTTGGGAGAACAGGTTGTATAGTCAAAGGTATATAGAACCCTGTATATACAGGTACATAGACCGCAATTCAGTTTAACCTGAAGCCTTTTCTTATTGATTATCTATTCATCACTTGATCATATATTATCATTATAAAAGGTTCACCACATGCAGTATTGTCTTAAATGACGACTTTCTTCGATTTTTTGCTTCTATTGACAAATCTCAGCTCTCATTAAGTAGTTTGAATAAGGTTTCGCACAAATGGCTGAATAATAATGACAATAATAATAATAATTATTAAATATGAATGTTACTGTGACACTACTTTGGCACATTCACTATCCAGTCTATATGGGTGTGTGGGCTCTTATTGGTGACAGTTATTTATGGTGAGCACTATAATGCTGTTATTAAGCCCAATAAAGACAGTAACTTAATTAACAGGCTAATAAGTGTTGCTTTAAGAAGCATTTTCCAGAGCACTTGTTCTTATTAAGTCTACTCAAGCTGGTAGGTACCAATTAAGATGCTGCTTATTGGTGCTTTGTGGATGGAGTGAATGAGCACTTTCCAAATGACCTTTATTTGTGTAATCGACATCATAATCTTACCTTGCCAGTTTTAAGCCAGTAGCTATTAACTGCTTCCTTAGTTCACCCTAGTTATTGATTTATAAAGTACTTATGAGCCATTTAATGAACACCTACCAACTTTATTAAGCTCAGCTACAGCATTACAAGTACTTTTGGAAATGCTTAAGTAGTGATTGCAAAGAAATGTGAAACTTGTTTTGTGGAATTGCTATCCAACACTAAATTCTTTGTCTTCTTCTTCTTCTTCTTCTTCTTCTCCTTCAACAAGACTGCTAATATGTCCCACAGTTTAAAAAAAATAAAACTTAAAAGGTGGCCTGTTTAAACTTTTTCTAATATGCTAAAATACAAACTGGGCAGATCATATTATAGAGGGTGCGTTAACTTATCTTCATTTAGAAAATCAATAAATCATGTCATATGACAGGTTGTTGCATTATACTATATGGGTATAACGCACAGCACAGTAAATCTCTTCTAGTGGTCATTCTATCTATCTGTATACAAAGCAGGAATGGTTTTATGGCTTTTATTTAACTGCCAGTGGCCAAAGTAAGAGTGTTTGTGTGCATGTATATGTGTGTGTGTGTGTGTGTGGATGGGTGTGTGTTTCAGTGCCTGGCAGTTCACAAAAACCTTCCTCTCAAAATCCGCATCTCCCTTTAGGGATGAATGTTACTTCAACCTTGAGAGGGAAAAACTGATAGATGTATAGAATATGTGTGTATGTGTGGGTGCATGTGTGTGTGTATGTGTGCATGTGACTCACTCTTTCTCGGTGGGTCTTTCTTTCTTCGCCCACAATGCCCCTACTAGCACTCTCAGACAAAGATTTGAGGTGAAGGGCTAACAGGGGCTGCTGGTTAGAGAGAGAAGGGCAGGAGACAACACCATGCCGAGGCTGAAGGTTCTCTCCTGGGAGAGTAATTGTGGGAAAGCCCCAGGCTTCTCTTTCTGCCTGTTTTGGTCCAACACTGTGAGTACATCTAAAGGGTAAAGCTGACTATCAGGCAGGAAGGACTACATGATACATGACAATTCTCTCACACTTTTTCTGTCTGTTTTTCTGTTTTCCTTCTCTCTCTCTTTGTCTCTCTATCTGTTTCTCTCTCACACACACAGACACACATTATCCCTGCTTGCTTGACCTTACTCAGACTTGGCCTTATATGGCCATACAAATCAATACTTGAAATAAATGTTTTATTGGGAAGCCAAATGTAAACATTCATCTTAGAAAAATGAGTGGAGAGAAACCAGAGAATACACACACATGCAGCACAGAGTACAGGCAAAGTCTGTCTTTATAAAAGCAGAGCTTTCAGATCCATGCTCTTCATAGTGAGTAGTAAGGAATGCTTTAAAACAGAGAAAATGCAATAATGCATTAAAGCAGGTGAGCCCAACCTAAAGAGAAACTCCAGTGATTTTTGGTTGTTAATTATTCATTGAAACGTGAACAAAGTGATTCGGAGTAGTTTGATGTGAAATGGTTAATTGTAGACAATCTGACAAGCAGTAGTGGTGATAGAAACCAGGGGTCCGGATATCTGCAACACAAATATAACATTTTTATATACAATCCAAACAGACCAGCAAGCCTACAAGTGTCTTCCGAGTGTTTATATGTGAAGGTCAAAGGTCATTATGGTCACTTTGACTTTAATGTATAACAGTGGTGCTTGAAAGTTGGTGAACCCTTAATTTTGTTTTAGATTTCTGCATAAATATGACCCAGCATAAGTCCTGAAATTAAATAAACAGAACCCAATTAAACAAATGAGACAAAAATATTATACTTGCTCAGTTGTTTATTTATAAAAATGTTTCAATATTACAGGTCTCTGAGTGGCAAAAGTATGTGAAGCTCCAGGATTAGCAATTAATTTGTAGGTTTTTTCAATCAGTGGGATGATGACAGTCAGATGTGCAGGGCTGACGTGTTGTATTTGAAGAACATCTATCAAAGTCAAACCTTCATCTTCTTTTTTAAAATTAGAAACATTATGACTGGAGAAACGAAAACTTTACATTCCAGCAATAAGAGCTTTATCCCATACACCCACTTTATTAGAGACCTCTTTCCTGTAGGTCCACCTTGCTGGTGTACAGTTAGAGACTGTCTGTTGATGGATGCGAAGTATTACCCAAAATCCAGCCCTTCTATAATGGTCAGTTTCAAAACATACCACATTGAGGAACCCGTAAAGAGTAGTCAGAAACCAGGCAAGGTTGAAAACCAAAAAGCAGTCAAAATAGCAACCCTAGCCAAAGGCCAAGACCAAAAGTCAAAATTGGAAACACAGAAAAAGGTCATAACAGAAGATAACAAACAGAGGAACGCTTGGCATGCACTGGCAAGGACAGGGGGGATAGTTTGCAAAGAGTGTGACAAACAGACCAGTTTGTATACAAGGAATCACAGGTGAAAATGAGTCAGTACTCAGGTGACTGAGAAAGAGTTGTGATTGGTGGATTGCATCACATGACCAGTAGAAGCCTTATAGGAAGTCTAAAGAGGCTAAAGAGGGGCAAGCCTCTTTAACATGAATTCTGAGTTCTTCTCTTTGTTTTAAACTTTCATACAGTAAACGTTCATGAAAGGCCACTGATAAGTCAGTTGCTGTGGTGGTATGAAATGTCTTTAAACTGCAGAAATCTTCATGCCTCCAAATGGCACCCATCCCAGTCTTGCTGAATCCTTTAATGTCCCAGATCATGTCGAATGAATGAAGGTTTCTGCATTTGTAAGACCAAAATGACAACAGAATCTGAGTGGATTTTCTTTTCAAAAAAATCTCTGACCCCAGATATAAACAATCTGCTAAGACATGTTTGAAGTTCTTATTTTGGTCTTTGAGATACAAAGATTGTATTGATAACAAACACTAGAGCTCAGTTGTCACCTAAATAATTTCTGTAAAACACATCACCAAAACTTGATCAGTCCTGCTTCATGAATACCAGCCCTGGCGTTGTCTGAAATGCAGTGCAAAAATGGTATTCTGGCAAGTGTACTGATCTTAAATCTTAGTAAATATGTTTAATATTTCTTTTTATAATACTGAGATTGGGATTGTTGTAAGATTGTTTTAAGAGTTTTGACCTTTTTATGTATTTAAAGTGATTTTGTTCAGTGGAAATATATTGCCTTACAGGCAGGCAAATTTTGCTTGTTGTAAGAAATGTACCTGAAACACGCAATATCATCTGTCAATATACTGAGACGACTTGACCTACTAAAATCACTTAAAACCAGCAATATTGATATATTTTTATAGATGTATGATTCATGAACTAATTTAAGATCATTTCACTAGCCAAGTTATCATTGTTAGCTCTGTGGGAAAATTGTTAAGTCATGCTGTGCTGTATTCCACATCAGCAAGTCTCCACAACTTTAATGAAGACATGGATGTAGTTTAAGTGGGTTGAGAGTTTATGGGGCTGTTCCAGAAACAATTTGCGCTACTTGGATGACTGTTGAGTTCTAGTGTTTGTTAGACTTGTAGCACCAGCATTAAACAAAGGAAGCAAAATCTGGACTATAAACATGTCTTGACTGATCGATTACATCCGGATTAACTTGGGAAAATACATGAAAAACCTTTGAGCTGTTACCTTGTAATAATGTGACCACATTGGTCCAAATGCCATAATTAAGTAAATAAGCTGAGATCTATCCTGAACCTAATTTCCAGTATTTAATATCATAAATTCTGTAAACTAAACCTGTTACGTGTATTGTTATAAATGTTGTCTTTATTTCTCGCTCTCTTCTGTAGAGTCTGTGAGCTGTGCCGTCTGGGACACTGTCTGCCCCATTGTCATCGGACGTCATGAGCTGGAGCTTCCTAACGCGTCTGCTGGAGGAGATCCAGAACCACTCCACGCCGGTGGGGAAACTCTGGCTCACCACGTTGGTCGTCTTCCGCATCGTGCTGACGGCAGTAGGTGGCGAATCCATCTACTACGACGAGCAGAGCAAGTTCATCTGCAATTCGGGCCAACCGGGATGTGAGAATGTCTGCTACGATGCCTTTGCGCCACTCTCACATGTGCGCTTCTGGGTCTTCCAGATCATCCTGTCCGCCATGCCCTCGCTTCTGTACATGGGTTACGCAGCCAACAAGATCTCCCACAATGAGGACACAAGAGGGACTGGTAGTGGAGCTTCAGTGGGAGGAGGTTACACACAGCGAAGGCCCAGGAAGATGTACTTTGGGGCACGGCAGCACCGGCCAGGACACGAGGACGGAGAGGAGGAGCGAGAGGATGACCCCATGATCTATGAGGTGCCTGAAATAGATAACACCAGGAGAGAGCTGGTACCCCCACGCCCCAAGCCCAAGAAGCGTCATGATGGCCGCAGGCGTATCCGTGATGATGGACTCATGCGGGTCTATGTGCTGCAGCTGCTGATTCGTTCCACTCTGGAAGCAGCTTTTTTGGCAGGGCAGTACCTGCTATATGGCTTCCGGGTGCAACCTATCTTCGTGTGCTCAGGCAAGCCTTGCCCGCACAGTGTGGACTGCTTTGTTTCACGTCCCACAGAGAAGACCATCTTTCTGCGCATCATGTACGGTGTCAGCTGCCTCTGCTTGCTGCTCAACGTGTGGGAAATGATCCACCTTGGAGCTGGGGCCATCAAAGACGCTCTGCGCAAGCGTAACACCACAGCGGCCGAGGACGAATACCAGCTGGGCCTACTAGGACCTGGGGGCGTGTCTGTTGGAGTGGGCGGACCAGCGCTCAGCGAAGGAGAAACGGTAGATGAAGTTGGTGGCGGAGTCAGAGAGGCGGACTATGTGGGTTACCCCTTCTCATGGAACACGCCTTCTGCGCCGCCAGGGTATAATATTGTGGTGAAACCGGAAGCTATGCCCTACACAGACTTGAGCAATGCCAAGATGGCATGTAAGCAGAACCGTGCCAACATTGCACAGGAGGAGCAGCAACAATATGGCTCCAACGAGGACAACTTCCCTTCAGCAGGTGACGCCCGGCCACCACCAATCAACAAGGACGTCATCCAACTTGAGGCAGCAATTCAAGCTTATACCCTCCAACATCATGCCAATAATAATGAAGATGGCATGCATGATGGCATCCCAGATAACGATGATAAACCACAAAGCAACATCCCAAATGCTCCTCAGAAAGAGCGAAAACACCGGCTTAAACATGGTAAAGCAGGAAGTGCAGGGAGCACGAGCAGCAGTAGCAAGTCTGGAGAGGGGAAACCATCTGTATGGATCTGACACTTCATGGGTTCATAAACATTCATAACTATTTCCTTATGGCTATTAGCAAAATCTTGGGCATTGACATGCATGCTTTTATGGACGTGAATATATGAGGAGTGATGGAAACACCTTTCGTGCCTTAAGATCCAAGGAGCTCTCTGAGAGTGTGAAAGTATACTTTTGTCTACAAACCCCAAATTTCTCCAGTGTTTCCAAACTTTCCTCTGTTGTTTGAAACGGAATTAACCGTCTTTTTCCCAGCCGCAGCCCGTAAAACCTTTTAGAAAAAAAAAACAACAAACAAAGCAACTTCGGTAATAACGGTTTGAGACGTCTAGCTGTGACATCACTTTTCTAAGCTAATGGAGATACATTCCAGTTACAAACCAACTGTCTTCCTCACTTCAAACCATGACAATGCCAAATTTTACAATGCCACGATTTTCCAATGCTGTGACGTCACCCTACAATGGTGGCTTTGTGTGCTTTTTCCTTTCCATGAATAAGAATGGATCTTGTTATCCTTATCCTTATTCTATTTCAAATCTTTGTAGTTGTGTATGATGGACCAGTGTCTGAGGTGGTCTGTCACAAATACCCTTAGCAGCATACAGTAAGTACAGCAATACCGGTACTCTTTTCTCATACTGCCCTCTCCTGGTTCAAAGTAGCCATTTTAGCTTACCCTGCTGTAGGGGTGTGCAGGTCCCACCAGCACGTTATGATGAGGGTGAGTAACGTAGTGTTTTAGTAGTTCTTAGTATTTCAGTAGACGTGTGGAAACTACTGGCATGTGCAATTTTTCTTTTCACTTTCTATAAGGATTACATAGTCCAGTCACTTATAAGCAGGGTGCAGTGTTTGTTTGTGCACTGAGGGCAAACAAGAAGGTCAGTAGGTGTGAAAATGTATTTTATAGCATTAGACTACATTACAGCACTGTGCAAAAGTCAGAGACCACCCTTTGTGCATTTAATTTCCAGCCATTAATACATGAATGAAGTTACTCATTTGTCAGGAGAAAAGCATGTTTAACTGAAGACTTGCTTTCGGGAGACTTGCTTTCAGGTTTTCAAGGAAATCTGCAGGGATATTTTTACATACCTCTGAAGTTCAGTATTAGAGGTTGGTTGCATTTTCTGCTACTTATTAAATAAGCAGTCTCGATCACAAATTTGGACTCACCAGTTCAGGAAACCGATTTCCCCAGTTTAGATGTCCAGTTTCGGGGTTCTAGAGCAGAGGTTCTTCTTTTGTGTCTGGTAAGGGCTTCTGGAGAGCTGCACATCCCTTCAAACTCATAACTTTGAGTCTCACAGTAGAAGGATGGACAGAAGCACCCATGGATTGTTTCAGATCTGAAGTAAGAGTGGAGCTTGATTTTCTCCTCTCTCTCAGTGATAAAAGCTTCAAGTACAGTCTGTCTGAGAGCGACACTTTTGATGGTCTACCAGGTCTTGCATGGTTGTAAGGAATCCCATTTTCTCTGTATATTTAACACAGTCTGGGGAGTTTTTTAACAGCTTTTCCTTGCTTTTCCTTATTTATGCCAGTAAATTATTTAATAGTTTAGCAACATTTTTCTCAGCCATTTGAAGTGTGTTTTTTTGGTAGCTGTTTGCATGAACGTTAAAGGAACATAACGCCAGTGGCTCCTTTGGGAACATCTTTTGTTGGGAGGGCACAGCTGTAACTGGTTGGGTTTAAGATTATAGGGATGGAAGAGTTAAAGTGGCTGTAGGTGCACACATTTTGATGTTATACTCAGCGTCTGAGGCTTTTAGGTAACACTGTGTTATAAATATATATGTCCTGAAAAACAGGTACATGGATGTTTAACTGGAAATGAAAAAGAGTGGTCTCTGACTTCTTTATCTTCCTAACATACTTTTTAAAAAATAAAAAAGGAAAATAATTATTTAAGTTATATATAGTAGAAATAGTATGTTTGGTCTCTCATCAGGTGGCGTTTGGGTGGCTTTGTGTTGGACCAAATCAAGCATCCTCACAGGCCACGCTTTGGGCAGCCTTGATCTGAGTTACTGCTACGTTTTTCTAAACTTATGCATGCCTATATATACAGCCAAAATGAGGGACTTCTATAAGAGTCATACACTGTGTGGGGGGGGAAGTCTTCCGTCTTTGTCTTTTACTGCCACATTCCGATTTCTCTACTACTTTTTTTGCCTTTTTGGATGACATGGTGCAACAAGGTGATCGCTGCAGGAGACCAAATACTGTTTGCCGCCATGGAGACACTGTGCTGCTATGCAGTCATGCTGTCCAAGGAGAACAGGCCATAGAACGCCTTTGCGCGTGTGTATGTGTTACCTGTGTTTATGACATGCGAGAGACGGAGAAAAACAACCCTTTATACTTCAGCAATACCTTTCTCTACTGATGATTGTGGATTGGGGTGAATTGTTAATATAGACCAAGACTTGACTAATTTGTGATTTTCAAACATGTGTGCTGTTTCTTTTTCTATTGGGGTTTTTTATATGTGGAAGTCAGTCCAATATTGACTATATCATTTGGTTAAGACAGATTGTTTTGTAAGCTTTTATTTCGTTGCCTTCAAATTGTAACAGAGAACAAACAAGCAAGCCTTTTTTGTATGTAGCAGTAGAGAACCAGTGAAACTACACTTCCCAGTGTTCTTCAGTGGACTGTGCTCCCTCTGTGCTGTTGGAGTGGTTTAGTTGAACCTTTTTAAAGGGCCCATATCATGGAATACTGATCTTTCCTTGCTATTTAAAAGCAAAATCATTTACTATAAAATTTAATTACTGTTAAATGTTTCAAAGCAAACTTTTCACTTCCAGTTCCACAACAATTTGCAACAACATCTCATTTTGAATTCATTGTTTTTGTGATGTCACAAGCGTGGCACAAAACAGGCAGCCAAATAGAACAGAGGTCATTTACATGTATTTGTAACAAAAGCAGCCTGTGTAGTACGAGTGAGGCTCATGTAAAATGGTAATAAAAGTCAAAAATAGTGTAGGGGTAATTGCTGTAATGAGGTCGTATAACAAATTACATTTCCTTTTACACTTACTGGCTCACAAAGACTGTGTTTATTTTGCTCTATATAGATTATCCATGCACATGTGCTAGCTGTGACAGCTGTGTGAGCAAGCAGAGGAAGTGTCATAAACTTGTCTGTCGACACATCTAATCACACTAATATGTAACCTATTGATAAATAAGAAGAAAAAGAAGAAAAAGTCAACCTCACCTACACACTTCAGCTTTTATTCTTAAGACTTTTATTTGGAGCCACCTGATTTTGGACTCTGTTGGTCCTCAAACAGTGTCAGCTAGCAGTGGACAATATACCAGTTTATTCACTAGTTATATCAGAGTCATTTCACCACAAATTAGCACACATTGCGTGATGTACAGTCTGTGCAAACCATGTTGATGCTATCTACTGAGTCGTGTGTTTTAATGAACATGAGTAATGAAAAACGCAGCAATCTCTCAGTCACTTCTTGCTGTGCGCTGCATTGCATCTGAAGAGCACTTCGTTTTCCGAGGCAGTGGACATAAAGGAATTCCCAGTTTTTTGGAATTAGCTTTAGCCGCACACGGAGACTATAGCGATAACAGTGTTGCGTGTAGACCAGCTAGCTAATTAGCTAGTAGTGATAATATATATCTGTTGCTGCACAGTTTGAAATGGTCATACTCTAGTCCTTCATCAGTGGTCACAGAATGCTCCCCACAGGACTCTGTTGGCTGGGTAGTTTTGGTTGGTGGACTATTCTCAGTCCAGCAGTGACGCTGAGGTGTCTGCTGTGTCTGATCCACTCGCGCCAGCACAACACTACACTACACTAACACACCACCACCACTCCACACGTCACAGGAGTGCTGAGAATGGTCCACCTCCCACATAATACCTGCTCTGTGGGTGGTCCCAACCGTTAAAGAACAAGGTAAAAGGGGATGATAAAGTATGCAGAGAAACAGATGGACTACAGTTTGTAATTGTAGAACTACAACGCTGATAAACTGTAGATACAAGGAGGTGTATCTAATGGTAGCCCAGTAGTCCAGCAGTTTCTCTGTATACTTTGTTAACCACCTTTTATAACCCCCACAGGACCACCACACGTAGGTACTATTTGGCTGGTTGGCCATTCTCAGCACTGCAGACTAAGAAAGTAATGCCACTTGTACTTTTAGTAGCTACCCCAATACTGTTTCATGCTCATAAACCCACATAAACATTGTAAGTGAACCTCAGGGGGAAATAGAAAGGCAAGGAAAGCAGTAGGATGTGGACCCTTTAAAGGTTGCAAATATGTTGGATAGAGATGACCTTTTTGAATTTGCACTATGGGAAATAAAAGAATGTGAACAAATACTGAAGGGGAATTTCCAGCCTGTTGGAGAAAGTCCAGCTGTCGTTGCAAAGGAGATTCTGCGGTGTGTTTTTAAAGGCTGCGTGGGAGACTGTGGGCTCGGGGAGGGAAGTAAGAAAACGCTAGGGTCATTCTTAGAGCAGCTGTACATGCAAGAGCTCCAGCGAAAGGAAGAACAGATTACAGAGCTCTGTGTCCCACATCTGAGTACCAGTGTGAGAGAGAGAGAGAGAGAGAGAGAGAGAGAGAGAGAGAGTGTGTATGTGTGTGTGTGTGTGTGTGTGTGTGTGTGTGTGTGTGTGTGTGTGTGTGTGTGTGTGTGTGCATGCTCTTTGGGTCAGAATAAACTTTCTAAAATGACTTTCTAATTTATCTTTGTGTGTGTGTGTGTGTGTGTGTGTGGGTGGGTGGGAGTGAGCGTATGTGGTACCTGAAAGACTGCTCGGTAAGCACATCTGCCCAGCGGGGTCACAACAGAGTCTGATGGCGCTGTACGCTCTCATTACTCCAAGAGTGTACACTCATGTGCCTGTACGTGTACTTGTTATTTTCCCCCTCTGGAACTGCAGCGAGCAGCTTAAAATTACAGTCCATTTAGTGTCACTCTTTACTCCTTGTCTTGTTGCCCTTTTTTATTCGTCTATCTCTTCTGTAAATTTCAATATGGATAAAAAGTGTGATGCTCTTATAAGAAAAACGGGGAAAATGCTGTTGTTGTTTTTCCCCTCTTTGCTGGAATACCCAGCAATGTACGTTTATTTCCATTTTTTGGAAACCCCCTCTTTTGGAATTTTCCCGGAAATGCATGTTTGAGAGCTATTTTGTTAATAAAAATAAAGAAACGAATGAATAAATGTTGCTGTGTATCAATCACTTTCTGGCAGTCAACAGGTTCAGATACACCAACCTAAGGCACAACACTGCAGGCATTTTGTTCTGGTCAGTTATTTTCCAGACTTTTGGATGAATTTTATGTATAGCATATTCTCTTTTAAACTACAATCATAAAAATGTCAAAACTCACCAGAAATATTCATCTTTTTAACATGTTTAATCCATTTGTGCTCACTCACATTTGTACTGAAGGCTTACATTTAGAACCAAAACTCTTGTACCTGCATTCATGAAAGTTTACATGTTCATTCTTAACCATATTCTGGAGGACATTACAAAATAATTCCCTAATAAATTGCAAAACGACCTACATATAGTAGCAATTTATATTATTTTTTTATATTTTATTTTTTTTAATTCTTTTATTATTCTTTAGAATAACAATACGCAAATGTTTGTATCATGAAGGAAAACAATATTTTATTTTATCTAAATATATTTTTAGTACCAAGAATACTAGAATATTGGAAACAACTGGAAATTATTAATTGGCATATCAATTGTTAAAAAACTGTAATGTTTTGCAGTAAAGGGAAATTCCCCTGAATTTGCTAAAAAATGTACTGTTTTAATATATAAATAAAGTCACAGACAGATTTAGAAACCTTTCATTTAGCAGGCGGTGGTTGTAGGAACCAGGGGTGAACAACACAGCTACTGTACATTATATTTGCTATCCAAAACAGCCAGTGAACTTACATGTGTCTTCTGAGTTTGTACTGTATATGTCATGTTGTGCATTACTCTGGACTATTTGGCCTTACTTCATGTAGCTCTCTACTACAAATACATGGTTAAAATATGTTTTAGTTGAAAATCCTATCTCAGAACTATCAACACAATGACCCAGGCATCAGGCAGCGCATTCATAACTATTCCATGCAGTCAATTACTGTGGGGTAGCTTTTAGAGACATTAAAGGAGCAATGACGAGACCTGTAGAATCCAACATATCACCAGGAAATGTGCAGTACCTCCTCCTCCCTGCTCAGTTCTGGCTGGGAGTGGGCAGTGGTGGTCACTTGCCAAGAGCTTCAGCCATTGTTGCGTTTACACTTCCTTTCAATGGCTATCTTTCCCTAAATGATCCAGCCAGAGAAGGACTTTCATCATGATTGACAAGAGGTTAGAATATGCCATCGGGACAGCAGCACTACTTCTACATCATCTCATGTTGGACTGATATGAGTTGATGCTACAGTGACTCACTATCACTTCTTGGTATTACCAGACAGGATAGGGTGGGGCTGGCTGGTTATCATGTTAACTTAAGGAGATCTCTGCAATATCATACATAGACATCTTTGACATACAGATATCAATCAAAACTGTTACAGCTTCACATTCTGTTGATAATTTTAGTTCATTTTGGAATGTTGTAAAGTAAACAAATCTTACATATTGCTCCTTTAAACGATCATCAGTTCCTATCACCACCAGTCAGTAAGTTTGATGCACTGTTTCACCGCCATTCTAAATGACTTCAAAATATAAAGTTTTAATATAAGATATAAGTTCATAATATAAACAAAGTAAACTACATGCTAATAATCTCTTATATGATGTTCTATGTTATTAAGGGATACTAAAACTTGATGCGCAGATGCACATTCACCATCTCAACAGCCTCAGATGCCCCCTTGGACTGCAGCAATGATCAGAAGGAATAGTGTCCAGTGTTTTGTCCACATTTAGGATGATATCTGGGCTCTTTCATTTACCATACGACATTGATTACAGTAGATTTGATGGTATTAAATGCACTAACCTATTCTATAACGTAGACCTACAACTTAGGTACACAATTTAACGTAAAAGAACGATTAGTCAGATCCCATTTATAAAATACAGTAATGCGTAATCTTCACTGACACTTAGTAAGTCCTGTGCTCTGACCACAAAGCAGCAATGGTTCATTTTGATACAAGGGTAGCCTTTATAAGCTAATGAAAGTCGTATTCTTGTGGAAGTAGTCTGATTTGGGCAAGTGGTTTTGAGAATAGTCACATCCTGTTCCATAGCTGAAGTAGAACAAGGTCAAGGGCAACAACTTGAAGAGAGTAACAAGAAACAACAGTGTTTGGTTGTCAAAAAGGGAAATTGAACAGGCAGACACATTTAAAAGGTGGAAGTAGGTCTAACATAGGAAAGAAGGAAATCTGACACATGACTCTCGTGCAAGTTATCTCCAAATTGTGAACATAAACATACCTAACTTAAAGGACCTGTATCTTACATATTTCCCTTGAGGTCCAATTATGGTGTTTGTATGGATTTATCTACCAAAAATTATATTTCATTTTACATAATTTACAGAATTCTGCAACCTGTCTTTATACATTTTAGACTTTATACATAACTTTATGTATAAACATAACTTTATACATAGCTGCTTTTGTGCCTTTGTGAGAGGTTTATGTAAATTATCTCAGTTCTGACTGGTCTAAACCCCTTAGACTAACTTTATGTACACTATAGGGTAGGCTACAATATTAATTGACAATGTTATATTTGTACCCTAAAACATAATTGTATACAACAATTATGTATGATTTTACATGGAATTTGTGTGGGGAATGATTCCTGGGACCATAAATGCTTGTTAAAATACTCAATTTAAATTACTACATTCAGTATGTCCTACTAGTTAGTGAAGGCTAGGCCTTTACTTTGGGACATAAATGCCAAAACTTTGGTTGATGCCAGTGTCACTTCCTAGTTATGTTATCTAACTTGCAACTACTGTTCAACCCCAGAATTCTTAATCAACTGGAAGGCTACACAAGATGGTTCTTCAAGGGTTCTTTAATAAAGGTAATGGTTCTATTTAGAACTCTGAGATGTATTGTTACAATGTTAATATCATAACAATAGAGGAACCCTTTTTGGTGCTATATAGAATCATTTTCAAAAAGGTTCTACAGTATATAGAACCAAATACAACACTTTCTCCATCAATCCGAAGAACAATTTCACCATGCAAGGAAAACATTTACGGGTGAAATTCTTTTATATAGAACTAATGGTTCTAAATTAAACCTTTACCTTTACTAAAGTATTCGTTGGAGAGAAAACAAGTAATTCTCCAATGTGAATTTTCCAAGAATACCAAAAAAATTAAATAAGAGTAATACAGAAGTAACTAATTTAAATACAAGCATTTATAGTCCCAGGAATCATTCCCCACATTGTTCAACAAAAATTCAATGTAAAATAATTTGAAATTAATAACTCAAAAGGAACATCCTAAATTCTGAGAGCAACCAAGAACTTCTGTTCATGTGTGTTTTATCGTCAGTGTGCTCTGACCTTTACCGGGTGTGTCAGAGCATGAAAATCACCAAACAGTGCTGGACTACTGGACTACAGGAGTTCAGTACCCCAGAGAATTTCTAGTGAGTAGAACTGCCTCAGTAATCTCAGTCAGGTTGATCAGACACAAGAGGGCACTCGAGTACAAAATGAAAGGGAACCTATTAGTGCTCCACGCAGGCATGAAACCTGACCTCTACCCGCAAAGTTGAAACCTGACATGATCAGGCCCAGACCAGCACGGTTACATGAGGCTGAATGTTTTACCCCCTCTCCCAGTATCCTCTATTTTACATATTTGTATACACATGGTGTGTGACCACAGTGGTGAATAAGATACAAACAAACCTGTTTAAATTTGGGGTCCTATTTATTTTAGAGGGCAAATTTGGATTTTTCCCCAAAAGAAAATTAATGACCAAATATTTTGACTTCCGAAGCTTTGCTGACTTTGTATTTGCTGAACATCCTGGTACTAACTTTAATGCTAATGCCTACCTATAATTCCACTTAGGACCTGCAATTAGGACCTCAACTAGAAACCCTGAAGGTGCACACAGTCATCAGTTGACATCATTATTTGTATTTTAAACCAATGTGCCTACTGACTAGTTTACTACCTATTACTTACACCCTGGGTGGTGAAAAAGCTACTAATGACTGTTTTTGGTGACATGATATCTACAAAGTATAAAATGTGTTGGCAGTGCAGGCAATAGAGGAAAGGGAAATAAGTCATCTGTCAGACTATACTTTCACCCATGCTTGAGGTATATAGACTGACATGGACTATATAACTCACCGTTAGCACACTGATCAGCTCTCACCTCCACCATGTCTGGCAGTAAGTACTGTATTTCCAGGTCATGACATGATCCTTTAGATAGGCCCCTCCCTTTCAGCCAAGCAAATGCTAGCATGCCTCAATTAGTCATATTGGAGACGTGGCCTCTCTGAAGCACATTGGAATTGTCTGAAGCTAGCTGTAAATTTGAGACGTTGTAATCACTGCCAAAATATTGGTAGGGACAATTCTATCCTGCCAAAGTACTGGTAGGGACGCATATCTTACCGTTCATATGCAAACCCATGCCAACAGTCAAACATGGTGGTGGTAGTGTGAGGGTCTGGGCCTGCTTTGCTTCTGCAGGAACTGGACAGCTGCACAAGTAACTTTTGAGCTGAATCCCATGTGATATAAATCATCCACAGCTGACCAATGAATATCAAGGATGCCTTCTCTGTAGTCACTCATCCAACAATTTTGACTGTTTTTGAACATTCAAAGCTGTACAACACTCAGCACAAAGATATCAGGCCCTGTAGCAACCAAGAGCTGGTCAGGTCACTCAGTAGCAGTAATGCTAGCATCAGTAGCACCCTACCCTAAAGCTTACTGTGGTTTTTAAAGCTTATTGGAAAGATACTGGGAAGTTTTTTAAGCATTAAATGATTTAAAATCTTTTAAAATGTTCAGTACACCTTCCCAAAATTAACTGAAGCTCCAGCTCAACCTTATTTTGTCTCAGACTATACACTAATCATCAAAACAATAGTCACACTCTCAGAATCAACAAACGTAATTCGACACGCGCCAAGCTAAAAGTCAAAGGGTTTTCACAGAACTGGTTGACAATCAGATTCAGCAGCAACAACAAGACACACATTACCAAAGGTGGAGGCTGAGGCGTAAGGTAGAATCCAACAGAGAGAAAAGCCAAATAACAAAGAAGAGTCGAAACCAGAGAGAACAAGCAGAGATAAACGCGTGAGAACCGCTCGGTACGCATACCAAAGAGTTTGGCAATACTTCACAATGGGTGTGTGTGACTGAGGGGTTTAAATGCAGGCAGAGGAAATGAGAAACAGGTGAGGGTAATCAGTATTCAGGTGAACCAGAGCAGGAGACTGGAGTGTGATTGGTGAATTCCGGACATGTGTCTGTGACGGCATCGTGGAGTGAACTCTGGGAGATGGAGTCCGGGAGATCGGAGGCGGTAAGGAAATCTGGAAGCGTGACACGCACCCAGAAGGAAGTGTGGGATTGCAATGCTATTGGGAAGGAAGATAAAGATTACCAGGAACAATAAATGAAGATACATTTAGACTGATATGGGGAATATTTATTGAGCTACACATACAGAAGCAGTCTCTCAGTATGGCGTCAGGTACAACTCGGTAGAGGTTCGTAATGGTGTCCTGCAATAATCCATCCCATGCAGCTTGAATATTCTCACATAGTTCCTACAGATTGTGCGGTAGGGGTGGAAGTGGAGTGACGCCAGACCTTCTGGACATGTGATGTACAACAAACCATTCATCTTTGTGCTGACCACGGTTCCTCTGCACACAGATTTGTTGGTCGTCTCCATCAAGACAAAAGTGGGACTCATCACTGAAGATGACCCGCTGCCATTCTGAGTCACTCCATGTCAGCCTGGCACGACACCATTGCAGTCTTTGGTGGCGTTGATGTGGTGTTAAGGGCAGGCATTGTAACGGTCTGCGTGCATGTAGTCCTGTGTTGTGCAGCTGCCTGCCAATGGTGCTGGTACTAACATGATGACTCATGGAGGGCATCACTGCTTGCTGAATGTCCGCAATCATGGCTGTTGGGTCAGTCAGGTACAACGATAAGGCCCGCCCTTGCTTACATCATATGAGCAGCTGAGCATGAAACTTGAATTATTTGCATGTCTCAAACCCACCCACCAAGTTTCACACATAAAAAAGTACAGTATAAAGTTTTCATTCATTTATTGAGCTATGTCATCTAACATTTCGTATCTTAAAGTATTTGACGCCCTGCTTTCAGTAACTGGTGCTACACCCTTCAACCAAACAGTTCCTATAACTGTTGATCAGCCTCAAGGAATTACAGAACTACTTCAACTGTCATGTGTTGGTGGGCTAACCCACATGAACACCACACCTTAGACTCTGCTTCAGAGTTTTAAGGTCTGGACTTTGACTCTATTCCAAAATGCAGTATTTCTACTGCTTTAGCCATTCTTTGTAGACTAACTGGTGTTTTAGGATCACTGGCTTTCTGCAGAACTCACCGTCTGTTGGGGTGTAGTTCATGGATGGATACCCAAACATTCTCCTGTAGGATTTATTGACACCATCCAGAAATCTTGGCTCCGTCCAATAATGGCTAAATGTCTTGGTGCATACTGCCACCACCATGTTTCAGTGTTGGGATGAGGTTCTTATGCTGGAATGCAATGGTTAGTTTTGCAAGACATAACACCTCTTATTTAAGCTATAAAGATCAATATTTAATGCCTTACCTGTCCACATAACATTACTTCAAAGTCTTCCGGCTCATACACGTGGTGGTTTGAAAACTTAGATCTTTTGATGAGATTTCTTCCTAGAGACATTTGCTAACAAAGACATTTAATGTTGGATCACTTTGCTCAATAAAGAAATGAAAAAATTTATTCTGTTTGGTTTGATTTGTTTAATTGGGTTCTCAGTGTTATCAGTTAAATAAATATCTGATTATATTTAGAATTTATTTTTTTATGTTTACAAAGAAATTCACAAAATAATAAAGGGTTAACAAACTTTCAAGGAGCACAGCAGCTGCCGATGTTTAGCCATATTCACATGAGTATTCGGATTCCACTAAAACAAAAAAAGGATCGTTGGTTTTCTGTAGAACCCACTGTTCTGTTGGGGTTCAGTTCCTAAATCGATGCCCAAACATTCTCCTGTATGATTTCTGGATACACTCCAGAAATCTTTGCTCCATCCAATAATGGCTAAATGTCCTGGTGCAATAGCAGCAAAACAGCCCCAAAGTGTGATACTGCCAGCACCATGTTTCACTGCGGGGAAAATGAAAAAAGCATCCAAAAGGCCCCTTATTTATACGAATAATGCTTTATTCATACACATTACAGCAGAATGTAGGAGAGGTTCTTGTAAGGAACCCAAGTTTGCGCACATAGGATATTGTTGCATTCCAAAAAAAAAAGAAAAATTCCCAAAATGACTTGGAATAAAATATCTTTACATTAACTTATATTTAAGGTTAAAGGGCACATATTCTATATTTCTCATGTAGTTTATTTTCCCCCCTGAGGTCCACTTATATTTTTGTGATATTTGTGTGGTTTTATGAAGCAAAACAGTCATTATTCACTCCTTATAACTTATGAGTAATAAATGGCGGGGCTAAAGGTCTGTAGGCTGAACGGATGTAAATGTGCTGGCTTTTATAACATCACAAAAGCAGTCACATCAAGACTGTTTCAAGATTGTTTTTGCAGTTTCCATGTATAGACTCGGGAGGACAGGCTGTTTAGGTCTTTCCTATTTAAGAGTATGGCACAAAACATGAATTCAGTTAGCCTAGACAGCAAAAGTGATGACTGTCCAATAGGAACATTCCATACCTTTCTGCCTCTTGGATTTGCTTTTATTTTGGTTCATTATCTGGACACTGAGAAACCATAGTTTCTGATATATAGTCCCCGGGTTTTGCTAAAAGGCACACTAAAAGGGTAAATCCCAGTACCTAAGACCGGAGTCTTCTCAGAGGAGAACGGCACTGGAGGAGAACTTGGCACTACAGAAATGTGACAAATGGCACTGTTGGCAGAGCAGTGGGAGTGATGGCATGTTAAAGGCTGACTACAGAGAAAAAGCTAAGAAGTGCTGTTCTGGGAGCCATTTCAGTAATTCAATTCCTAGTTGGTAAAGAAGCCAAGGACATTATATTAAATCTTCAGCTTAAACCACTCCTTCCTTCTGCTGCGTCTATGAGTGTGTGTGCATGTACATGATATTCAGTGACAGTGCATTCACTGCAAACTGCAGTTCTAAAACTAGCTACAGAATCCCTACCGGAGGGTTTCGTAATAAATAGCCCCATTCACCTATGACACATGATATAAACGCCCTGTATTATACTCAGCACACCTCACAGCTGCCATCAGAATCTGTAGTGCATTCACTTTGTACAATGCTGATCCAACGCTCCATCTACAGTACTGTGCAAACGTCAGAAAGCACCATTCATTTGTTACATTTCCAGTCTAAACAGTCAGTAAGTACAAGATATTCATTTTCAGTGTCTGACAAAAGGCAAGAAACAAATCTGACAGAGAATTACATGGGAGCATCAACAAACAAATATACACTCATCAACAAAAAAGTAGTTGCACAAATAGTTGCACCCAGAAGGAATCATCCTACAGGAATGAAACTTGTTGGGTAGGTTTGACATCGTGAGACATGAGAATGATGCAAAATTCATGTGACTTAAGCAGAGATGGGCCTTATCGCTGTACCTAACTGACCTAACAGTTGGGTCTTTCACTGAGCAGTGATGCCCTCCATGAGTCATCCTGTTAACATCAGCACCATTGGCAGACGACAGCACGATGCAGGACTACAAGTACACAGATGGTTATGACGACTGCCCTTAACACCAGGTCCATGTCAGCAAAGACTGCAATGGTGTTGTGCCAGACTGTCATGGAGTGACTCAGAATGGCAGCAGGTCATCTTCAGTGGTGAGTCCTGCTTTTGTCTTGGTGAAGACGACCAACTAATTCATGTGTGGAGGCACCAAGATGAGCAATTTGTTGTCACACATCCAGAAGGCCTCTTGTCACACCACCTCCACCCCTACAGCAAAATCTGCAGAAACTGCATAAAAATATTCAAGCTGTATGGGATGGATTATCGCAGGACACCATTAGGAACCTCTACAACTCCACGTCGAGACGTCTGGCATGTTACATTAGCAATCATGGTGGCCTGACGCCTTCTGTATGTGTAGCTCAATAAATATTACCATATCAGTCTAAATTTATCATCATTTATTGTCCCTGGTAACCTTTATCTTCCTTCCCAATAGCACTGCATTCAAATACTTCCTTCTGCGTGCAACTATTCTTTTGATGATGAGCATAATATCAAAAGTTCAGTATTTAGTTTGATCACCCTTTGCTTTTATTATAGTTTGCATTTTTTTCAAGTGACGTATCAGTTTTTAAGAAAATGTGTTTAAGTTCAGTCTTAGAAGTTGCATTTCCTGCTTTTAATTAGCAAATAATCCAAGTAAATCAATAATCCAGGCTGGTCAGTACACTGTTTTGAGAACTCCACCAGCTTCTTTGTTTGATTGGCAAACAGAAGATGAGTTCTTCAGAAGAGTTCTTCTGTTTTGTTTATTGTTTTTCTCAGTTTCTTAACAGTTACACATTCTTTCAGACCCATAGTGTTGAGTTGTATTCTCACAGTGGAAGGTCGAACAGAAACACCTGATCTGAAGCAAGAGTGGAGCTTGATGTTCTACTCTCTCTGAGAAAGATGAAAGCTTTAAGCACCGTTTATCTGATGGACACAGTTTGGGTGATGTATTATGGGTCCGTGATTGTTATATGTTGTATTTTCTCAGTACATTTTTTTCATGTTTTGATCTCCAGTTATGGAAAATTCTTAATTTTCATTTCAGCTTCCTATAGCAAACCGGCTATTTATAGTCCATCTCCTGAACAGACATAACTTTGCACTTAATGGTGATTTTTACAGGAAATTAAATAAATGAAAGGTGGTCTCTGACTTTTGCACAGTACTGTCCTTGGTCATGGAGAGCTCACACACTAGCATAATAAGCTTTTCAGTTGTTAAACGGATAGTGGGAACTGCTCCAACACTACTTTAGCACACTTGACTCAACTGATCAGCTAATTATCAAGTATCGCAGTAACAATTACAGCACTCTAGGAGGAGAACTGAGCTAATCGACAAAGCACTAGCTACTGAAAGATTTACACTGAGTTCACAAGGTACACCCCCCACCTTCACACATCACCCGTTCCAAAAAAAGTCAGGAATGTCAAACCTCAGCTAGTGTTCATCTGAGCTTTGGAACAGGCAAAACAAGTGTCTCTCAGCACGGTATGATAGCTGGCACTAGATATGTCAGCAATTCCAAACACCTCTCACCCTGCGGTTTACCGTCAATGGTTTGAAAAGCAATAAACGACCAGTGATGACAGCAGGTTTTCCCTGCTTCAGAGGCCTGCACAGTCCCCAGATCCCGACCACTTTGATCATTTATGGGATGAGGTGGATAGAGATGTTCACAGCATGAACGAATTTGCGATCTAACTTGCAGCAACTGCACAATGCAATCTTTCCACATGGTGTAAAATGAAAACATAACACATCCAGAGTCTATACCCAGACAAATTCAGCGGTTGACAGCTCTTCATATCCGGAAAGTGGCATAGCAGATTATTAACACCAATGTGGTGCAAAAACTCACCAAAGAACGCCAATGTAGTCCCAAAACCCACAAAAGAACCCAGAATCCCAACTGAGATTCTTGGAAGTATCTTTTAACATCAGTCATCCAGCTCTGCTCTCCTTCCCTTTCCACTAACACTGATAGCTCACTTGTTTAACCAAAGGCAGAAGAAGGCTTACTGTCAGGCAATGTTCATAAGGCTACATTACACCTACATACCATAACAAAGGCTTATTCCAATAGGCATCTTTGTAATGTAGACCACTTTTGTCAAGTTTGATGACCAGGTGATGTGCATTTGGTTTGGATGAAATAACTGCGTTATGACAGCTGACTATAGCTTAGTTATATCACAGTGACATAATGCTGATGATGTCACATAGCTTAAATCCAGGCAAAGTGGTAAAATAAAGTTCACTTTATCTAAGGCCCACAGAAGATTTTCACTTTTGTTCAACCAGTCCGCCATGGCAAGCTGTTCATATTATGTGCATTGTCACGTGATATACACTGAGTTATGAAGTGCCATGACGACCTAAAGTCAGAAAAAAGTCTGATATAGATCTGATATAGATCTTATGTCAACTTGACATCAAAGAATGGGACCTGATCACCAAACACATGTTGATGCAAGGTATGAACAGCCTCAAAATCATGTATCTCTGAAATCCTGATCCCCAGACTATGATCAAATGGGCCTATAAAATCAAATGTTATATGTTTTCTAATATCTTCTCTAGTTGTACCTAGGTTAAATAGCTGACCTGACATATACTGCACTTCAGTTATCGGAATCTTTCCCAAATTTAACCCCTTTTAACTTGTTTTCCAATCACCTAGATGTAGTTTAGTCAGAAAGTAAAACCAGTTTTCCATACAGAATATCATGTTATACCTCTAAATGTGGGCTAGTTGACCTAAGAGGTAGTTACATTTTTTGGGTCTTCCTTAGCCTGAACCCCTTTTAGCTTTTTTGCCAGTATAGCAGATGTAGTTTAGTCATTCTCATATTAGAATCTCCACTGACTGTGTTAGCTCTGGGTCAGGAGTCGCAGAAACCATCCTAAAGCATATAACTAGAAACCTTTACCATTTGATTACATTGGCTTAGCTAGCACAGGGGCACCCAATCTTTTCCAGGAGTGTCTGGTGTGCAAGTTTGTATTCCAACCAAACAGGCACATGTGATGTAGTGTTTGACCAATTCTTTAAAGTAGAATCAAATGTAATCCGGTATATTTGTATTGAAAACCAGCAGCTACACCTTTCTGGCCAAGACTGGACACGCCTGGGCTAGCCAATGTATATCAATCCATCCTGACTTCAAGTCCTGTAATGCCTCTCTTTCTCTCAGCAGGCTTGGACCCACAGCTCCTGCTCTGGGTAGTGTAGTTCTGACCTGCTCATGAGGCATTTTGCTCCCTACTGAGAGCTATCCCTTTTTTCGTAGCCTTTATTGCTCATCTTTACCAAGGCTACTAATAGTTCCTGTGGGCACAATCTAAACTACCCCTGATCTCTCTGACGTGTGGTTTAACTTAGTTGTTTCACACTCTCCCAGATGCAGGCGGATCACGCCCTGCACATGAAGCCTTAAAAGGTGCTCAAACTCAGCCGGCATAGAGTGTACGTTCTTCTTGCTCTGCCGGTCGTCGTAGTAGTGATTAGTGATTGGTTGGCGGCCGTGTGGGTGCTGGCTGAAAGGCCAGAAGCCATATAAATGAACATTGTTACACAGCTCCAGAGCCAGGCTGGCCACAATGATGCCAGTGCTGAGGCGGGCTGAGCGTAGGCCCCGCCCACGCCAGAAACGCGCCAGGCTGCTCAGGTACTCTGGGTTGAGAAAGACGGGCCGTGTACCAGTAACACCGAAGTCCTCAAGCGTGTAGAGGGCTCGCAGTGAGACAGGTGTGTTGTGGCCGTAGGAGAAGGCGGGCAGCAGGAGCAGGGAGTTACCGTAAGGTCGCAGGCTCTCAACAAACGGACGGCGACGCTCCATCAGCCCGCTGAACCTGAGGAGACATGAGGATAAGATAAGAATAAGGGGAGATAAGAATGATAAAATGTGCTATCTGTTGAGATCAGTTCCGTTTTTCCTCTCCATGTTCAGGGCAAGGCTGTGTGGAGGAGAGCAAGCTTTGGTTGCCATACATGGAATTGAATGGCCTGTATTTTCACACCAAAGTGAACCTACATTTTGGTGCAAGCATTTCCTATTTACTGTAATGATTCTGCTGATTTGAAACATGAGGCCACATAAACTGTAATATTTGCTCAAACTGTCATTCCATTTATGCACCCACACTCACTTCTCCATGAGGATGCTAGGGTTGGCTGTAACCAGGCTGGTATGGTTCCCCACATCTTTCTCATAGACACTGCCCAGTGGGGGAAGATTACACCTGAGAACAGAGAGAGGCAGTTCACACCCTGTAGGTGAGAGTCCTATTCCAGAGTTTTCCAGTAGACTGCTGCATTTCAGTTTGTTTACTATTCTGTTACAGTATGTGCTCCAAGTTGGATGCAACAACTTAATAACTTTGACCCAAATACTGTTAGTAAAATTGGTTGAAACCTATGAAGTTGTACAATACTAGCATCATATTGGAGCCCTTTATACAGGCATCTGAAATACAACTGGTTTTATATTAGTGAGAACAGTTATTCCACATTTTTTGACGCTAATGTGTCACATTCCTTGTATGTGTGAAAATACTTGGCCAATAAAGTTTGATTCTTATTCGGATTCTGATTCTAACTGTATACAAAAGTTTGGGCACCCCTAGTCAAAATATGTTCATTGATTTTCTAAATGTGAAGTTGACACACCCTCTACAAACAACACTTAAATATGACATTTTTCCACAAATATATGGGCAAAAGTTCTGTTTATTGACTAAGTTTGCTATACATATTTGGTCTGTGTGTATATATATATATATATATATATATATATATATTTATATATAATTAGCTGATTAACTCATTAGCTGACTAACTTTCTAGCTTTTCAAGAACAGGGAAAAAACTGTAAAACCACACCCAAATCCTGTATCTCTGCAATATTATCAGTGTAGTACTATTCATTTCCCTTTCTACGTTTTAGATCAAGACCAAACTTCATGAAACCGTTTCTATGATCAGCTACAGACCTGATGATAAAGTCTGCTGAGTTGATTTTTTCTCCACAGCTGCTATTAGCCAGAATCCCTCCATTGCCCACCACAGCACATGTTTCCCAAGTTGCGTTCCCGAATGGCTGCTCCTAAACATACAGACATCCAACATAAACACACACAGTCCAATGCTGCATTTCCTCGGCTACTCCTAAACACATGCATATCCAGAATATATATATTCTATTATACATGCAGCATACCTTGGCAAATGTGCTGAACAGAGCCGCCGTCACCTGCAGTGGCTTTGTCTTCTCACCATCATACACGACCTTTGACCCCACAGGCGTGTTAACCTGTGTGACCACAGCCTTTGATACGGCATGGCAGTTTCTGCTTAGCAGTGACCTGAAAGAGACCTTTACTTTAAAATTGTAATTTGTTTTCTAGACATATAAAAAGTAACTATCCTTCACTCTTTCCTGTCCTCTTATTTTCTTTTAACTATGCTTATATATGTTTTTATTTTTGCCTTATTTAGAAATAAATTATAGTTTATGTTTTGCACACAAAGACTGCTTTGAGTTAATCTCTCTCTATTTATGTGTATGCCACAGAGGAGGGGCAGGAACTTAGTACTAAGCTTGTGTTTTGGCCCCAGAACAATAAGACTGTTACTCAGTTAACCCTCTATTGCATGAATTATTGCTTTAATGTGATGAAAATTCTTTAATGCGTTTTTACTACAATTTTAATTATATTTTCTGATATTTGAAAAAAATGAAAGGAGGTAGTTGGTAAGTTGTTGCCATATGTTGCCAACAATTCACAATTATGGAAAGTACCATAAATTCTAAAGACTAAACCCAGTGTATACCTACTGAATTGTATTACACAGGTAATATAATTTGAGTTGTTATTGTATTCTATAGTAATAATAACATTGTAATAAGTTACACCTGCTGCCTGCAATTCCATATCTGGACTATACCTGTAAAACGTGTACAATACATTATTCTCCAGGAAGAAAATATTGTTCCATATTCGAATACTGTTGCCATAATGCAACAAATGTATTTTAATTTTTTACAAAAAAAATGACATCTAAACTGGTTTTAATACTCAAAATTACATCCCAAAATGTTATGTTTTTTTAAATACATTTTCTTAAATACTGAACAGTTAGTTATCTTTGAGATCCCTCAGGTCATGAACTTCTCAGTGTGAGGTGTCCATGGAGTGTAAACAGGATTTCCTAGCGATGTGAGATCATTAAGTATATGTTAAACACCCTTTTACCACAATTAAACACTAAAACATAGATTTCACATTACTGCCTTTTAGCAACACCAACACAACAGAGTGTAAAGATGTGAGCTACAGTTGAAATTCAGACATTTTTAAGATACGATGCAATCATATGCAAAAGTTTAAATGGCCTGGTCAAATTACACGTTTTGTTGATCTTCTAGGTGACAAATTGTTGTTCTCTGTAACTGTCTGCTGACACTGTATAATATTTTCTTTGCAGTACTACTGTTATCCAATGTTTTATTCTTTGACTTTTTTACTGCACAACGCTAACTCGTCCTGCAGCTTTCAAGATATAGACTCCAATCCAAACTCCAAAATGTTTGGTCTGAATGGGAATGGTGGGCTTGTATTTAGCTTTTCAAACTGGTATATACAGTTTATATTAATACCATTAAATTATGAGATGTTTACTCCTTGGAATGAATGGGCGGGATCCACCCAGCAACCATCAGGGATACCAAAGCTATATCTGATCAGCCATCTGGAATACTACCTATCAACCCTCTTAGCAACACCACAGCAACCACATGGGATACCACAGCAACTACCTAGCAACACCCTAGCAACCATTTTCAAATTGCTTAAGCTGTACAATCACTCTGCACTTTCTTTTAGAGATCCATTTTTCTACTTTTTAAATCAACAGAATATTTGACAAGAGACATATGCACTTTTTCCATCAGCCGTATTTTCTATTTTTGTTAAATTTCAGGCCACACGCATTACCAGTTCTTTTAAAGTTCTTTTAAAGTTCTTTTAAAGTTCTTCTGAAAGACAGTTGAGGATGTTTCACTGTGCTGTAGTGAGCAGTACAACTAGAGCTTTAAAGGCAAAACTCATAGTCTTACATAATTAACAATAGTGTATGTGTGTCTTTGTTCACCTGAACTTCTTGAAATTTCCCTCTTGTCTTCTCCATCTGGAGGAGTACAATCGCAGGGCTTTGTCAATAATAGCATTTTCCCTGTAAAACATAGATGCGTGCAAGCTCAATGAGAAAGCAGTTATAAGTGGCATTAAGTGTAACTTTGATTTCTGCATACACGTGGGGCAACTTCATATTAAAGTCTATGGTTTTGAAATGAGACATGCAAGAAGCACATACAAATGATGGGGTTTAATATTTGAGTGTCCACATTCTTTGGGCCATGGTGTGATGTCTGTGTGAAGGGAAATGAGTCTGAGATAAAAAGGTTTCGCACTCTTACCTGCAGACCTTGCAGGATTCTGGCTTGACGGAGTCTGCAGGTTTTTTTCCTTTGTGATGCAGACCATGAAGACCTGCTTCACTATGGATGGAGAAAGAGAGAGAGAGAGGATCTAAGAGCAAGATCAAACATGAAATGCAAGAAATGCTATTTTACTATAAAACAGAACAGTAACTTACTAAAAAGGCTATTAAACAGAAGCTTTAGAGAAGCTGAGTTCTGCTTTTGGTAAAGGATTTAGGCTGCAGGACACATGTGTTATCTTTCTAAGGTAACGAAGGTCCATGCACATTAACTGTGTCACATTTACCGACTAAACATATCTATAGGGAAACATTCTTGCCAAACTCAGTTTCTGTTCATGTAACAATTAAATAAAAAAATATTTTTTAAAAAACACACACACATTTGTTTTATTTTAACTTATTGTCTCCCACAGAGGCATAGCCAGGCTTTGAACGCTGTTTCAGCCTTTAAGCTTACACTGCTGTTCCGACTCCTTTGGTATGTCTGTGTGCCTTAGGGTATGGCTGTGACCATGCAGGCCAGTTCTCACAAAACATATAGCAAAACAAATATATTTCATTTTGAAACTTAGAGTTAATGCCTGCAGTTACTAACTGTTAATGCCTCAAGTTTTACAGATTTAGCCTTTTACACAGGCAAGGTATTTGCCATGAACACCCGATAAAGACAAGATCCTATAAAGACACTGTGACTCAGCGGTCTTGCACAAAAAGGTTTATAGCCATTAAGACCAGTGGTGATTAAAAAGGCTTGGTGTCACTCCATCTCCACCCCTACTTCAAAATCTGCAGAAACTGTGCAATGCTCAGTAAATACTGCTCATATCAGTCTAAATGTATTATCATTTATTGTTCCTGGTAACCTTTATCTTCCTTCCCAATAGCATTGCAACCCGTCATTTCCTTCTGGGTGCAGCTATTTTTTTGATGATGAGTGTAATATGCACCCACCAAGACTAAGACACCACCACCCAGTAAGACACTGTACACAGATTATTAAAATATGCTAAGCCCGTCCACACTCGTTCATTTGTTCAGTATAACTGAGGGAAAGACAGCAACAGCTTGCTGAATTAGGAAGAATAAGAGCTCAGAGTCAGTGGAATCCACAGTTTGTGCAGAAGAATGGTCCAAGCACTCTACAACACTGGCAGGCTGATGCACCCAGGTACTCTTCACCGTAACAAGCAATGGCAATCCAAGATCTAGCCAGGCTTGGTTCAGGTGGGAACCAAACAGGATGCCAATAGTTTTTAGTCTCTAAATGTGTTAAGGGGTTTGATGGACATGCCATGCCAGGTTGTGAAAAAGAAACAGAAAAGCACATTCAGAAAGTACTCTAAGAACCAAGCTGTGCCCTCCACTTCAGCAACACATCAGCTACAGCAGAAGCACTGATGCTACTCGAGAAGACCAAAGAGCAAGTGCTGCTACTGGAGTCAAAGGAGGAGAACTGGGTCGACACTTGTTGTGTTTGCCTCCAAAGTCTTTCATGCCAACACAAGTAAATAAAGAAACCAGCATTGGAGGTAACGTCATTCAGCGCTTTTTCTTTGTACTGCTAGAATCTCCAATGTGTATGTGCAACAACAAGGGTGAAACTTGCTTCAGAATAAGAGTCTGAATATACAAGAACACAATAGGCAACAGCGTTCATCTAGGGCGGCCCACAATGCTCACCCAGCTCCTGGAGAAGAGCAACGTCACTGTTCAGTATTCTAACTCCTCTTCAATGGACGAGATGACAGTAAATATGATTCAGCCATTGAAAAGCCTATGGATATCTTTGGTGGCACCCCCGATAAAGAAAGATGGCTCCTTCTACTTCTAAATTAATGGCTACTGCTTGGAACCTTGACAGAACTATGACCAAATCCCCTGCATGAAGGTCTTAATGCCATCTAAAACAGCCTTACAGGGCCGACATGCTCTTATACCAAGACCACACATATATGGCTAACATATAGGTGTGAACATAATGTTAAGGTGGGAATCTCCTAAATTAGGCATGCGCTACTCTGATGCTGGAGGGTCAGTGTCTAGTACAGGTTTTGCTGCTTAAACATACCTGATTTGGCTCGTCTGTTAAGGTTTATTGGGTGTGTTTGAGTGGAGACTGTAGGACTGGAGTGGTGCACCCCTGTACTAAAGCTACCCAGCACCTTGTGAATGATGACTGATACAAGAAACTGTTGATGGAATAAGCGCTGGTCCAGATGCCTTCCTCAGTATGTATAATCTATTTATACAACCTGCTACAGGCTGTGTTGCACAACTAGAGCAGCTATCAAGTATGCTGTTTCCTGAAGCCGGCCTTGTATTACCCATGGTTTGTCTGTTTGCCCATCCACCTCCCAGAGAATAAAGATGCTATATGTCATCAGCAACCAGTTGAGAAGCTTTTTTACCCAAGTGCCCACATCCTGGCCTTTACCTGACCTTGCCAGATCCTTCCTGTAGGGCCCTGGCAACAGTTACATGGGCTTTGAAACAGTAGTATGTAGAGGGGAAGAGAGTGTTAGCCTTGCTGCACTCCTACTGATCCAGGGAAAAACTATTTTATTACACAATAAGAGGTGCATGGCCATGATAAAGGGGATAAAGCAGAGGCATAAGCAGGTCCTGCCAAGCCCGGCAAGTTTTTGAGGGGGGTTGTAATATGTCGCTTGTCTGATTTAGACTGGTATGATAATGATGCTTGTTGTTGTTGTTGTTGCTGCATTAGTTTGGTTTATCTCTCATCATCTTCATACCAAATGACATCTAATCCCTCATGTGTTTCATGTTTCCTTGTACTCGCTGCAACACTCTCTGAGCTAAACATAACCCTATACTCTTACTGCGCACTTGATGTACTGTTCCTTTTTTAAGATTAGAAAATGGGAAAAATTTGAGTTAAAAAGCTCTTGTGTTCTTTTGTGTTTATTTGCACAGAAATGCAGTAAGAATGAAGTTAAAATTAATGCAAATAGCATGAACATCATGAACATCATAAGGAATGATTTTATGCATGTTAATGTGTTTGTTTAACCATTTCCGAACCTCTCTTAGTGGACCCAGGTAAAAGAAGTACACTGAAGTAAACTTAATAGAAGTACACTTAGTACTTTGTACTCATGATTAATGTACTGAATGGGTGCTATTTTCAATATACTAACCATGTACCTAGTATGCTAAATATAATCATTAGTGCTATTAAACATATACTTAAATAGAACTAACTGTACTGAACTGTGCTATTTTCAGACACCATTAAGATTCACTTAGCGAGCTAACAGGCTTAGCAAGCTAATACACTTAAGTACATATTAAATTACATTTCTAGTATATTAGAATATGCTTATATATACTTATGTAGACTAGTTATATTGAGTACATTACATTTTTTATATATGTACACTCATCATCAAAAGAATAGTTGCACCCAGAAGGAAGTGTCAGATTGCTATTCGGAAGGAAGATAAAGGTTACCAGGAACAATAAATGATGATACATTTAGACTGATATGGGTAATATTTACTGAGCTACACATACAGAAGTAGTGTCTCTCAGTATTGCATTGGGCCGCCATGTTTGCTAACCCAACATGCCAGATGTCTCAGCATGGAGCTGTAGAGGTTCCTAATGATGTCCTGCAATAACCCATTCCGTGCAGCTTGAATATTCTCACACAGTTCCTGTAGATTTTAGCGGTAGGGGTGGAGGTGGAGTGACACCAGGCCTTCTGGACGTTTGACACGTGACAACAAACTGTTCATCTTGGTAGCATCTAATTGTCCAGTCGTGCTGTTAAACTGTATTCAAATTAAAAGGAATGGTTAAAAAGCACTCATTCACACTATACTTTTGCTATGTAAATATATATCTTTGCAGGCTTTCTTAGCAGGGTTCTGTTAGAAGCGAGGAGAACACTGAAAAGCAGTCACATAAACACACTCAGGGTGAGTGAGTGCTCAGGATATAGAGGCTTACACTGTTAGAATAAAAGGTACAGTGCAGGTACGTTTTTGTTCCTCGAGGCATAAACAGTCTATATATACCCTCAAAGGTACATCAGTGGTTTTAATACGACTTTAAATATATGATTTCAGTGGAATATGGTGCAATTATGCTTTCTGACTAAAGGTACTCAGATATACCCTTTAGGGTACCATCCCAGTGTCAAGAGGGGTACTGCCCTCTATAAATACTGGTTTGTCAGTTGTGAGACTTTTGGGCCTCAGTTCCACCATATCAGTCTGCTCCTGAAGTTACGTATGGTAAAAGAAGTGGACATTTCTTAACTAATTAATAATCAGTTGTTGCGTTACGTAATGCTGCTTATAGTTTTTTCTTATCTTACATATTTTATATGAAAATGTAAAGTAGTCTAGGGACACTCTCTGAATGCATTTTCCAAATCAGATGTATCATATTCTCTTCTATGTATAGACCAGAAAACACGTTTCCTTGATGTAGGTCAGTGTTTAGTATTCTATTTAGGTCAGTATTTTGTGGTGTGACCCTTCTTTGAGATGACAGCTTGAAGTCTTCTAGGCATGCAGTATGAGTTTACACAACTGATGCTTTGCCAGGCTTGTTGGATGTTCCCTTTTGAATGGCCTGAGCATGGAAGGCTTTGAGCACGTCCTATCTCTTTCCACTACTTTGGTACACTTTTCAACGTTGATTTTAGAA
The DNA here is from genome assembly GCA_034552555.1 of Semaprochilodus insignis. Classification (NCBI taxonomy): domain Eukaryota; kingdom Metazoa; phylum Chordata; class Actinopteri; order Characiformes; family Prochilodontidae; genus Semaprochilodus; species Semaprochilodus insignis. Next base: position 14,469,969 of record CM067477.1, on the reverse strand, counting down.
TTGTAGTGTGTTGTGTCTGTATATATATATATATATATATATATATATATAGAGAGAGAGAGAGAGAGAGAGAGAGAGAGAGAGAGATATGGCGGCTGCCCTTAACACCACATAAACGTCCCCAAAGACTGCAATGGTGTCATGCCAGACTGTCAAGGAGTGAATCAGAATGGCAGCGCGTCATCTTCAGTGACGAGTACCCGTTTGGTCTTGGTGGAGACAACCAACAAATCCGTCTGTGGAGGTACCTTGGTCAGCGCCAAGGTGAAGGGTTTGTTATCACATGTTCAGAAGGCCTGGTGTTACTCCACCTCCACTTCTACCGCAAAATCTACAGGAACTGTGTGAGAATATTCAAGCTGCATGGGATGGATTATCGCAGGACACCATTAGGAACCTTTATGTCCAAACCCTATTTAAAAACATCTACCTTAGTCACATTTGTTATTACATGCCATGTCTTAATGTAATGAGATTTCTGGGAACCCCAGATGAAAAATAGAAGAAATTCAACACCACTGTTACCCTTCCCAGGAGTGGTCATCCAACAAAAAACACTCCAAGAGTAAAGTGTAGAATATTTTGGGAGATCACAAAGAACTCCAGGATAACATCTAAGGCTCTGCAGGCCTGTCTTACACTGGCTAATGTCAGTGTTCATGAGTACACCATAAGGCAAACACTGAACAAGAATACTTTCCATGACAAACATTTCTCCCTGTTTACAGTTTCCTAAAGACCACCTGGATGAGGCAAAAGACGACTGAAATAATGCTGTGTGGATGTATAAAGTGAATACTGAGCTTTATGGTCTACATAAGCACAATTATGTTTGGCAAAACCAAGTGCTGCATTCCAGAATATCATCCCTACACGATGGTGGCAGGCAGACAGTTTGAGACAGTTTTGCTGCTACTGGACCTGGACAGTTGGCCATTATTTGATGGAGCTATGAATTCTGGATTGTATCAAGAAATTCCACATGAGAATGTTAAGGCATTTATCTGTGCACTGAGCATCAGCAGAATGAGGGTTCTACATAAAGACAACAACACTAAAACAACAGCCTGTCTGCAAAGAATGGTTAATGTTGCAGTTTGTAATGTCTTAATTAAAGTCCAGACCTTAATCTAATAGAAGTGTTGAGACAGAACCTAAGGTGTGGTGCTCATGATAGAATGCCCACCAACATAACAGAATTGAAGCAGTTGTGTAAAGAAGATCGGGCCAAGATTCCTCCAAGTCAAAGTGCAGGGCTGATTCACTGTTACAGGAATCGTTCGGTTGAAGTCATTGTTTGTCAATGGGGTCACACCAGTTCACATACTTTTGCCAATAAAGACACTTAATCTGCGATGAAGTTAGAACTATATACATGTGTGTTGTTGTTTTATTGGGTTGTCTTTATCTACTGTAATCAGTTAAGTGAAAATCGGATATATGCATGTTTAAGGTGGTAGTATCTTCAGGCTCCTGCAGATGGCGTTGCCTGATGACAACGGGCCTATAAAACCTGTGCAGTGTTTGGCGGGATTCATAGATAGAGAATAGGTAATATATTGCAGTGAATGTCTTGTTCCATGCGTGGAAATTGGGTTGCAAAGCAGATGTTAATGATTGGCAAACAGGAATGTTTCATTTGGGTGTGCCCAGAGCCATGTAGACAAAGAGTCTAGTCATATCCTTTCTTTCTAATTTTTTTACAGCAATTGCGGATCATGGAACCTCTCAACAGCTCCTGGAAGTTAGCAGCAAATAATAGCAGCGCAGACGTTTAACTACTCATACTGTATATTATCAGCACATCTAAGTTAACATGTGCATTAAAGCATGTGCATTAAAGCATGGTAGTGGGTTATCTCCCACTAAATTGGTAGATGTAATAAACGGTAACAGCTAACAGTTTGGGCTAGGGTACTGAATAAGGTTAGCCCCACATAGCATTAACCACTTTCATCAAATCCAGCACTGCAGTAAAGAGAAACAATCTTATTAAATGTGAATAATATATAAATATAACATGAAGTTTGATGGTAGAGTGGTGGGTGGATTTGGTGAAATGTGGATATCCATTTTAGAGTATGAGCTAACATTATAATAAGGGAGCTAGCTAGCTAGTTTTGTAATACATTGCTATTAATATGGATTTAATTCATATTTTAGACATCCAAGTAGTAAACGAAAATGTAATTTGGATTGAATGTAGGATGTAGATAATTGCATTATTGACTCCTTATTACCAAAAATCACAGTTCTCTCTTTAGGTTTATCCGTTCAGACTACCTGCCAATTTCTTCCTGAAGGCTACGTGAATCACATGACCATGAAGCATTCTGAACTTCCATCAACCCAACTCTCTCTACATGGCTCTGGGCGTACCAAAGGAGTGATTGCATTTGGGCGCGCAAAAGTCCATAGTGTGAGTGAAGTAGCAGTCATACTGATCTACCAGCAGGGTCAAAAATCCCAGTCTATAGGTAATTCTCCTCAGTATTGTGCCAGGAAGGCATCCTGCAGGTGACAGAGAGCTTAAATGGTAAAGCACTAACAAATTGCACAATTTCTGACCAGCAAATGAAGTTTTGGGAAGCCCCAAAACTACTCGTATGCACTGTGTGTTAGGCTATGTAATGTCTGAAAAAGACCAGGTTGAAGAAAAGAAAGTGAGTAAGACTTTCCTCTGTTGAAAGAGCATGTTTTCCTGTTGCCTTGACTGTTCCTGACGAGTCAATGACAAGATATCTGGCTCCAACTACAGAGTCATGGCAAAGGTTAGTGAGCCTCCTCCTAGAGCCTTCTACTGACTCTTTGCTGATCTAAGCAAAGCTAGACTCGTCTGGCCACAGGCAGAATCAGAAATATGGTAATGATGTGTTTGCTAGATCTGTGCAAGTAAAAAAGGTCTGTAATTGCGGACTTTAAACAGAGTACCTTTCATTTGTATGTTTCCGGGACAAAGTCAAAGCTAACACACTAATTCTGCATTACCCATAATAATACAGTAAGTAAGTAGCTGGGATAGACGCATTTCTCAACAGCAGGTCATGTGCATTAGAAGCCAACAGTCTTAGCCTTGTGCACTCTCAACCTTTTGCATTCTCTGTCTTGTTCTGAATCATCTACCACAGCCTGTGCTCTCACATGACTCAAATACTAAAAATGGAATCCAGCCTCTTTAGCACGTGGGATTGGAGCACATATCAGTGGTGGTAAGAGTTAGATAGAGTATAGTGTAGTCTGCACTGTAGGAGCACTGTTGCTTCAGTCACTGCTCTTTTTCATGTATAGCTGGGTGTACAGCTGTGGGTGTTTTCCTTTGTGCCTGTCCCAAATAACAGAAGCACATCTGTGTTCAAACCTGCAATATATACATAGTAAGTTTAGTATGAAAAGGAAAAATGGCACACGAGATGTTGTGGCTGGTCTAAACGCTGAGATATTCTACAGTTAAACTTTAGATGAACATATTTTATATTTATGTTAAATCTTTAGCTTGAAGTTGCCATGCTTTTTGAGTTGAAGCTCTAAAAGTATGTTAACAAGGAAATCAACTTTCAACTTGAATAGATAGTCACAATTTTTATACAGGGAATCAAACATTTTGGTTGTTTTGCTTTAAAGGAGCGATATGTAAGACAATGCAATCAATTTGTAGGATTACAAATTACAAATGGACTAAAATTACATTACAAAACATTACAAATGAACTAAAATTATCAGCAGATTGTGAAAAAATAGGTTAACCAGTTATTTCAACTTAATAGATATATATGTTTAAAGATCACAATTTTTATACAGCGAATGAAAATTGCCAGTTGTTTTGCTTTAAAGGAGCAATATGTAAAGTGAAGAACATTCTGAACTAAAATGATCAACAGAATTGTGAACAGTGAAAAACAGTGGTACAGAGCAGTGAAGGTCTTGTTCGATGTGAGGAAAATGGGTCCAGAGCAGATGTTAATGATTGGCTAAAAGGAGTGACTGCATTTGGGCGTGCCAAAGACCATAGTGTAAAGGAAGTAGCTGAATGTGCAGGTGTATGGAAGCGTATGGTAATACGGGTCTACCAGCAGTGGCTAAAATCCCAGTCTACAGGAAACTCTCCTCAGAATTGTGCCAGGGAAGGCATCCACCAAATCCAGCCCAACTGCCCAATTCTTTGATGCAAGAGTGTCTGAAAATTGATGTGACCTCTGTCCAGAAACTTGTGCAGTCCATGCCAAATCCAATCACAGCTGTTACTGGTGCTTGTGGAGGTATTACATGCTATATGGTATGTTTCAGTCACAGGTGATTCTTTTTTTTTGTCTGGTGAGCTTATTTACTGAAGTTGGCATGCTAACCAGCTAGCCCATCCTGTCTTGTAAAAACACTTTGTACTTCATGTTTCTGCTATCTTTCACCACTAGAGATGCTCTAGGCAAGTAAAAGGATGAAGTTTGATACTGAACCCACAGTGTTTTTTTCTACGCTGGTAAACACACAGGTTGTGTAAGGAAAAGGGAGGAGGACATGGATTCATTGGTCATCTCCACAGACACAAAGCAGGACTCATCACTGAAGATTAATCACTCTATGACAGTCTGGCACAACACCAGTGCAGTCTTTGGTGATGTTGACATGGTGATCAATGTAACAGTCTGCGTACATGTAGTCCTGCGTTGTGCAGCTGTCTGCCAATGGTGCCTGCACTAACAGGATGACTCACAGAGGCAATCACTGCTTAATGAATGCCCACAATCGTGGCTGTTGGGTCAGTCAGGTACAGCGATAAGGCCCGTTTTTGCTTATGTGACATGCGCAGCCAAGCTTGAAACTTGAATCATTAGCATGTCTCATAGTGTCAAACCTACCCACCAAGTTTTATTCCTGTTGGCTGATTCCTTCTGGGTGCAACTATATATATATATATATAATATATTTATGCACAGCCATAACATTAAGTACAATTCCTTATATCTATACTTACTGTCCATTTTATCAGCTCCACTTACCATATAGGAGCACTTTGTATTTCTACAATTATAGACTGTAGTCCATTTTTGCTTTGCATACTGTTATCCCCTTTCACACTGTTCTTCAGTGGTCAGGACTCCCACAGGACCACCACAGAGCAGGTATTATGTGGCTGGTGGACCATTCTCTGTGTCACTGTAGTGACACTGAGGTGGTGGTGGTGTGTTAGTGTGTTAGTGTGTGTTGTGCTGGTGTGAGTGGATCAGATGGACTGCTGGACTGAGAGTAGTCCACCAACCAACACTATCCAGAAGATAGCGTCCTATGAGGAGCATCTTGTGACTACTGATGAAGGACTAGAGAATGATCAACACAAACTCTACAGCAGCAGATGAGCTATCGTCTCTGACTTTACATCTACAAAGTGGACCAGCAAGGCAGGAGTGTCTAATAGAGTGGACAGTGAGTGGATACAGTGTTTAAACACTCCGGCAGCACTGCAGTGTCTGGTCCACTCAGTGTCACTGCAGTGTTGAGGATGATCCAACACCCACATAATACCTGCTCTGTGGTGGTCCTGTGGGGATCCTTATCTTTGAGGAACAGGGTGAAAGGGGGATTATCAAAGTATACAGAGAAACAGATGGACTACAGTCTGTAACTACAGAACTACAAAGTGCTTCAGTGTGGTAAGTGTAGCTGATAAAATGGACATACATGTAGGTATTAGGAGGTGGTTTTAATGTTATGACTGTTCGGTATTTATATATATATATATATATATGTGTGTGTGTGTGTGTGTGTGTGTGTGTGTGTGTGTGTGTGTTCAGGAGTTGTGTGTCCTGTACTGAACAACTTATGACTCCCAGCCCTTAAGCACTCGAGTGTTCTTTTGCCCAGTATTTTCATTTCTATCTAATCTGGCATTTCAATTACTACCAGCATGTTGCTCCAATATTCCAACAAAAACAAACAAAACAATTGTTTAAAACTGATAATATGCTGAATTTTTTGGTCACTACTGAAACATACACAAATAATCTCTGTGGACTGAATCAACATATGGCCCCAGGCCTAAATATATGATCGAGAAAACTGGTTGGTTGTTAGTTAATTGGTTGTTAGTTAATAGTTAGAGGCATAATTAGATCTAAACTAGTGACAACCAAAACAACCTTTGGATATTTAGTATTGACATATTTGTTAATATTTATAGTGGCAGTGTCACGTTTCCGGGTTTCCCCTCTGCCTGAACGCCATTTCCCAGAACCCACCGCCCAATGATGTCACCGTCACATGTCCATCATCACCCAATCAATGGCTGTTCATCATCCCCGGAATTCTGATCACACACACCTGCTGGTAATTTAGTCGGTTTGCTTATATACCCCTGGTCCACACACACACTTTGCGAAGTATTGCCACTCCTGTGTCTTACTGAGCGGTCTATCCTTGCGATTCCTGTTTGCTATCCTGGTTTTCTCCTTTCTGGTTTTCCCTCGTTTTGGTTGCTGGTTGGTTGTCTTTTAGTTTTCGGCTCTTGCTTATACTTCTGATTTTTGACTCTGTTTACTCCCTTTGTTATGTTCGTCTGGATCCTGTGGTTCAGCTTAACTGCTGACCTGCTAATAAAACCTTGCTCTGCTTTTAGCTCAGCGTGCATCATTCCAAGTTTGTTAATCATTACAGAATACTTCACTGCTGAATTTTTGATGGCTGAGCTTAAGGATTTACATCAAGCTGTGAGTAATCAGGGTAGGCTTCTTGGCCAACACAACCAATTGTTTGATTCGCTCAACAGTTCAGTTGGCAGTCTGGCTCAGCAACAAACCGAGCAACATTCTCAGCTGTCCTCAGATCTCTTCTAAACTCCAAGAGATTTTCTCTCAGATTATCTGTCCCACATCCTGCTGAGCATGCACTGGTCACTCCTCCTATGACCAATTCATTCCCAGTCAATAAACTGGACAAGTTTGATGGTTCCCTGAATCTGTGTAGAGGTTTTCTGTTACAGTGCCTTATCTACTTTTCTAAAAAGTAAAGCTTTGAACTGGGCTACTGCTGTTTGGTCAGAGTCCGTCCAACGTTTGACGCCTCGAGTCCGTCCAACCCCCAGGGTGATGTCGGAGCTCAAAAAAATTGTTGCCCAAATATATTGGTTCATTCAAAGTTGTCAGTAAAATCAATGATGTCACTTACAATCTCGAACTTCCTGCTCAATACCATGTCTGTTCCTCATTTCATGTCTCCCTGTTAAAACCTGTGGTTCCTGGCCTTTATTGATCCCGAAGGAACTGCAGACAAGGCCAGTCCCGACACCATGCCTCCCCCGAATGCAGACATTGAGGGCACTCCCCCATTTGCTGTTCGTCAGCTGTTGGATTCCAGACGGAGAGGTGGGACCCTCCAGTACCTTGTCGGTTGGAAGGGCTATGGGCCTGAGGAGAGGAGCTGGGTACCTGCAGCTGATGTCCTGGGTCCGGCTCTTATCGAAGAATTCCATTGCTGCCATCCATCCTGTCCAGCTCCCAGGCCCAGGGGTCGGTCTAGTCAGTCGTCCTGGAGCCCGTCTGCTGGTCGCTGATGAGGCCGTCCAAGGGGACTGTCCCTGAGCCTGTCCGCTAGGTCGACAAGGTCATCCCGTACCGAGGGTCCCTGTTCCAGGCAGCGACATGTCACTGGTTGTCATGGCCATCCTCGTTCTCCGTCCGTCTTAGACTCCTTTGGGGGGCAGTACTGTCACGCTTCCGAGTTGTCCCAGAACCCCACGCCACCGTCACATGTCTGCCATTACCCATTCACGCCCCGTTTTCCCGTTTGTCTTCCCCGGAATAATGGTCACACACACATCTGCTGGTAATTTAGTCGGTTTGCTTACATACCTCTGGTCCACACACACACTTTGCGGAGTATTGCCACTCCTGAGCATTCAATCCTTGCGATTCCTGTTTGCTATCCTGGTTTTGACTCTGTTTGATTTCTAGTTTTCTCCTTTTTGGTTTTCCCTCTTGTTTTGGTTGCTGGTTGGTTGTCTTTTGGTTTTCGACTCTCGCTTGTACTTCTGGTTTTTGACTCTGTTTACTCCCTTTGTTATGTTCGCCTGGATCTTGTTGTTGAGCTTACCCACTGATATCCTAATACAACCGTGCTCTGCTTTTACCTCAGCGTGCGTCATTCCAAGTTTGTTAATCATTACAGGCAGTTACATGTAAATTTATGATTGTACAACATGTGCAAAATGCCATAATTTAAACTGAAAAGGGGCATCTAGGCAGGAGTACAAAAGTCCATGCAAGTACAGGCAAGGATTTCATTTAATATCTAACAAAGCAAAATGAAGCAATCAATCAATGTTTGCCAGTTTGTGTTTGCCAGTTTGATCAGCTGTTTGCTCAGCATGATGGTCCATATTTTCCTCCCTATGTATTGTGGTGGGCTGGATCATAAAAAGGGACCATCTGGAGAGGGGGGTGTCCTCGAGTTAAAAAATATGATTATATTGCAAAATGTCTAATATCTACCTATATGCCCAATATAAAGAGCAAAAATAGCTTCTTTATGGCTCAGTCACCAACGAGGACAAAAGCATGATGGCTCAGTATTAACAAATTTGGACAGCTTAGTGTGAAACTACGTACAATTCTGAAATGGCGTGAATAGTTTTCAGTCTATTTTTTTAGAGAAAGTGAGGCATTTTCTCTAACCCCCGATTTGAACCACTTCTGCAGAATGACCCATATTGACGTGGTGTGAATTTCAGGAGTTACATAAAAGAGAAGTTGACAGTAAACACTGAAAGAACAGACAGTATCATACCCTCACCTGTTACTGAGGAAGAGCCAGAGCAGCACACTGCAGAAAGAAGCGAGAGAGAGGACCACCAGCAGCCTTAGGAGCAGAACCCTCATACCTCATGCATACACACGTGTACACTCTCATGAACTCGTAGACGTACACACAGACGCCGGCAAAGTCCGCATATCCTGGTCTCTCCTCTTGGTTCCTTCTTTGTTTATTCTCTTTATGTCACTTCCACTCTTCTCTACATCTGTTCCCTTTGTTGCCATATCTCGCTGCTACTTTCCTCTCTCCCTGCTGCGGCTCGGCTGCCTCTTTATTTATGTGCCTGTCTTTCTGCTTCTCCTCGCTCTTTGTAAAGAACCACATTCCTGTCCTATTCCCCTCTGTCCTCTCTCTCTCTCACTTTAAAGCATGTTTTACTGCTTCTATGCTCCAGCCCAGCACAGCCTATCCCTCTCTTAATCCTCCCCTGTCACTAACTCCTAGTTTCTCTCCTTCAGGAGTTGGCCTGTCCTTACTTTTTCATTCTCTTTCCCTCGAAATCTCAAGCTGTTGCTTCTTCTGCAGTCTCTTTCACCTCCCCCCCTCTCTCTCCCGCTCTTCTCCTCCCAGTCTCCCCAACCCACACCCTCCCTCTCTTCCTCACTCTCTACCACTCACTCTCTCTCTCTCTACCCTGCCCCCCTCCCTCCCTCCCTCCTTCTCCTGGCTCAGTAATTTGAGTGCTGGGTACTGAATTAGTCTGTGGAGATCCCTCTAGGAGAGAAAGCATGTGTATGTACGTACTATTTTTTTTCTTCAATGAAAGTAGCCAATGGCAGACACGGGTTAACACTGCAAGCCAATCAAACGCAAGTCTGGGAAGTCCTCAGCATATGCACACACCATTCTACAGCTACGTGTCTGCTGGGAATTCCCTGCTCAGGCTGGACAGAGAGGGAGACGTTTAGAGCTATGCAAGTTTCTCTAATATATAGGCCTCTGTCATGGAAAACTGAAATTTGGCAAAGTATATAAACATGGCTAAAGTTTCAAAGTGTACCAGTCCATCAGGAACAGATATGCACTGCAAAAAGTGTTGGTCCAACCTAAAAACTTATTACAAGCAAATTAATTAGATTTATTCAACCTAAAAATAGGACTTTGAACGAACAGCTCTGTCAATCAAAGTCATTTTTTGAGTTGATTAAAACTTCTTCAGATGCTTGTACAAAATTAAAGTAATAAAAGTAAAAGCTAAGTCATTGCTTTTGTGATGTCATTCAGCTTAGACCAGTTTAATCTCTCTCTTTAATTTACATATCATCACTGTCCACAGAAAAATAATTTTTTCTTTCGATATTTCCTTTATTATTTGAGCATGACCGCTGTCCTTTACACAGTGTGGAAATTTCAAGATGATTGAACCAATAGAAATGCTGCAAAGTATCTTGAAATAGAAGCTCTTTTCATTAACTGACATAGAAAGTAAACAATGTTTTCACTCAAATATTTTTGTTTAACACAGTTTAACAGCTCTAGTTACCTTACTTTCAATTTAGTGAATATTCATGATGAACAGACCAACAGTATTGGTCCAAAACTGCTGAGAGAAAAAAAAACATATTGTTGTATCAACCTCCATTTCAGGTTAAGAAAGCTGTTTTATCCTCCTGTAAAGTTCCATTTTGGAGGTTTTTAAGTTGGTACTGTATAATTCCATGAGTGCTATTTTATAGTTTGATGTCTTCCCTTTTAATCTAAAGCAAAGCATTAAGCTAGAAATAACGAAAACCTTCTGTGAGTAGCCAAATGTTTGACTGGTACTGTAATGCACGGTACAAAGAGCACATAAATATATAGAAGCTGCTGTGCTCTAAAATTAGCAGAAAACTGCATTTATTTAAGTGTGTTCCCTGAAGAGGATACGTTATTAGAAAATCAACAAAGCAGGGATATTTCTAAGAGATAAAGAGAGGTTGGAAAATGACCATGTAAAAATAAATTATTACTGTTTTTGATACATACTCACCCCCACCCAAATGAAAACAGGAAAGCACAAGAAAAACGTGGGAAATAAGCCATTTAATACGTAGCCTATTTAATCTTTACTTTGCAAATACACATACTAGGTTCAGTAAGCGATCCTCCAGGAATAGTGACGTGGGTTTTTAGATATAGGTAAATACTCAGCAATTGAAGTACATGATGCACTGAACACTTTGAGGTTGGCTAAAGAACCTTTCAATGACATCCAAGTGTGATGAACCCTTTTAAGCTCAGATTCAGAACATAATGGCTCAGAAAAGGATCACATTCGTGCCATTTTGCTTCATAAGTTTAGTGCTGGAACTATGAGGCTAGTCAAGTCAATAGTCACCCAAATCTTTTCCATAAAAATGCATTTCTCTTATACTAATCAAACTGCATTCAGGTGTTCATTACGATTGTTCAGATTAGTTGATGTGGTTTAGGACTCGGTATGACTGACTGTGAATTATAAAACAGAGAAAAACTAAATGCTGCATCCATCCGACACGCACATTGTATAGGCATATGCATGTCAGAATCAGAATCAGAATATTTATTTTGCCAAGTATGTTACACATACAAGGAATTGGTCTTGGTTAGTCACACGTGTATGACAAGCAATAAGAACACAGACTGTTAACATGTATTACATTAAGGGGAGAGTACAATAAGACACAATAAAAAGAATAAAGAATAAGAATAATATAGAGCCTAGAAAGGAGCTAAAGAGATGTGAATATATATATATATATATATATATCTGTATATATATGTGTATGGATATTCTATGTATAAGTAAGTCTAGGTAGACATATATTAGAATACATTCATGTTGTCTGTTTGATGTAAACATATAGGTTCAAAAACAGAAACATTTCTAATTGCAAACATAATTTAATGTCCACAATGGCTGCGCAATGTGCGTATACACAGGGGAGTCAGATTCTGCAGAAAAAGCATAATTGGGCACAACACCTGTGGATGCCAGAAGTATTCAGCTACATGACGAGGGTATTTTTCTAGGTCATGTTTTATAGATCTCAGTAAGTCATATGTGACTATGTGACATAAATGTGGTTTAAGCTGGCAAAGGGAAGTTTTGGGGGGATGTATTTACAGTTTGTGCTTGTAGTGCAACATTAGATTTTCCAGGTTAAAACTAAAGATGTCCTACATCCATTTAAAAGGTATTTCCTAGAATCAAGGCAAAGAACCTTTTAGGACCCTTAATTTTTAGAGCACATGTAACACTGTATATTACAATACGCTTTAAACAGAACGTGCATGTGTGATGGGTGGAAATAAGTTATCCCTTCCCCAGCATCTGCCAAGACCACCTGGAACTGAAGACCCCAGCTGAGCACTTACACACACAACTAAAGCTTTATTGGTGGTCACAATGATTGCATAACAAAAGCCTTTCAACACAACAAAGACCATTTGCCAGCTCTGATTCTTTTCGGTTTGTTGTTGTTGAAAGTCAAACAAGGGCCATGACTCCCTATCACGTGCTGGAGAAAACGTAGCCCAGAAAAAGAAAAAGAAGGTGAAACAGTCAGCATATTTACTTCCCCCAACAATTCGGAAGTTCTAGAACATTAAAGGCCTTTTATGGAGTAGGCCCACCTTTGCTTTCAGAACTACTTCAGTCCATCTTGGAATGCTCACAAACAATTCCTGAAATATGTGTAGTGGAACATTAGTAGTAGTGTAGTGTGTAGTGGAGTATTAGTAGTAGTATAGTGTTTAATGGAATATTAGTAGTAGCGTACTGTGTAGTGGAATATTAGTAGTAGTGTAGCATGTAGTGGAATATTAGTAGTAGTGTAGCGTGTAGTGGAATATTAGTAGTAGTGTAGTGTGTAGTGGAATATTAGTAGTAGTGTAGTGTGTAGTGGAATATTAGTAGTAGCGTAGTGTGTAGTGGAATATTAGTAGTAGTGTAGTGTGTAGTGGAATATTAGTAGTAGTGTAG